>JACCHX010000008.1:2785000-3985000 GCA_018907135.1 Kradibia gibbosae | reverse complement strand
CCTCAACATGGCGTCGGCATAATGAGGTGGCGGCCCGAGGGTGGATTTTAATCAAGAATCGATGCCGCACAGTCGATTCGTTAGCTCGTGCCCATTCGGCTCGGACCTGATTTTCGGCTACTGTCTATCGCATGCTATTTCTCTCCGAAATCCTCTCGCCCCCATCGTCTTTCTCTTTCCTTGTTTCATTTCTCTACCTAAGAAGGCAACCCACTCCACCATCGACACGGCTTATAGTTTTTAGTCTATACTTCTCTCTCTCTCTCTCTCTCCCTCTTGAGAACGAAACTTGTTTGTAAATTATTGGTACACCTCGTGTTATTAATTATTGGACGTGTAGTAAAAAGCTCATTTATATTAGCTGAGACAAGTCATATTTCAGTAAATGATTCTGATAGCCGTCGGTTGTTTATATATTTTAATTGTTTCTATGTAGCTATCTATTTAAAATGTTTTGAATAAGAAGTTAAATTAATCTAGTATATTATTTTAAAACCATACAATGCTTCGATAAATAATAATAAATAGAGATTAATTTATTTACGATAGCCGGAGAATTGCAAGAATAAATTACCGAGTCTTAAGAGGTCTTTATTTTAGGTGCGATGTCCATTATATTTAATATCTAATCTAATAATGATATTTGCAAATAATTTTTAAAAGGTTTTTGTACTTATATTCCCCATAATAATGATAAAAATATTTCTTTTTATTATTATTATTATTATACTTTATAGACGATAATACGGCTTACTCATAATCAAACTAACATTGTTTTTTAATTCAATCTCCTAGCGATAAGGATTAAATTCCTAAACATATATTACACTCATGCGTCGAAATAAATGGTAGTTTATATGCGTGATAGGCCGGCGAATAGCTTAACGTAGGAAGTCCTTTAAAAGGATGCATCTATTTGGGCGGTTTCGTGCAGAGAAGAAGAGATTCGCATAGCAAAAGGGTAGGAGAAAGAGTCGGCGGCTCCTCGAATTAGTGGCGGTCAATTATCGTGCCTTATAAGCCGCACTATTAGATAACGAGTCGGCAGATGCAACCGAACAGTGTATCGTTCGACATTTATATATATATGTATATACGTATATGTATATATATATATATATACATATACATATATATACACATATGTGTATAAGCTATTTCCTACACCGCAATGCACAGCCTTAAAAGATCTTTGTTTATGGCTCCTAAAACGAGAAGCTACTGTGCCTCCGAGCCTCTTTAAATTCCTATCTGGAATAGAGCTTTGGACTGCCGAATGAAGTGATGATCCTCAATTAGGCTTCATACATATCACATTTGGAACAGACAATATGCATACGAACACTAGTTCGCGAGATTGGTTATCTTAGGTCCCCGAGCTTTTGTACCTCTAATAGCAATACAAATGAAACGTCTTATCAAAGAACTGGTGCTGCGCAAAAGACCAATACTAATTGAGCCTGACTCATACATGACCTTCCGCCTTTTTCGATACCGCGAATCTTCGTCAAGCCTCATATTCACTGACAATCTGTCCAATTCTAAACCTTGTTCCTCTTCTCCAGCCTACTGCTTCGTAACCTGCTTGCTTTAATATTATTTATAGTTTGTCCTGAATCATGAAAGGCTCCTATGGTATTATTTATCTCCATGAAACAACAATCAATTGTAAGTCCCTCAATTTAAACGTATAGTCTTTCGCGCCTTGAGCATTCACCTACGCACAGGGAACTTAATGCAAAGGGTCTGCGCCGCAATAAGGCTGCGCGTTATAATAGGGCCATATCGAATGCCGCGCGCCACGACATATCGACACGTCATTAAGGTACAATACAGATTTAAGAATCGTGCCTAGCGGAAAGACTGCCCGTCATCCTCGAGGCGCGTATTATGGACTAATGCCGTGAGCTGCCAATGGCGTCCCGCCGTGGACGCATTCAAAGTCGGAAAAGTGCCTTTGTCAGGCAGCCCATCATTTACGACGGCACTCGCTGAAAATTCGTAAGAGTGATCCGAGAATTGTTCGCGTTAAAAGTAAATTCACGGCCCGGAGTGCAAAAGTCCGAAAACAGGCCTTTGTAATTGACTGGGCTTAACAGGCACAATCGATCACAGGTCGGCGCTTATGTATCTGTGCACCGGCGCGAATTCAAAAAATGCCTTGCAAAGTGATTTTAGGCCTCGTAATGTATTGTGGCTAAGGGAGGTGGAGGCCGAAAAAAACAAGATGGAAGCCGAAGAGGAACCGTCTCGTTTAAAGTACACCCTCGCTATGCGTCGAGAAAATATAATTGCGCAAAGATCATCGATAATTAAAGGGGTTGCATCACCATCGTCTTCATCGTTATCATCCGAATCGATTCGCCGTGGCGACCGTGGAAAATATCGGGACCTCCGTCTCATTAACGACCAATGGCGGCTGGATTTAAAAAGACGGATGAAAAGCCCAACCTATGTGGGCTCCTGTAATAAGGTAGGCTAGGCGCTGCTCCTATTCGAGCAATAAATTAATCGAAAGCGTTTCCCCTATTTACTTCTTGCATACCCAAGAGGCCGGCCGAGCCGAGAACTAGGCAGAAAAACAAGTTAAGGAATGTTGCCACCGCCATCGCTTCAGCCCCTCGCAGGATATAGTGCAGAAACAAGGACGAAAGTACGAAACATAATAAAAAGTTTCGTATGAGTGCCCGGCGACTTTACGCTTGACACTAAATTACTTCTTATAATACTATCGTAACTTACCGAAGTTTGAAACAATGAAAATGAAACTCTCTTCGGGAAGTTTCGTGCTTTTAGAATAAAACTCAGCCAACTTTTTATATCGCTCAAGAGATCCTTATTTGTTATTTAGAAAAATCCATTACCTAGCGTATAGCTGAAAAGAACGATTCGTTATTCCTTGTATTCAGAGTGGGATGCTTTTGAGTAGAAATATCACAATATTGTATTTATTAGTTGATGATAACATTGCCAATGGTACGTGATGGAATTCGTTATGCAACAACTTAGTGACAATTTCAACAGCGGCAAATTAATTGTAATTTCGCTAATAAATTGATTAATAGTAGCCTATGGACAGTTCTTTTAATTAAATGTGAACAGCGGAAAATAATCGACCATTTGTGTGCAGTAAATTCAGAACCAATTTGCAAGAACGTTCGCAAGATTAACGTTTCACGTGTACATATATAAATCAATGCTTCCATAGGACGGAGCGAATGAATGAATATTTGACAATAATTCATTATTGTTAATTTTATTAATAAATCTAGAAAAAAAAGCTGCGGTTCGCTCGCACGAGCTCGATTGCATGTAGTTTCAGCTAACCATCCGAGAGTTAGCCAACGAGGTTTCCTAGGCACGCACCGGCCATTCAAGAATCAGCGTTCAAAACTTTAAATGAAGCAACGCTGAGCACAGATGAGAGTTAATTTGGCCAGCCTCGCTCACCTTCTGAATTCTTCAATCGCAGCCATATTTAATAAGGCAATTTCATAGGTACGCTGGCGTAAGCCCGAGCTGAACCGCAAGCGAAAAAGGACCATCCCAAACGCGTGTGTGCGAGCAACCCAGGCTCCCATTGTACGAGGAAGCAGGGAAAGAGACCATCTTCGGCCTCTTTCCCTCGCCAGACCGAGACTTCTGAGCGTTATTCTCGCGGTGGCTGCCCTGGCAATTGTAGTTAAGCTTTTGTTGCTTGATTAATGCCTGCCGCGACTTTGACACCTCCGGTTGTTTAATTGCACTTGGCTCGTGCATGAATATGGATGCGCCCGAGATGAAACAGAAAAACGAGAAGAAGACGAACAAAGCGAAAGAGAAGGAAGAGAGTGCAATTACACTTTTGAAAAATGGTCCGCTTCCTTGCGGCACTCGGCGATGGGCCTCGGCCTTTTTCTCTCGCCCCTTATTTTATGAAAATGCGGGAAGGCTACGAAACCACGAATTATTATTATGCGTCAGTGTACTTGGAATTGCGACCAGTGCCAAACGCTCGATCGACAAGAATCGATCGATCGAATTTTCGAATTCTCGACAAAATCGATAATAAATGGTTTGATACAATTGGCAATTTAGTGTTTATCACTATTCCAATATTCTTAATAAACAGCAGTACTACTCGTTTGTGTAAGGGCCTTGTAAACATGATTTAGCTGTTGAAATTTAAGACATTATAGAGCATTATTTATCCGACGGAACTGATTAAAGCTTTAATTATTATAAGACAGTTTAATGATGTTAAGAAATTTTTTACTTTAGAGTATCACATTTTTTTAAAAATCGTATCGTCTTTCTATTATGAAAATATTGCAGTATTTTGTCTTTCAGTCCTTATTCATTTCAATTTTGCTCGTGAAAGAAGAAAAGATTGAAATTATTATTTTAAAATTATTGATAACTCTTGTACACCTTACACAATATTGTTCGCCAAAATATATTTAGAATTTTGTTTTATAAAAATTATATTCGTATAAACGTAATTTGATAAAAATTTTCAAATAACTTTCAATTTTTTTTTATAATGCAATGAAAATAAAATTTCTAAAAAAATTATAAAAGACGATTTTTTATATAACAATGAGATAGAAATTTTATATTTTTTTCTAATAGACATGATAATTACATTAGAAAGAATTCTGAATTTAATTTGAAAAGTTGAAAAGTTAATGAAAAAAAATTTTCAAGCAATCACTTATAATTTAATTTTTAATAAAATATGATCAACCCATTAGAATGTTTTTCTTTTAATTTACTGCATTATAATAAATGTTTCATTAAAATTTTATGGTATGACTTATTCAAAATTATTTGTTCAAATATTCACATATTTTAATGCCAGAACTATTAAAGAGATTGTAAGCAAGTATGATTTTTAAAAAATTGTATAATAGTGACCATTAAATACATTACAACACTCTTCTTTCTATTAATAAACATTAAAGACATTCTTGTAATAATGCTTTACAAAAAACAGCGCTTTATAAATTTAATATCCATTGCATTAAAAAACCTGTCGTCCATATTTTAAAATTATCAGATATTAAACATCCACGTTATCTCTTGAATATAATAGAGGTATTGCCAATCATTTGAATGCAACTTATGGAAGCCAAACGTTATTATTAAAATCGATTGCGTTACATAAATTGATAGCGATTTGGTGCGAATGGATTTTATAATTCGTTGGATAGATGATTAGTACTGTAATTTAATTTAACACTCGGATAATGAAGGTTCAGTTCGGTAGATGGGCAAACTACTGTGAGCACTTAGCACCTATAAGATAACGCGTTTTCACTTCCATGACCGTTAATCAGAAGGTATGGTATTACCAGCCGCGGCACTGAAAATATATCAATAATCATTGTCCAATTTAATCTTACAGTTTAATTTATATGTGTCAATTGAAAATAAAAAAATAGACGCAACAATAAATGGGCTAGGAATTTCTAAGGCCAAATATTGGTAAGGAAGCTTTTGTGTTTAGATAATTGATTTGTGAATTATTTTCTTGCAAATTTAGATCGTAAAAATATTTAATAACCATTATATACATTCTTTAACGTGTCTTTATTTTTCCATCATAAACACTATTATCTCGTGAAGATTTTTAATATTTTGTCTAAATATAATTTAATCAATGAACGAGTATAGTAAATTTTGTTCACAATTGGCTAATAATACACGAAGTAAGTCAATATGTATTAGTCAAAGTAAAAAATTAAATCTTAGACATTATTTTGAATAAAGTAAAAAGTAAAAGAGCAAGTGAAAAATGGCGATCAATATAAAAAAATCTTTCTAACACTTATCTTATATATATTTCGTGCATCAAGAGAATATACAAATGATTGGCAGACCTATGAATTAGCGTTTCACTTAAAGAGTGTTAAAAAAGCCAAGTATTCGGAACAAGATTTATCTATATAATAAATTTCCGAAAACAAAAGCATTTCGTTAATGAAAATGTCATTTTAATAGAAACTATAAAACCATAAGACTATATGAGCATGCGGTGATTTCAGGATGGACGGCGGTTCTCTTTCTCTCTGCCTCTCTCTCTCTCTCTCTCTATTTCACTCTCTGTCTCTATATATATATATATATATATATATATATGTATGTATGTATATGTATGTATGTATATATATCTTGAAAACGTTATTCAATTTAATTTATCTAATTAAAAAGTACATCAGGCTCGTGCACATTATAGTACGCCGGCTTTTAGGAAGCGTCTTTAACCTCACGTTAAAGCCGAGCTAGGATCCGCGAGGATGTCGGAAGCGAGATAAACCGGCCATCCGTTGTTTGTCCACGAGTTGGGCGGTCGTCGAGAGCCTGGATATCGGCTCGATAAGAATCGGCCGAGCAATTCTCTCCGGCCGCTTTTACTCCTCTCAGTGCCGCCGTCTGTCCCTGAGTTTCGCAGCAGCGGTGGCCCGGGGCCTTGTGTATCGGAAGAGCACGAAATCGATAATTTTCGGGCCCTGCTCGCAACTTAATAAAGCCGACGGGCCCGAGAGCGAGAGAAGCTGCGCCCGCGATCGGATCTTCGCTTTCTCCATTCTGCTACACCTCGTATGGCTCGGCAATTGGATTGATCTCCATCGGCTGCCCTAAAATGAATTATCGGCCAGGAGTTTCATTAAACGCGCGCTTACGTCCCTTTGTTGAGAGCGAGGTGCTTTCGCCATCGGGCTCGGCGGGCTACCTGCAATTTTTCAAGCGCTAGCTCCTTTTGTTTGATATTTTAATTATCTGGTTGCAGATGTGTGCGAGGAGCAGCTCCACGGTAAACTTTGTCCGCCAATTGGCATTTGTCTTGTACGGCTGGCTTACGTGAAGTTTATAGCCGGCTCCCATTTGCTCTGTTTGGGCTTTATTTCTAATTCAATTTACCAAGCGAGTGCTCGGTTCATTGCTTTTACAAAAATCACGTGGAATGGAAAAATTAGTGCCAATTATCTGAGTAAGAGACCTCTACCCTTGACATCTTGTTTCGGGGGAAAAAAACAACTTGTATTCATAAAAATAAGAATATTTATTCGTCGGATCGTGAATAGATGGTTAAATTTATTTGATAATAGTACAAGTGACGAAAGAGGCAAATGCAATAATCCTTTCCCCAATACTTATCAATTGTCTTTCAAAATATTCAATTCAAAAGGATTTCAAAATATTCTAAACTCATGATTCGTCAAGAATAAAGATTAACTACGAAACTTGAAGTACTTCTTTATGTCTAAATTTTTTTTTTTGCGATCACTTTAGTACTAATTTATATTAAATACTCATAAAATGACTTATTCGATTAATAAGTTTTAAACTAATTATTATTTTTATATAAATAGAGTTAAAAATTACAGGATATTATGTGCCCGTTAATCATACTTTACGAAAATGTTTTTTTAATGCTAATCATCAACCGCTAAAATATCATTTTGATGAAAAAAACATAGATTTTTATTAAGATAATGCTACAGATAGATCATATCTAAGCAGTTTGAAACTTTGAGAGGAGGCTACAGGCATTATATTGTATTTTTTTAATACAAAAAATTCTTTTTGGGGTCTCATTAAAAATTGTGACCTAGAGAAATGATTACTCCTTTCGTAATGCCGTAAGTACATAAAAACGAAACCTCATATATAAAGTTTATAGAAGCCTTTTGAAAATTTAACTATCCAATTCTTTTTTGCATAATTTTTCTAAATAAGAAGTAAATAATGTTGCATTATTGTAATAAATAATGATCATAAAGGGCACTAATATAGGCTTATAATATTTATTTACATATTATACCATGAATTGAAGAGTATTGTACACCTCTAAAGCTACATCAAACTTAATACAACCTTTGAAGCTCACCGCTGATCACGTTTGTAGCTCCGGATACACGATCTTTAAAATTTAATTATAAAAGCGGCCAAGATCATAATCTTCTAAATGATAATAGCCACCAGACCGTATATAAGATAATCGTATAGTTACGATAATTGGATAATTATATATACGAATATCTACAAAACAATGATCTGTCAAGATAAATGTGTATTATTGTACATTACTTTTATGGACGTTACTTCTATGGACATATAAGAATATTCTATATTTGCCTTACAAGACCACCAAGAATATGCGTGTTACTTATCCATCGAATACTTGAATTGTTTTACTTAGCAGCCATTACAGATGTATGAATGTTAAGTTATTGAAGAACTCAAGAATCGCATATTTGGCAAATTTAAATTTTAGTTATTTTTTTGAATATTTACAATCAACTCAGAAATTTAAAGCGTTACCGCATTAATTGGTATTATTCATGACTATAGTACGGCTTATTAATACTGACACTATCTCTTTGCAGTCTACTCAAATGCTGATATTATATTTAATTATAATTAGAATCAGTCGATAAATGTCTCATATTAAATATATTTGACCGGATATAAACATATACATACATATATGTATACATATATATTATTAAATTTAAAATATGATGCAAACTATTTTTTATAATTGTTAATTGATAGCTGTACTTTAAAAATAATTTTCCATTGTCATAATGGGCTTTTAGTACACCGAAATTTAAATGAAAATGTTGATGAGCCGTAGCTCAATTTGTGATCAATTTAAAAATATTTACTTATATTCCGCAGCTAATCGAGGCGTCAAACTGCTTCGGACCGAAAGACCCGATTACTCCCTATAATTAAACATAACACGTTTTGAACACACTCTCGTGCACAATAAAGTCAAGTGCATTATATTGGGTCAGCATTGATAAGAGATGCCGGCAATAATAATTAAAGTTTTAATTTCCCCCGTACGCACACACCTACCGAGGCAAAAGAGGCGTGTGATTTTTCAGCGATGCAGGTGCCAATGGCATAGGGACGAGCCCGCGATGCGGAAGAAATGGGTTAAAGTTCATCTGGCAATGGGATATTTAATCAGGACTTGACTCCACCCCCCGCCCGTAGGCCACTGAGGCTGTAAACGATAAGAGAGCGTGGAAGGATGCGTTACCCGACACGGGTCACGGATCATCTGTTTCAGACCTGCTGCCCTTCCTTTATCCTGCCCCCTTCCTTCTTCCGCATCGGCAAGATCGGCGCGCTCCTAACGACCCCGAGAAAAACTATAAGCTCCGCTAGAAAGTCATAATCGAGTCCAAGAAAATTGTTCTTTTATGACGGCCGAAGCGAAAGTTCCTCTGCGCTGTTCTCCCCTTTCCCTCTCCGGCCTTCTTATCCCCCCCCCGGCTAATTGTCGCTAGATTCCTCGTCCTGCCCCTGGTGCCCCTTCGCCGGGAGCCGGAGGTCGAGCGACGGAATGGGCCAACTCGCGGCTGCCAACCGTAAGTGTTATTTGACGGCGACTATTTAAACAGCGATATGATCCAATGGCTCTTTCCTAATTACCCGAGGAATCCCAAGCATAAATATCACCTCGTCCGAGTTTAATTAAACGCGGCTTCGCGCGCTCCGAGTTTCCGAGAATCGAGCCCCCGGCGTCGAATGGCCGAGGTGTCGCTGGATGCTGCGATGAAACCCGATATCGCTGCGCTGCTCCGCGCCTAACTCGACCGCTAACGAGGATCCATTATAAGAACGTGTTTCAACGGTTTCCTCATTTCCCGAAAAACCTAATCACCGCTCAGCCCAGGCTACGGGGACATTGGAACTCTAAAAAGGCACGCTCCTGCAGTCGTCTTCCAACCTTTTTCCGTGTCTAATGAATTTAAATCGTAGGGCCGGGAGCCCGGCCTTTAACGATCCCCTCTGCCGTGATAACGCTTCGGCTGAAAAAAAAAATAAATACGAATTCACGAGGCTCGGTACAGACCAAATCGCTTTTTAAGGGGACTCCAGCTCGGCTCGGGAATCCGAGTGCGCGGGCTTCGCTCGTTTACTCTCATTCGATTCTACTCTCATTGCGATTACGAAACTTTCGGGTATGCCCCGCTATGAAACGCTTCAAATTCAGGCTGACGCCTACCGCTGCTTTCCTTGGAGCCTCGGAACAATATTAAATATTGCGATTCTTTAAATGCTTTAAAGGGCGAGTTTCATTAGTGTCCGTTGTAACGAAAGGATACTTTCTGTAGCCTGACGGCTTCCACCCTCAATCATCCCTATAATCTTCTTGTGCAGTAAAAATTACTTCTTTTTTATTAAACATTTTTTTAATTTTGCATGTTTTTCCTACGAGTACGCTCATTGACAAGCTACAAAAATTACTTCGTATCGTTATTATTGTATTGCATAGTTCTGGCTTATTCTTCACGCTGAATCTCAATTATGTCGATTAAAAAAATTCAATTTCAATTGGTTATTTCACAAACTTTTTAACGCTCCGATGCAACCATAGCACTTTTTTTTAGCGTGCATGTAATACCGGGCCTAATACATCGGCTTAATGCGAAAAATTCCAAGAGTATTATTTTAAAAGCCTTTGAGTACGTATAAAATAACACATGTTAAAATTTTAAGGCAGTCCGAGACTTTTCGAAAAGAGCTAAATGCAAATGTTTACAGTGGCGAAAATGGGAGATAGGCGCGATAATGAAAGTCCCTGACGCAGGCTTTGTTTTCAGACTGATTAATTCCGAAACTCGGTAAAGTGTACGATTTCGTGCATCAGTTTCGTCAGACGTTAATTATATAATGAGCGTAGTGACAGCTTGATTTAAATTCAATGAACTTTTCAATCAATCTTGGCACACACTCCGACCGAGTCCTCGGTCAATTATCGCAATCGTACGGCAGATGCAAAGCTATCTTCAGCATCTCGAAGCTCCTCGGAATATCGTTACCCGGTCTGCGCCTCCTCCTTCTCCCTCGTGCCTCAGAGGCCTTCCACTTATTAGCCTTGTCCACGCGCGGATATACAGTAGCAGCTCGGAGTTAATTTAATCTCCGGGGAATCGAGCCCGAGCCCGGGTAACATATCTACGCCGACTCGACCTCTGCGTATTCTCGATTTACTTCTTCTAATATAGCCTTTCCCGCCCTCCCACTCCGCCCCTGTCTCGCGCGCTCGGCTCTCGGGTGCTTCTTTAGGCCGAGCCGATGTAAACCTCGCACATTATGGTGGGCGCACGAGGAGTCGCGAAATAATAAAACTGTCCCCGGTAGTATGGGACTCTACCTAGGGGCAAACAAAAACAAAAAAAAAAAATAAATAAATAAACGTCCACTTATTTTATACGGATTTCGATTTATATCAAGAGATTCCTATCGGGGCGGGGGCCTGCCATTACACCCGGCCAAAAGAGTCTTGCCGCTTTCGGTCCGGATAACCGAGAGTTAATTGCAAAGGAGATGGCGCATTATATTCGCGTTAGCTGTCGTGACTCTGATGCCTGACTCGTTACTGTCGGCCCTCTTTCCTCCAATAATTAATTGCTCGGATGTAGCCTAGAGCTGCTTTAAGTGTCAACTGTTTTTACGCCGTACATGAGACCCGTCGTGAAAGTCGACTCGGGGGTTTTCCCGAGCTAAATGTGTAAATCAAACCTTCTTCCCATCAACTTATATACATATATATATATATATATATATATGTGGTGCCGTAATGGAAAACTTTGTTGAACTTGTGCATAATTAGGATCCGATAGAGCCAAATTAGAAACTCAATTTTAATCTTTTGTTACGGAGATAATTAAAGCACGAGGCTTTTATCCTAGGAATGACAAAAAAATCGTGATCCGCGTGCATTTCCTTATTAAGGAAGGGCTTACAACGAGGAGGGCATAAGGATTATACACGTGAATTATAGCTAGTCCGCGGCATTTGTTCCGAATTTTTCAGGGACCTTGATATTCCGGTAACTTTAAGCTATTTAGGCATTTATTTTCGATAAATTTCGTCATCGGCGCGGCCGGCGACTAGGAAAAAATAAAAGTGCGCGCTCCATAAAAGTAAATCAATACGGGATTCCTCACCCCGAAAGACGGGATTCTCTAAATTTCTCGTAAAAGGAGCCCCAAAGGAAACCGCGCGCGCTACCAGATTCAGAGCCTTCTCGACTCGCTCGTTCGGGCCTCGTAATTATATATACGAACTAGACATTGTTCATTAAACAGGTTCTGCGATATAAATTTCCTCGCGCATATAAGAGAGGCTCACTAGTTCGGTCTATATATATATATATATATATACACACACACATGTATATATTTCTCTCTCACTGCCTGTCGGACTCCCTCCTGCCTTCCGATCCTACACAAAAGAGAGCGAGAGAGAGAGAGAGAGAGAGAGAGAAGACGAGACGAGAGGTCCTGAGCGAGGTGCAGGTACAGAGTGGGTCCGACACTTACGAATTTATGTGCTCTGGGAGAAAGAGGGAGAATGGAGTGGAGGATGCGGGGCATTCGTAGAACCATTAAAGCATCCTAGCGCCGCGGAGCCTTCGATTCCCTTTTTCACGAGCGCGTCCTCGGCCGCGAAGTAAAGGGAGGGGCGACGCTCCGGTCTCTTCCTGTCATCGCAATGAAAGCACTCGCATGCATTGTACTGCTCCGAAGAGAGCCAAGGATTATAAGAGTTAATTACTCGTTTGAGGCCCGGGCGGGGGCTGCGCTGATTACCGGAGCATTCGGTTGGGTACGCACTCAGGTGCCAGTACCTGCACTCGGTCTTCCGAGAGCATTATTTTGGCATGTGTACTCTCTCCCTCTGCCTCTCAAGCCTCCGTGTTTTTACACGGGCCATTCTCAGGGCTGAGTAACGGTCTGTCTGAAGACTCCTTCTGCGCTCTGAGAGAATCGGAACTTTTTCAGTTCTATCGGCCTAAAACGTACAACTCTCTTGTTAACTCTGCAAAATATTGAAGCCTCGCAGAGATTTTCAAAATTCATCGGGTTTTTTTTTCTTTCGCTTTGCGGGTGAATTCATTGCGCTTCTCCTTGTGCTAACGATTTACGACGTTGCTGTAACTGTTCAAGGCATGATCTGCTAGTAAAAGCATATTCTACTAACTCGACTGCCTTACAAAGCCTGATTTATTCTGGCATTATTGTAATTCAACTACATGTATCTTAGCCATTTGTATGAATTAATAAACATTATACGCATTTATCATTACTAAGAACTCTTGTGAAAAATTATGTCAGTTTTAAAAATATTTTATCATATAAAACTGAAAGCTAACATTCATACGACTGATGTTCGATTTCTATTATGCAAACTTATAGATCAATGCACGTGGCAGTTTGAAATAGACGATGCCTGCTTATAAATTTGTAAATACGTGGATTAAAAAGGCTTTAGACGTAAAAGAGCTGGCGAACGGCTTTGAGTAATTTTATAGTAGAATCATTCGTTGTGTGCAAGTACTGAAGGATCGGAGTCGGCAGTCGAACAATGTCTCACCATAAACGAATTATAAATCAAACGACATCGCCATGGTTCGACACAAAGTAAAACTTTTTAAGTGGTAAAAAGTCTATAACGCTTTCCAAATATCCTAGGCATCCCCACGGATGCCCTCCAGATCGGCATCGCTCATCGCCGGGTTCGGAATAAGCGTGTACGTTGATAGTCAAGGGCGCCGGCGGATCGGAGGTTCATTTTATTCCTGGTTGTCTCGGAGCTCTGTCGAATAAATCGGTGTAATTGATAAGCATGAAGCGCCCCTCGTTCAGACGCCGACACGATAATGAACCAGTGGCGGCGGTGGCGGCGGCGGTTCGCGAGGTCTGCACTTTCTTCTGCCCTCCTTCGAAGGCCACGGTGAGCCGTAAAACAACACTCTCATGTTCTCCTCCGTGTACATATCCATTATCGAAAGCGCTTAATTGTTTAACAACGCACTCTCCCTTTCTCTCTCTCTCTCTCTCTCTCTCTCTCTCTCTCTCCCTCTCTCTCTCTCTCTGTCGCTCTCACGGACGTGTGACGCGACGAACGTGTGTGAGCTTGAGTGGAAAATTAAAATCGGA
Organism: Kradibia gibbosae; assembly: GCA_018907135.1. Taxonomy (NCBI): domain Eukaryota; kingdom Metazoa; phylum Arthropoda; class Insecta; order Hymenoptera; family Agaonidae; genus Kradibia; species Kradibia gibbosae. Next base: position 3,971,048 of record JACCHX010000008.1, on the reverse strand, counting down.
GTAGATTAAAAATTACGCCCTAGTCGTAAATCAAAGGGTAGTTGAAAAATTAATTGAAGGCACAAGACTGTGGGATATTGAATTTACTCTTAAATGCACGTAGGCGCTTCAAGATTTTTTTTTTTTTATTTTACTACCACCCTCTATGTAGTTTATGCGTTTACTAATTATAATAGTTCAATCATGCCGTATTACAGCATAAATATATACAAACGTCGTAATTATAGTTAAAGTGAATGCGTAGATTGAAAAAGTTTTAAATTGCTTTGAAGAATAGGCATTGTTATTTTCTCTCTTACCAAGGTGTGAATTCACTTGAAAAATATAGCATCGAGGAAAAAAGTAAAGAATCTCGGATAATCGAAGGTGATACAATACTTAAAATGATAAAAATGAACAGATTATTGAGGAATCTACGGTATTATAATTCCTTAAAATGCGCAAGATCACATCGTCAAATTCAGTTCTTTTTACAGGATTTTGAGTACGCCTCGAGCTTCGAGTGCTGTGCGTAAATAAACGAGCGCAAATTCATCAGGAGCAAAGCAAACCGACGAAGAAACTCATGCCCAAGCTCGCTCGTACGGGTAATCGTGTAATTTCGGTTGAATCCAATGACTTCGAGGCGTACGAGTTGGCGTATTCCCTTGTCGATGAGCGTACCTCGAGACACGACGTTTTTCTACCTTTCGCCCGACACGTTTGGTGGCAGTTCCGAGTCGGTGGACTTTTTGGACTGTTGTCATATTTTTGTAAAGACCGCGAGCAGCGAGTTCGAGTGCATTCCCCGGTAAATTCTCGGCCCTAATTTTTCGAGCCTGGCTGTAATTCTAGGATAATTACTTCCTTCTTCCACGCGTGCTAGAAAGATTAATTCGAGCGCAACGAGGAGGATGTGCGAGGACGGGGAGGTTCGAGAGATAGGGACCGGGGAAAGGAATATCGGATGCGAAAAACGAGTCTCTCGGGCAATAAAAGGCTTTTCACGGAATTTCAATTATGCCGTATGTGTCGGAAGATGGGCGCGCGTGTGCGCGCGCTCGCATTAATGATGCCAGCAATCTCGAAGATATTTATATTACGAATTCATAACACGTGCCGTTATTTAAAAATCTCGATTGCTTTCTGCAAAAATGATACCGTGCTCAGATCCAACCTATTAACCCGAACGAAATGGAGAAAAACTCTAGAGAAATTAAGGCTACGAGCGGGTGGCTGGATGGCGGGGGTTGGGGCAGGGGAGGGGAGGGGGATAGGACAAGAAGAGTATCATAAAAGCATGAATATTGCTCAGAGTTTCATCAAAATAATAACGTAATGGCACATTTAACCTATTCCGCCTTCGCAGTGGTGCTTTATATCTACCTGCCTCAAAACGCCGCGTATACACGTAGCTCGTATGAAAACAAAACACTGGGACGGGATTTGTTGCGCGGCTGACACCCTGCCTTTAAGTGCGAATTATGAAAGAGTTACGGCAATAGGGTCGAGGCAAGGGGGGCACCACCACACACACACACACACACACACGTATATATTGATATATATATATATATATATTGAAACGGAATTTTCCACCGAGGTCGTGGATGGGTGGAACGGAGAAGTCTCGAGGCAGGTGTCGAAGCATAAAAAAAAAAAAACAAAGTTTTACGGCCGCATTCCACTCGACCGTACGCCGCTGCGTCGCCACATCAATTAAATACGAGGCTTTAATTGAGATATGTCTATTTGTGCACGGCTCGGCTGACAACCCGTAATTACGCCGTGAGTCGCGCGGGCGTATGCGCGTAATGCGCTTATAATCGCCGGATTTTAATCGCCGTTCTAGGGCCGAGCCGGCCATCCATTCGTTTTCTTGACGAAAACTAAGGGCCCTCGCCTACGGTGTAATTTCGCGAGCGACCGTATAATGCCCGGTCGGGCATTTTTCATTCGTATTTCTGCGTTTACGCATGTGCGGCCGACCGAACCCCTCTCTCGGAGAGCGGATTCCTCCCTTTTTCTAAACGGTCAATCGTCACTTTGTAATCAGGAGTCAGTTGGTGAGGTGATTTATTGGACGGTCAGCTGATACTCGCCTTTAATGCAAAGGGCGATATTTTGATTTTCATAGGCGAAAGTCTTTTTTTGATTCTCGTTTCAGTTTTGACAGTCTCTACCGCAATCGATCATAGCCAACCGAAATCAAGTCGAAGCGAGCATCCTTTTTCAATTTGCTCCTTGAATTTTCTCGCAGAATCCATTATGTTTCAGGAATCATTACGTTTCTGAGCTATACTCGCCCTGGACGAGTGCTTCCAAGGCTGCGAATGGCTCACTGCTACTTTGATTGTAATCAAACTCTGAGGATAACGCCAAAATTCGAGGAATGGCTTCTCTGGAGGAAGAAGCGAAGTAAACGTTGTTTACAGAGCTCGGACATAAATCGCGAATCGCGAGTTCTCAAGGCACAGCATGTCCTTATGTATTCGAGAAATATGAGCCCGACTACGACTTATGGTATTCGACGTGCGATGCCGAACCCCCGACAGAAGCTGAAAATACGGGGGCAATAAAGCAAACCGGGTAAAAAGCTAAATGCATCGGCCGGACTTTTTAACGCGACCTCCTTCGGAGCAATTTTAACAACTCGGGGCATAAGATTCTTATATAAGTGTCAGTTTCTCGGCCAGTGTAATAACACGGCGCGCCGGGAATAATGTAAAGCGGTCTTGGGGCCCCGTCGCGCGGTAGCGGCCCCAAGGCCCCTTGGGCTGGGGGCAGGATAAAGCGAAGAACGAGGGATGCAATCGCGTAAAAAGTGAGTACGCGCGAGAATTCGTGCGCGTGCGTCACCTTCGCGCTGCGCCTCGCACTTTCGAGCCCGCGTTCCGGGACTCGACCGATAAATCACGAATTGCACGAGCTCGTCGCGGCCCCAGGACAAATTGGCCCCGCGGAGTCCGCGCCGCGACCCGTAATAATATAATTATAGGACTTTCTTGCGCAACTCGCGCCGGGATACACTCCGATTGATTTACGGACGGGGGCCTTTTTTGCCGGGACAAAGGAGAGCAGCGACTAGAGGCGCACTTGTCCCCTTCTCGAGCTGACACTCAGCCTCGATATCGACACGCCGACGCGGTCCATTGATCTCGCCGAGCGCGCCGAGCGATAAGCAGAATGCGCGTCATTTTACCGAGGGTTGCACAATGGAGTCTAAGTTTGCACTTGAAGCGTTCGCTCGGATCAATAGCGACCCGAGCCTCCGGAAATTTTAATTTATTCGGCTCGCCGACGTCGTTTCTCCTCTCGTTATTTACCGCCGCTGATTGCGGATTTCATTGACTGAAACTTTACTCAACTTCTATAAATATTACCCTCGGCTCCGCTAACACTCTCCGAAATTCCGCACTACCTACTTAATCTATGATTTTTAATATTATTGATAAGGATCTGCCCTCATTTACATGGGAATTTGACTTTTCTACGATTTAGGTGCAGACACTAGAGGAAAATGCAAATTTTCCTTTAATAACATTTACCTTTGTATATTATTAATTGAGCTGTACGTACTCCATTCCAATTATACAGAGTATATGAAAAAATTTAATAAACAGTAAAATGTTATTTTGTGTTACAGAAATTATCATCTTGTAGATAAATGGCTTGAATTTAAATACACTAGGTATCTTTAATTTGCTAAAATTCCTTAAAATTACAAAAGCAAACGCCTTTCATTTTCTATTGTAAGGATGAGTTCTTGGCTCTGAAATTACATTCAAAATTGTGGTTAAACATGGAAATTATATTTCTAACAGATTTATTCCACATTATGGGTCGTTTTCAGCGTTTACTTATACATCGTTAAAAATTACGATAAATAATCCATTTTAAGTTATTGCTACTACATCCAAGGTAAAGCGAATACAATTTCAGAAGTACATCACCAAGCGTAGTATATTTACATAAAGCGATAGCGCAGACAAGTACTCGAGTTGCAAAAGCTAGCGAGCGACACTTTTAATATATGAGATCTCACCTTTAAATAGTCACTGTATGTAAAGTAGATTATTATACCTAAATGCTAACACTAGAGAGAATAAGAAGCATTATTATTTTCCATCATAAATCACAGTATTTTAAGAAGTATACAAGACAATTATAGGATTCCCAAAGAAAATATTCCGACAAATCCCTCTTTTTTCATTTATGATAAATATTAACATTCATTGTAACGACGAATAATAAGCTTAAAAGTTTAATTAAAAAAATTTCTCGTACTATTTTTATAAAATAAATGTCCTGAAAATTTCTTAATCAATATTGTAATTTTTGCAATTTTTTTATAATAAATAAAGCTCGTGTAGATTATCTACGATACATAGTTTTTCTTATAATATAATCATATTCACTTATAAACTTTCGGCTAAACTATAAATAGTAAGGTAATATCATATCAACTGCTGTTTATTATGCTAATTTATGAACTATTACAAAAGATCTATAATATCTTATAATTTAATATAGAGCATTATTTAAAGTTGTTTTGAAACCGTCAAAACTTTGTTCAGCGTTGTGTGAAGTTTTTTTAAAAGGAAAAAAATATAAAGTTAGAAAAAGAACGCCTTATAAACAGTAAGAAAAAAAGAAAAGATTAGTTGTGAAATATTTCAACTGAAAACTACATGAGCGAAAAACACATTGAATAGGATTGCATTATTTCAGTGCGGTGAGACAAAATGTGAAGAAAAAATTACTTTTTCAATTTATTACTGTTAATTCTATAGTTTAGAATCCAGTAAATTAAAAGAAAACTTTTTACCTGTCTTTCTTATTGTCTGGTTTTTCTCGGCAAAAAAGTTTAAAAATAAAAGATGTAGCATTTGCAATTAAGAGAGAGAAAAAAATTAAAATTTTCGTGCACGCCAATTTATATAATATACAACTTTCTCGTTTAATGGAGAATCATTAAAGAACATAATTAATGAATCTTCAAAGTATTCCTGTGTAACCGCATAAAAATGATTAAATGAAAAGTCAGAGCAGATAAGAGAGGGATGGGAGTAATTAAAATACAATAATTTCAGTCGCACTTGCATAAAAAAGACGGATACTCTATGGAAGTTAAAGAATTGCGCGAAATCGGGTATAAGCTGATACTTCGGACGGAGCTCCGAGTTGCTTCGCAGCGGCAAAATCCCAAAGTGGTTGCGCGCCCTTGCGTCACCATTTCTGTCACTTTCCCTCTCCCACCCGCCGACGGTTGTACCGAACAACTTTTCTCTCTCTCTCAAACACCTGCACCGGCCATTCTTCCCTGCCATGCCTCGAATATCTACGTATTGCTTTAGCGCTCGCTCAAGAGTCTTTCGCGAACAGAGTCGGAGGCGAGTCCGAGCGTTGGACGACGAAGGGACGGCTTTAATGTGCTTCCGCCGTGGCGCTTAAGCCAGAACTCGAGTTTCGAGAAAAGCAGTCCGCACGGTAACTGTAAATCTGCTCCTCCCCCTACTCCTCCCCCGCCTACGCCGCCTTTTCCTCGACCACAGCCATCGAGAACCGTAGCCCGTCATGAGCACTGATCGACTCTGACCGATAGCAATTAGTCCTGGAATACGCCCCAGGTATATGTTGGAGCTCGGGTAAACGAGAAGTTTGTCCGAGTGGAACTGCGGAAGAGAGGCTTTGCTGGGATTTCCATGAAAATGTTAATTACTGCGGATTCCGAATTAGTCCTTCTATCGACTACTGACTTTTTCCGTCCCGCAGCTACAGCTCCAGCTTCCTTTTTTACTCGCTCTTCTTCCCTCGACCTGTACTTTTAAAGTCAAAGAGCTTAATTTTCTTTGGGGCACCGCTCATATCTCGATTTACCTTCAATTTTGCCATCGATTCTCGTCTTCTACAAACACTTTACGTAATAGGATATATTGCAAATTCAAAAATAAAATATCGCCCGGTCTTAATTATGGACCATTGTTAATTGAAATATCGTATACTGATAAACTATTTCGAAAGTATTGCTCCATGTTATTTTATTTTATCAGTGATAATTTCTATAACAGTATGCTAATAATGGAATACGCTCGAGATAATCTACATTACATAGACAAGTTTTCCTTAGACTCCACTTGACATATTACGCTAGAGAGTTTACTCTCGGTTATCGATTTAAAAACTGATAATTTCGTTTATAATATTGTATTGTATACAATATTCAACTACAATTTTAAATCGAGGTTTTTCATTACGGATTTATTTATTACTCTTAGAAATCGATATCGCAACAATCAAACTTACGTGATAGTACAAGCTAAAAGTAAGGAGTAGTAGTGCTCACTACAGTAAATCATGTCAATTATGGATTGTTTATGATGCTGAAGTAGATTTTCAGATCGGTTATAGATTGTCGTTTCTTCGATGGAAAAATTTTGACTCTGTTCAAAGATTGAAATTGTAAGGTTACCTTGCAACTCTTCTAATTCAGTTTACAATAAAGGTAACTTTATAAATTATAGTACAAAAATAAATTTAACCTTTCACATGCAAGGATCTATTATGTGATTTCGATTCATATAATCTAAGATGATCAATTATTCTTATCATATTTTGTAATTTTTTAAATAATTATTTCTTAAAAAATTCAGCACAAATGAAATCTTCCCGTAGCTTATCCAGATTAAAGTAGAGACAAATTTTTAATACAACAAAAAAGAAATCGACCCACTGCAGAGATTACATTCTTCGTTCCATCTATAAATGAATCATAATTTTAATTAGACTTTTCTGATGCAATTGTGTTAAATTAAAAAACTAATACTGCGCGTGATATGATTTATAATTGTTAAAATAGTGCCGGGAGCTCTTGAATAAATTACTTTAATAAATTTGGCAAGTTTAATGAGTAAGGGTTAAATAAGCTTAGTTTAATATTAAATAAAGATTGTGTAAATATTTTATACACTGATCAACTAAAGTTCGTCCTACTTTTTTCATAATGCCGTCAAATTAAATTTCTAGAAGCTAAACATTTTTTATCATTCTCCAAAATCATTGGGTTCCTTCGGAAAATCAATAAAAATCGAAAGCATGTAAGCCAGAGTCACTTTTGACTACTTTAATAGATTCGTATTAAGCAATAGTTAAAGCTGTATTTTGCGCGGCGCTCGTCATTTAGCCGATGTCGCATGCAAAGTCTCACTCAAGGGAAAATGAGAGCGCGACCGTTAGCGAGCGAGGAGGGAGAGCCGAGAGTGAAATAGGGTAAATAAAGATGGAAAAAGAAGGAAGGAGGGCAAAAAAAGGCAAGAGAGCACGAAACAATTTTGCGATCCTAATGACGCACTCGATCACACCGCGGCTGCGCCGGGGCGTGAGAAACAAAGACGCCGTCGACAAAGGCTCCATCTCGCCCGCGTTTCTCGGGAGGAGTGACGCGAGTCCTCGCAGGGGGACGGGTAAGGGGCAGCTTCGGCTCCCGGTAATTGGGCATGTGTGCTGCGACTGCGAGGGGGTCAGCTGGACAGTGGCGGCGCGGTTAGAAGGGGGTGACGACGGCTTGACGAGGGCCCGGGGAGGAGGGGGAGGGGGAGGCGCGCGAAAGTGCGGCCACCAGCGCGAGAGGACGAGGAGGGACGGAGGCACAGATGTCCGGACAATAAATCTGGCCTCTCTTCCGAGCGGGTAATTGGGTTCACTCGCTGGCCAGATCAATCCGATACTGTCTACCGCGTGTCCGTCCGTTTTCTTCGCTCCCCGCAAGACGCGCCACTCGAGACGGACGGGAGGCCGCGGACGCGGCCGCTGTAACTCCGGCAGCCTCTCTTCCGCCCTCGATACACATCCACTTGGCCTCTTCTCCCACCCATTGGGACTCCCGAGCAGCCCCCGTTCGCCCTTCGCGCTCCTCCCATCGTCCTTCCATCCCTCGACAGAGATCTTAGGCCACTTTTACTTCTTTGACGCCAAATCCACGACCGAGTCGCGCCAAATAAGGTGAGAATCAGTGCCTTGCGCTATCCTTGGCTTTGCTTTTTAACGCTCTCTGCGTCTTCTGTCTCGTTCTCTTTTTCTTTCTTTTTCTTTCTTTTTTCTTCTCCTCGGATGGCAGTTGAAGTGGGTAAATTTTTTATCGGAAAAGCCTGTGGTACTCAGAAACACTGCGATAGAGCCTCATATTTACCGCCAAGTATCTTCGAGCTTTTCAAAACGACTCATTTAGCCATTTCGCAAAATCCAGATCATCTGCATCGGTTTGTCGACTAAAATACCGTAATGGTTTATGGCTATGGTCGGATGGTAAAGCATTGAATAACGAGAAATTAAAAGAACAAAAGTTATTGCCCACGAGAATAGAACTAGTTGAAAATTAAAATTCGGCGTGCCGTCATTGTTCTACGCTCTCAAGCGTCAGGGAATATAAAAAAGCTTGAAAAAGTCCAAGACTCAGTTGCCGATTCCGGGTTACAGCCCTAAAAGCCCCCCGAAGTATAAGGTAAAAACCAACGTGTCGCGCGAGTATTCATGAAAAAGCCGTTTCAAAAACAAATAACAAGCCTAGCTTTATCTCGAAATAGAGCTATAAAAAAAAAAGGGGGAAAGCGAGGCCGAGAGCGAAATCTCGGCAAAGTCGGGGAAGGTGCGTAAGTGGGTACGTGTGGTAAGAGGAAGGGAATCCAGGGCTCGACCCTCGGCTAACAGTCAGCCCCACTTTACGACTCTAGAGCGTGGCTAGGGCTATTGTATCCCGGCGAGTCGGGTCCAGTGTTCGACAGAGGCCGGGGAAGGCGCACACGCAGGCAGCACACGTCCCGATCTGAATTTTATTTCTCCTCCCCGTCGGACGACTGTCGAGCGGAACGAGGAGAGCGGCCTCGCGCACGTACGAGCCGAGGGCTACGCGCGGTAGTTACGAGGCTTGACGGCGGCCGAGGATGGCCGAGGGGCCCACTGCGCAGGGGGGGGGGCCAGGGTGCGGAGACGGAGGAGGCAGAGTAGATGCAGAAGGAGGCGGAGGTGGAGGAGGAGAGCGTCAGACCGACGAGAAATCACATGCCTATATAAAGGGAGACGCGCGCGGGTCCTTGGACGAAAGCCGGCTTGTTATGCGCCCTCATTCGAATCGGTCCCAGATCGTGTCGTATGCAAAACGTCGAATTTCCGAAATCACCCTTCCTCCTCCTCCTCCTGCACCTCCACCTCCTCCTCCGCCGGCGGCACCTTCTCCCCCGCCGTGTTGCTGCCACCGCTTCCAGCCCCTCCCACGCGAGACTACGCACGAGGCGGACCTGCCGATCCTGTGGGAGTCAGCCAAGTCCAGCCATAAATCTGAATAATAAATGAGTCCCAACGGCCTCTAAGAAGTCTCCGCCTCTGCGGCGACGACTACGACGATGCGACCGCGGCGGAGATGAATGTACGTGGGGGCTCGAGGGGGGCACGGGATGCGTATAAAGGCTACCCTACCCGTGATATCTCGCGGCTGGGAAAGCGAGTGGCGCTAGCCTGGCTTTCTTCCTTCAGTCACTGGCCCTCGTCGGGGATTATGAGAGCGGCCGAGGTCCCCGAGTCAACCGGGACAATGAGACTTTAAGAAGCCAGCGGAAAATTGATCGTCGAGAGGCGCCTCGAGATGAGACTTGATTCGAGGCCGCGGGGGTTTTGATCGGCCCTGATGGGGGAGATTGTTAAAAATGATAAGGGCCACATTGTCCTCCGCGAACATTTTTCCTCTGTCTAGGCTCCTTCCGTTTCGTTTGGACGGACGTCAAGTGATATCGACGGGATCCCTGCTGATTTCGTTCGGACCAGCATACATTATTGAAATTTGCTTGCCATTCTTAGCGGATGTATTTCTAAAATTCAATTGTACGACAGAAGTTTAGCCATGAAATTTATGTCCCGGCACACGAAACGAGACTAGGCTTCTTTTTATTCCGGGGATAAGAAACTTTCTGCGGAGCATCCAACGGCGATTCCGGGAGAGCTTTCGGAACTTCATAATACACGCGACACTAGTGCTCGAGTGGAAGCCATTGCCGGAATAATCGAGTATTTGCATGCTCGTGTACGGCCCCTCGTCCAGCCAAGAACCTCCCTGGAAATCCTGGGAAAATCGATTCATCGAACCTCTCGTTTATCAGCTCACGAAAATACCGCGTACCTCCTCCTCCCCCCCCCCCCCGACGCCAGGCCAACTGCCACGCTGCATGTCTTAGGGGCCGCGCTCCATTCCGTCCAGGTCGTGAGACGCATTCCTAGTAAACTTTTCGCATCTCTGCACGGCCTTGGAATTACGGTTAGCTCCGAGGCTGACGTCCGCTTGTGAAAGGAAAAAATGTCCGAGCGTAACGATGTCTCCCAGGATACACGAGCACCTGCTCTTGTTTATCGTGGCTTGCGCAGCTCGAGGAGCTGAGCTGCGAGTGCGCGACTAAATCGGAACCACGAGTGTGTGGTTCTCGGGACAGTTTTCATGTAGTTGTTTAATACAGACCGCCGAGCGAAACCGCTAACTTTCGACGGTCGACATAAATTTCGGCTTGTACGGTAGACTCCATCCGTTCATTTAAACTTACTGCGCATCGCAACGTATACTATATAAATATTCGTAGTAGTTCTGCCCTGCAATAATATCAATTGTATTTTAAAAGATGTTATCTTGGCATTTCAAGTTTCATTGACATTTTCAAGCTCGTCAACTCGTGCTGGTGTATTATAAATATGTATTGCGATTAAACGTCCTATTCCGAAATTACATAAATGATTCGAGCAAGATATGCAAATAAATTATAGATACTGCAGACTTAATTTTCAATTTCAAAGTATAAATTAGATACCATTGAAACCTAATCTATCGATCTGAAAATCCATTATACATATTAAAAAACATTCTTCAGCATCTCTTTAAATATGGATGAAACATCTAAGAAATGCATTTTAACCTGTATCTTCAACAATTTTAATGATAAACGCATATGCAACTATTAAAATAATCTGTAATAAATTATAAGCTCTCTCATTTATATTATTATTATCGGCTCTTTCATCAAGTGTACAACTGTTATCCTTTTCTGTATTTTGGACAATTTTGCTGTCTGAGACGTTAAGATCATATTTAAACCGCTCTTTTAATATCTATAATTATAAAAAAAAAAATTTCAAATTCTCTGGTCAAATGTTCGACAAAATACATTAAATTCGAATGGAATTGGTGATACAATATTATTAATAATGTACATACAAGATTAAAAGGTCTTTTACCTTTTTGACAAGTAATTAATTCCAAAAATATATACTTATCTGAAATTGTTGCACTTATATCTTAATGAAATCCTGCGAAGACATTTAAAATGTTTCTTGTCTCTCGATACAAGTTTTTCACGACAGACAAACACATGGTTTCATTATAATTAAAATTTTTAATTATAATTGACTGACATGCAGGTTTGAGCTAATACATATTATATAATTGTCATCGTTAAATAATCTTAAAACTCAATTCCGTTTGTATATAATAAACGAAGACTCGTTAGTGATCTATTAATGCAGTTGGTATAATAGATAATACGATTAAAACTTTGTTCCTTTTTAATTATCAATTCTTTTGTATTTAGGCATACAAATTTACGTAACTGAAGTTTTATTGATGAAAAAAAAGGAAGGCGACAGAGAATATTCTAAGAGCAATTGTGAAACCAATTACGCACTCAGAGGAGCACTGGACATATATCTTGCGGAATAAACTAGCGATCAGCATAATACAAAGCATATAAAATTGCCGACCAAAGAAACAATAAAATTCATATCAATAACTTTGTTCCCCCCCCCTGCCCCGCCTGGGCTTGCTAGTCCCTCGACGCCCTCCCCCTCACTCGCCCCTTTCGTATAAGCTGTTGATATTCCCAATATGAAAACAGTGCCTCATTCATCTTTCGCAACGCGACGTACGAACGGCAAAGAATGAAAATTCCGCGGCACCTGCTATGAAGAGACCGCCGATGATTCATGATTCGACAAGTGCATAATAAACATACAGGCTGCTCTCACTCTTTCTATCTGACTCCTTTGCCCCATCTCCCCTTCACTCGGCCTCTTTTTTTTTTTTTTTTTTGTCTAGCTATTGCCGAACCTTCTCCCCTGCCCCTCACTCTCTCAATCACTAACTTTCCCGGTCCTTATCCATTCCTTTCCATCGGCCTTACTGTCTCTTATTGTTCCTTTTATCCTGCTTCCTCCTCTTCTTCTTCTTCGTCTTCATCTTCTACTTCTTTCGTAGCACGCCATGCATCTTCCCGATGGCATTTCTTGGCGGAAAGCATGTGCACACGCTCCATGAATTCTCTATGTTTCCCTTTCTATGCTATATTCATTTTAACAGAGGAACGCTTAAAGTGTATTTTATCGTTGTAGGTAAAGCAAGAAATGTGATCGAATTTTTGTGCAAACATTTTAAGAATTTTAAAATATTTAAAAGTATATTGTATATTAAACTATTTGATTGTAAGGAGAAATAATTTGAAAAAAAATTTAACTTTCAATTTGCAATTTGTGCTTTGAATCAGCTTGAATTATTTTGTAAATACAACTCATGCAATCTAATAATTTATTATATAATTGAAGTGTACTGACTTCACATCGCATAATTATTTTACATACTTATACTAATCTAATAAACCTTAGACAGGACATTAGTAGACAAAATATATAAAAAAAATTATTAAAATAATGAATAATATTACTTTTCGAGAGATATTTTTCAATGCTTTTCAATGCAATTTTTTTTAATTGATTTGAAATTTTTGAAAAAGTGTAGTAATAACCACGAGATTGTGTTTTAAAAAATTGTTAACATTTGTTAATCATTACAAGGACAAAAACAAATGAGAATGATTATTTTTAAAACGAAACGAATGGAGATTAAGATTAAACATACAGCTTTCATCATATCCGAAAAAAATAATAAACGAAAGTATGAAAAATACAAAAGTTACGAGAGAATAATAAACGGAATTGACACATGATAAATGATATTGAGTGTGTGTAATGGAAATAAATGAAAATGAATTTTTTTCTCATTACGTTTCAAGATTTCTATTTATATGTATAGCATTTTAAAAAGATAAAAATTTATTGCGTTTCATATAACTAAGATGCTATAAATAGAATATAATACACTAGCAAACATTGACGCATTAATTTCTATACATATTGTACATATTGTACACTTGTTACTAGTAGTGGGTCAAACAATTAAATTGAACATCAGGAAGTTTTATAGCGTCTATAGTATTTTGAATAATCTACGGTGAAGTAAAATAAAATTAGCGAAAACCATAGCAGGCTCTGACAAATTAAAATTTCAGCAGTATTCTTAAAAATCCATATTTCCCCCTATCCACAATCCTGCTAAACCGTAAGTTATAATAAAAGCAAGCATCGCGCGTACTTTCCTACCTTCCCGCATCTCTCGCCCGCATTTGCAAATCTAACACATTAAAAAATCAGTTCTTTCTATTCCCCCTCCCTCTCTCACTTTTTTTTATCTATATCTCCTTCTAAATCCCTCTCTTTCTCCTCCCCGGGCTAAAATCCGGTGCACACACCCTAAAATGCCAGCGGCCCCGTCATTGTAAATCTTGGCGTGAAAAGGATTGAGGGCGTCGGTATCAGTGGCGAGGCGCGCGACATCAAAGGAGACTCGAACTGTCCAACATATAAATATGATGAAGCCAGGCGATATGCTGCTGGCTTTTTGGTAAGCCCCTTCACGCTCGGAGCGTAACTCACGACTCGAGTACGACGATCGGATCTCTCATCCCTTCTCCAAGGCAACTGCACGAGGACGGAGGAAATTGACGGGGAAAACTCGAGTCGCGGCATTTGATTTTTTTCCATCGCGGACAAATAAGGTCGATTACAATTTCAGCAAGACTTTCTAAGAGGGAAGCGCCGATCGTCTGCATTGCGAACGGGAGCTACTCGATCATTTGTAAATTCTACATTTATGCGCAATATTAATTTGCGTTTGGCTATAAAAATTTGCCTCGAAATCCGTAAAACGATTGTAAACCGCGCACGCGCTGCCTTTAGCATAAATCACCTGTATATTAGAATGATAATAAAAAATAATATATCCGCATGAGATCTACGGCAATAAAAAAACTTGTAATACGTGTTTTTGAATAATTCCAGAACCCATAATTGTCTATCTTTCGTCTGTGGCTCGTTCTCACGGACTTCTGGTTTCAGTATAAGTCGTATTTTACGTTGCGTATGCGACGTTCGTACCATGAGCCAAGATTCACAAATGCCTAAGCGGATTCGAGGCGTCGGGTGAATTTCATTATGGTGTCGTCTTTGTGCGGGTGCATGCTCAAAGTGAAGTGGCATTTCGTCACGTGTTTAAGAAACTATTGTTACTCGTGAGCACAGGCGGAAATGGGAAGTTGACGATAAGTCGATTATGAACCTTGTACTACGCGTAAGAATGTGTTTGACATGGGATTAGAGCGTATTAAACTTGTGTACTTATTTCTTGTCCAATACATTAAATACACATAAAAGCATTTGCTAATTCAACTTAAGCGTTGCACAATAATATTGTTCGAATTCCCTTTCAACGTATCTGCAAAGTACTTTTGAATGCACTGAAATAATTTGGATAATTCTGCACTTGCTCAAAGAAGGGCAAAATTGCAAAGAATTTTCTTTGCATGTTAAGACAAATTTCAAGCTCCTACAGCGCGCTTTTGAGTTCAATCAATATATACTAATGTGACATTAAATGTAGCATTATGCATATGTAGCAATTGATCATGTATCAATAAATAAAACTTTCTAAAACGACATTCAATAAGTTCTTGTGATCTTGCTAAAAAGAATCTAAACTACCATCGGACAGTTTTCTAATTCTTAATTAATATAAAAATACCCATGATGCTTTATAAAGCATAAGCACCTTTGACAAAAGTAGCTCTATATTAATGAAAACTCGCGACAAATCCGAGCGGCTAATCAGTAATTGCCTCGATGCGTTGATTAGGCGCAAGACGAAAAAATGATTTCTCGATACGTTAGGGATAGTTCCGAAACCAAGGCTATGCTTTTCACGACCAGGAAAAAAATGAAAACGGTAAAGTAAAGCCATTGGCGGTCACCCGATGCGCATAAGAAGGACTCTTGGCTCTTTACGATGAGCGAATATCATGTAGTGATGGCCTTTACTCGCACGAGCAGCTGCTTTCCTCCTCTCGCAGTATCACTTAAGTAAAATCATCAGCCAAGCGCGGCTAATTCAAATTGTGATCTCGCAGTCGACGGTCCTCATCAAAATACCGCCGTATACGTGAATTCCACCCGACAAAAAGGCCTCAAATTAACTTTTACGGCGCGCTAAGAATCGCCTTTCCAAGGGAACTTTGCTCAAGCTCACGCTCGCGCACCGTTTTAATTGTCGCGCTCTGGCTTTTTCGTGCCGAAGGATCAAATTGAAAAGTCACGGCAAGCGTATTAATAAAAACTCCTGTTGCTAAAGTATGACAAGATTTTTTTGCTGGTTGCGCTCGCCTATATCGCCGAGCTTTACTGTAATATATTTCAACGACGATGGCCAAAGTACGCAACCGCAGCCTAGCGCTGAGCTAATGTTTTAGAAATCTACATTCTTCTAAAGAAAATAACACCTTCCAAGTATACTGTTGTATGTCGACTGCGGTCGATTTCTTGCACCGGAATACTACTAGAAACCGTTTTCGCTAATAAACAGCCGCGAATGTCCGAGGAAACCAAAACCTAATGTAACAGTTGATTAATTATAATGACCAACGCAATCGTTGTAAATTTATTGCTCGAATGTCCCCGTATAAATGGTGCTTGGTGGCAATTGGATTAAAATTAATATTAAAAAAAAGAAAATGATTTTTTTCAATTTTTTTAAAATGGTACGTTTAACATATCAAATTAAGCAGTAAAAAGATTTATGAATGTTCAAATTTAATAAGAATTGCACATTAAAAAAAAAATACAATATCCATAGGGTGTTATTTAATGACTTGAAGCATAACGAATTTTAAAGGCAATGCAACTAATAGCTTTGAAATTGAGAAACAAATCCATCGGTCTTTGTACGTATTAAACGGAGCCAATATATGCGGGTTGTTTTTAGCGTCGATCTGAATAATAATGACGAAACTGCAACACCACACGAGAGTCATATGCGTAGACGGAGTACCTTTAACTACGTATTTAAAATTTTAATTAAAAGTGCTCTGCCCAGAAAAGTTATTCAACAATGAAAAATCACCAACCACCGTCGCGTGGTAATCGTATTTAAAAAATGCCCCCGACCCAGACTAGGGCTCGTGCGTGTCCGCCCACTTAATCAAGCGCTAACGAAAACGGTATTACGAATGTGCAGAAAATTGTTGTCCAAGGAAACGGAGTCGTTGTGGCCTGGCAAGGCAGCGGTGCGACTGAGGTAGGCTCGAAAGGCCACTAGGGTCGACATACCGAGGATGTTTGGCCGAAAGAGTAGTCTCGAGCGGCTGGGTATCAAAATTATTGATTTTCCATAAGCAGGGGTGAGCGGCGCAAAGGCCGGCAATCGCGGCGTCGTTCGAGGCTCCGGGAGGGAGGACAGCCGGGACGGGAACCCGCAGCCGAGACAGGAACCAGGGGGCCGAGTTCCCGGGGCCGGCGCGAGGGCGCAGCAGCTGCTTGGGGGCCGATCCTCGCTCTGCCCCCGCCGCTTACACGAGCACCGTCGGACATCCCCACCGTCGGTGCCGACGCTCGTGGCTATCGCGGGTCGCGCGCCGCACGTGAGCCTACGCCGCCGCGGATGAGGTAGGCGGCGGCGGCGGTTGTCCCGGTCGGCGGGGCAGGGACCGGAGCCGAGCTCGAGGCCTCCCACGCGTCACCCTCGAGCCGATCGCGCGCCGCGCATGCGCCTCGCGCGCGTTCCAAAGCCCGCCGGTTCGCGATACTCGCGCGCCTGCCTCTCTCGGTTTATAAAGCCGTTCGCTCGCTCGCTCGCTCGCGTATTCTTACCCTCTCCCGCCTTCGCCCGGACGCGCGACCTTCTCTGCGCTCTCCTCGCCGCTGATCCGGATCACCGGTCGCCCGCTGGCTCGTCACCAGGCGGCCCCGAGCCCCCAGCTCCTCGGCAACGATTAATTTCCCTCGCTTTTAGCCGACGATTTTAGCACCGCGCGCTTCGTTAGAGGTATGGGGGCGGGGGGGGGGGACGTTGCGAAATCCTCATACGCTTCGAACCTTTGAGAATGTCCTTCGCGCGACAACTAGACGAGACTAGCGATCTCTTACCTTACGTACGGAGTGTTGAAGACTCCCTCGATCTCTGAATGCTCTCCCAAAAACTAACGAGTAAATTTGTGAATTTATGACCCGCTTGCACAATCTAAATTATTGTATAATGCAACGTTTGTCGTTGCTCGCTCGAACCTATTATTTTTCTTACCGTCTGGAGTAAGACATTAGCCATATGCGATTCTCACGAATGTATATTTTTCAATGAACAGCGTATTAAAGATAATGCAATAATTTGTATACAAACCAAAATCTATTGCTCTCATTGCTGTCAGATGTAACATGCAAGAATATTGTAGCCATCTTCGAAAGGTCCCGTAAACAAAATGCACAAAAAACAATATACCTACGAGATGACACGGAAATCGAACTATTACGTTGTCTTGTGCCTATGTAATATAATTAAAACTTTTTTGGCATAAGATTATAACGTTTCGTTAAAAATGCTTAGCACTAATATTCAAATGAGACCGTATTTATGATCAGTTCAGAAATTTCCTTCCCGGTTAATCAGTACAATATAAATGATATCGTGCACGGGAGCGTTAATTTTATTTTCAATAAACGCCCCTTCGCGTATAATAATGCATGCAAAAGCGACCATTAAAATAGTCATTAAAGAGCACATTTCTCAGAAAGCCTACGAAGATATCCGGCAATTTTGTGGTGCCGAGTACCATCCTTTAAATCGGGCAGCATAAAGGATGCCTTATAATGCTGGGCTTTCGTGGAAATAAGAGCAAAAACTGAGAAAAAATGAGGAGCAAAAAGTCAGCCGAACGAACAACCAAGTTTCTTGCACGTGGCGAGTCTTGTATCAGACAAGTCCTCGCTGTCGTTGCGGTCATTCTTTTCTGTTGGGATGCGTAATACTCAAGGAGAGTGAAAAAACAGTATCCCATATCCCAAAGCTCGATTACAGCATCGCCTTGACGAACCGCTCGACGCGTCATCTAAATATACGAGAGTACGCACATGTGGCAACGAAAGGGCGGCGGCCGACGAGTCTCGGGGGTTGCGTGGACGAGCCCGAAGAGGAGAGCGACTTGGCTAAAAGGCAGGCAAATACGAGCAAGCATGTAATTGCTCTGAAATTATAAAAAAAGAAAAAAGAAAAAAAAAGTCGTTCTTATTCATGGTCCCGGCTGGAGTTCGTAAAATTAAGCTAACGAAGGAGGCGACGATTCGGGATATCCGCGAGTCCTCCGTGTTTTCTTTGATGCTGGATTATAAAAGCTGCCGGACCAGTCGAGGATGATGGTAAGAGTCAGCCTCCACGAAACGTCGGTTATTAGTAGCTTAATTTCAATTCGGCAGACCACACAGCGCGATCAAAACGTCGCGCCGTAGAATTAGGCGCGGCCTTCGTAGTGGATGCGCCTAAAATCCGGATAATAAAAGCACCGTTGCACACAGAGAATGGGGAGGCGGCAGAGGATGGGAATCGCCGGTAAGAGAATAACAACAGGTGCGTTACCGAGGTTCGTGCGAACTCTAGGCTCGATCGTAACGGTATTGCATAAGGAGACGATTCGCAGTGCAAGGCGTTGCCCCGGGTGAAAGGAGGACGAAGAAGCGCAAGAAGTGCACCTCTCTCGATTCGGTCCCGTGATATCCTGCACCTGCGCCAATCTTGAAAATCGCGTAGGCGTTAGCGCACGACGCGCCGGACAAATCTTGGTCGGGAGGGAGGAGACGAGGATATTTTAAAGGGTCGGTGCGAGCCATATGGTGTAGGGATGTTTGCCGCCCGGGGACGTGAAAGTGCCTCCCCCTCCGACTGGTTAAGGTTGAGGCGGGCGGCGTTGCGCCGGGCCTGGGGGAGGATTGCGAGGGGGGAGACGGAGAAAGTATGTAGGTCACTGGAGGTCCGTCTGTTGCTCTCTTGATTCGTAGGATTTTAGGTCACGTTAAAGGGTTGCATGACTTGAGGTGATCCGAGGTAAAATCACTTAATTGCACCAGGAAAGGGACGGGCCTTTGTCTGGATTACCTGCTGCACCTGTTTACGTGTCTTATATTTTCTTTGTCCGCTCTGCCTTTTAAGGGCACTACTCAAAGTCGGCTTATTGTAGCCAGTTAAATAAAAGAGGTCAGCGGTTACATTAATCATACGTAGTTCATAAAAGAAAGAAACCTGTACCATTGACACATATCCACGATGTCCATGAATGTTTCAGATCTACTCGCAATATCGAATACTTCTGCACTGCTGGGCACGTTTCAAGAATTTACATTTACAAAATTATTATCCGCGTACCAGCGGCGGTGGGCATAAACACTGTAAATTTTATCCAAAGGAAACTTTGACACGAACATTTCTTTCTAGAGTTTACTTCTAATGACACATTGTACTTTTTTCTTACAATGAAATGTTACGTTAAACAACATGTTGCATCTGTTAATATTTCAGTGTTGATTTCTATTTATATCTTATTCTCGTAGCGGCATTACTAATAACACATTTGTTTAAAATTTTAAATAATGATTATAATTCAATTTCTTAAGCATCCGCCACTCTATTATTACATTTCAACGTCACATATTTGAACATTATTTAAATATATATATTTTTATCACAAACCTTTATGGGATTTTTAACCCTTTGAAAGTAATATATTATACTATATTATTGCTGCACTACTATTATACACGACTATATTATTACTTTTGCCACAATTCTAAAATAAATAATTTGTTATCCAAATCGTCAATTTTCAAATAACTAATGTAAAAAACGCTACTTACAAAATTTTGAACATATTTAACGAAAAAGGTATCAAAACTCGATGCACTTTTCACAAAAATGTACTGTCAGCAATGATGAAATACTTATGAACTGTGTAACGTAGCATTAGATAGCAACGGTTAGTTTTCGAAAATTTTAAATCTCTTTCAACTGAATTATTACTAGTACAGCTTCTAATAAAAAAAAGTTTATTTCTTCTTTGGCGCACATTATACAACATTCGTCAACCTTTATGCTTTCACGAAATGCCTTTTTATTCTTATATAAGTTTGTTAAGCCATGCACAAATTAATTTGATTAAATTGATTTTAGTCCCCTTTTCTTAGAATGGTATTGTAGATTCCAATAGCACTAAAAGAGGGTTAACAACGGTCAACGGTCGTCAGTGGCGAGCGCCTCAAACGGTCAAAATCGAAAACTCTGGCTCGCTGCATAATACCGACCGCCGGGCTACAGGAAACTGTTACTCTTTCCATGCATAGGTAAAACCCATTCCTATAAATTGATAACTGAAGCTACAATGTATGCACGGATACATTGAGAAGCTGATTTCAAGAGTAATTTGTGACATGAATTCTGAATATGAGATAATAAAGATAAGTGCCGGATGTATTATAACAAAACCGAGAATAGCGCGCAATGGGAAAAAAATTTGAGAATAAAGAAAGAAAGCGGGAACACAATAAGCCACACGCAGGGAGCAAAGCGAAAGTCCCGCTAAAAATTAGCCTCCCGCTCCGGATCGCACACATAATATGCACGCAGAGACGCATATAATCTGGATGCCATTTGTGTATAAAGAGGGGAAGCTCTTTTGCTCTCTGGTGAGATCACAGGCTCGTAATTGACCGGAAATGGGCTCCGTAATTAAGGAGAGTAGCATCACTTGGCACCTGTTCCCTCTTCTCCTTTGACCACACGATATTTCTTATCCTCTGTTCTCCGCCTCTTTCTCTGTCAACTCATTCGAGCCTCGCTAAAAGAAAATTTAAAAAAATCTTTGATTTGACCTAAAAAGCCGAGAGAGGCAATATTAATTACAGGAGAGTCTCCGAGCAAATTGCAAAAGAAGAAAAATAAATTTATGGACAAGCGTGTAACTGCACTGTAGGCCCGCGTTATATTGTTGATTATTCGAGGAATAAAATTAAGGCGAGTATATCTGTGTGACCCTACTTCGCCTTCGACGGTCGGGGTGTCGGGGGAGGGAGAACGAGGTGCAACAGCTCTTGCAGATAATCACGTCGGCCCGCTACAGGTTGTACGTGTCGGCGGCGGTGGGGGACGAGGGTGAGTGCGCGGCGGGGCGGGGGGGGGCGGTGTGGAAGTATCATGCTAATAAAAGCAACGAAAAAAGACGCTCGTGCGCACATCTCTAGGTCAAAGGAGGTGGGGGGAGGGGGGGAGGGGAGATTCTTCTACACATCTGAAGGGCACGCAGTTAACTACGGCTCCAGAGATCTGATTTGCATGCGAGCCCGATTTGCGTCCACCGAGTAGACAACGTGCCCAGCTTTCACATTTTCCCGGCCGCGTGACAAGACGGAGGCGCTCCTGGCTTCGAGTATTACTTTCAACAAGAAGCGCATTCCATTACAAGTAAACGGATACCCTGAGAAAAATGCGGCGTCCGATGGAAACCGTATAATTTCCAATGCGCACTGCTTTTCATAAGGTCCTTGGCGCTGATCCTCCTCCGCGTAACCGCCGTCGCCACCTGCGCTCCTGCCCTGAGAACTTTCGGGTATTGTAATTAAAAGTGACAGTCTGTTATTGATAACATGAGAAATAAGTATAAAATGCCGTTTATGCATCGACCTCGGCACTTGATGCTCGTTGACAAATTGCATTATGCTAATTTAAATGCTAATAAAAAAAAAAGGCTACAGCAGATCGCCAAAAAAGCACACTGAAATGTTTACGACCTTATGGGGGACAGAAAAAGCCTATCGTTAATCCAGCGCTGCTTTTCCTCACGAGCGTTAATATATGGCATTTAAGAATTGCAATTAAATGGTCTTCATCGATAAGGCAAAATTATAACGAGATATTTTTGAAAATACGCTTTAAAAACATTTTCACTCGAACGAAACTTTCCATGCGCGAATTTCTTTTCAATTATATGCTCTTAATCATCCTTAAGAATATTTCAAAAAGAATAGTAGTCATTTTACCAAATCGAGTTTTTCCATTTTGTTCAATATCAAATGAAAATGATGAATAGCAGATATCGATAATATTGTATAGCCAATCTGAAACTTTCAATCGACCATAAATATCTTGTGTAGGCCTACGTATTTACTTTTAATTTACTTATTTTGGCAAAAAGGCCTTTCTTTTCAGTAAACGGCCTAGATATCCTCAAGTTTAAACACTTACTTAATACACCGATGTTTGTTTCCACATACCGAAGTTTGTTGCAGTCCCAAGATATTGTATTTACCCTACAAAGTTAGATTATAATTTATAAATGATATTTTACTATCTATTTGCTGTAAAAAATGTAGGCTCTCCTTCTTTGTTTTTATATCTATTAAAGCAGTGATTAATTTTTTATTGAAAATAATTCGCATCAAATCAGCCGTTTTCTACAAACTTTACGCTAGCTTACTTCTCTTTAATTATAAAGTTAAATTAATTTTCAAAAAAAATGCATAATATTTCGATAAAGTAATATTACAAAAATTAAAATCGGAGTATTTTTTCGAACATTACGAATTACTGCAATACCTTTATGAGCTTCATCTATTCACAAAAATTTTATATCGGCACCCAAAGAAAATATTTGTTTATAGACAAAAATAGTGATTCAATATATCAAGCTTTTGGAATAACATCTGAAAAAAAAGACAAATTGAAAATTATAGCTTTGAAAAAAGCATTTGCAGCATTGTAAACCGCGTATTGCAGGGAGAACAAATTTCTACCATCAGATAAAATACAAACGTAGAAAGATCAACTATAAATTCTTTTTTCCATGAAACGTTTACATGAAACAATAAATTTTTTCAACTCCGTGGGCACACTCCTTTAATACGGCGACCGTTTAAACGGCAAAATTAACCATGGGCAGCATAAATTTTCAGTTAGGTCGCCCATCATTCAATATAAGCGAATTCTACCTTATGCGAAAATTCTCAAACACGTGCTCTCGTGTTCTCTTTAGCAAAATAATTAAACAGTTGCTCTTTAATCGGGCATTGGGAATAAATGTTCATCGAGGAGGCAATTTTGACGGAAGAGTGGGCGAGGGAAAAAAAATCCTCGAACCTCCAGAACAATAGAGCAAGTCCCACTGCGGTTCTACGAAATAGCAAATAAAGTGCACTTGATCGTGCGCGTGCCATTGAGCAATAAGCAAATATTCACATCGACGAGCGTCAATTAAATTCACAAGGAATTCCGCAAGTCAGGCGCTTGCTCTTATGGGCCAAGCATACGGATGATGCCCCACCGGACGTCATCAGCTGGCAAGTATTGTCCCTCTCCATCGGCATGTGGCTCGCAGGGCCCTCAATTGGACGCGTTCTTTTTGCCGGACAAAACTTAGCCAGCCTGCGGCCACACTCCGCCAGGTGCTGAAGCATCCATGGGAATTATGTTGATAAATCATCGCGATTCTCACGGTGGTCCAAGCACACGACGCGCCAACTGTTCACGTTGATAAAGTCGATGTTACTTATTTCTGACTTTTCCGCTAAGTTTTATCAATTTTTTTTTTTCTTTTTTTTTCTTAGTTTGGGCGCGCGCGCGTGCGTGTGCGTGTGCGTGTGTTGCACAGGGGAGGCGCATTTGTACCTGTCCCACTGGATTGCAAACGACGATAGATGAGACAGGCGAAGATATATGTATAAATATATGTTTAGATGTTAAATAAGATAAATGTATTGAGGGAGAGGGAGAGGGGGAGAGATACGTAAGGATAGAGGCTCGCGGTAGGGCCGAGGGTTTCGGGTCGTCGTTTTTGCCATCGAGGGCGAGAGGGTCGGCTGGAGGAATGGGCGGCGAGGCTGCAGGAGCGAGGGACTTCCAAGGAGTGTATCATCCTCTTATGCCTAAATGAAATTCTTGACGGGTGAGCGAATCGCGGGCGACACTGACACGGAGAAACTTGGCCGATGTCTACTTCGGGCGGAGTGACTAAGCGCGACGGGAAGTGTGGAGGAATTCGAAAAGCAGCTTAAGCTTGCGTGGCCGACAAAATGTGCGTTCCCACATCGATAGCTCGACTATATCAGCAGCATATGTCGCGGTCGGGGCCCAGGTGGGCTACGTCGCTTCTCACGAGATCCGACTCCTCCGACCATTTTCACTTTTCATTATCTTTGACAAACCCCCCCGCCCCCGTCCGCCGACCTCCCGACTACCGGCTACTGCCGGCCTACCAAGCGAGGTTTTGCTCGATGAGAGACGGATAAAGCCAGCCAGCCAGCCCCCCCCGTCCCTACCTCCCGCCCCCGTGCTCGCAATTAAGAATGCTTTTAGTTCTCTTTGAGCGCGCGTCAGGCATAGGCCGCATCTTAAAGAGGCCGAGACTCGCGGCGAGGATTATACTATTCGGCCGATCAGATACAATTACACGAGACATTGTCGCGATAATGTCAGCTCGTGGGCTTATCCGAGAGCCAGCATTAACATAGACATTCTCGTCCCGTAAATCATTTTTCAGCGCGGGTCCTTTTCTCTTTTCGATTCGTCGCTTTCCTTTTCTGGGCTTCTGATTACAGGCTCTCGTACGTTGGGGGCCATTTATATTCACGGTGCAATTAAAGGCTCACTTTCGTTTTCTCAGCGCTCTCCAATTTTATATAATAACCCCGAGCGCATTTAATCGATCTTCGTTTACTTTTTAGCCATTTCCTTTTTCGATCAGGAATACCGCTACATTCCGCGGGGCTCAATTTATAGCCAGGCAAGGCTGCCGGTGCCACTGGCACCCGGACATCCCCTGAGCCGGCGCTGAGGTGCTCGGGCACAATCAAGGCAGCTGTCGGGGGCGCCCTTGAGATCGGCGGCCCGGGGGAGACCATTGCCCGAGCCATGGCCTCTCTCTCCATTGATAAGCCACAGCGGGGTTGCGAGCCCGGCGCCGGATAAAGAGCCGTCGTACGGTACTGCCTCACCCTTGCAGGCCACCACACGCGACCGACAAAACGGCCCGCGTGCGGTCTCGTTCGGCGTTACGGAGGGGTGACTTTTACGGCCCCCACAGGGGTAGCGGATGGATTCCGACACGTACGCGTGCGTGCCTCGAAGACAGAGGAAGGAGGAAGGGAGGCAGACGAAGAAGGCTGAGAGAGAGAGAGAGAGAGCGAAAGGTAGAGAGCTGCGAGCGGCATACGCAAAGGTGTGCGCGAGAGGAGTGCGAGGAGGAAGAGGCGACGCGACGCGGTGGAGGGGAGAGGACCGTACACGTGGGAACCCGGCACGTGGGACTCGCGCGTACGGATAATGTGATCACGAATGGCCTTGACACCTGGACGCACGGCTGCTGCCGCTGCCGCTGCTGCTGCTCCCGCTGCTCCTGCGGCTGCCACTACGTGCGCGCGTGTTTGTGCGTGCGTGAGCGTGCGCTCGCCTTTGTTTTTTCTCCCTGCTGCCCTTCTTCGTCTCCTTCATCCTCTCCTTCTTCTTCTGCTTCTTCCTCCTCTTCTTTTGCCTCCTCTTCTCCTTCCTCTTCCTCCTCTTCTTCTCCTTCCTCTTCATCCCCCTTGCTCC
Organism: Kradibia gibbosae; assembly: GCA_018907135.1. Classification (NCBI taxonomy): domain Eukaryota; kingdom Metazoa; phylum Arthropoda; class Insecta; order Hymenoptera; family Agaonidae; genus Kradibia; species Kradibia gibbosae. The sequence continues at coordinate 3,945,268 of JACCHX010000008.1, read as the reverse complement.
CCTCGCGATCCTCCCCGGTCCTCCCTTCGGCTCCCCTCGCGCCCCTGTGCCGCCGCTCCTTTTTTCCACGAGGGTAATCCATCGAAATTCAACGCGCGCCACGGCGTAACCTTGCCGAGGTGGAATGCTTATGTGCATGCGGGTTTCGCGACTTACGTGCCGCGGAGCGAGCGCCCGTGCATTAAGCCACTCGACTCGCGAATCTCGCACGAGATGCATACTAATTTCTCCTATTCATCCGAGCCCCTAAGGTGCCCGGCTCTGGGACGCGGGGCCTGCCTGAACTCGCGCCGACGAGTTGCGACTTTTTAACGTTGCCCAACGCTCGCATTGTTGCCGCACGCGAGTCACTCGACCTGCCGTATTTGCCCGTCCAAATGACTTTGACGACTCGTGATAATAAACGTGCACTCCGAGCTCTTCCCCTCCTCTGCTCTCGTCTATTAACATTCCTCGAGGCTGCTTTTTCACACGGATCGCCAAGTATTCCTGGCGCTGAGCATTCGCCAAAATATCATCGACTCCATTGACAGCCGATCATACGTTGATGACGTTCATTTTCAATTTCATAACAGTTATCATTAGCCCTTTCTTTTGCTATTATTCATATACATATGCCTCTGCGCGTGGCGTGTGCGCTTTACACCATTAATTTATGCAAATGCATTGAATTAATTTCAATCGAATTTAGTGCATCAGTTATTAAGCTACAACTGCTTTGTAAATATTGCCTTACTGTGTGATCAATAATGAGACTCGTACATGCGCTAAAACTCAAGCGATTCGTGTATAATGCACATAGGTAGGATAATGTAAGACGAGAAATTATTCATAGTGTAAATGCCACCGTAAAGGCATTATTTTATGAACTGTAAGTTATTCATCGGGCCTGACAAGTGCAAGCCATTTAAACGAATGGACTTACGAGCATGTATCAATATTATAACGAAGTATAATTGCGTGTAAAAATTATCTAATTATATCGTGCAAGTATTTTGCCGAAGTACTAACGACGCATGCATTAGCGATACACTTTTACGATTATTATGCAGTCGGCTTAAGAATCGGCGAGGTTCGACTGGCCCAAGCAACAATATAATTTTTAAGCTTCAATTAACATTAAACGGATTATGTATTCGAAGAGCTACAGCGTCAAGTTTAAATATGCAAGGTCCATGTCTCGGCAAATATACTCGTTATCAAGGATAATTCAATTAAGCTAGTCGAATGAGCCAAGGTCGAGAAGAAGCATCAGCGATTAACGATATTCTTTCGAACGAGCTGCGCGTCCTCCCTGGCCACGGCCCCTAACCCTTTTCTACGAGGGGGGAAAAAGGCGCAGGAGGTAAAAGTCGAGAGCATGTTCTTCCACCTCGTGTCTCGCCATAAATCTGCGAGTAGAAATAAAGAGCGGCTCCATTCGTCAACGATAGGAACATCGCTGGCCCATGGAAAAGCGCAACGACTTAGAGTAGGAAGCATTAATTACGGGCTCCGAGCGTAAATCAAAGTCCCACGATTGTAAGAAGCGGTTGACCGGGTATCTATCCCGGGGTAAAATCTCAATGGCGAGTCGCGGAAGTGACGCAGGCAAAATCGAGTCCCCAATTAAGAAAACAAAAGCATCGCGGGGCCGAGATATATGGCGATCGTTAATCCGCGGGCCGAAAAATCTCAACAGGGCCCCAAGCCGTAGGCAACGAATGCGGAGCCGGTCCGATGATCGGGGGGCCCCACGACAGTGTGGGACTCTCACGCGGCAGCTGCGTGTCCCGGGACAACAAGAAAATCGGCCCCTCGCTCCCACCGTTGTTCCGCTGGGCCTGTGAGAGCGTCCGCGGGCAGGTGACGTTGGTCGCGTGCCGGGGCGCTTCCCTTGCCCCAGGGTCCCTTTCTCCTTACCCACTGCCAAGGAGAGCATCTTGCGCAAAAGCCATTGTCCGGGGCCGCCCTTTCTCACGGGGCCCGGTCTCGCTCCACCGACGCCGACTCCGTCCCTTTAACCAGAAGCGCGTGCACGCGCGCAGCCTCGACATCGATGAGGGACTGCGGCTTTAGCTTCACTTCAGAAACCAGAGGAGGAGGAGGAGGAGGAGGAGGCCGGCCTTTGAGGCGCGCCGAGCCGAAAGAAAATCACGCGCGGGCCCACGCTATCGTCGGACAAAAAGGCGTTTACTTTTTTTACGGCTGCACTTATAGGTCCGCGTGCTACGTGAGAAAGCAGACGCGCCTGCGAAACGGCGTTTTGACAGCTCATTGAAATGTAATACCTCGACTGCCCGGCTCAACCTATCGCCGAATACTCTCGCAGCTCCTCGCTACCCCGGCCCGGTTGATTCGGGTAATTGACCGAGGCTCACGAGCGAGCCTCCGAGCCGTCCAAGTCGCGATTCTGCCCCGAGTTCGATCTACCTTGATTGTACTTTTCTAACGGTAGCCAGTTTGGATAGGAGCGATCGCGGAGCTCGCGGCAAATCGCCGCCGCCAATCGAAAGTAGAGCTCCGGCCAGATCCTTATCGGTTAAAGAGCTTGTAATCCTGGAGGGGCTGACACTCCCGCCAAAAGAAAATCGATAAATCTGCGGGCAGGTGACGTCTGGCGCGTGCCGTGATTTTGTGCCCAGAGTCTTTCGGTTCCCGGTCATCGGGTTGCGAGCAGCAGCAGCCCCCTTTTTAACAGATCCCCGTATTTGCCCCCTTGCGAGTGCCCGTAAGAAGGGGTCCTATGCGCGCAAGACGCAGCCCATTGTCCTCGGCATCGGCACCCGGTGACAAACACGAGCCAAAACAGCTGACTCTCCTGTGGCCCGACTGAAGCTTCTCTTCGCGCACTTTTCGCTCCGCTTTTTCCTTTCTTGCTCTTTAAGGCTCGTCGAAGCAATGAGCTCACAGGGCTCATTGATTAACAAGTCTCGCGTCCCTCTGCAACGCCTCCCCTCGTGAGCTGAGTTATCTGCTTTGATATTTTTTTGGCTTCCTATCGGATCTAGATTTCATCGCTGCTCCTCCGATTCGGTTAACGCAGTCAAGTACAAATGAACTATCTGACAAGATCCGCCGATAAGTTTCTATAAAGTTATAGGTTCTCTGTCTTGGGTTTATCGCTTGAACTACTTGAACTTCAAAACGGAATCCTTTCTTACGTAGTTCCACCTGAAGACGCGTTTAAAAATTGGTTTAAGTAAACTGCAGTCTTCCATTCCCACATAGCGAGTGATCTTCTTGACCTTCTTCTCTACGTATGTATAAATATATTTATACGTGCTCATACGTGGCTATATATATATATATGTGTGTGTGTGTATGCATATGCACAGGTGTTGTATGTATGTATAAACTTTCTTCATTCGATCAACTTCACGGGGTCAATGAATCAGAAGCTGGTCAAGAAGTTTTCGCTCTTTGCATCCCGACAACGGAGTAAAAGTGTGGGTTGGCTGTTTTCGTGAATTCGCTCACACCATAAAAATCATCATTTTTATCAAATGGCTCGATCGGGACTCGATACATTGTAAGAGCCGTGAGAATATCAAAAGGTATTCATTTAAAAAGCGCGACTCTTTTAAAAGGTAGTAAGATGAGTACACGTAGAAGATCGTTCGGAAGAAGGCGCAGATTGTGGACTTGGAATGATGGGAACCTTTTGCATTACGGTTTCAGTTGCATTATCAGATAAACCGCAGAAGCCCACAGCGAGCCGCAATGAACACGTCGCGATGGTTACAGGCCATTTGAGAGATCTGGATCAAGAAGCATCTATAAGTCGTTACTGTTGCTGTTGCTGCCGTAGCTGATATTCCTGACCTGTACCGTCTCTCTTCCTCCCAATTAACGTGTTACGCGCATCTGGACCTTGGATTTTTTGCTTTCTCATCGGTGTGGATTGAAATATTTCGTTTCAACTGGTCGCTCCGAGCCTTATGTAAAGCAGTATTTCATAATAAGTCGAGGCGAGCATGGCAACTGCCTCCGAACATCGCATAATTTCTCTTATCGGATTCCGCACGTGTTACACGCCCGTGCAAGCGAAGGAGAGTAAAATTATCAAACAAGCCAATGAAACAGGAGTAGAAGTGAATTGATGTCGGCATAGGTCAGCATTAAATATTATTTCTCAATTAAAAATAGGTGTCGATGATTCGCGGACGAACGGGATATTTCGTCACTCCGTTTTTCACGATTCATTCTCTATTTAGCAGCCGTAGACTCGAGCTGCTAAGCAGCGGCGCTGCACGAGAAAAAAAGAATTTTTCCAAGCGCCGATGTGAGAGTCCGGGTGGACCTGCAGAACAAGATTTCTACAAGAGCAGCATTATGCTAATCGACAATGAGACATGAGCGCGAGCGATCGATAGGTGGACAAGTGTGTCGAGTTCTCACAGTCAGACGCTCAATTTTTCGCAGTTATTTGGATGAAGCTAAAACCGGGACCAGCTGTCACTTCGACGTGGTTTTATCGCAGGCTTTGTTCTTCGCTCGCTTCTTCCTCCTGCAACCACAACGAGAAGCTTAGGTCAGTAAGATAAGCCTAGGTCAATTGATGCCTTTGCTACTTTGCAGCAGTGGTAATTGTCGGAAAAGAATGGATGGTGAAGTAGCCCGACGACGAGGAGACCAAGGCTGGAGGCAAGACTGGCTTCGAGCTCTTCGCGCCCTTTTTCTTAATTTGTGCAATGACGTCCTGCTCCTGAATAATGCTGCTGATGATATAGGGTCAACACTTTCTAGGAATTTGTCGTAGGAGGAGTGGGGGGGGGGGAGAATATTACAGACACTGACATTCGCACTTATTGTGAATGATTTCGCAGCTCGTGTTAATTCTGCTAATTTATGGAATTTTTTATTCCTCAAATATAAAAACGCTCTCTATATGCAGCTTTAAATTAGAACATTTCACAAAGATATGTGTAGTAATATTTGTACTCAAAATTATTATGAATTAGTTGGCTTAACAACTTTTACGTTATTTGCACATTCCATCTTTGTAAAAAACTTAAAAAATTTTAATCCTTACATTCAATTATATTCTTTTTGTCTTAATTCATTTTATCTATATCCGATAAATCAATGCTATCTATAATTGTTTCGATAATTAAAATTAATATTTGTTAAAGGTTTTTTATTATTTTCTCTTTTTATAGCCAATTCAATTTTAGAGTTAGAAGAATAATTTTTTTTTTAAACTTATCATCAAACTTGTCTGAAATCACATACATATTAGTATATTAATCTAAGATAATTAAATAATTTTTGTTATATTTGCGTATTCAATCCTTATATATATATTTCCATATTTACTGTTAAATCTGTAATTAAATGCATAAAGTGAGCTTACTTCCGATATAAATTACACATCTTAGAATGGAAACGATGCGTTTTTAAGTTAAATGGAATTTATTTCGGCATACAAATATATATATATATATATATATATTATAAAGCTTGATAAACGAGATAAAAAAAATTTAAAAGTCTATTAGATTATCCGATGAAAAATTTCCTTTTAGTTGTTACTAATGTAATTAATGCAATAATAATTAATAATATTTTCAATTTATTAATAAAAAAATCCAGCTAGTATCTTGATAAAGTATAAAAAAAGGTAAAAAAGTATTATTACCGCGCGTACAGCCTATCTTTTTCTAAAAACTTAAGTTAAACTTGTTCTAGGTCATTAAATGAATATTAATCGAAGGTTTAATTTAGCTTTGGAAGCCGATCATACCAATGCATAATAATGATCTTTAGCTGGATATTTTACTCATCTTATGCAAGTAAGGAGGACTGATACGTAGCCGATAACTGCCTCGAATGTTCGATGTTCTATCGTTAAAAATAAACTAGAAACAAACGAGCACGTAGTTTTTGTACAATAATCGATGAAGAAGATAAACGCAAAAGCCTCACGTCTTAAAGCACGAAATTTTATAATATAAAGGTAACAAACTGGTTATCCCAAGGTGGTTTAAATTCATGAATAATAAGATTTTTATTATCCACGATTCTGATTGCACGGTGGCGAGTAACCGAGACGAGCAGCAGCCACGAAATCACGAGTCCGTGAGGGGAACTCATTAAAGTCATCGACTAGGGCTCGGAGGTAATGAATCTCAAGGGGCGATCCCTAGCTCGCGGTAGGAAATCACACACGAGCCCGTGGACGTCGGCCTCTGCGTTTGCCGTGCGAAACTCGCGCGCCTCCTATACAAAACAGAGCGCTCGAATTACCAACGATAAAAGTAATGGCGACATGGACTCGCCTCCTCGTGCCGCACGCGCCCGAGTGCTTACTCATTAGCGTATTCATCGGCGAGGTCAAAACTGACCTTTCAAAGAATTGTCGCCTCGCGACTCAAGACAGAGAGCCTCCGCTTCGTAAACACCGTCTGGCCCCCACTCTCGGTAATACTTTTATCCCTTTTATCAATGGAGCGGGAACGTCGATGGCGGAAATTCGACTTTTTTATCGGACGAGAGTCGCACAATAATGAGCCCGCCCTATCGTCGTAAGCGGTCGAGGTGATTTTGCTTGTGGTCTTCGCGTTGGCGACGGCGACGTTACCAATGCAGACTCGAGCCAACGTCTAGTGTATCGGCATGCGTTGGAAAGCTGCGAGTTCCGGTGTATTAGATTCGACGTCGGCTTATCGCCGGGGGATGCGGACATTCGGTGTATGCTGCGTAATAAATATTTATCGCGGTCGGACGCACGTGGCCTTACGGCATCAATTGCCACGGAAGGTGGAGGCTCCCTTACAACTAGGATTTCATTTGTCGAATTATTCGAAAATGTTTACCACTTGCTCTTATCGCCCCCCCCCCACTCGAATGACCGGCGATTTCAAATTGTTTCTTTGAAAAGCAAAGCCGGCAGCTCGAGCTCGGCCTTTCGCAAGGCTTTGGCCAAGTGTGCAGGAAACAACAGATTGAGCAATCAGGTCGAGATAAAAAAAATATTCCGAGATATCCCCAAGGACCGGGGGAATCGGATAAGTAATAGGCTCGGGCGCTCGCTCCTATATTCTTGATAATTTTCCTCGTGTGACAAAGGTAATTGAGGCTACGGAGGATGGCGGGCCGCTCGCGACCCGAGCGCCAAATACCGCTGACCTTGTGCTTATACCTCTCGGTCAATATATTTTTGCGCGGAGAGTACCGTTCACCATTAGGTGTACGATAAAAGAGGCATTATTCACGTATTACAATAATCGTTGTGGCTCGAAAGCAGTGGAGGCGGGTCGAGGCGGCCAACAGGCGTTTATACATATATATATATATATATATATAGGCTTCGGTTAAATAGCGATAATGGCAATACGGGGAGTGAGTCGCCGCTAAGGCAACAAAAGAGTGTCGTTCTCACAGAAAAAAGCGGTAAAAAAGAAAATTTTTTTTCAGCTCTAAAAGCAACAGAATTAAACTATCGACAAGCGCGTCAATTGATGAGCTTCTTGGGAGGAAGAACCCACAGGACCTAAATGTATAAAAAGTCCCAAATGGAAAGAGCTCTCCGTCTCTCTTTCACTGCCCGTCATTCTCCCTTGGCCTCTTTGGCAGACTTCTCTCAGAGCCATCTCCCTCCTTGCTCTCCTGCCCGGCGGTTGCCCACCTCCGGGCGAGCGATTTAAGTCCTTCGCAACACTGGCCGTGTCCCACACAATGTTCGCCGGGGTTTCGCAATCGCAAGCGGAGTCTCGTCCACGGACAGGATACCGGTAATTGGCCGGCTATGGGCTAAGGCCTATACGGCAAAGGACACGGGCCCCGGCTCGCGCGAGCTGTCAACTGCAGGGGCGGGACGGAGGAGCCCGAACAGTGGCTGGGCCCCTCGAGGATGGGGTCGCGTCAATTGCGAGGGACAGTCTATCCCCTCGCGGGCAGGCTTCGATTTCCGCGGAGGGGAAGGGGGAGGGAGAGGGAGAGACCGGGCGAGCGAGGCACAGAGGCGGAGGAGCGAGGTGTGTCGGGTGTCGCGGCGCTAGGAGGCTAAGGATGCCGGCGGAGGGCCGGGGCTCGCGAGCAGCGGTAAGTAGGGCTGCCGCACGCGCGGGCCCTCGAGGGGGATGCCGGCGGGAGTAGCGGAGCGTGCCGAGAGAGCGAGAGCGATCGGCCCCCGATGGCGGCGGCGGGGGCGAGGGAGGAGGAGGAGACGGAGGAGGAGCGTCACTCCTGGTGGCGGCGCCCGGGCCGAGGCGCGCCGAGGAGCCGGGCCGAAGACTGCCGAGGCCGATGGTGGGAACGGCAAGCGCCGAGTGTTCTCACCAGGCCGGCCAGGCGGGCCCGGGAGAGGGGCTCGAGCGCAGCCTGACTCTCTCGAGCAGAGCCAGTCACCGGTGGCCCAAACGCAGCTCCGCCGCCGCCGCTTCTTCCTCCTCCTCCTCCCTCCCTCCCTCCCTCTCTACCTTCTACCTTCCACCTTCCACCTTCCTTCTTCTCCACCCTCGTCGTCGTCGTCGTCGTCGTCGTCGTCGTCGTCGTCATCGTTGCCCTTCTTTTCCGTCCCCGCGTCATCATCATCATCTTCCTCTACCCCTTTCCGCTTGTTCTTCTTACTGGGCTTGTAGGCCCGGGCGGCGGTAGGGGCGGGGTGGGGAAGCGACGCAAGGTGCCTCCGGCATGTCGATCGAAAATGCGAGAGAGAGAGGGAGAGAGAGGGAGAGCGAAGGGCTGCTCACCGAAGGCAGAGGCCCGGGCGGAGGGGAGCGGGGACGCCAGCTACCGCGGAGGGCATTCGACCATGACTCACCCTTCGCTTCTCCTCCGCCTCTCGCTCTCTCGGCCCTCGATCCTCGAAGAACCACGGCCAACCATCCCAGTGGTCGTTTTCCTTCGCGCCGACTGCGAAATCGTTGTGCGCCTGCGATCGCGCCGCCGCCCCCGATCGCCAAAGAGTCCTGGCGGCATCTTTCCGGCTTTCTTTAATCGCGCTACCGAACTAAAGCACTGCACCGACCGGCGGCGCAATGAGCGGCAGACACGCGTGCAGGCGCTTATCCTTTGACCGCCACCCTCGCCAGGGCCTCGGTACTCCCCGAGGTTATTCCCACGTACGCGGAGTCGACGGACTTTATTATTATTACTCGAGTGTGCGCACGCAGTGGGATGTCGAGGTGGCTTGTTGAAGAAGGCCGCGTGGGAGGAGGAGGAGTATGATGTTTATCAAACGGAGAGCTGCTAAGTGTGCTCGATGTACGTGTCACTTATTCCTTGTCTCGGCCTAGGTCCGCCGTTACCTCCGTTTAGAGACTTTTATTGTTTTCTGACTGCCGGCCCTCCTCGCCTCACCCGACTTCCTCCTGCTCACCGACGCATGACTCTCCGTTTATCTGGCTCACTTTACATTCAGTTTAGTGCCTGACTACTCGTACACTCCTGCAAAAAGCCTACGACGAGGCCACGCGGGCTATATAGGGACCACAGCAATTTATGAATGATTGGCTCGAGCCTGATCGAGTATCCCGGTGCCGCGACTCGTCAAAATAAGCCCTACAAATTGTTTGAGACTTATCGCGAGCCTATTATCAATATATTAAAACGAGCCTGATAATTTACGGGACTCGTTAGGCGAGACGATCGCCGTCTTTCGTTACGTATGAATGAAGAGATTACGAGAAAGGGTCGCGACTCATCCGAGTAATTACCATGAGATAAGTCACGGCGTTGGTAAGCGAAGGCTTTTGCTCCTCTCACGAGGATTCGCACGCGCGAGCACCTGTCGAGTCGCCGATGACACGAGCTTTCGATCGAAATCCGGACTTTCTCACGAGCCGCAGCGCTCCGGTCATTAGGAGACCGCTTGCTTGCTTTTGCGCCTTGCCGCGAAATGAATCGGTGGCCGCTTATGAGCCGGCCCAAGGGACTCGGGGCGATAAATCAGGGACGGGCTACGGCTACGCTCCCGCGTAATCATAGAAAATTGGCGCGAGCGCAATTTCGACGTCGAGAATCTTTTTTTCTCTTCATCTCGACATCCTCATTCCGACGCACGTGCATGCGAGCTCGAGCCCGAGCCTCGGTCCCCTCCTTACACCCACTAGCCGTCGCCGCTGGAGGCTCCTCCTGTCCTCAAACCCCTTGACCCATCGGCCGTCGCCGCTCCGCTCCTCCGCTCCTTCATCGTTATCGCGAATTATGCCCTCCACTACCTGTCTCGCGTCTCGGGCCGCTACGAGGCCTCCCCGCCCCATTATTGGGGCCCGGATATTTAGCAGCGTGGCAGAGGGGGAGCGACGCTCGGCGGCCAACGGGCCGAGGGGCGGAGAGGTAAGCCAGGGAGTAAAGGTAAAGGGAGAAAAACTTATTCAAAGCTGCATTCGGATACGCGGTGCGGGCTAACGATGAAAATTTATCTTTACGGGTGAAACTGGGAGCCGTGCTATAAAGCAGCCTTCGTGCGTTTCATAATATCTGCGGCGTTATTTAAGTATAGTAAGAGCCGCTTTTACTGTTTAACGTTTGCTTGCAGGGACTATACCACTCGGCATGACTTTTACATAACGCGTGTTAATGTCTCGCGCTGCAAAACAATTACATTCGAATTTCTTTACTTGCCAATAGCACCAGTTGAACAACGGCTCTTCCGTTTTTCATTTGTAAAATAATTTCTGTTCAAATTGTAAATTTTGAATTTTATATATTGTATTTCGCGGTAATGCTTAATTATTATTGTCGAGCTAAAACTGCATAAAGAAAAATATTAATTACCCAATTATTTAAATTACCTTTAATCAAGTTACGGCATACCGTTAATTACAATACAAAACTCGTTAAGTTATATTTACAACGTTCGCGAAAGCTCAATTTAAGGTGAAAATTACCTTTAAATTATTACTCCTGCATTTGAGTTTTTCATATTATATCGGATACTCTATAAGGCATCTTTTAACGAAACAAGTGCGGCCGTTGTGCGTCTGTGCTTCTCTGCGTCGCATACATACGTATAAATTATAAGCACGTATTTATATACAAATTTCCTTTGTCAATTAAGACGCCGGGATCAATAAATTCAGCTGTCCGCTTCGAAAATAAAGATTATTGATACGAGTCACGTGGGAATCTGCCTCGAATCAGTAATCAATCACGAAAAATTAAGCGACGTGATCATCCTAAGGCTACGGAGCGAGTATGCTTGGCCAGGAAGGAAGTATTTTCACTCTCTTCCCGAGGTACTGCTTAACACGCAACAATTTTTTTTTCGCCTCGCTCCTAGCCGAGTAAATTCACCGCCCCAAGCCTCTCCCGGGGCCGACTCATCATCTCTGCCGCAAATAAAGGCTTTAACGGTTACTCTGCGGCCCGGTATTGATCCGACGGGGGCCAGGGAGGAGGGGGGGGGTGCGAGGCAACGGTCCAAGCGAGATATTGCCGCAAATATCTTCCGACGCGAGCTCGAGAGACTCGCTGGCGATCACGGACGCGTCTATGATTATGGATTAATAGCCCATCTTCAACGCTACCGTGGACTCCGAGCCCCCGATGCCTCTCCGATAATGTATTCATCCGGGACTCGCCATCCTCGGCCGTCGACTGCGAGGATTCCGATAATAATCGTCGGGCACCGCGAAGAAAAGCACATAAACGTGTGCCGTGGAGTAGCTTTTTCTCCCATCGACAGTTAGCAAAATTACTCCTTCGCTTGACGCTACTTCCAATGCCGCTTCGGGAGCTGCACTTACGTAACGCACGAATCGATAACGCACTTGCCCGAGACCAACACTTTCCTTCGGGAATAATGGGCCGCCTGATATACTGGCGATCCATCTAACGCTAGGGGGCTCCAGTCGGGAAACACAGTCTGATACACTAATGGCATTTCCGTTGTATGAATCGACAAAAAATTTTCCGTATTGGTGCGCTTACTCCACGCATCTAACGCGAAAAAGTTAACTAGGTTAGTTTTTTTCGGGTCGGTCGACTTCATAACCTCGAAGTTCGACGTGATTTTTACTCCCGAATAACTGCCCGATTACCATCGGGGCAATTACAATGCACAATTACTCGGACCCGTTGTTCTCCGTGCTTTTCTTTTTTCCCCACTTTTTTCCCCCCTTTCTCCTCTCTCCCCCCTGCCCTCTTCGCGACTATCGACTCGTTTTCATTTTCGAGAACGCTACACTCTCAAACCGTTGCCCGAGCTTTTTATTTTCGATCGTTTATCGGATTCACGGATCCGCGGACGTTTGCACGCATGAGCAGGGCGAAAAAAGAGGGCCGGCCAATTTCGGAAAACGAGATTCCCGACTTGCGAAATTACAAGTCTCGGTTGCTTGGCGAAAAACCCCTTGGCAATTATAAAAGCCCCGAAAATCGCCGGATCCCACGGGGCCCACGGGGAACTTTCCTCTCGTAACTAAACACATTGCGTTTCGTGAAAGAGGCCCTAACGCCGATTCGAGCGCTCGGTGCCCGGCTGCTCGCCCCGAGAGACTAGTCCCATTAGAAGATATAAAGACTAGACGGAGTGCCGGCCAGATTAGATTGCGATTCCCAACGTTCGTTTAGAGGCGCCATTGCGCATCCTCGGTTTTCGCTTCATATTATCACCGGGCTTTGTTTCCTTCAAGAATCAAACCAATTCCACGGCAGTGTCTAACGTCTCTGGCCTCTGTGATTCTGAAAATATGCTTCCTCCTCTATCTACCCTACACTTAGCTTCTTTTAATGAACCGCTTGTCCCTGACTTAAAGCCCACCTTTTAATCATCATTCGTCTTTATTTTTCTCTGTCTCTCTCTCTCTCTCTCTTTCTCTTCCCCTATCTTTACCTCTGTTGTCCACTCTTTCCCTTTCTTTATCTAGGAAAAAGTGTCTTTTTGAAGCTAGACGAGTTAAACCGTCGGAAAAGGAGAGAAGCTTTGTGAAAATAACAAAATTACTCGTTATTGAAGTACAAAATTTACAAATTTCACGTCACTCTACCTTTTTACTGAAACGGTGCCAATAGTATTATTATTGATATATTTCAACATCAATTTCAATCAGCTTGATAGATTTGCCAATAAAATGAATTATGTATTAGTTTCTTGGGAATAAAAATTTTTAATATTTTTAGTCCTTTGAAATGGCATATATTTTATTTACAGTAGTTGAATGGATAATTTGTTTCATTGAAAAATATTTGCTATATAACGGGCGCATTAATTATTTATACTGAAAATGTTCTATTTAAAACTTGATCGACTTAAATTGTTTCCTAAGATATTTTCTCAAACGACGATAATGAAAAGAAAGAACCGACTAGTATTACATTTTAAAAAATGGCGAAGGCTTGTTAATAACCGCATGAGGAAACGCAACTTGTTTGCATTACCACTCGGTACTCTTTCACCTTCTTCCCTTGTGAACTCGACGTTAAATCTCCTAAAATACCTCCATTAGTTACACAAGCCCACTGTGAAAGGGGGCAAGTAAAAATCCTTCCTCCCACGTAACCACCACACGAAAAGGTTTACTCAACGTTTCTAAGCTGTCGGTGCCATGGTTCGATCAAATACCCTGACGGTCATACCTGAAACTTTCCTTCCATTACCTGTTTCGCACGGCCTCGTGATAATATGTGCGATAAAGCGCGTCTCCTTTATACATTACTTCGTCTGTCGCTTGACCGAGATCGTTTTTTTCTTGACAATAAAATTGTAAATTCGCCGCGCGCCCCTCGTGTGTCCGCCACGCGAATATTTTTATCCGTCTATGTTCACGAGCCCGCGGGTGCGCGCGAATAGAAATATTCACGCATACAAATAAACGCACTTAGAGAGATACGCAAAGGCAAATAGAGGAAGAGAGGGAGAGAGACGAAAGGAGATACAGAGGGAGAAAGAGTAAGAAAGCAAGTCGTGTGTGTATGCGTGCGTTCGAGCGGTCAGATCATAATAGATGCACGAGTTCCTCCTCGCACGTAGACCATTTTTTTTTTTTTTCATTTTTACCTGTCGATTCGCTCCCTATTCAACGTGCACGCATAGCATGCGTGTAAGAAGTGCCGTGAGAGAGAGAGCGAGAAAGGGTGAGAGACCGTGAGGGGGAGGGGGAGCCTTGAAAACGGACTCACCGATGGGGTTGAACCCGCAACGCAAATCGCAGAAACGTGGGAACTGCCGCCAGGTGATCCTTTTTTCTCCGGTCCTTCTCCCCGTCTTCTTCTTGCTCCCCTCTTGCAAGCTTCCGAATGCAAGTGCCCGGCTGACGGTAGAGGGGGAGAGAGAGAGAGAGAGAGAAGGAGAGGAAGAACGACGACAGACTCGAGCACATACCCATGCACGTGTTCCACCGTCAATATGTGTATTTCGAGGGAGCCCCACCAGGCGAGGGGAATTTCAGCCGCAGGGTACGACACATCGGCTCAAAGGGGAAAAGCCTCCGTACACACGTACATCGTGTGTCTTCATGTGGGGGAATGCAATTGCATCACGCGCCGAGGGCTTTCGTCGCACTCTCCCCGTCGCTTCGAGAAGGAACGTTGAAGTGAGGAAGCTTTTTCCTTTCAGGATCCCGGGACCCGCTTTATTAGCTCATTGTGCGAGCATTAGTCTCCTTTTTCTCGATATATAGTCGAGGAGAAGCTGGAGGATTTTATTTATTGAGGCGCGAGTTACGTATTGGGGTCGACAACTGCTTCCGGATAATGGACAGACTCAAGAATTGACTGCATTACTTCTCCTCTTGTTTCATTTCAATTGTAGAATTTACTCATAGACTATAACAAGTGTATACTAATGTATGCTGCTTTTTCAATCCTTTGTATATATTTCGAATTCTTCGGCGCTTATCCCTGACTTTACCCTCTCTTTCTATCCTGCAAAGCGACGACGTTCAATCTATAAGGAGTCATACTCGATAACCAACAAAATCCAAAATCTTATATACATAAATGAAAGTATTTAAACTCATAACCATTCAAAAGAAACTTAAATTTTGTTGTGTCTATATTATTTAGGTCACACAAAATTTATTTATAAGTTGTGCTAAATATTTTCAGTAAAGTTAATATACCTCGTTGAAATTTACAAATAAACCCTACAAGTAAATGAAACTGTTAAATGCCTCCACCTAAATAAAGTATTCGTTTGAAAATCGTTTCAGATCGTTAGAATTTATATAGATATGGTTCTTTTAAAAAAATGTTTTTAATTGAAGGGGCTTGTTCATGCTGACGAAGTCTCATAAAATATAAAATATAAATTTGACATAAAACAGTCGTCAGCGAGTAAACTAAAATGAATAGTAATTTTTGATATTGTAAAGTTTTTAACCAGAAGAATAATCTTGATGAAAGTCTTATTAAAAATACAAAAAAAAATTATTTAACTTAGCACTAATGCCTTAAAGCATAGTTTGAAACACAAGTAAAGAAATATTAAAAAACTTAATTATACATCGTATTTATTTTTAAGATAATATCTATTTTTTGTTAAAAATGTAGCATTTTTTACTCTTTCAAATATCAATTTAATTATTATTTTAAATCTTTAAGCGATTTTTTTTATTATTCAGTTACTTATACCGAAAATAAAATCTGTAAGCATATTAAACGCCAGTGAATTTATTTAATATTGGAGTAATAAATAGAAAGACGTACTTCAATTGTTTATCTAATGACAATTTTGTATAAGGACGCAATAGAAAGATACTGTTTTTTTTTCATTTGTTTCATTTATACGAAACACACCATGACAATAAAGTTTATGAAGGTAGTATTCGGCAATAAAACTTTGCAGTCAAATAGTATAATTTGATAAATTTTTACCTGAGTATTCGACCTACTGTAAAATTTTCGCACGCGCGTGTGTCCAGCACACGACCTCATATTGTTGAAACTAGAACACACTAACCTAATTTAATTTGAAAGAAAGTACCGAAAGTTTATGATTGGTAAGGCTCTAAGTTAATAATATAACCATTTTCTTTCCTCTAATTGCTTTCTACATGATAGGATCTTTTTGAGCATTTATTACGCCTGCATTCTGTGAAAGAAAATATTTTATTTAGAATCCTCATTTATAAATAATAAATTAAAGGCTCCTCAATTATATGCATCCAACTACTTAATTATTTGTGTTTTACTTTTATTTAATCTTGATGCTAATTGAATGTTTTATAATATTAAATAATATTGAATGTTTTAGGATTGAACAACTTGAGCAACATCCATTTTAAGGTTCCAGACATCGGGGAAAAAATTCCGCAAATGAGCAAAAAATGCATGAAACACGAGTGTTCGATTCTCACGCAGTACAACCTTTAGACTGGGAAACCAGAATTCTGTGATTCTCAAAGCATGTCTTAACAGCCACCCTGATGACGGGTTAATGTCTCATCACGAACATGCGCGTACTTTATTATTTTTTACAAATTCTTGATCATAATTTCAAAATTAAGCACCCTCATATTGAACGAAAATTAGAGATAAATATTGCGAGCTACAATTCTAGGTAATAATGATCGAAAGCACCTGCATTATTTAAACCTTAATTTGCTTTATATCAAGACCGTGTAACTTTCATCTTAAAGCAAAAAAGCTGATTGAATCATTATATCGATTTATACAGAATCTATAAAGAATTATCATGGAGATTTTTTTGAATGTTGAAATTAATCATAGAACTTATTAAGCTCGGGACTTCGATGGAAAATGCTTTATTAGGATTTTGCAGGTGGCAATGAAAAAATGTTGCAATTTGTGTTGCATGTAACAGGTATGTCAAGCAAGATTTTCCCAATTGACATTGTGTTGCAGCCTTTGTTGTGCAATGACTAAAGCAGTATCATTTATTATACCAACTTGTAAATTGTTTATTAATGCTGTTCTTACGAACAGAGGGCACGAATAAAAGCAAATCAACTGTCAAATGCACCAAAGCTTTGGTGTAACTTCCGAGGAGAGTCCATAAACTTTTATGCCTTACATAAAAAGGTGTGTAAATTCAAGAGCTATTCTAACAATGCAGCAGCCAAGCAAAAGGATTCCTTCAAAGAAGCATAGCAGGCATAGACACACACAAGAAGGTCCTTCTTTCTTAGCTCTCTCACGCGCCCAAATTCTGACAGTCGAGCAACAGCAATTTTCCAAAAATCGATACGCAACGCCCCGATCACCCACACAAGGGGTGACAAGCTGACCCGCCAACGATTTTTCAAAGCCGCATTTATTCGGCTCGAATACGGCCAATAGACTACACCTCCACGAGCACCGTTTTTTTTTACTCCGAAAAGCACCTCCTCCGTATTAGTCGGTTTTTTTTTTCTGCCCCACTATATCGTCGCGTGCTTCGCATAATGCATCTGCGCACGAGTGCTTGCGACCCTTCGACACGAATAGAGAAGAAACGTTTTTTACCGGACGAATTCAAAAGTCCACCCCTCCGTGACGTTCAACTTTACATTTGTGGCCTAATTTCTTTCTAATTTCTTTTTCCGTCCATATCCTCCTTTTTTCGACTGCTTTCGACTTCTTACCTATGCATCACTAGGCATCCGACAGGGGGAGGAGGAGGAGAACGTAGCTCGCGCCTTATCCAAATTGCCAACGTAATGTGGATTTTGAAATGATTTGTTGGGGTTTACATATTAACGAATTTTTTTTTCTCTAAATGGAACGATCATGCCTGTCCCAAATCCTCTTAGATGAGAGAGAATTATAATTAACGTTAGCGCTATGCTGTTAATAAGCTTGCGTGAATAACAATTGGATAGGTAATTTCATGGATTTAATGGAAGTAAAGGTTTTGCCGAAAATGAAACATATTATCATTGTTAAATTATACTCAAAACATTTTCCTCGTAAATTAGGAGGCAGGTTTATGATTTTAAAAAATCATGAATTTTTCATTTACATTTTGGCTCGAGTAAATATATTACGTTTATTATTGTATAAAATATGTATTGTAACTGTACTATTTCATTAAGTTGATACGAATCTTCTTTTAATATTAATATGGAATTATAATTTTTCAACTAAATAGCTCATATAAGAAAATAGTAATTATTAAGAATAAGCCAATATAAATTGTCGTCGTAGTCCAAATAATGTTCAAGTCCAATAAATACATAAATTCGTTAAGCAGTTGCGTGGGAACATTATTTTGAACTCCCGTTTTCGGTACCCACAATGCCTGAAAATGTTGAATATGAGAGTCAACGTGAATTTCAGTGGATTCAGTTCCGAGACACGGTGAGAAACGGAAGTCAAAGCTAGACTCCCATTGGGCTCTCCAGTGATCTTTGTAATTTCTTAAAGTATCCCATGGCCTTCGAAGCCGCAGTCGCAGGTGCACCCAGCAAAGTGTAAGGGTGTGGGCGTTCCAATTTTAGAATGAAGTTCGCCTTCTATCTTTCGATCCGTGTAACTCTCGAGAAGTTTGCGGTTAACTGTTGGCCCCCTCATAACATCATCCCCAACAAACTTTCACCATCAGATGCTTAAAATGGCCAAATTTTTCAAAAGGAATTTTCTTTCACACCAACACTAATTATCTTGACGAAGGATATTCATTTATTTCAAGATTGTTTCGCTGGCTGCGACAGTAGCTTCGCCAAGATTATTCATTCGAATTAACTGAATCAGAGCTTGGTAAATAATAAAGAGCCAATTTTTTTAAATTTATTTATAGGAATTATCGGTTGACAATATTAGGCTGTCGTTTTCGAAGTTTTGCTATCATTGCGAAGGCGGTCGTCGACTTCCCGAAATTGTGCCAACGTCATGAGGAAATACCTCACTGCTTTCTCAGCGGTCTAATAAGACGTGCGTAAAAGATAAAGCGGGGAAGAGGGAGATTCGAAGAGTCAAGCCAGCTACCTGCTACTGGGCTCTGCCAATAAATGCTGTCCTCCCCGCTACGTCTGCTGAGCAGATTTGCAGTTTTGGTGTCGCTGATCCCTACGCGTTTACGCGCGGGCGAATCCGGGTTTGCTTAAGCCCAACATGTCTGTGTCGCTCGTAATCGGCAATGCACCGGAGCTCGGTAACAGCACAGTCCGTCGCGTGCATGCGTGGCGATAACGAGACGATTTTCTTGCCCAGGTCACGTAGAGATCGAGCAAAGCAATCAGCATACGTGCTTGTCTTCTTCCTGTAACAGACGCGCAGCTTTGACTTCTTGATTTCAACTTGTCCCGATTGCTTTTTAAGTACGACTGCCGTACGAGCCTGCACCTGGCGAGTTTACTTTGACAAACGAATAACTTGGCACAGTTGATTGCAATTTCGAACACAGCCATCAATTTTAGTTCCCGCTCCGTTGCGTATTAGCCAAATCTATTGAAATTACAAGCTCTCGACCAGAAGCTAAGAAGGCTGTGACGGTCCTTCGACTACAAGTATTTGTGAAATTCGAGAATTTTCAACTCACTTATTGCGATAATAAGGAAGCTTATCATTTTAGTATATACAATGATGATAAGTATAGTACATGTCGGGCATTTATGTTTTCACGTACATTTTTTTTATAATAACTTTAGTAAATGGACAATAGCAGCAGTTTAAATAAATTTTTTTTGTGACATTAATCTTACGTGTTTTTATTGGGATGTTTTTTCGTTTTAAATTGTGTATAGTAATGGACATTATTTAATATTTTATCCAGATTGAGCAATAAATGTCTACTTCACATATTTGTAAGCTTCCGCGTTTATACCCTTTCCAATTACCTGCGATATTTGCCTACAAGAATATATATTACAGTTCTAAGCTCACGGTATCATAACCATTTTTTTTTACTAAATTTGATTGTATTTATATTTGATTGTATATACCTGATTTTTTCGCGTAAAACAAGTTTGCGAAAAATATTGAACTTTTAAATAAATAAATGGTTGATTTAAGAATGTTGCGTAAAACTCGATCGACATTCTCTTTAAACATTGGTTAAGTGCACAGGCTATATATAAGCTAGGAAATAATTATTAACATTATAAACAACATTTTTACTGGGTAATAAGAGTCAAAAGAAAATTATTACGCAATGATTCATAAAAGAGGGACAGAGAAAGAAGGAAACCTCTTAGTATCATTGACCATCTTGAAAAAGTTTTCTATCGTGAAAAACGTACTGTATAAATGTCCCGCGCGACCAAAGACAGAAAAGCCCGTACTTATTACGGTTGCACTTGCCTGGAAAACGAGACCCAAGGTCGGCATTTTCGGCGAGCCATGGTATTACGTATCCAACCGACCATAGCGTAAATTTCGGCCTAACCTCGAGCGGAATGACGATGCGAATGCAATTCAAAGCATCATCGGCTTCTTGTTGACCAGGGAGTATTACAATCGAGCGTAAGACAAGGATGAAGGGAAGATTTGCGCTCCCAGATCAGCGCGCCATAGGAAAAGCGAAAACCTCATGGCTACGCAATTATATACCAGTTTCAGGGACAAAGCTGTACTTTAAAGGTGGTGTATTATGCATTTACGGGAGAGCGAGGAGATGCAGAGACAGGGCGAAAAATAGGGAGACAGTGGGCTACGGTGAGAGAGGGAGAGAGAGAGACAGAGCTTGAACCCCCAAATAAAACCATAAACTATAGAATAGAAAAAGTCTATCCCTTCCCTAGAATAACGGACTTTTTGCACTATCCTGCGTAAGAAATATTACAAGCTGTTCAGAAAGTATAGTATTCTCAAAATATTCAGCTTCGCTTCTTGTTGTACGCCTGTTTAAATACTTTGCAAATTTACATTTGTACTAAAGGTTGCTGATTATATCAATTTTTCCAATTTGTAGAGTGTGAAATCAATCAATGTTCATTTATTAACAGTTTCATATTGTTATATTAATAATAGTTTGAATCGAATATTTATTTTCAATTAGTTACTTAAGCATAAACTGATTTATTACACTAGTTAATTACATCACGATTATAAAACACTATTTAAAATATAACTGACAAATTTGTGAACATATTTATACAATGAATATCGCCAATATTAATGAAATCAGCTGAATAAAAGACCTTAAAAACTACTCAAAATATTTCAAGATGACTTTATTTATAAGATGCACGAAACAGAATTCTTGTACAAAGCATAAATATAAAATTTGATAATCCATGTTAAGGTTTTTTATTAACATCCCACAGAAGTGAATCTTATTCAATCATTTAAACAGAGTTAAAAAATTATTATAATACAATTGATTAAAACTTAAGAGATTAGTTATTTTATAAGTAGTTATTGAAAGAGATAAATTATTAAATGACCATCGTTTTGGAATGTTTCTGTATACTAAAAATAAACCATGGCAAGCAATATCGTAGATGACCCTTGAAACATGTACAACATATTTACTAATTTTTTAGTAATTGTGTTTGCAGAAGGGAATATGTTTATTGTGTTTAACAATCAAGATTGCATATAATGCAATATGTACATATGCGGTTTTAATTCAAATATAAAAAGTGCTTCTATACTAAAAAAAGTATATAAGGTAATTAAACAATTGCAATAATTATATTTAAGGTGAGTTTTCAGCCTTTATCATAAGTTACGAACGTTAAAATAGTAATTCACTATTATATCCTGAATGGCATAAACCGAAGTATTATAACTAATAATAAAATTATTGTTTAGATGTTATACTCGTCGAGGACGAGTATTTTGTAATGCCCTTATTATTCAGTATAAGTAGGAAGTCGACGATGTTACGCTCTAAGAAGTGCTAGTTAAGGACGTATAAACGGGTGGTTCTCGGATCTGCTTTCTATGCAAAGAAAAACAAAAAAAAAAAAAAAAAAAAAAGAGCAAAGAGAGGGAAGCGCGTGCAAGGAGCATCTGAATTCATAACAGAGCTCGCGTCCGTCCGGGGCCGTCCTTTGAGCATCTCAGTTCCACCCATTCGATCCTGTCGAAGCTCCCACAACAGCTCCTTCCTTCAGGTCAGGAGTTCCCAGTAAGTGGTTGGCACTAGAAGGCATAAGCTGGTCAGCGCTGAGCGTCCGGCACATCGACTAGGTAAATAAGAAGGGGGTACACGAGGCGTCGTAAAGACTGCGAGACCTCATTGGAATGGTCGCGCGTGCGTGAGGCACAACTGCGAACTTCGGGGACAAAATTAGGCGCACAGCTGCGGGCCTCCGCGCCAATCCCTGGCGATGGCCATCCACTCAAAATATTATTGCAGTCGATCGATAAACCAAGGAGGCCCCTGCGCTCTCGTTCTCCCCGCGACGAGATTCATAATTCATAATGCGCTCCGGCAACGCAGGTCTTGCAGAGGTCGTTGCAGCGGGCCGGGGTTAACCGAAACGTTCGCGACGGCACATCGGGAAATGCTGATGAATAAACAAACAACGAGAGGACAATGAAGGTCGCGATGGCTACGCGAGATTGGAGCCTGCTCCAGCTAGCTTATCCGTCGATCTCATTGATTTGTTTCGTTCCCTCTCTCTCTCTCTCTCTCTCTCTCTCTCTCTCTCTCTCTCTCGATTTTATTTCGTATCGGCGCATGCGTGCGTTCCAATCATCCCCCGCGCGCCTACGAGTGACCCGAAACGAGACCGAAGGAATGAGCGACGGCGATAGAAATTGCGGCCGCCTCGACATCTGCTTAACGCGGGGACTGATGCCGAATCAATGGGCGAGTGCGGCGCTATCACCGAGTTAATCAGGAGATAGGTGCACTTTTGGCGGGACAGGGGGTCTGCGACCTCGGGGAAAATTGAATTAGTCGAGTTGAGCGAAATAATGGAAGTCTCAAGGTTGATGATGAGTGAAAGGAATTAGCGTCCGGTAGTTTGCCAGCAGAAACGCGTTCCTTTCATGTTTCGAGTGCCGGCCTGGCTACCAGAGGATTTTTACGAATAGAAAAGTATTGCGAATTTTCAGGTTGCTTATTATTATTACATTCAGCGTAACAACCGCGTTTAGTCTTTACATTTATTTCAATGGCCAGTTTAATAAGTGAATGCTCCATTGAATTTCAAAAATCTGTTCTGTAGTTTCGTGAAATTTATTTTACACGCACACGCGCATAAATAATTTCTGTTGGAATGTGTAATTGCAATGGGATAAGAAGGACGGGCAAAAAACAAATTGAGAATAGATAGAAATGAAGGAAACGAAAATATTTGCGCAGCCGCGTTTTTAGTTTTTAGCTTGGCGCATAAAAGTTTTGCAACTAATATGATTTATATTGGACATCTAAGTGCTCGTTTAACTTCCATTATATTGAACAAGTGGCCGTAAGTTGTGCAAAGTTAGAGGAAACCTCTTTGCGTAAAATGAAAATTTGAAATAATGCCTGGTCAAAAGTTCGCAGGGGGAAGATTTCATAAAATGAACAGGATTGGATATATCAATGGATAAGTGTGATCTAACATAGTAAATAACTTTAGGATAATTAACGCTTAAAATACAAACTGATGGATCATAATTGAAACCATGCCTAAGTAGAAGTGGACATAACGGGGAATAAATCAAACCCCGTCGACTTGGGGAGTACCTAGAATTTTCAGCGGAGATTATACGACAGTGAGCGGTCATCTCTTTCGAAGGCATGTTCCAGGCGAAGCCGCCGTATCTTTTTCTCGCCTCGGCTACGAAGATATCGTGCCGGTTCTTGAGAGGGCGAGGAAGAAATAGAAAAGCCGAGGCTGGAGCGAGGGAGATGTGACTATTTTCGGCACCGAGCGTATGCTGGCTCGAAAAGTAAAAGTTTTCCGGCTGCAATAATCGCGCGCTGTAAAATTTTATCCGTTTATTGCGCCGGCCATTACTTCTTGAAATGGGCAATAACTGATTTCGTCAACAGACCTCTTGACGAGATCCTCATCGGATTTATTGAAAAGATCCCTCCCAACCATCGCCGTCGCGCTGGAGCCGCGCGCGTTTCTCACCGTCCTCCACCTCGCCCTCCTTCACGCTTTCCCACCTCTTGCCCCTTCATTTTTCCCTCTTAATCGTTTTATGCGTTTACGGGGCGAGGTCGCGGAGTGGCATCTCTCCATAAGCGTGCCCGTAACTAATTACGGCGTCAAAAGTACCTCGTGCAGATGCTTTTCTTTCGCGGTCGGCCCGCGAGTTTATTGATTTTCCTCGGCTGCAGGCTCAGGTGATAAAGAGCCACGAAATCTCCGGCAAGGACTCGCCACGAGCTGCGGCTCTCTGCCTTCCGGTATTGTGGTAGCGCTCGAGGTAATTTCGCCAGAAACCTCTTAAAAATCCATCTAAACTTCGCGATTAGTTGCCGGAATGTGACAATAAGACAGAGATTCGAGAGTTAGAAAATTATAGTCATAATTTACGCTCGTCTATAAGGATTTTGTGAAAATCAAGTCTGCTGCGCACCTAAACTAGTTAACCCTACTGATCATAGATTAATATCCGGATAAGCACTTCTATTTGCAGTAAATTTTTGAAGTACCAGAAACTTCTGTCGTTTAAAACGGATTTATGGTTCGAATTATAATATTACGACCGATAAGTTTAATATCCTAAGTTCGAAATGTGTATAAGTGTAATTTTTACGATTCTCGTGACACAATTGCACTTCCTAAGAAACATAACCGTTCATAATGGAATCTAGTTTCATTGTAAGATCAGTCAAATATATGTAAGTATTCCCAAATAGCATTACTTTTTGTTTATGTTAAAATTGTTTTTATCATCACTAGTTTCAATTATATTTCTGCTTTGCAAGGGATTATTATGCATAATGATTATCAAGTTTTTTTTTATTATAACTCAATTTATAATAGACAAAATACATTGATAAAAAATGGCGTGACGGTTAAAGGTAATTCGACAATTTTGAAGGATTTAATAATGAAATGCACTAGTCTTTTATTTGCAAATTGTAATTGCCACATTACGAAAGATTAAATAAACTCTAAAGAAAAGATTTCAATTACGTACGGTATAATTGGAACTATTTTTACATGACGTTTCAATAAAATTTTACTCGACTTCTTTTTAATCGCTATAATTACATACAGCTAGCAAGAGAAGAAAATACACACACAAAAAATGTTTCATTAAAATTTATATCTTTCAAAATGATAATACGTATTTAAAATGAGGTTTTATTTTAATTTTTAATTATCATGATTCCAAGGCTGTCAACAGACGTTAAAATTATCATCGAGTTGTATAATTGTTTGTTTACCTTCGAACGTAAAAATGTTGCGCGTTTCCGTGATGAAGAATAAAAGGAAGCTTCTGGTAACAATGACTCTAAACCAGTAATGAACATAACATATAATGGGTAACTGTTGCCGGAAGTCGCGTATTTGACGTGGTAGTAATATAGAAAATAAACGAATGGCAGTTAAATAGGAGTCGCACGACATAAATCGGTGAAAATTCAATCCCCCCAGGGTGAAATCTAAAATAAGAGCAAGGAGACATAACACTCGAACCAAGCGTACGGAGGGGCCGAAAATTCAATGCGTCGCGGCAGCCACGCGCTGGGAAAAGCGGGCCCCGAAAAGTCGTCCCGTCGAACACGAGCGCTAGTCCGAAATCATTGTTTATATCTCGAAATGCGTCCGTCTGGACAAAAAAGGCACCAGGAGTCACCCATCCATGGGAATTCTCAGACGCGCGCCTGCCACACTTATGGAGTGCGCGCGTACACACAGGCCTTCCCGCACTAACACGTAAGCGCGCATGAGCTCGCGAGGCTGCGACGCATGCGGCGGCCCCCCCCCCTTCTGCCCTCTGCGTGCCTTTACGTTTTACCGACGACGCGGGTGCCTCCGTCGCACCCCCGTGCCCAGCACCGCCGACCGGGTATCCTTCCTCCCGCCGCCGCCGCCGCCGCCACCCCGTCGTCACTTTGTCTCGCTCGCTGATTTCGGATTCGAAATGTCCGGATGCGCTCGACACTCGCAATTCTCAATCATTAAAAGTGCAACTGTGGGAACGATATAGCGAGCACTTTTTTCTCCGCGTTTTTCTTTTCTTCTTTTGTTTTTTTTTTTTCTTTCCCCTCCTGTTTTTCAAATCGACCATCTCTCGCAGCCCGATCTTTACCTTCTGGCGATCGTTTCGTTATCCTCTTGCACGCCTCGCGTTAATTGTTCCCGTTTTAAGCGAGTGAATCCGATTCGGTTCGTTTTGTTTAAGCGTTTTCCTCATTGCTGGGTCACTGTGTTCTCTTGTCGGCCATCGCGTAGCAAATCACGGTCGGTTGTTTCGTTAGGCCATGAATCGTGGATTTTGGAATTACGTCGATCATTCGCTGATAAAAGCAGCCAATGAGACATAATATTAGCCGTGGAAACTATAGATGCTATAGGATGCTTAACATTGAGATGGCATTTCTAGTGCAGATTGGCTTTGGCACGAGAGCTGCTCGAGTGTCATCGGAAATGAGAAATCCTATCCAATAAAAGAAGAAGCACGGTCGCAAATTAACGTACATTGTTTTTCTGTTAAAGGCATCTTCAATCTACGTGCTAATTTGTCGGCGAATGCATTCACATGAAAGGCATACGTAAAAAGGGGAGGGAAACAGCGCGCGCGCGCGCGCGAGAGAGAGAGAGAGAGAGAGAGAGAGGGTCAGGAGATTGAACCGAAGGAGTTGAAAAGGTACGTTCCACATTTGTGCGACTAATGGCTGAGAAAATGCTTCGAAAGAGTGGCATAACTCACGCCTTGTCGCGACGCTCGCCGTCGCCTCGACGATCGTTCGTCGGTCACATGCTTAACGAAAGCTCGCTTATTTCCTCAGCGGCAGCTTGTGGAACGAAACGCGTTTGTTGCTGGTGATTCCTCGGTGGGAGTGACAGTGAACGAGAAAGTAAGAAAGAGTGAGAGAGAGAGAGAGAGAGAGAGCGTACGAGGGAGGGAATGAGGTAGCCGAAGGGAGAGAAAAGAAGCGAAGCGTTGAAGAAACAGAAAAGAGAATCTGTCAGTTCCCAGCGAGGCGGCTAATGAGGGCAGATATCGTGGCTTGGGGGAGTGGGGAGGGCCGAAAGTGCGGTGCCCGTAAAAAGCAAAAATTATGCCAATAAGAAAATTAAGCAGATGTTCGTTTTCCAGTGGTGAGCGCTTCGGGAGAAGCAGAGCGAGAGAGCGAGAGAGAGAGGGAGACAGGGTCCCCCCCTGTTTGGAGCGTGCGAGCGAGCACAAACCGGCGTGAATTCCCACACATCAACAGGTCTCAGGAGGGCCGCAGCCCGTACTCTCTCTCTCGCTCTCTCTCTCTCTCTCTCTCTCTCCCTCCGACCATCGCCCGTCTCGTCCGCGGCCCCTCTGCCCCTCCACTTGCCGCGGCACTGCCGCCGCCGTCACCACGACGGCTCCGGCCATTAAAGGCGGGCCCCCACCGCCGGCCCGGAACAGGCCCCCACCATCGGACGCCGGTCGATGCATCGGCATGCGATCCTCGGAGGCCCCAAACGTCAAACAGTTATCCTTCACACCCCGACCAGGCCGACGGTCCTGCTTGGGGATATCGGACTCAGACTGAACTTCTGTTTTATCACCGAGCCTTCGACTTTACTCGTGACTCCTTCTTACTCTGCTATTGGCACCGAAGAACCGCAACCTCTACGTGCAATCCTTTGTTGTGAAGTGCTCGGCCGATTGTGATTATCAGGGCGACCGGCTTCGATAGTTTGTGATAATTAAGCCGCTTAAATGGTGGATTACTACAGTTGCAAGATGTCGGGAAGCGACGAGGAATTCGAGCCCCAGATGCAAACGGGCATGACCAAGGCTGAATTACGAAGAGTAAGCGCTTATTCTTTACGAGCGACTATTTTTTTTATTCGCCACTTGACAAAGTTTGGTGCTTTCAGCTTTTCGCACTCTCTTTGTCACTATCTCGCTATATATATATATATATATATCTCTCTCTCTCCCTCTCTCTATTTTCCGCACATTGTTTTAATTTCAAATCCGTAATAGTAGAGCCTCGGTAAAGGCTCCGAAGCTTCCGTGATGTTCTAGCGAATTAACAATGATGCACAAAACTTGAATGGCGCATCAGTTTTTACGCCACGTGTGACGACGACATGTGACGCACCTTCACGAACTTTACTCTTGCATTTCTTGCTTGCGACGAATGCCATCTTCTTTCCTCTACACAGCCTTCGAGCCTTATTAATAATCAATGAATGCTCCACGTGATGTGGCACTATCCTCATTTAACATCGGATCTACCATTTCAGAGCAATAAGCCGATCATGGAGAAGAGAAGGCGAGCACGAATTAACCAGTGTCTCGACGAGTTGAAAAGTTTGATACTGGAGGCGATGAAAAAAGACGTAAGTCGGCTTTAATATTATTGTAAATTGAGATTGCGCTATTGGGTTTGGCTTTAGTGATTCGGGTGAAGCAATAAAAAGCACACGAGTTAATTATGTTATTTAAGCACTTTGACGCGTTTGAGCGAGCCGAAGTAAGGTGGTAGAAACTCTACGTACTCGGTAAAATGATCAGGTATCGATCTTATAAAAGGAAGATGAAAAGACCCGAGAAAAAAAAAGATGAAGATCCGGCAAAGCTTCTTTAGGTTTATGGTATTTATGTCGTAGGCTATCGTAGGCAGAATCGCTTTAGACGTCGGCATTGGCGACAACTTCGTGCCATTCAACTCAATCAGCAAAGTCGCCGTGGTGTATTGCGGGGCATCGAATTATGTGCGCATAATGTAAAACGCATACACTCGCACCCACACTTATGGAGTGGTTATAGCCTCGGTTGTACACATGCACATACGATTCGAAGAGTGTTTTGCTATATTCGCAGCTCGAGCGCCAGACGCGCGTTAGACTAAATCGCGGGTATTTTTCCTGGCGCCGAGCCGCGCCGAGCAAACATGCATTTGTCGGCTGCTGCCTATAAAGCCATCTGTTCTCGTCATTGTTAATCATCGGCTTGATTCACCACCTCGTTAAGAAAAAATAAGCAGAGGCTGCTCACGGGCTCGATCGCCATGCCGATCGTAAACGATTTTTCTTTATCTCTGCCGAAGTCGATGAAAGTCGCCGTTATAAGCCGTCCCCCGAGCTTCTGTTTCGAGGGAGCAATCGACCGCCGCATTAAGCTTAAAATACGAAGGGCGACTTTGGATCGAACAGAAGGACCACCGTACCTCCGCGTAATCCTTATCGGGTATCAATAATAAACTGGCATTGGTGGATGTGCGCCGGAGAGGCGCGTGGGTCGGGCTCAGGAGGCGTAGGACGACGAGACGTTGGATCGCCGTAGCATTTATCGGCGCGTAGCGCTGAATAAAAAGCAGGAGGCGAAAGAGTTGGGGGCGGGGAGGGAGAAGGGGACGGGGAGCGAGCGAGCGAGGGGGGTGGGGGTAATGGTCACGTCCGCGACGAAAGACTCGTCGAGTCGAGAGGAAGAACGGCACTCGGCAGGTTTCGGCAGGCTTCTGAATTTTAAATGTCCGCGTGCGTGTCTTGAGACCCGTGAGAACGGACGCGCACGCCATCAATTACCCGCCGATAAGCTCGGAGCCTTTTTTACTCCTCGGCGGGCCCCTCGCTCTATGCTCGACGACAGTGTTGCCCGCTTCCTCGGAGGAAGTTTTTACGGCCCCCGAGCTGCTCCGCTTAAAAGGGGCCATCATTAGAGGCCCGCGGAACGAATCAGCGAATGGCTCGGGCCAGCGGAGCGAGAGGGACGGACAGAGAGTATAATTCAATAAAGGAGTCGACGCGTGATTCTCGATCAAAGAACCGACGACTCTAGCGCGTCGATTCTCCTCCTCGTCCCTGGCCGACCCCACGGCTGGGAATTGGCCGTGATTATGCCTCTCCGCGCACCAAGGTTGAAGGGATGACGCGTAAGCGCTCGGTCTCTCAGGCACTTGTTCAATCAATTTAGTGCCGCTACCGCCTCGATCCCCGGGGCCGCGATATCGTCCTTATACAAAGCGGGGTTCCGGCGTCAATGTCGCGCCAATCCGGCCGCCGATCTCGGCTCGTTAATTAGTCCGCTTGGCAACGAGGCCGAGCATGGGAAGAAGGTCCACGCGCAATGCCATCGGCGGAGATTGATTTTCACGACGGGAGTTCTTTCGGCTCGAGCGCTCGACTTCCGCCGGCCGCTCTCTCGACGCCAATGTGCGTATCCGCCGCCGTCCGATGCATACACGCGCCTCAGGTATGTGGGCGCGCACGTGCTAGGCTACCGACCTCGCTCCGTCCTCCTCTCTCGCTCGCTCCTGGTCCTGTTCGCCCGCTCGGCCGGTGCAGTTCCCCTTCCTCCCGCTCCGCGGTTACTTCTGCTACGCGCTCGGCCCGGAGCTGCCGCGAAACGCCGCCGCCCCCCCGCCGCCTCCCACGCTCGTGGGAGCCAGCGAATAATTATTTAAAAGAGCACAGGGGCGCCATCGGGCCCCGGCGAGGTGCCGCTCATTGTCGGTGCGCGCCCAGCGGCGGGGGCAGGGAGAAGCCGCTTCTCGGGTTGCCGGCGGGCCTCCGCTCTTTTGTTGACCGTATCATCTTCGAGGATTTGCCCGGGGCCTGGTTTCTCCTTACTCGAAAAATACGGCCGCGGGAGGGCGGCAGAAGGGTCGCGAGCCCGACGCGTCGGCCGGCCGGGCGAGGGGGGCCCGGGCGGGAGGGAGGGAAGGCCATCCGGGGTCGTGGGAGCGTAGTGCCTCGCCCCGAAGCTGAGCCGAAGGGGGTTCCTCCGCTCTTCCCCGCGCCGGTACGCCCTTAGCAGGTGTCTGTATTCGATCACCTCGAGGGTGTCTGCCCGAGCAGCCATTCTCTTGGTTTTTTCCGGCCCTCGGGCCCCTTACGGATGAAGTGTTACTGTTGACAGATTTCATTTTATCTCCGGCTAATAATGCCGGCTTTTATTTTCCTTTAACATAAAAGGCACGGGAAAAGGAACAAAATAGGAGCGCCCGGTTGAGCTTGCTTGAACTGCGGTAGGCGAGGGGCATGGGTGGGGGGGGGGAGGAGAGAAGCCGCAGAGGGGAAGTGAATTTTCTTCCGTCTCACCCGCGCGAGACGTAAAAGATTCGTGTAAGGGGTGTCGTCCCTTGGACGGGGCACCGATCTCGCGGACGTTAATCGTCTTGCTGAGCATCATCAATGGCGCTTCTCTTGTAATCCAGGCGTCGGGTGCAGCGCAGCCGGAAATTATGTTCGATCGCGGCTTCCGCTCGGCCGAGATTTTCAGTAGGCCCGCGCAACTCTTTGTCCTAGGCAATATGTCGCGGGCTCGGTGAACCGGGAAGCCAAGGGAGGTGCCGTGGAACACGAGGCGATCGCGAGCCCATTGTCGAAACGAGCGAGGATCCGTAAGGAGCCAGGGAAGAGGCCGAGCGTCAAAAATGAGGTGGCGGACACAATGAGGACCGGCCGACGGACAGTTGGGGATAAAAGGCAATTCTGCTGCGCTGAGTCACCGAGGGGGTGTCATCATCGATGCCTCCTAGAAAATGGCCCGTTAAAGAGCCTCGGGGACCGTTCGTCAAAGACCCCGGGTATTTTTTCGGGATGTTTCCCACTAAAATCAACGGGGGCGGTGCGAGGTAGGGGAGGGGCCGGAGGGACTGCGAGGGGAGAGAGCGGACGGATCGTTACGGAGTCTCTCTTCTTTTCCATTATAAAGAGCGGAGGACGTGGTAACGGGTTCCCACGCGAGGAAATAAAAAGACTGGCCCTTCGAGATTAGAGAAATGGATCGAGACAGACGGAGAGGGACAGACCAAGCCTTGGCTCGGGCAATGCTGACCGTGGGAGGGGCGAGGGAGACGTCGAGCGATGGCGGAGTGATGTGTGCGACGTGGGACGAAGCGGCGGCGGCGGCGGAGGGGGGGGGGCGGTGGCGGCGGCGGCGGCGGTTCCGACGTCGAGAGAAGAGGGAGAAGTAACACAGAGACAGAGATGGATAAGGCCTCGATCTTTTCAAACGATCACGTCCAGAAGTTAGGACGTCGTGAGCCCGGATTTTAAGGCTCTTTAAGAGTGCCTTAGAAAAGATGACCAGATTTTTACGCTATTCACTCTTGTGGGTTTTAAAATCGTTTTCTTGTAGGCCGTATGCAATTAGACTGTTTGAAAGAGGCGTTCGTTGTTACCTGTTGTTTCCACGTAGCCCACGTACACGTGACTTACTCCATAGAAGCTAACGAGTTCTTTATTTCTTTAATTCTTTAAATCATTAACCATGAATGAATGAATGGCGCGCTCGTACTTCATTTGGAAATTATCGAACGCTTAGCAGCCACCCGTAGCTTCTCTTTTCGCCTAGCTCGGCTTGACTGGACATACTCCGATAATGATAAGGGAAAGTTCGAACAGCCTCGTAGCACGCCAGAGAGTCCTTATTTTTTATTTTTTTTTTTTTTGTTCTTTAATGGAGCATATAATAAAATGTATCATTCGAGGCTACTGAAAATTGCGGAACTGCGATTAACCAGCCATTAATAGTACGTCTTTGAGATGTGATTACATATTCAAAACCCGCGATTATTGTAGACTTTTTTACGATTGGAGATTTGAAGCCACGCACTTTATGATTAGCAGCGCTCGAGGCGATGCTACTTTGAATCACTAATGGCTCCTTTCTTTCCATCCATGTTTCTATCTCAATTTTACTATTTTCTCAACGAGCTTTGCAAATAACAGTCTAAAAATGGGATATTTTTTTGTCTCTCTCACCTTTTCGTCCCCCTATTTTATCTTTATTTTTATTTTATATCTTCGTTTCGCGTGAAACAGACTTCAAACGATTCGTCCAAAAAGTCATTAAAATTAAAGTCCATAAAAAGAGACAACCCTGCCTCTCTCGCGAGTAAAATAAACGAATGGTAATAAGAGGGAAAATAGCGCCTTTTAAGATAAAAACTTGGGAATTTTCGTTGGGAATGGTTTTTTGAACATACCATCGATGAGAGTGCGGTGCAAAGAGCGCCATTGTATTAAAAAGATTGTTTTCTCTTTGTTGATTACAGCCAACGAGGCACTCGAAATTGGAAAAGGCCGATATCTTAGAGATGACGGTGAAGCATCTGCAGCAGATTCAGCGACAGCAGCTGAGCACCGCGGTGGCCACCGATCCGGCGGTCCTAACGAAGTTCCGCTCCGGTTTCTCCGAGTGTGCAAGCGAAGTGTCGCGCTACGTGAATCACCTCGAGAATGTGGACCCGACGGTGAAGCAGCGCCTTGTCTCTCACCTCAACAACTGCGTCTCGAATCTCCAGCAGGTTTCGCCCTTCTACAACCATTATGTGCCCTACATGCCCGAGCGCCTCTACCCGGAGGTGAAGGTCGGCTTTCAGGGCGAAGCCCAGAGCGGCGACGAGAACAACAACGGGAGTGCGCGCATCCAAATACCGAGCAACGTTCAGCTAATACCGAGCAGATTACCAAACGGGGAGTTCGCTCTGCTGGTGCCGCCGTCGGCGGGGATGGGCACCCACTTCCCGTTCTTCCCCCCGGGCGCGGAGCCCGGTACGAGGCTCAACCAGCCCTCGGCCTTCACCGCCGTCCAGCGCACTCACAGTCCCCTCCTCAGCCCCTCGACCTCGACCTCGAGCTTCGAGGAAGGCCACCACTCGGAGCTTTATCCCACCTCCCTATCGCCCCTCCAGTCGTCGCGCTTCAAGATGCCGGAGCACGCGGGCAAGGGCTTCTCCTCCTCCTCCTCGCCGGACACCCAGACGCCCCAGATAAGCTCGAGCAGCGACCGAAGTTCGCCGAGCGGCCTCGAGCCTAAGATCGAGCCCTGCCCAACGCCCCCGAAGAGGGAATATGCCCCGGAGCCGAACTCCCGGCAACCGCTCTCGGTCATCACCGACAAGTACAACAGGAGCTTCGGGCTGCCGAGGCGCGACGGCGCCCTCAAGAGGCACCACTCGGACGGGCTCCTCGCCGTCGCCGAGAAGAGGCCGAGGGTCTTCCACGAGGCCCCTCTGCCCTCGGTGGCCTCCACCAGCGGCTGCCCCAGTCCCTCCCTCAGGGTCAAGGAGGAGTTCGCCTACTCTACTGATGATCTCGCGGAGGGCGCGACCCCCGTCATCGCCGGGGACGCGACGACGACCGGCAACGGTGACATGTGGCGGCCCTGGTGACTCTACTCCCCTCGGCTTCGAGCGACTCGCTCTAACCGACCCGCCAACTATGAGACAGGACTTTGGCCAACGAAAAATGAGCGCCTCCGATAAGCGAATTCTTCAGCGATATCGTCACACTGCCTCCAACCTTATCTGGACCATGCGTCGATTTGCTCTTTTCTCCATCCCTCCCCCAAAGTCTTTCGAATGGTGTTTATATTTTTAGTAAAACCGCAATTCTAATGATAATTAGATGTTCTCTGATGTGAAGATTACTATTATTATCATCATCATTATTAATATTATTACTATTGTCGCTATTATTAACAATAGTAAAATTATTACTATTGTTAACTACTACTACTATTACTACTTCTACTACCACTACAAATACCACTGCTACTGCTACTACTGCTACTGCTATTACTTTTATACTACTACTATACTACTACCACAACCACTACTACTACTACTGCTACTGCTACTGCTACTACTACTACTACTTCTTCTACTACACTACTACTACTATTACTATTATAACTATTATTATTATTATAATTATAATTATTATTATTATTATGATTCTTATTATTAATGTTTACATGTTACGAAACATTATCTTTACCAAAAATAGATTTAAAAAAATATTTTATTAAAGATATAAACACTCCACAATGCAAATGAAGTAGCGCGTACTCGATAATTTCATAATAAACATGTAAAAGTGATTGTGTTGGACACACTAAGAACAATGTAAGCTTTAATAGTAGAGAAGCCCTCGTCTATTGACTTTGTAAATATGTATATAATATTAAGTTAATATTGTTGTACGTTTACCATGTTGTTACACAATTACGCACGTAAGAGATCCTTTGAGATCGGTATCAAACAAAAGCCTACGTAGTATTAAGAGTTTGTGATAAATATTTTCCAGTCGTTAAAATAAAAAACATTCATATAATAATGACATGTATTTATTTTCTTGCATCTAACCGTCCTTAAATAAAGTATTTATTTACTTCACCCATCCATCGATGCGAACTTAAAAAAATCCGAATATAGACAATATCTAAATTTTGATGAACAATTTACAATGATTGTTCGATAAATAAACTGAGACAAAACTGATGACGAGCGCGTTATTATGGATGAGCCATCAAGTATTAATGTTTTTATAAGCGCTCTCAAATATCCAACACATTATATTCCTCGGTGAAGAACCGTGGGGTGAAGTGTTTTATCCTTTTAAGAGTACGTTTAACGCGCTCAAGTTCATAAGCTGGAGATTGCTCTCTTCTTTTTTTCTCGATAAAAGAATAAAAAAGGAAATCCTAAAGAGAATGTGAATTCCAACCACCTGTTACGCTGCAAAACCACCTTCATATTCATCGACCGAGCGCGTGAACTGATTTATCGACTAAGTCGAAGCACTTCACAGTCGAGTTTCAACCTTTTCCAAACTCTCCATCTTTATACATTTTAATTGAATAATGCTTTTTGTTAAAAATAGAAATTTTTTCCTTAAAACTTAAAAACTTTTAAAAACTTAAAAAAAAAATACAATCTAATACACATAACCAATTACTTGGAAGTTTTTAATTGATCTTAGATTTCTTACGAAATTCAATTTTTCGTATTCATAAATTACCCGAATTAAAATAAGAATTCAAATTAAAAATTTTTAATTTTTTCTTTTATTCACTCGTTAAATAATTAAAAAATATTCGTAGAATTTTTCTTACAAATTTATAGTAAAAAACACGATGAATATAACTCGTATTTTGAAAATTAAGATTTCTTACTTCCAGCTTCAATACTTTTAAAAAGCTATAACAAAATGTAATTTAAATGAAACTGCATATTCAAATTATATTGCTAAATAATAAACAATGACGAGTTACAATATTGTTGAGCTTTTAAAATAAGATTCTTATTTAATTGCAAGTACAACCTGCGCCATCTGCCAGTGAGTCACTCAAATTTTGGTTTACAGGTAGGGTCGATAACTTTCGACTAGATGGCGGTACACTCATTAGCAAGAAGATTTCTTATGCCGATTTTTATTAAAATGATAAAATATGTAGTAATTAAGTGTCCGTGTATATAAATAGACGTGAGTCCGTAAATCAAATGCAATACAATTAGAATAATATTTAAATATGTATAAATATATCTTAAATATGTATATTTATTAGAAATCTCGTACGTGATGAAGTCGAGTTGGCAAAAATATTAGTCTTACATTAATCAAAAAATTAAAATAAAATAAATTTACTAATAAAGATATGAAATATTTTGGTTTTATTTTTTGTAGTCGTTGTATTTAGAACAAAGTTTAGCAATAATTTGTGAAGATGAAATTATATTTACATTGAAAAATAGATTGTAATTAAATTAAAAAATTTCAATCTTATTAGTGTTAAGAGAAAACATAGACTCGATTTAACACTACGTTTGATGATGTGCAAACACTAATTTAGTTCAGGGCTGCTCTATTGATATATCGTTTTTTCATCTGGGCATTGAAGGATCTTATAAAAATTTGCACCTTCTGAACAACAATCTAGATTATATTTACATGGATGTAATTACAGAAACAAAGTTATGATTATACAGAGAAACTATTTTACATGTTAGTGAGCGGCGCAGAGGCGTATTCTGAGAAGTAAAGTTATTTTATTACAGTTATAAACTTCGCAATGATATAAAGCTATAATTAATCATCGTCTCAAATATATTGATGGACTATCGTAAACCGCTGGGTCATAAATTTATATAATTTCAAAAGGAAATATTTCAGCAGCTGAATAAAATTTCCATTATATTGTGGGATCCACTATGCATATAATTAATTATTCAACAATAGGCAAAAACAGACAAATGCACTAAAGCTATTCAAATTACCTCTCACGTGTATGGCAAGTGAAATCCAGATAGGCATTCCACCTTCCGTATTCGATAGGAAAATGTACGCTGGAGCATCGCGCGCACAGTGGCTCTACGTATAAATACGAATACAGTCGCCCGGTAACGATGCAACCCTTCGCCGTATCGGGAGTATAAATAATTATACTGGCGCGCGGCAATTACTTTAAGTTATGGCGTAGCCGGTACAATTTGCAATGTCAAGACATAAACACTGCTACTGCTTATATTTGAATACATTAAGA
Organism: Kradibia gibbosae; assembly: GCA_018907135.1. Taxonomy (NCBI): domain Eukaryota; kingdom Metazoa; phylum Arthropoda; class Insecta; order Hymenoptera; family Agaonidae; genus Kradibia; species Kradibia gibbosae. The sequence goes on along the minus strand of JACCHX010000008.1, from coordinate 3,908,128 downwards.
GACTGGCGAGCGCCACGATTGGCTGAAATCGCCCGACAAGTACACGCCCGTATCGGCATGGAACTGAGCTACGATCTGCTTGACGATTTTTATTGTGTAAAAATGTGCCTCGTGGACTCATAAAACTTTGATGGATAATTAAAGAGTAATATGTATCTGCTAAGATTTATGTGTATATATTCATGTGTACTTTTACTCTCCAAGACTTTTTTCGAATAAAATCTCTAGTTAATAAATCCCCTCACGTAATTTTTACTTATCGGCTTTAACTTCAAAATAATTATAAAATAAAATTTAATATTATATTCGGAAAAAATGAGCGGAATATTAAGTTCTACCAAGTTAATAAATCCTTTTATAAAGCAAAGAACTCATTCTAATTAAATTCATCCTTTCGATTCTCTCAAAGGTAAGACATGTAAATCTATTTAGACATCCAATTAAAATATAAATTAAATATTTAAATTGTGCGATCATTTTCCCTTGTATTATATTTGATATTCACCTTTGAAAATAATTTATATTTCAAGATTATACTATATGTATATATATATATATATATATATATATATATATATACATCTATAATTTGAACAATAAGTAATTATTAATGATAATTGATATGCTAATGTTATGCAATAATTTGCGACATATTATTATCATCAAAATTCTTCCCAATCGAATCGAGTACTGTTACTAATATTTTATTTTTTGTATTGAATCATTGTAAACCATACGTATTCGTTGAAGTTTTTATAAAACTCAATATCGTTTACAGATCAAATTTTTCCGAATTGACAAATTCTGTAACTTTGCTACACTATTTGATTAATGAATGATTTTTTAATTAATCGCTGATCATTTAAATATAGACTAACTTTAGAAGATTATTACCTTGAAATAAATCTTCGAAAAAACTATTATTATTAAAAAATATTTAGGTTATTGATGTACTTTCAAGAACAATTAACTCTTCCTATCAAATTATTTTTATTTTACGCGTACAAGTTTTCCAATGTTTTAAACATTTTGGATTGTAAAAGTTGCCATCGAATTATGAATTTTATAAGTCATTATAATCTTTTTGAATTCTTTAGGAATTTTTAAAAATTTGCAATTCAAGTGGAGGTTTCCATCAAAAACCATATCAGATGAAATTTAATATAAGTGAATATAAATTTACCAAAAAAATAAGCCACCTGATTCAAATTTACAGCAATTTATTTTTTATTCAAAATTTTTATTTACTTATAAATTTTTCAATAAACAATTTTTTTTAAATAAAATACTCTTTCCCTTGAAGCTAAAACTAATTAGCTAATTTTAATTGAAAAAATGTCTTATGTCTCTTATTTGTAGAGTTCATTCGTTTCTAGTTTCTAATTCATTTTACGTGTTACTGGGGTGTAGTTATTTATCCGAAATAATATTTAAAATATGCACTCATGGCCATTAAAATATTTACTCTAAATCTATTTACAATTTCTAATGATAATTGCGTAAAAAAATGTACTTAATACAAATGAAACACAAGTCTTTAAATACCAAATATCTTCGTGTGTTCAAACTCCTTCTAGTCTTGAGAAGATTTATTACTATAGTAAACATATGATTGAATAAAATAGGCCTTTAACGTGTAATTTAAGTAATTGTGAACTACGATCATAATGTATTAGGAAATAAATCAATATATAATTGAGGTAATTAGCGTAATTATTGCTTGTTCAATTAAAAAATAACTTATTATGGGAAAATTTAATACCGTTGATAAAAGTAAAAGATATATGAGTATATTCTGTACAATGCAACAGAAATATTTCACTAGAAAATTGGATCATTATGTTTTAAACAGATGGTTTTTCAGAAAATAAAGAAATTATTTTTTTTTAATAAATTTTGACTACTTTTACTGATTGATTTATTGAATTATGTTTGTAAAGAGTAAGCAAGGAAAAATTTAATTAAAAAATCCGTTAGTTATTAATAGAGTAATAATGAGTGTCAAATGACAATTTATAATATAGTACGAAATTCAATTTTCATGCGGTGGGACCACAAATATGTGAATATTGTGGTCTCTTAAGAATAAATCATGCTTTTTTTATGTTTCACCAAATTTCTTGCCATAGCGCTACATTGAATTGTGATGGTGTATGATTAATCTGTTTATAAAAAATATCGAAAAAAGTCGTTATTTTATGGTTCGGTTAAAAATAACGAAAAGAACAATATCACGTGAAAGTGAATATTAAACGCTAGTATCAAAAGTAAGGATAAAGAATTAATAATATCAACATTACATTGCAATATATTACATTATATGCGATTATTAAGTAATCCTAGTCGTGATGGAATGTGGAGAATAAAATTCGGAAGCAGTGTCGTTACTTTGGGAATCCGAGTGCCCAAATTCATGAGCACAAGCGATAAAAGTCATTAGCTGCAATAAGCTCCAATAGCGAAATCAGTCGGTTTAGCGGGTAAATCAAGTACTTTGTTAGTTTGCGATACACGAGAGAGTTCTTCAAAGGACCGGGCATCATTAACCAATTTCTCAAAAAGTCATGCAATAGAAAGCAGTTCAGCATCGAGGCGTCATCAATAAAGTTGGTCGTCAATTGGAGCGAGCTCCGAGTCGCGTGATTACTCTTCGACGAGCAAACGAGTCAATTTCTGTGTCGGTAGCAGGAGTCGCGAGAAAAGAATCGATGCACGGAAGTCCGTCGATCGGATTCGGAAACTCGATCCGCTCGGAGTTATTACAGGGAATTTTCACCGCGTTGGGCGGCCCCTGTAAGCTCCGCTCCCCCTCGGCGAGGCCGAAATTTTGCGCTCTCTCGGAAAGAGAGCAGCCCCCCCCCCTCCATCGACCCACGCAGGTTTCCTGCGGCCGGCATCGTCGTGCTGGGCGCGGGGCGGGGGGCGGGGGCTACAATTATTCAGCGAAGAAAAGCAGAATGGAAGGTCCGCGGTCCGCAGCGCGACCGCCAGACCATTTGCCGCTGCGGTCGCTTGATTCCCGGCGACCAAATTTTCATCTGCGCTCCTTCGAGTTTTAATGCGTTTTTGCGGCCTCACGGCCATCGAACTTAGTCGGCGGAGCTACTTTCGCGAGCCGCGCATTCGACAGTAGCACCGACCGGCGCGCACTATTGTCGAGAGGAGGACGACGAGGAGGCCCGCAGATGAGGGTTCAGGGTGTTCGCTAAACAGACGCGGAGGGAGGGGCACGAGAGCGTATTAATTATAACTCCGGCCGTCTCGCCCGACCGGCAGCGAAGGGGTCAGGACGCGGAGAGGGGCGGCGGGAGAGGGTGAGCAGAGGGGGGCGGGGGCGGGCGGGAGGGGTAGAGCGCCGCGAAGAGATATGTCGGGCTGATAATACGTACGATAAATTGTCGGTTTACCAGCAAATCTCATTTCCAAAGCCGAGCCGCCGAGCATTTTTTCCCTCGTTTGTCCACGCCCATTGGTCCGGAGTTCGCGCTCTTTATCCTCCCGGCCTCGGATGTTCGTCTGTCCCCGCACGCGCGTAGGCGCAAGCTACTTACGCTGTCGGGCGTCTTTTTAAGTGCAAGGACTCTCGGTGTCGCGGCTCGTTTTGGAGCTCGAGATCGGTTTTAGTCCTGCGATGAAGTCTTGGACCGCTCGGCCGTTTCCAGGCAGATTCGTGATAACGGCTCCAAACTAGGCCCCGGCTCTTAATGTATCGGCTGAAAATGCAATTATCATTGTTATTATTATATTTTTGGCTCGATAGTTGTTTCACCGGGAAACGATTTGATTTATGATGGATTTAAAATAATGCCAAGCGTCAACAGAAGCATGTGTAATCGTTATATCAAAATGTTGTATAATAACTTTACTCTAATTGCTATATTATTAAAAAACTTCTCGAAACATTTTCTGAATTAGCGTGGAATGCTCGAGCTGTCTAAAACGCATATTTATTGCTTATTTTTGGAAATAAATTATATCTTAGATTATACTACGATATTTATTGTTAGTTAATTGAAGACTACTTCTGCTAAAAGTAGTTATTTCTAAGTTTATTCTTATTATGAAATAAGATATTGTGCAAAATTCGTATACAATTACAAATATTAATCATTTTCAATTTTTTTTTTATTTCATACAAATAATTTCATTCCATGCTAGTGTCTAATTTTTATAATTTATTTATTTCAGTGGAGGGATAATATTTTTCCTAGCTATTTTACTAACATTAGTACTTCTTTCAAATTGTACTATTACTGGAAATATGTAAAAAATGAACGAGTAAACTTAGATATAAAATGAACTCATAAGAAAGTTAAAAAGCAACGAGTGGCCTTAAGCAATTAAGAAGTTGTTTATCATGTATTTAGATTAATGTTATTACTACATTTACAAAAAAAGACTACGACGAAGACATTGATTCAAATATAAATTTTGCGATTGTTTTTAAAAAAAATACAAATTTAATAAAATTAGAATTAGTACTTTGCGTGCAGCATTCGTGCAAAATAGTAAATAGGTTTCAACATAGATAAAAATAAATGTATCACTTGATGAAATATTAAAATTCAAAAACATTTTTCGGTGTTTATTATTGAGCTTTATTAAGATAATTTAAATTGTCAGACGCTTTAATAATATACAACTTCATAAATTAAAATTTTTTTCACATTATTTATTAAATACATTGTGAATAAATTCGGAGGATTGGTCAGGAAATTATTAAAAACAAAATTCAAATATATATATTAAAATTGTTATAGATGAAAAGTAAAGGTTAGCTTCAAACCAAATGTCTAAATATAAGATGAGGTCGACAAATTTATAGGCATCCATTATCTCATATTAAAAATTATTAAGAATGATATTACTAAGAATGATAATTTGCGAGCAAAACTTTTGATATAAGAGGAAGATTATGGTATAAATATACATAGTTTATAATCTCCCTATAATTATTATGAATTAAAATATTTATTAAGTAATGGTTTTTTATCTTTCATCCTTGCGTTGGCACAAGATCGATTCGTTCATAATTTAATCGATTTGGCCTGGTTATAAATCACTGGCTCGTTTGGTGGTGATATTTTTAATTCTTGAAGAAAATAGACCAAAATAGCCATTGTGATCCAAGATCGCGAAAAGAGAGCTTTTTATTTAGTTTGCTCGCGGTGGGCGGTGGCGGCTTTGGGTACGGCGGTGTCAGAGGGGCTCGGTGGAGAGTACGGAAATAAAGAAATACATAAAAGCTCCGAATGAATCACCGGCAGAATCTTGTTATTTTTCATTCCGCGGGCGAGAGTGTCTTAATTCGTCTGGATATCGGGGCACTAGTTTAATTAAAAATGCTGGCTGCGCAAATTCAGTCTCCGCATTTATAAACAAGTGTAAAATGAACGCGAGCGAGCGTCTTGTGGGAGTTGACCGAGCTGTGAAATTCTTAAGCGCATTAACGCTCGAGTGAATTCACAAACCGAGGAATATACGTTACGCGGCCCCACGCAAATCGCCACCCCCTTTGGACCTCGCCCCTGCGGAAAAGCATCAGCAGACAGCGGGCGGCGGTTGCTTGTATCGGGCACCGAGAGCCGGCACGTGAAATGAAAATGCTGAAAGACAATGGAAATACTAATGATTGATTGCATACGAAAAAGAATTATAATCGAAAAAAAGGCGCGTTGGCCGCTGCAACGGGGGTAAAATAGGCGCGAGCATCGAAGAGGAGTAGGAGGAGGAGGAGTAGGAGACGGTGGCGGTGGTGTGGCCGTAGGTAGTTCGGCGATGCGCTGAACGCGGCGGCAACGAGTGGGGGGGGGAGGAGGAGGTGGAGGAGGGCACGGGAACGAACTATTGGGAATAATATATCAATACCTATCGAAGGCACGCATACGAATGCAAGGGAAAAACGGCTACGGCGGATAGGACGTTCGACGGGGCCGAGGAGGTTCATGATCGGTAGGGTGAGGTAGGACGTAGAGAGGCAGAGTAAAGCCGAGGGAGAGGACACAACGGTTTGCGGATGATACGGCGAGATGCGGCGTCCGACAGGGCGGAGGAGGCCAGGGGTGAAATTGGCGGCCGGCGGGAGAGGAGAGAGAGAGAGAGGGATAGAGGGTCACCGTATCCGGAGCGCGTGGAGCGCGGTGGGAACGGAGCGCGGAGGTGAGGAAAAAAAAGGCGAGTGGTGGAGTTCGCGGCGTCGGTGATGGTGGTGTAGCCGCGGCGTTGCTCTTCTGTGTTTGTAAAGAGTAGAAAATATTACACGATCCCGCCTCACCGCTACTTTCATTCCTCTCCCCCCGCCTCTAACTCCCATGCACCCTTTGCAGTCGTCCTCTTGGCCGCTCCCTCTCGGACCGTCCGCCGTCCTTCTTGCTCATCGGCGGCGCTTACTAATACGAAATCCGCGAGCGAAAAGTAGCAGCGCTGCCACTGGTAGTAGGGATGGTATTGTGGCGGTGGTGGTAGTGGCGATGGCACTGGTGTACAAAAGAACGTCTGTCCTGGCGGTGGGCCATTCGCGCTGGAGCAGGCGAGCGAGACCAAAAATAAAAAAAAAAAATATCTACAAGTTGCTTCTGTGTCAATATCTGCGCGATTTTGTGTACGACTAATGCACGTGAAAAACGGTACAGGCAAGCGCTTCGATGCGCTAAGGTAACGGACGATCTCGTTTGTTTTCCTTCTATTTTATTTATTTTTTGTTCTTTTATTTACCTTTTTTTTTTTTTATCTCTTTCTCTGCTCGCTGTTGTTGCTGTATTCGGAGCTTTTTTCTCTGTTTGCTTTTGTTACTCCTCACCGTGAAAAGTATTGAAAAGTCAAATTGGCTTTATGGGGGACTTTAAGAGATACACGCTGTTTTGTTTATCGACGATTTGGAATTTGTTAGGCGAACGGATAAGTTATTTTCTTAACGCTCTACTGAGCAAAAGTATTCATTGCATCAGCGGTCCCTCTAACATTAGTAATCTGCAATTTGCCAAATTTTCAACACATAATTTTATTAATGTAATTGCAGGTAAAATACGATGATATTTAAACGTAAAGTAACGAATGGGCTTTTTAATAAGCCATGTTGAAAGTAATTACACATTTATTATTTTACGCATTTACATTTTTTAATTAAAAAGGAGCTGATTAAATACTTCGGTTTTAATGATTCTACTTTTTTAACTATAGCAATAAATCTTGTTTTTAATACAAAAAAATAATTATGCATATATGTATTTACGTATATGTGTACATGTGTATATGTATATATATCCGATATATATATATCCGAACAGATAGTTCTCTCCTATGGATTTATTAAATAATGACGAGGTTTTCTTCAACGTATGTATTCCAATATTGTTATGACACGTCAGTTTAATACACTACTATACTTGTATAATAGATAATATTAGTAATGAATCATTGGTGGTAATTTTTCTTTGAGATTGTAATTTAAATAAGAATAAGCGCCCTTAATTTTCGGGAAATAACATCCACGGTTAATCCTAGCGTGAAGTATCGATTATTAAATGTAAAACAAAAATAGTAGAGTAAAGGAGCTTGTTATCTTATAATAATATACAGGAGTGTTCGGCACTCGTGGAGACACTATATCATATTTACAAAGATGTCTCTGCTTTTGTAGCGGCTAACGCTATTTTCTGAAAACACGCGATTTGGTGGATTTGGCACCTACGTGACGTCGACTGTGCGCGATGAGCAGGAACAAACGAGGTGACCGAGGGAGAAAACACGAACGGCAGAGGGAAAAGCGTTTAGCATTCGTAAAAAGAATGAAGATAAAAAGTAAAAGGGGGCAGAGGGGGAAAAATCGAGCCTAGCCTATCTCTCGGGCGGCCGAACTCAACCCCCGCACGGCTTGCGGCCCACACACCCCTCAGACGTCCAAACAAAAGAGAGCGTTTAGCATTAAAAAAGCACCAGGCGAAGAGGGAAAGATGGAGAGGGATGGAGGTTCCTGTTGCCGGCACTGTTCCCAGTGGCAGTTACTCTCTTTCATCACTTCGTACGTATGGCCGCGACACGTTCCCTTCTGCCCTTCGCTCCCACGACCAGCACTTTTCCTTCCGCCGCCTCCGTCACCTCTCGTTCATGCTCTTTCGAACCCTCTTCCTCCTCCTTTGCTCCCCTGAACGTCGAATCGAACTTGCTAACGCGAGAGAAGCCGCACGGACTGCAAATGCTTATAGGATGCGTGCCAAGTCGCGGTCCTACGAATTCGCTGCTGCATTAACTCGTCACTAAGAGGCCGAAAGGTCCGATACTAGGGAGACTTACTGGTCTACTGAGAATTTCTATTTACGCATATTCTTATGCTTGATGGTAGGAGAGTGAATTGGTCCTTGAATCGCCATTTACTCCATTATTCTCTTTTAATGTATTCCACAAAAATGTTTAATTTTGATAAAAAAAGAGAGATTTACACTAGGCAAGATTTTACTTGGATCAGGTTTATATACCTGGTCTTTAATGTAGCCAATCGTACTCTCTAAAATGCTACAGTGATTACGAAAACCCTGAAATATTGTTTTCAAATTTTTCGTAATATACTTACTCGATGTATGAATAAAGTAAATTATTTTGGACAATCTTATCGTTACCACTCCCAAAAATTCTACTTTTTTAAAAATAGTCGATGCATTATAATAAATCCAAAGAATGGTATAATAATTTTCTTCTTCGTATCATGTTATACCTATGCAATATTACCGAAACGAAGGAGATTAACATCGAACCACTAGATTAATATAAAATGTTTTTACAAGCTTTTTAATCAATACGATTAAAATACGATTCAAATTATACAAAATATGAATGTCAATATATATAGAATATAATATTCTAAAATAAAAGAATCCTTATTTTAAAACAAATTAATAAGTCTAATTTTTTAAAGTATATATGATGCTAATTTGGTATGAAAACGTAAATATTTTACGCAAGTTAAGCCGTAAATCATAAATTATAAATATGAAACTAATGAAAAAAGAATTGTTTGATAAAATTTTAAAAAAAATTCCATGTTATAAATTATTCGATGAATTTTCTGATTAATTAAGAGTACTTATTAGTAATAATTTTACACAATTTTTATGATTATTGTAAAATACATGAATATTTAATTATTTTTTGTAATATAATTTAATATGTATGTTTTTTTTAAAAAGGTAATTTTTTCATTTTCCTTATTCATATTTGAATTAAAGAATAGCTTAACATTTATTTAGATCAAAACAATATTTTTTAAATATAGTATTTCAATCATATTATCTTTATAGTTTCTTTTTTATTTTAGCTTATTTCTGAGAACAACATTTCCGTCTCCTAACATTTCATTAAGCAATCATTAAAAGTTAATTTCAAAATTATATACCAAATTTTAGAACACTAGACGTAATTTTATAAGGTTTTATTAAATTTTTGTTCGTACTTCTTTGATAACTAAGTGCAACGTAAACGTTTTAAGTACAGTAATAAAAGAAGGTAAATTTAAAGTCTTAGTAAGATTTGCAGTTGCTGCAAGGCAAAAATTTGTAAATGTGTACCATAAAATTGAGATGTTGAATATTGGAATAGCGTGACTGTTTTATAAAGCTCATTATATTTAAGTGCTATTCATTTTAGGATATTTTCGTTGAAGGCTCATGTACTTAGGCGTTGTAGTTCACGCGTACATTATTGATGCGCTGAAAAAAGTAGTAATAATTACGTAAGGTATTCTATAATTATGTAGAAAGCACAGAGTTTAATAGATATAGATTAAAATTATCTAATACAAGAGAATTATTTTTAGAATTAAATCGTTATTACTGAAGGAAAAAATTAAAATAATACAAAAAAAAAACATGAGCGCATAGTCTGTAAAACTCACATGTATTTATAAATAAGATCAGCGGATTATTCTTGTTTTTAAATAAATAATAAATCAATTACTTTTCAATTGAATTATTTAATGGATTCATATGAAAAAAATTGTTATTTACAATGTACGTTGAATTCAGTATAATATTAAGCTATTTATGAGTTATAGTGCGGGAAAAAATTTAATATATGCAAATAAATACCTATCAATACATTGTCTCCGCGAAAATAATTTTAATGTTTTATTATTCTTAATTTTGTTCTGAATTATGGTATTTAAGTTTTCAGAAGTTATGAGGTCTAATTACAAACACTGCATTGGGTAGTAAAATTTTTTTTTTTGGATAATAAAAATATTGTTGAAGAATTCTCTCACCTTTCCTCGGAAATTTGATCGTTAAATATTACATGGCTGTCTCTCATTTATAATAATGTAATTTTATTCTAAGCACATAATATTTCTACTTAAAAGTAAATTAATTCATTGTTTGAGTCGCAGATATATTAAAACACAATTTTTTTTTATTGTTAAATATATTTTAAATGAATGTAGGATACATTTATTATGCTGTAAAAATTGTAATTAAGCTTGCGTTATGTATTATTTGCAAAAATTATAATAATAAAAGAAGAACGTTAATATAACTCTAATCGAAGGTTTTTCTACGTCTATAATGATGTGCAATTATTAATGTTATCGTTTTTATGATTGTCATTGCTTAAAATTTGAGTAAGAATTTTTGAGAAGTTAAAAATCAACCATTAGTAAAGGCGAGAACATTAAATCTATTTTTCTCTAATATTTTTTATTATATTGAAAAAACTTATTGTTCTCGTAATACATTCATTAATAATAACCGAAATATTGCATTTAATATCGTATTTCAAAATAGATACTGTAACTCGAGCTATATCTATATAAGGCTATTTAATGTATATTTAGTATTCGCTAACTAAAAATTTAATAACATCTACAAAAAAAGTTTACGTTCTCGAGATACTAACACAATACCGCAATTTCTACTATAAATCAATCCTGTTCGACAATGCATTTTTACGCGACATTCGTAAAATATCCGCGCTCAATGGAAACTGTTAGATGGAATGAAAATAGAAGTGTAACGCTAGCAAAGAAAATGGTGGACACCACAGCCGCTGAGGCAGGGATTGTAAAACCGAATTTGAAGTGGGTGCACCTAACGTAACAAACGACGTTGATCCAAGTAAACATGATTAAATTGTCTCCTTTCGCAAAGAATTGTGAATACTTTTTTTGCAGCGCATTGTTACTAGGTGATTTCAATCAATGTTTTTTCAAAAACTTTCAACTACATCTATTTTAATACTGAATAGCTCAGAGAATTTGTACAAATTTATTTTCCTCTGTTTCAGATGTTATACTTTATTACAAGCGTTAATAAATTAATCAAGCATAAACATGAATTTAGTTTCAACCAAAGCTTAAATAATAAATTACAATTATTTTTCCTCGTGTATATGTATTTCATAAGGTACGTCATATAGTTGTTTAAAATCTCGATTGACGAAATTTTTTAACCGACATTCAAATGTACCTTTCAAATTTTCAAAGACCGTATTAGTTTTTGCATTTTAAAACATCAAATTCAATTATACAATAATGTTATAAAATTGTTTACTATATTTGTTATTACAAGAATTCCATAAAACTTTTCATTATTAATAATTTTATCTAAACTTTTGAAATTTTTGAAAAACTGCCTCATGAATAAAAGGGAGCTCGTTAAACCATGATTTAAGCTCGAACAAAAATGTTCCAGTTGTCTAAATTTCGAATAGATTAAATGACTTGATTTATAAAGACTTTTCATGCGCGTATAATTTAAAAAAAACGATAAGCCTTAAATGTTCTCTTCTATGGGTTACACTTGTTTTTGATGTCGAACACGCGTAACTCGCGTTCTCCACTATACGATGGATGAGTGCTAAACTCTCGTAACGTGATAAATGTGACCGATGTATCTAGATATGTTATATATATTGTATTTTCGTAAGTAAACATACTTGTTTCAATTTATGTCGACTTTTCAGCTGATGGAATTGGTTTTTACCACGTTTCAATTCGGACATACTTACGACATTTCTGAGTGTTTCTGAATTTCTCCAATTTATACAGTTTATTTGGTTATTGTGCAAAGTTGCAAATTATTCCGAAATATACCTTAGTGTTCATTTAGCGCATGCGCTCTAGTCTTTCTTTGGAATGTGCAAGAGAATTGCGCGAAAGTTTCGAGAGTAACGGAATACACCCACATTTTATGATTTGAGCGATGTATTCTGTTAAAAAATAAATATGTCTGAATGTAAAGTAAGTAAATTCGAAATCATAGAAGATAATAAAACATAATTATAACAGTATTTTTCAACTGTTTAACTAAATTGATATTTCAATTTATTGTTTAATTACAAGGAATGCTAAAAAGTAATGAAGTTTGGAAAAGTTAATTTTAGACATAGTTTATGAAAGGATAGTCTTATTGATTATTGAAATTCCTTATTCTAAGGTTATTCTTATCGACTGTACTTTATATATAAATAATAATATAAAACTTTATTATAATATTAAGTATATAAACATTTTTAATAGTAAATAGATATAAAACTTAGCAAGTTTTTTTACGTAAATCTTACTTTGCAATACAATATTAAAATTAAAATTTGATATTCAATTTTTCAACGATATTTGAACAATACTAATGCAACGGTAATAAATAAATTATTAATTTAAGTATATCAACCTTTTAAGCTTTTTTAAATTGTAAGTCAAGATAATGTAACATTGAACGAATATGTAAATGAAAAATAAGAATTCATATGGTATGCGAGGAATTGAAGTAAAAAAAAGAAGGGGATCGTGTTGCTGTACAGCGATGGATAATTAAAAATAATCCCTTTTAATATCATCAACCCTTCTTCCCTTGCAGCTCCTTTTTCGCGGCTCATTAAATCAACCATAAATTATGCATCGAAAATTACAGGCAACCAGAGAAAAAGAGAGTTGGGCTCACCGAATATCAGTCCAAGCATAATAAGCAATTTGTAATCAAGGGGCGTTATACAGGTGTTAGTGAGAAATCTAATAGCTGTTCAATATATAGGAATTTTTTAAGATAAGTATAAATAAAGGAGTACGAATTCATACTAACAAAAGATTCAATCTTGGCGAATAATATTTTCTTATGAAGTTTAATATATTTTAGTAGTGAATTAAATTTATAAATCAATAAGTAATGATGTTTAATAACGTAAATAGGAAATTGTTAATAAACCATGGTACACTTATATTGTACACTATGGTACAATATAAACGACGTCGAATATTGTTTTTTTACTCAAGCATCTTCCATTGGTACTTTTAATATGATGCACGTACGCAAGTGAATATACAAATTTTATTGAATCATTTGATTTATTTAATGTATAGTAATAGAAAGTACTGATTGAAACTGATTAAGTCTTCAATACTGAACCTTATATGAAATAAAATATATCGAAGTCCCACAAATGGCATTCATAAAACAACTAATTCCGTATTTGATATGGATTTTAAACTTTACTATTACGTAAACAAGAAGCAACTCGGATCATTAACACCTTTTTGTAGAATCTAAAATTTTTAATTTAATGATGTACGTGCATACGTGTATGTTTCATATATACCCACGTCTATGCAAGCATATACACATATTTAATGTACTGATAAACCGATCGGAATTTTGATACTAATTATTTAATTAGCGGAATATAGACATATATTATTTCAGGCTCGGCTACTAATCTAGAAGCTCGCCTAGAAGTTAATATATTTATAAATAGAAATAGCAGTTCGTGGAAAGTCATTAAATCATCGAAAAGAGTCTCGTCCGCGTACTTTGAAAATTAAAAATTATGATAACTCTATTTCTTTCTTATATTTCAGCTACCTCTAATAATTTACTTAGCTAAATATTTCGCATCCAGGTGGACGCATCTATGCGTCCGCCAGCTACTTTATCAATCGGACACTTGATATCTCAATGCGTCACTTTGTCGTTAATTAACGTCGCGTGTCAGTCGCGACACGGCGATTATGGGTTCGCCAATAAAAGCAGCCATTTTATTTTAACCATGGGATAATGTTGTCAAAAGATAGGGAAGTTTTTTTCAAAATGGGTGGGGGGGGGTGGAGGCAAGTGGCGAAGGTGAGAGAGAAAGAGAGTGAGAGGAGGAGAGGGAAGGAGCAGTGAAAGGGTCACGGAGGTGACGATGACCATTCTCGGGACCGTTGGCGCGTGTCCGCGGCGCTACTTTAAATGGCTGTGTTTTAGTATTATGCGGACATTAACCGCCTGTAATAAATGAAATTAGCGAAACAGTAAAGTGCTTTTAACGCAGCTATGTCCAGTCTGACTTGTTTAATATGACGAGCGCCGCTGTCGGGCAATACTCTATTGGGCTGCTCCCGCCATTGGCTCGCGGCTGCGACTCTTCTCGCTCGCTGTTCTTGCATTTATTAAAACGTGGCGCTTTACCCACTTCGGGCTCCTCGCACACCCGCCACCGACGGGCTCGCCCCTCGCGGCACTCGACACCCTCGGTCCCGGTCGTCGCGCCCCCGCGGTATTAATGGCAGTGCGTCAAAATCAATTTTCATTTGTCGAATACTTATGTACGGTGCAATCCAATTTGCATCCCCATTGCCTCCTCCTCCTCCTCCTATCCACCTCCGCAGCCTTCTCCGGCTCCTCCTCCCCCTCCCCCTTTTGCCGCCCAACGCCATTCGCGCACTTCTCTCCTCAGCACATTTTACCGTAATTGGAAGCTGAGCCCCGAACGTTTGTTTCCGTCGCCGCCACGTAAAATAACAAAACAAAGACGCGGCACCGGACGCGGGAGGAAAAAACGGGCGGCGAACGCAAAAAAACGAGGGGGTGCGACAGATAAAGAGGCGAAGGGATCGAAACGGCTTCCGATCGCGTTTTATAAGCGGGAAAATTTTTTTTCCTTCCTCTTTTCCTCTCTCTCTCTCTCTCTCTCTCTCTCTCATTCTTTTTTTATGAGCGACAAGCCGGCGACGCTTTTTTCTGGTCGGGATTGACACGCCGCCGAATGTAACCGCGGCTGCTTTCCTTGACCCCTCGGCCCCTTGCCGTGCCGTTTTTATTTTTCGGCTGTCGTCAGCCGGCCGCGATTGTCCTCCCGCTATTTTTGTTTTTGTTGTTGTTGTTTTTTTTTGTTTTTTTTTTGTAGCCGCGAACGATGCGTATCAGCCGCGCGTAAACTAAGGCTATTCGGAGGATCCGTTCGGTGTTTTAGTGCGCTTAAAATTCTATTCTTTCGAATTTTAAATTATGTTTTGGGGCGCGGGGCCGACGGAGTGTAGCGGCGGCTCTGATTTATCGGGGAGCTCGGTACATGCCAGTATCCGTGTCCTCTCTATGGGATATCGAGCTTTCGTCAACTTTTCATTACTGCTCTTAACGATGCCGAATTGGAAAGCCGGGATATCAATATCTCTGTTATCCATTGTCAGCTCGATCCATTTATTCGTCGAATCGGCCAAATAATAAATACCGGGTACCGATCGATCGACGAGTGAAATTTAATTGTAAACGCAGAGCCAAAGACGCGCCGAGTTCCCTCGGGGCGCAGTCGTTCCCACGTGCAGCCGCGTATCCGGAATTCCTCGGCGGGCCACGCGACGCACCTCTACGCCCCTTTACGGGGGAATGCAAATTCCAGGCTAATGATGGATTCCAAAGTGACCCCGACGATAATGATCCGGAGCTCGGGTAATGGGGGGGGGGGATAGGGCGGGGAGGAGGAGGAGGTGATACTTTTGGAGGAGGCCTCCCGCGTCGTGTATCCGGACTCCTCGATTTCTCGGCCGAGCATCGAAATCGCATCCAGGGATAAACAGGAGAGTTGCCCAAGGCCAGAGCTCCGATCACGCCGCGCAACTGTATTATAATTAAAACGTCGCGCCCTCTCCAGCACTATAAATTAATACATAATTAACATGGCTAATTATAATAGCAGGAGCCCAGGCATTTTTATCCCGAGGGCTCTTGCGCTGTTAGCTGCGCTACTATCCGCGGCTAGCATATGCGGCGGCACCGGTAATTTATGATCGGACATGAAAAATTACCGTCTCGGTGGGGTTTAATCATCCTCTCGCTGCCTTTCTCTCCTTCCCCCACCCCCATCCCTCTCTCTCTCTCTCTCTCTCTTTCAGTAGCCATCTGTTTCTCTCTCTCTCTCTCTCTCTCTATTTATCTCTCTCTCCTGCTTGCAAACACACGCACAATTTTCGATGCGCCTTTGACTCCTGCTCTTTCCTTTTGTAGAGCTCATTTTTTCTTTTGCAGTACGCAACAGCAGCCAAGGCCCCTGAATCCGATGCGTTTCCGTCTCTGCCACAGCGCGGAGCCGCCCCTTTTCGCTCGGATTTAATAACTTATTATAATTCGTGGACGCTGTAGAATAGCCTGCGTTATATCTACCCCTGTATTAGAACTGCAGGAGATGTACGATGAGAACGAAATCGCGATGCGAGAAATTCGCCGAACTCCTGCAGCCCTAATGTCCTGTTTAGTAAATAGATATTCGCTTTTGTTTCGCAGGCTATCGCGATCTCGAGCTCCAATTGAATATCCGTCTGTAAGTTCGGTTTACGTTGCTGTCAGTTTTTAAATAAGACTAAAAAATTCTTAAAAGATTCATATGATTACAAAATGAATGATCTATAGGGACGCACTATAGACCAGATAAAAATATAAAATAGTTTAAAAATTTTAGAAATTTTATTTACTTTTTTTAATGGACGAGAATATTTTCCATGGAAACAGTATTTGACCAATGAAAGGTTGAAATGTTTGCTCTTGTTCATTTAACGTAATAAAAATCATTAATATCATCGAAGAAATTCAATTCTTCTGTAAAAAGAAAATGAATAAAAATTTTTGCGCGCAATATTTTTAAAGAATATTTTTTATTTTGTTCGGTTCTTATTTTTTTTTTTTTTATGAAAGTCACCGTAAAATTTACAAAAATTACCATGCGAATAGCGAATTTAAAACGGTGAGTTATTTTACTATTGTATGTTAGAATTCATTCACAGCATTGTACATTTTTTTTTGATTTATTAGGTTTATAAATTTATGCATAAAATGTATATCCATTACATAATACCGTAAGCTGATATACAAACATACATTACAAAATCAATGTACTTATATTTTATATATTACCTTAATTATTCAACGTAAGACAATACTCCTACTTCTGTTATCTATAATAAAAATATTTTAAACACTTTCCCGCAACATGATTAATGCGCTCATAAAGTAATATCTTACAATATTAATATACATTAGACGAAAAAACCTCATGTATAATTAAACTTTTAAAACTTCTGTAATATAAATAAAAAATCGTTTCATTTAGTAAATATACCTTTTTCATCAGTATTTACTATAAAAAATTAATGAACTTTTCTTCATTATAAAAATTAATGTAAATTTAAATACAAATTAAATATATGTATCTAGTACATGATTTTGTTATTCATCTTTACCTAACTTTTCAATGATACAATTTTAAAAAAAATTTTGTTTTAAATAAACAGTCGCTTAATTATACATTTTAATAAAAATGATTTCTCGTTTTATTGTCATTGAATGGAACGATGTCGAGACTAAAAAAACGGAATCGATGACTGAAAAACGATAAAAAATGTTTTTAATTATTTTTTATACAAGGAAAATTCAGATATTATCCACGAGTCTACATGGATGTAGAAAATGTCTCTTTGATTGTTGATAAATAATCCAGTGAAGAAAATGCATAAAATTGAAAAAATTTATTCCATAATTACGATTAAAAATACTTTTTCGTTTCAAACATAAAATAAAATGTTTTTTATTTTTTTTTTCATTAACAATTTTGATTGTTTCTCATTACACCGGATGACAAAAATTTTGCATTATCTAATATTTCATAAATATTTTGTTACCGAATATAGCGTTATCATTAAATTAATCATAGAGAATATTAAATGTTAAATGCTAAATAACTTTAGCATATAATAAATTCTTTCTAAGCAACGGTATACTAACTGTACCCATTAATGTCGATGTGCGGATAACTGTCAGTTAACCTTGTTTCATTTAAATACATAATAAATCTTTATGCATTATGAAATAGAGAATCGTAAAATTCAACTAATTATTTATATAAAAATAAGATTATGTGCTCTATTTCTAAATTAATTTACTTGAATTATTATGAGTATCATTTATAATTTTAGATCGATAATTCAATAATCCTGGATGTTTAAAGCTCTATTTATCATAGTTATTTTAAAAAAGTTCTGCCAACAAGTAACTTTTGTTCAGTCCTGTTGTATTGAAATGCTTCATTAATATTTACAGTGATACAGAACTTATGATTGATTCAAATGGCAATACACAAGAAACTTATGTTACATAAATAATCATATATAAAAAAAAGGAATTAATAAGTTTTGTAAAGATCTTTTAATTTTACAGTACTGCATGTATAATTGATTTACATAAATTTAATGTGGAGGTTAGAAGGTAAATAAATTATTATATAATAAATTAATTATTCAAAAACTGATTGTATTATCTTTTTTTTCTTGTACGCAAAAAAGTACATTTTCTTATCATTTATGAATTTATGATTATAGAATTTTATCAAAAAAAATTCTAATAATTAAGTGACATTGAATAATAACTGAAAGGAGTAAATTTAACCGATCTATTTTAAATGAGTTGCTCTATGCTATAGTACCATTGTTATTACAAATTACGGAATAACAAGAAAAATGAAAGAATATTTGAATGTGATTAGTATGTAAACAATTTTTAAATACAATCTGTTCAGCCATTAATTATAATTATGCTTATGTGGATACACGTGTATTTAGTACTGAATTAAGTATATTGATAAAATAGAAAATTACAATAATTTTACAAATAATTCTGCAAATAATTTTACAATAATTAATAATTTCGACTACATTCAAAATTATTTTAGTTTTCATTATTGGGATTGTTTAAAAATATTTTACATTGTGAGAAAATTTTCATCTATGATTCATAATGGATATTTTTTAAATATTTAATAACAATACAGTGTTATAATTACTATCTTTTTTTACTTTAAATATTTCATAAAATTCTTTAAATTTTTTTAGCCATAGACTGAATACTATCTAATGTAAAATTTTAATAGTAGTTCAATACTAGAGTATGGTATATTGATAATCGATTGCCCTAAATGCATCTTTGTTTTATCTCCTATGTTTTTTCCTAGTATTATTGTTCAAAGAAAATAATCATATTTTATTTATATCTGCATAATTTTTTAAATCAATATTAGGTTTTCCAGAATGTAAAACAGAATTAAATATTACATGGAAACAGTTTTATTCTGAATTTAAATTTAACGTAAAAAATTGTTGTTACAACACAAATTTGTAAAAATGAGTAATAAATGTAAGAGTAAAAGAAAAAAACTAAGCAAATAATAAACTACATTGTGCAATCGAGCTTCTGAACTAAATTCATAGAATCTAAATCAGATTTTTACGTAAATTGTCTTAGACATTAGATTTGTATGAGACAACCTGTAAAAGGATTAATTATTTTAAGTTAAAATTTGCAAAATATTTATAATATAGTGCAATAAATAATGCGCTTAATTAAAAAAGGTTCTGAAAAGGTTGAGAAAAGGATGCAAACTTGTAATGAAATATAATGTTTACGGTAAGACTCTTGACGTAGAACCAACCACCTCATTAAAGACGTTTCGGTCATAAGACTTGCTTTGCTTTAACTTCCAGGGGTCCTAGTCAAAAGTTCGGCCTAATTAGCCTATTATATCATCGGCGATTAATGGACTCTCAGAGAACGTGAAATTCGCTGCAATCCGCAAGAGCGAGGAGGCATCATTGGTGCCTCTAAGTATATAGCAGCAGATTGAACGGGAGGGGGTGGGGGTGGGGAGGCATCTTCACTCGACAATTTTTTGCGCGCTCAAGTTCCATTGTAGTTTCGAAATTTCTGGACTCGGCGAGGAATCGCATCGCCGGCAACTTTTTATCGGCCACCGCCGAAATGACTGCTTATAAAAAAAATTACTCAATCCCGCATTCCCACTTTGCTTGTTCTCGGTAGTTTACGGCCTGTCCGCGAGGGGCCCGATCAATCCTCCGCTCGCAACTCGGCCGCAGCTTGCGCCCCCTCGCACACCGCACGCATTTGCTTAAGAATCCGATGAATTTAGCGATGCGCGCGAGTCCCGACAACGCGGGGATTTACATCGCAAAGCGGCGGGGCTTCCGCGAAAAGGTTTATAATCGGATCGTCAAAGGGAGGCGGCGGCGGCGGCGATCGACGCACAATTACCACAGGTCTAGCAGCTCTGACGTATCGCTCGCTCGCGCTAGATCGATAGCCGTTGGCCTTACTAGGACGAAAGAGAGCGCGAGGGCGACAGAGCTCGGGACCGGGGAGCGGGGCGAGGGAAGCGAGGGGCCAGGAGAGGGATGGAACGGAGGAGCAAGACGACGAGGCAGTCGACTCATAAGTTCGGCCCTAACGTATACGATTACCCCGAGATATATATTCGGAGGCATAAAACGAGCCCCGAGTATACATAAACATTTCCAGTATAACGGCAACATAAGTATGCTTGACTGACATTAATTGTGCATAATTTCGCTGTCCCGAGCGTTCGCGTTATCCGGGGCTCGCGCGCACCCACGTGCATTTCTCGATCCGGGGTCCTTTATATACATCTCTCTCTCCTCGTTGCTCTATCTTCCTCGGATGGGGCTTTACCCCCCCCCCACCCCCCTTATTGTACGAAAGCGAATGTAGATGCTCATTGTAAGCTCCTTTTCCGTCCTTTTTTTCCGCCTCTTCTTCCTCGATCTTTCGCATATGAATGAGACCGCGCGGATGTCTGCGTACGCAAGACGCCTGTCTTCAAAAGAATCGGAAAGACTGGGACCGGATCGCGACGCACGAGCAGCTTGTCAACCAAACTTGGCCTTTCGACGGGAGAAAAAATCATTTGGGATTCCGCTTCGTAAGTCTACTATAAATTATGGTTAATTGCAGTTAAGTCGTCCGATTTTGAGCTTTGCCTGGGCTGGACATCAAAATGATATGTTGCCTCGAGTTCTTCTCCTCCACTTCTCTTGCTGTATTTCATTATTCAATGATAATTTAAACCGACCTCTAGATTCGTAAAATTGCATAATTACAGCATTTGAAATAGGCCCGCTGTTTAAATGTAATTTTTAAAAAAAGTTTTTAGTTTTTTTATTATTATTAGCCCTGTTATGCGTTTCTTTTGAAAATATTACACACATTGGACTTATTGTTTTTTATTATCTCATTATCCCTGATATTGTATTTTACATTTTAATAATAATTCATACGCAAATACCTTATTTGCTTTAACAAGAATTTCTTCGCTCGGTACATTTACTTTTATGCCCATTATCTGTATACAGCGGTTATTGCTATTCCAATCAATAAATAAATTTGCTAAATAAACCACGTATTTACCGTCTTTAGCATAATATAATACATTAACAAGTTAATAACTGTAAATACATAATGAGTATAGCTTTCGTAGACATCAAGGCGTTTATTTGTTGTATCGATCGTGAAATTAGGAGTACCTTACTACGGATTATATACAAGTTAAACGAATATTCCTCAATATCGAAATCACACAATCAATGTAATGAGAAATTGATGGATATTTTAATTACTTTAATAGGAGCTATAAATTTTAAATGAATTTTCAAAGTCAAGATTTTTAATTATTTGTCTAAACAGTTTTTATAATAAAATATATTTCTTAAGACTTTACTTACAATTATTTGTTAATAAAGAACTATATATATGTATATTTTAATTTATAATGTAAAATAGTTTTCGATTAAATAAAGTTTGTAGTATAATGTTATATTATAATAAATAATTTAAGAACATAATACAATTACTTACAGACTTCAGAATTTGATTCTTTAGTTTGAAAGATGGATTCAAGCAATTTTTGTTAAGACCTTAATACGAAAATTGGAATATTTACAACCACAATAATCAAAACTTTTAAAGTTCGGCTATTACAATTTAATGTTGCGTTATTTTGAAATTGTCGACTACTTTACAGTAAACTTTAATTGCCCTATCTCCCTCTTTAAAATACTATCTTAACATTATTAAAAATTCAACAATTTATACATTAAAAGGTGTGCGTTCAAATATTGTGTAATTGCTTTCAATAAAAAAAGCGTAAAATTGTTACTTTTGTTTTTAATTATAAGTTAAATTTACAGTTAACGTAATAGAAAAAAGAATAAAGCGTTTTATTTTGATTTAATGTAATGGACTCTGTTATCATACGGAATCGGTCAGAGAACTTTGCGAATTTCCTAAAACTTTACATTAGACAGCTCTGAAGATCTTAATATATAATTAAATAAGATAAATACACAAATATTATTTAATTTAATGTTTAAATGTTTGATATTCTTAAGAAATTAAGGATTATTAAAAGGAAACTTTGTAGTTAAAGTCTTATAATATTTGATTTCACGTTAAAGGAAGCGAGAAAATATAAATTTCAGTAGATGTATGTACTAATAATACTTAACTGTCTTAAATAAAAGTTTACACTTTTTAATAATAAAGCCGAATAATAAAATGCAGCATGCAGTTTCATTTAGCACATGCTCATCTAAATTAGTGCCATCTAAATAATAGTTTCATTAGTCGGATTAACTTTTATAAATATCTTAGTAAGTCTAATAGAGGTCATGCTGATGAAATTTATTTATCAGATTAAGCAAAAGAATAAAAAGTATTTTATTTATCAATGTGTATCTTTTTAATATACCTGATTTTCAAAAAGAAATATTTACTTGTCGATTTTAAAGCTTTTTGAAACATTATCATATTATATTAATTAATAATATTAATTATAAAAAAATTAAATGAATGCCTTTTGAAAATTACTTGTTTCCTATATATATATATATATATATAAATGAATAATTTTATTCCATTATTAATTACTCGTACATTAATAAACTTAGTTAATAATATTAATTGAGATTATACATTTTTTAAAAATTTTAAATTATCTTCTTTATTTGTAAGAAACATATCTGCATACATTTTTTTTATATAATATTTTATCAAATTATAAATGACCAAAGTTTATTTATACTGAAAGGTCGAATGCTCATTTATAAAAAGTAAAGTGGTTTTGCATCGTATATGCGAATATTGTTAATTAAACTGTATATATAATGTATATATATTAAGCAATCGATAATAAAGCCATTGCAAAAATTGCCAAACCGAATTATTTTTAAATTGTATTTATCATTTGACTTAATCAACCATTTGATTCTAAATTCGAACAAGAATGACAATATCAGCCGTAGAAACGTCAACAATTAATGAATAATTGCATTTTGCCGACCTACCACGAATCGATCTACGGTTGCATAGTTAAAACGAATGATAATTTTGCTTCGTAGATTAAAAAAAAATTATTAGTTACTGATTTTTCAATAAAGTATTTTGAAAAATTAGCGCTAAAGCGTAATTAGCGTCTAATGAATTAAGCAAGCCCAAGCACACGAATGTTGTATAGCATTTACATGAATTGAACTTTGAATTCATGTGTTATTAAAAGCACTATCTAAATTATAAAAAATGCATTTTCAATTATATCGTAACTAAAACGTGACTGGATTTCCAGGTGCTGCCCGTCAGTATTATATTATAAAATTGATGATCATTTGAATACTTCGATTTCAAAACATTTTTATTATACATTTCATGGACGCCTGCTTTAATTTATCCTTTTTTTCACAGCTAAAAAAGCTCTGGCTCTCGTACGCGATCAGGGCGACACAGTACTTTTCAATTTTGTTTGGCCTTTTTTCCCGGTAGTACCTCCGCCGTGCCTCCACCCCGCCCCCCCTTACGAATTCCGCCCCGTCTTCGCTTCTCTCCGCCCCGGTTCGCGGGCCGCTCTCGCGACGCCGCGTCCCGCACCGGCCCACTCGGGCAGTCCCTCTTCGGTCTCTGCGCTGGTCCGCGATGGTTGCACCCGCCCACCAGGAGCCGGGTAATTTTTTGATGCTACAATTTGTCGGCTAACCTATTCGTCTCTATACAGAGTGCCCCCGTTGTGTAGTCCTTGGTTAAAAAAAATTAATCCCTTTCAGGGCTCGAGCGCGGCTCTATTTTTTTTTTTACCGGTAACTGTCTGTCATTAGGCGCGGCATTGCACACGAGAGGACCGATGCAGCAGTGTTGCACCGTAGCCTCCGACTACGGCACTCCCACACCGGCGGACGCGTTTAACACGCGACACCGGAAAACGCACATATGACAAGGTCAGATAGTGATTCGATTTGGAAAAAAAAAAAGCTTAAATCGAATGCTCGCCCTGTCGCGTATTGATTAGTCTTGGTCGTTGTCAAATCGCGGAAGGACGCGATTTTTTCCCGCCGTGATTCGTCCCCCTCCTTCGTTTTTCGACCCTGCGTGTTCTTTTTTTATTTTTACTTGCTTTTCAACCCCCCCCCCTCCACTTTTTTTTTCGAGAACATAGGTGTACAGGGGCCATATATTTTTACGAATTTGAATTCTCGACCGTGGATTTTCGGCGAAAATTAGCTTACGCGCGCTTGACGCACTCATTGGAAACACAACTTTTTCTTCGAAATATTGAAAGTAAATTAAGTTAAACTTTTTATTCGACGAACCGCTTTAGTCGTGGATTTTTTTTTGGAAAAACGTTTCTATCGTTGAATGTAGGCTTCTTTAAGCATGCTTCTTTAAGCACCAGTAGAAAGCAATATATTTATAAATCCTTGTTTGTAAAAATGTGTATAATTACTAAAAATATATCTACCCTAATTTTTTATCCCAATTATTTAATTTTATTACTAAAATATTACATCTTACTTTTTTTGTGATCGTTCGATTTTGAAAAAGAAAAATTGTTGTTGCAAATTATCGAGGGCATATCGGTTTCAACATATTTAACGTCTATTATTTAGAAAACTTAGTAAATAGTCGAAAACCCTTATTTCAATGAGTTAAGAAGTAACCTATAAAGTAAGGTTTAAAATGAGAATTATTATTTATGTAATCTTTGAATAAATATGTGAAATCCTGGATTCTGCCTATTGAGGAGAAATTCTTCTAGGCTGTACTTTCTTTTAATATTTCATTTGATAAACGTTAATTTTAATTTCTTTAAATGTAATAAATTTCATAAACTTTCTTAAAATTTTCTTAAAATAAAAAAGTTATTGCTAATACCTATGTTCTGTTTACTATAGACTCGAAACAGTTGCTGCAATTTACATTGTTTTGTAGTTTTATCCCTAAAAAATTAAATAACACTGTCAATAATTGTCAAATTTTTAATGTTTATTTATACTTTATGTTTATGTTATATTTATGTATACTTTTGAATAACAATTTAATTATTATTTAATTTGTTTGATAAAAAAAATATAATATTTAATAGCAGAATTTTATTTTATAAGGAAATTTCTATAGGTTGAGTATGTAAACGAAAAATGAATATTCTGTGAAGTTCTTAAACTCTGATCTTGAATATATTATTCCCTTAGGGGTCAATGATGAACAACTTTTTGAGACTACAATTGTAACTTCCATTAGCATTGAGCTCTACTTTAATTTTTTATTTAAGCATACTCATCTGGGAATTACGAAAACTTAATTTACAGTTTAATTGGAATATCAGTATTAAAATATAATTTATATTATCGATATGAAAGTATGCTGGAAGATATGTTAAATTTGTAAGATCTAAACCTTTCTCTTCTGGAATGTTTTTATTTCATGCGATATGTAGTAAATCAGTCCAGTAAACGTATTGCGTTTAAGTTTAAAATAATACAGGATAATCCATGTATAATACTGTTACCGTAAGATCTTTGCTTGAAGCCGTGCAAGGAAAATTGATTTCAATTTAGTTTAAATGCAAATTTACCTAGCATATTTTTACAAAATGCCAAACTAGAACACAAGGCCAAGAGCCTGAAGTCAAGCAATGTAGTATCCAGCATTCCAACAATTTTTATATTGTCGCATAATTATCTTAAAAAAGCGAATGGAGAGTGACAGAGAGAGAGAGAGAGAGAGAGAGAGAGAGGCGCTTTATAAGCAAGGATAAAAAGGAAAATGAAGAAAAAAAGGATAAAGAGCAGTACCCCGAAGAGGTTGGCAAGCCCTTGTCGCTCCCGGAACGTAAATCTGATTGGCTCATGAATATTAAGTTCGTCTTGCAATTATGATCTACGTTATAAATCGGTCCAGCTTTCTCTCACTCACTCAGTCTCTCTCCCTCCCTCCCTCTCTCTCTCCCTCTCTCTCTCTCTCTATGTCATACGCACAAACACACACCCGCGCACACCGCACACCCACACTCCAATGCAGCCGCAAAGACACAAGCGCACGCACACATATGCCTAGGTTACGTTCCCTCGTCATTTGAAAATGCATTGGGCTAGGATAGCGGAACAGAGGCAGTAGAAGAGGCAGGAGTGATGGTGGAGAAAGTCCGGCATTATCATCAGGTGTGAAAGTGCGACGATTCTCTTGCCAATCCATGCGTACGACCACTGACACGATTACTGTCAAGTGTTAATTACTAATCTCTCATCCGCTGATTATAATTAACGCCTTTCGGTTTTGTAATCAGAATGAGATCACACGACCTTAATAGAGGCAGAGGGGGTGTTGTTCGCGTCTGCGGTGCGATACAAGAAGAGCTTCGGCCTCTGATCAGAGAGTTAATCAGTGATTGTTCCATCGTATGATGGAAGTGTGTGATCTGCCACTTCAGGGTTCGTCCGATTCTTCCCAATCAGATCGCAGACAATCCTTAAGCCCGCCGTAATTCATTGTACTTGGGTGCGCTTTCGTATAAACGGTGAATTTGTAAAAGAAATCAGGGATCAATAGAAACTAAGTCGCTTTTATGCGCACTTTCTTTAATAATAGACAGGTTGAACGAGCTCGGAACCCGTTTGGCCATTTTTTCGATGGTCCTCTAGACACTAAAACTATTTAGTGGCTAATTAATACACTACACGGCACATAATACCTAAATAAAAGAAGAAAAAAATACTTCCGCTGGGAGATAATAGGCTTCTCTGACCGTTCCCTTGCTTATTGATTCCGATACAGTTGATAATTTTCTTTTAATTACTGGCTAGTCTGTTATATGGCCGCATAAAGATTAGCCTCTTCATGAAATTCGTTTATTTTGCTGGTATAATGACTACTGAGAAAAAATGCCCCTTCGAGTGAATTTAATGCGAAGGCAGAATCACCTAATCTCCGACACCTTACACTAGCAACGCTCGCATTTAGCCCTCATCCGTAAGATAAGCTATATCACCTCGACGATTATTGCAATTAAACAAAAAAAAAAAAAAAAAAAAAAAAAAACGAAAACACGTGATTCGAGCTTTGCGCATTATCCTTCATTAATTTGCCGGGCCGTCTGCAGGCTTGCCACGCTCGGGCCTCTCGAGACAATGAGACTCGGCAAGCACGGTTGCAAGCAGCCCATGCGAGGAAAGGGCCGAGAAGCAGGGAGTATTTAATCGAGCAAAATATTCCCTCGTAGGAATAGCCGAGGGCCGCAAACCGAAAGTACTTTTACTTAGTTTATGTCGCCGAGCAGCCGGAGCCGGGCCCTTCGTTCCGGCAGGCATTTAGCCGCCCGCGTTACATTATCATCGGCATGCGCTATCGAAGGACCAAGAATACACCTTTGAAGGGAATTGTAAGCTACCTGGATCCGACTCACGCGTCCGGTGGCTCATTAAAATATGTAAATTGCAGGAGCCAGGGGTCGAGGCCTCTCACCCGGTATCGAGATGTTTACGATCGCGGCGAAATTAAAAGTACCGCTAAAATACTACCTGGGCAGCGCGAGTTGCCTCGGGGGTGGCGGCGAATCCTTGCCCCGAGAATTAGGATCGGCTACTCCTAGTCGCGAGGCGGTTCCTCCTCGTGCGAAGTTGATGTCCTCGGGCTACGGGTATCAGGTATGAGCGGGCGTGCCCGCTTCGTCAACGTATAGCTCGGGGATCTTTGGTTGGTGGAGGGGAGGGAAAAAGGGTCGCCGTCAGGACGCGGTATTTACATGGATGGCCGTGGCCCCTCGTTCGCCGTTGCTTGTAATCACACGGATTTACCTCCTGCCAGGCGGTTTTAGCTAGAAGGAATTAAGTAACTTGTAATTAGTGTAATTAAGAGACAGCTCGAGTTCTTGAACTGCATGTTCACGGAGCTGACAGCGAATTTATTTTTATTGGCTCTTATTTCCCTTTACATCTGTCTAATAAATAATATTTGATGTAGGATGTACTATTTGAATGATTTGCTGGATCTTACCTGCGAGAGGCTTTAGTTAGACATACTTTTAGTATTTCCCTCTACTTTATTGATCGCCTATTTAATAACTTTAACGTTTCATATTTATACATATATATGAGAGTAAACGCATATGGATGATAACCGACTTCATAAGCTTTACTAAATTAAGGCACGATTTAATTAGTTATGGAGTCCATTGCTTCCTTAAATTGTAATCATTATTAGGGGATGTGCATTAGCATTAGTTTTAAATTTGCGCAACCTTTTAATGAAAAGTGCTTCGTATAACCACGTACACAATGCACACAATATACAGCCCGTTGTTATCTGATTTCCCGAAACAAAATTTTTTTGCCAATAGACTTAATAATCAATATTTAAGATATTTCTGAACCATAATTTTATAAATATGACTTATAACTTTTATCAAATAATCTAATCCAATCTAATCATCATTAATTAAGTATTTTTTTTCTTTATGAAAATAATTGATACTGAATATCTTAGCAGAGTACCATTTAAAACTTTATTATATACTTGGTGGAAAAATATAGAAAAATACGTGTTTCGCAAAAAAATATTTCTCCCGCTATTATATGTAAAACCACGGTTTCCATATTAATACGTAGAGGATGAGTACAAATAAAATATAAGTCAATTAAAAAGCGTACTTTGTTTCTAAATTAAGTTTTAGATAGAACAACGTAAGTTCATGAAAAAATGATCACAAAAACATGTAATGCATTTAATATTCCTTACAAAATTTGCACAAAATGTGTAATAAGGTATGGACGAATAAAGTCTCATAAATATATAACTAAATATTTTCAGAAAAAAATTGTTAACACTATGTCATCATAAAAAAAACTGACGACATTATGATCCGCTTTTAATTTATGAAATGCATTTTTTTTAGATCGAATGCAATCAAATTTTTTACTTTTTTTCAACAACTAATGATGGAAATTGTAATTTCACTTTTAATATGGTTATAGAGTTTTTATTTGTACTAATGACCAATTAAAGTTTAATCAGTTTTATATCTTTATTTTACTTGAGTCCGAAAAAGAAACACTAGAATTTTTTTTTTGGGGGCTTAATCTGTTAAGAAGTACTAATAAAGCACAATTACATACTATGCTTCTGGTGTTTATGATCGTCTATTATTGTTAGATTTTAAAAAACATATTGGATAGTAATTATATAAAGTATAAGTGTAATTTAAAGTTACTGCAGATTAATATTTATTGATTATGTAATTCACTTTGGATTTAACATTATCTTCTTAAATCTGTTTTCAAAATATATATAATCAGATTGGGTTACATTGAATGCGTTTGCATCGTCTAAAATATAATACAAATGACGTATCAAAGCCATAATTCATTTTCTTATGAGCATCTTCTTATAAATATATGTTTCATTGTAAGATATTCGAGGTATGTGATTTTTTTTTTCCTTGCTTAATTCGTCCATTCATTATACATCAATGCCGAAGAGAGCTAGGCATATAAAAAGTGCTCCGCTCAATCTGCTTATAAAGTTTTAATTGCAGTTAAAGTAATTGTGAAGGAAGCGGGGCTAGTTTCAAAAAGGATCATTTTATGTCCATAAACTCTATCCGAAAAATATAAGCGATGCATAATTGTGACAATTCTTAAAAGAAGCGAATGACGGAAAAAATGACGTATAAAACAAATTTTTTATCGGGCAGCCGGTCATGCGAGTAATAATATCAAGTATTCATGTAGAAGCCATACTCTTACCCGATGATTTTTACGATGCTCGCGATCCCCTAACGAGTATAAGCTCCGCGCGTCTATTTACGAGTCTTATATGTGGTGATAATTCTTCATTATCGTACATTGTTGCCTGCCGCCCTCCACAACATCCATATCTTCGCTGGCCTCCAGCTCTCCGACAGAGCAAAGATCATTCTATAAACTGCAAAATCAGAAGACACTTTTATGAGATGGGCGCGCGAGTTCGTGTGCGTAACCAGTGCCAATCAGAAAGAGCCTTTAATTGCCACTTCCTTTTTCTCCTGCTTAAAGCTGCATTTGTCCTTTAATAACGCGTTCCGGATGATCATTGGCTCCTCTCTTGCGCCGCGGCCTTCCCTTATTCGTCAACTCATTTAGCCTCATTTCATCCTCTTCGCTTCGGGCTAAATCGTCTCTGCAAAAAGTTCCCTCGGAGCTTTCATATTTGTATGCAATTTAAGGTGTAATTAAGGCCGAGCGTATGCAGCACAAGGAATACGAATACTTAATTAAAACTTATTTGTTAACTCCTCGAATACTTGTAAATAGCTTATTTAGTACTTTTAACGTTTTAACTGTAGGTTGCGACCTCTATTTTTTTCTTTTTTACGCAACACTGCTTACCGGATGGACGTTGAAAATACTTAAATAACGCGCAATCCTTGATTTCTAAGCTTATTATCAAATACGAATCAAGCGCGATTAGTTTCTAATGGAAAAGTCCGCAATATAAATTTAATAATATATAATCACGTGATTTTTTGAGAAATTACAAACATACTTGCTGATTGTAAACTACATTTTTCATTCGTGAAAAATGTTTATTTCATCACGACAACGGCATTTATGTAAAATAAAAAATAAAGTAGTTCTAAAGCACGTAACCCCGTGCAAACTTTCTCATTTTTCTTTACCAGCTAATTTTCATCCTACGTCATTGTCGAGGTTGGATTTTTTTCTCAATACTCTACTTCCCGAATGCTTCATCTTAACGATCGATATGCGCGAAGTGAAGGAGCTCGCCTCCGTATTTTTCATCGTGCGATTAAATTTGATTTATTACCGTATAGAATTAAGCGCTCTGGTATAGAACTTTTCCTCTCTTTCTTCATCCCACCCTTCCTCCCACTTTTTCTCGCTCTCTCTCTCTCCCTGTCTCTCTATCAATCTCTATCTTCCTCGTTCTATTCGTCACACACATAGACACATACACACAATGTTTCATTCGCTCTCGATCGGACAGTGGAATGAGAAAGGGTCCCGAAGGTGGAGAACGAAAGAGCGGCGGAGAGAAGCTTCCTCTCGGGCAAAGTGCTCTCGAAGTCTTGAGAATGCACCGACGTGTGAGTGCGGTCCGAAAATCGCCGGACAAAGAAACGGAAGCCGACGTGCTAATTATGGAGGTCGAGAAGAAGTAGGTGGGAAGGGGAGCGAGGGCTCCGATGTGCAAGTATTACTTTCGTAGTCTGGTCCTTTCGGTTTTGCCGAGCGCCGCGCACTCAATTTATGCGTGGCAACGTTATCTTTAAACGTTCTCAAGTAATACACCTATGTGCGTCTCGATCAAAATCAAGTTACCTTTTACTTGTGTAACTAAAAAGTAAGCTAATGATACACAATTCTATGTAACGGAGTTGTCACAATCACAGTAATTTGTATTCATTACTTACTCTGTAATAACTCTCTTATCGTTTTTCCAGCTAGATTGAGCTCTACTTCTTTGCGCACAGTTTTTCGTAATTTTGTGTGCATAATCATAGTTTGCTGTCCATTTTATTACTCTTGTTAATTTACATTGATGTAAAGCTCAAAAAACTTGCATTCGAGGATCATTGAGTGTCGTAAATAAAAATTAAAAAACAATAAGCCGTCATGGTAGAAATTTACGAAATTGTCTACTAGTAAAAAGATGATAACATATAACTACATCCCGTATCGTCTATTGTATTATTTAAAATAATAATTTTATAAATGTTGAGAGACCCGTTCTCAAATTGAAGGCTGTAATTTAGCAAGAGTAGTAATTTGTTGAAAAGACACGAGTTTGATTCTGCGTTAGCAAATCATTGATTGCAATGGAAAAATGGACTGGTAAATATTGATAAAGAAGACTCCGATAATTACGTGCAAGCAGCAACTACCGAGATTTATATTTGACCGATTCTTTTGATTCTCTTTTAATATGTTAAAGCTCCAAGTGTACTGTAGTATTGAAGGAGAGATCGCGGAGTCAGAGACAGACACGAGCACACGGGATGAATAGGTGGAAGGGAAGAGTGCAAGCAAGATAGATATAGAGAAAGAGCGAGAGATAGATACATAGATAGAGAGAGAGAGAGAGAGAGAGAGAGAGAGAGAGAGAGAGAGAGAGAGAGAGAGAGAACGAGTACAAAGAGGGGTGAGGACGAGAAAAAAGAGGAACAAGTTCAGCATGTCTTTCTTTCTTTCTCTATCTCTCTTGGGCGCACTTCGTTCGAGTTGGACAAGTCCCAATTGCGGACGCAATAAATACGACGCGACGTGGCATCAAGATGAGGCATGACCGTACATTTGTTAAGTTAACGCGCGATTTTATTACAAGTACATTTTTAATTGTACCTTTAATGACGCGCCGCGGGTCCTTGGAATGGAAGCGACGACCACCGTTGTTCGCAGTTTCCTCGCCTCCCCCGCGGCGCCGCCGCCGCCACCGCCACTGTGGCCATCCCTCGCCGTCCTGTCGCCGCTCCCTCACGCTACTATTCTCGTTCTCGTCTTTTTCCCTCTTGCAGGCTCAGAATATAAATTTAATCGCGCAATTAAAGCCAAAAGTTGAATAATTATTCCTTAACGGAATGCCGTTTGAAAAATGCAGTGCATAAAACTTTTTCGATTTTTTAGCCCAGTATATGCGGCGCAGCGCTTTTCATTTTTTCTTTATTCTGCTTTTTTGAATTATGATAAATAATAAATTGTGGTAATATCCATTTGTTTTTTCCCGATCCTCCCTCCTCTTTTGTTTATAAAACTTTTATTATTTGTTTAAATGGCCGGGACCGTCCAAGATCCCCGTATCGGTCTCAATGCTTCCGTACGGCGGAAGTTATGTCCATAGGATAACTTTTCTTCCGATGTAAACTTAAAAAATCGTGCCCCTGCTATTATGGCATTCCGCATTAATATTTCGGCTATGCGCCGAACCTCGGGAGCTCAGAAATCAAGCACGCGGAAAGGATACTTTGGCGAGGATGGAGGCTAGATCCTACCGTGGCGAGGATGGAGGTCAGATGCTACCGTGGCCCCGTCCAAATTTATCATTCTTCAGTAGCCGTAGGCCCGTCTCGCTAAACACATGATCATCAATCTGCGCTTCTGCCTCGAATAATGTAAAAGAGATTATAAGCACATAAATTAAAATGACAGAAGACACTTCATTATGCATGCTCGTATAACGTGGTTGCGCTCCTGCCGCCGCCGCCGCCGCCGCCGCCGTCGTCGTCGTTCCCCGAGGGACGTATAATAGCATTTTCAATACACCGTCATCGAACATTCATTATGTCGGCATACTGTCGCACGAGAACTGAATAAGCGCTTTTGTCTTATCTCTTTTAATGGGCTTGTATAAACTGCGTGTATATTCTTACGGGCGACGAACACTTACCGATCCTTCCTAGGGTTACTTGTTAAATTGCGTTTTTACTTCTTATGTCATTTTTGTCATCGTTATCAAAGTATCCCCCTTCATCCCTCCGGCGAATTCCTCTCCGTTTCGGCGATGTTGTACATTATTCTGTTGTAAGAAGGTTTTTAAATTTACTCTCCTCTTTGCCGGCACGTACCGAAGTCGCTCGCAGTGAAATGAAGCCGCGCTTGCTTGACATCTGTATTTCTTTTTTCAAACGTATCACACTACTTGAGAATTTCTTCAAAGTCTCATGCGTCTTCATGAGTATGTAGCAGCTTTTTTCCGATATTCTAAGAATCGTTTGGACGTTAAAAATCTTACAACCTCGGTTTTTTTGAAGACACCACTTTGTTACAAGCTCAACAAATATAAATATGCCTTGTACTAAAATAATACATAATGTTGATAATGTCGAATAAAAAATACAATTTTACAACCCAATAAAATTGTAATCACTGTAGTAGTAACATTATCGACAAAGAAAGCTCGCTTATGAAAAATAAATTCCAATTAAAATCAATTGACATTCTTTACCTGAAAGCTCTCTCAATGCCATATGCGTACAATCGCATTTTAAATCTGTCTGCGTCTTGACGTTTTTAATTACATTAGAGATAGGACGCTTTAGCCGCAAGCTTTAATATATCCTTGGGGAAATTGTGCGCGTAGATTAATATACACGCACACAAACACACACAAACACACATCTACAAATGCACGCGAGCACTCAAGCATATATATATATATGTATATATATATATAGTTGCGCCGTGACGCATACGCGTTTTACAAGTCTTGCTGATTATTCATTAAGTGTGAGAGAGAAGAAAATTTCATCGAAAACATGCCTCCGAGTCTTTTTAGTTATAGCGAGAATGAGGAAGAGGTGTCAGGGTGGTTATGAGAAGGGAGTGAGGGAAGGACGAGGGAGCGAAAAGACGGTGGAAAGGAGCGCGTGATTTTTTTTTTAATACTTAATTGAATTTACAGCAGTGGCATAGCGTTCTATTAAATGTTATCCGGCCTCCTCGTAGATTCACCTTCTCGGGACGACAAGTAGTCACCGACGGGGTAGACGTTCAATTTGAGCCCCATTTATTAGCGGGTGCTCTCGACGCACCTTAGGGCACAGAGGACCCAGCCTTTGTGCTCGTGCTTATACGCACGCACACTAGATTCACTCGCTCTTTCCATTATACTCTCTCTCTCTCTCTCTCTCTCTTTCTCTCTCTGTCGTTTTCTCTACGCGCACGCGCGTGTGCCGTGATCTCGGCGCGCGACTCTCGGGCACGCACATACGTAACGCGCGACTTCAATTATACGGTCGCAGTATACGATTATACGAAGCCACGGGCAAAAGTCACTTCCTACCTAGACTGTCTCTCATTGTCCTCTACGATCAATCAATTCCCTCTCCGGCCTCATCCCTCTTCATCAGAAAGTACGAGACCTCCCCCGTACATAATCGACCTCACTCTCTTCTTCATTATCCACCGATGAATTTCTCTTTAAACAGACGAGTGAATTATATGTACGGTCGCTTTTTTCTTTTGCTTGTCTCTGATCCATATAGACCTCAGTACTGAGAAGAGGGCTTAGTAATTATTCCCGTCGAGAAGGAAAAATAAAAAGAACGTTAATTGCCTTTATCGTGAGAGGCCGCTAATCATTATTGAATTGACGTTAGCACTAAGAGGGTCAGGGGCGAGGAATAAAAAAAAATTGCGCCAGAGCATCGATGGGATAGAGAATCGACGTGAAACGTAATTACACGACTTGATTTCAAGAATTTAAAGACTTCACGTGCACAGTCGTGAGGACGTTTTTTTTAAGACCAGTGAATTTAAATTTGAATTCGTTAAAGTCCGGCCTGTCATTATGATTTACTCGATGCTGGTCCGATTTGTCTCTTAAGCGCACGCCAGCCATCCAACACTTGCTGACGCGCACGACGAGCCATTGAATTTACATGACGTCGGGAGGTAGCGAACTCATATTGTCGTTTCGAAATGAATTTTTACACGTAAAACGTATAGCCCATGCGTGCCAAGCCACACATTAACTAATCCCCTGAAACTGATTTACCAAGGCTCGGATTCAAAAGTCGATTCTAACTTACAAGCTGACCTACGCCTGTCCAAAGCCCACTCAAATGTAATATTATCCCCCCCCCCGCCCCAGACGCCCAAGATCATTATCCACGACATTAAGGGTCAGATGATGCTGAATGCTGAAGGCGATGCTAAGCTGTCGATTAGGAATCGAGCTTGGTTAGATGGAAGCCCGAAGGAGCCTTTGCCGAAGGCACGAGGCCAGGGAGAGGAATAATCTTTTATTCAGCGAGTCGCGAGCTATTTTCCGTCGCGCGAAACCGTTTAGATTCCCCGCGCGGTATATAGCCTCACCTCGGCATAATGAATACTTCATTGTTATTGCCGTGGCGAGCGTAATAATACTTTGTGCGCGAGAGAACAACCGATTTTCCTCGCCGACGCGTAAAATAGCAGGGAGGACGAAGGTGGGATGGGGTGGGGGGGTGGGCAGGGCCACAATCGCGGCTAAAGGTCAGGCCGAGGATGCTGAGAAACGGGCGAGAGGGTCCTCCCCCTCCCGGAGATACATCCATAATTTTGCACGCCGCGCTTGAAGTTATAACGTTCGCCGGAATTATAACAGTATTTCAAGGTGACACCTCGTGCATTGTCACTTAACGAGGTGGCCGCCCTCGGGGCGAATTATTAACGCGGTATCGGCGCAAAGCCGCGGCGAAGCGGAGGGGTTAAGGAGGTGGCGATGCGAAGTGGCGATGCGGGGCCCGGAGCCCGGGTGGGAGGAGGAGGAGGAGAGGAGCCGCGTGGGCGCCTTGCGGCCGATTGTCATAATTGTGCGGGGGGTGGGGGTGGGTGGGGGAGACGGGAGCGAGTGATTTGTTCGACGCGAGACGTCGATCCGGGCGCTTTCTAACGAGCTCTGGCTGAGTCTACCGTATATCAAGCGTCTCCGCAAATTAAAGAATCGTCGAGCATTGTTTATGAGAGCACGACGTGCAATTTACTTTCAATAATAGATGTTTACGAGGGCTCGGCCTTCTACGCATTACGTGTAAGATCGGGACGCGAGTCGCGATCTATTTTAACATTGCGAATCGAGCTCGCGATTCATAAATTCGCTAAATAATACTTTGTCTGCGTCAGTTGAATAAACTTGCTCTTAATATTTATTCGTAAAAATTATGAGCTCCGGCTGTCCGCTCAAACGGCTAATGTACTGGCCTATTGAAAACTAGAATTGTTACAATGTAATTCATTAGCGAGTGCTAGCCTGTCTATTAATTTTGCCAAACACATGTTTTCTCGTGCATGCCCCACGCTGCAATTCATTTGTATTTTTGGAGTGAAACCGATACTAAATTAAAGATTCATTCTAAAGATACATTGGCCGCAATTTTGGCATCAGCTCAAAGTCATATGCAGAGTCTAACTCATAATGCATATTTACGGTTAGCCTAATAGAATTATGGTACATTGTATACATTCTTAGTGTACATGGAAATTTATGTTTCGCAAAGGACAGATTCTAAGAATAATTACCATTCGAGCACAAAAAAAATATTTGATACGTGGTACTGAACACTGTCGTAGCAGAATTAGGTAGACTGGCTAAATATTCCTTCGATTTATATTGGAGGAATACTTCAACACTTATATACCACATTATATATCGACCAACTAATATATTTATCATTCCCTACCTCATCATTTAATTCAACGCACAGTAAAGATTTATACTGGAAATTATACTACAATTAAAAAAAATGATAATTATATGAATTATTGCACTTATCAATTTTAAATTTATATTTATTCAGACTCGTTATGAACATTTACACGAAGTGTTATAAACAAAAGTGTACAATATTGTTTACGCGATGTGTCACGAAAAGTACTGCAATAAAAATACAAATGTAATAATGATTATCTATGAGCAAAAAGGTAGGTCAATAAAAACCAAAAGAGTCACAAAAGAGTATTTTTTTCACATGCATATAAATGACAAGGACATCTTTTATCGAGAACAAAGAAAAAAATATCAGGAAAGGAAGCGACTGGCGATGTATGATCGTTTTCTCGAAACTGACTTCACGGTATTCGTCTTTAAGCCGTCCATCGTGGAAACGCTTGCGTTACTATTAATGACCAAGAGGAGATTTAAAAGGTCACCTCGGCAGCAGCAGGAGGGTACGTAAAATTTATTTTGTAAACATTCGCGTGCACGCGCTTTTTTCATTTTTGGCTATGTATAGTGTACAGCGGTAGCTCGAGCTCGTTGCTGAAGAAAATCGCCCGTGGCGAATATCTCGTTTACTTAAACACATAATGCTCTGATTAAAAGTATGCACAAAGGCTACTTTAGCAGAAAAAATCGACCCTAGCCGCGAACGCAGATCGATTCTTTAGAGCGAGCCAGGCTCCAATGAGGCCAATTTTCGGTTTATAGATTATGAAAGGGAGTAAATATAAATTAATCGGGTAGAGATAAAGATCGAGAGAGAGAGAGAGAGAGAGAGACGGAGTTAAACAATCATCCAACTGAGGAGAATAACCAGAATCAGTCAAATGCAAATCGCACTTTTGCATTGAATTGCCGGTCAAGAAAGTGGAACGGGGGTATACTTGTATATGTGTGCAGCGAAAGGGAGGAAGAGAGAGAGAGAGAGAGAGAGAGAGAGAGAGAGAGTTAGAAAGCGAGCGGGAAGAGGTGGGGGTCGGGGCGGGGGAAATAGAGAGCGAAGTAGAGAGACAAATCGAAATTTCCATCAACAAATTCCAAGTAGGACTTTATGCTTAGGCCGGGATGCTTACGCCCAGCAGCCGTTGTAGCAGCGAGGTTAGTTTGCTTGGTGGTCACGCGACAAAGCTAAAGGGTTAGACGCTGAGTGAGCGGGGCAGAGGAGGGATAGAGTGTCCAAGTCATTCGCGTCTTGTAGCTAAGCGTCATGCAGTTGCCGTTGCCAGGACACTTGGCGACGACCCATCCCTCATCCTCGACATCGGAGGCTTCGAGCTGTCCGACGCTTTGCTTCCCGAAGCTCTGTCCAGTCGAGGAGCTCCTCCCGCTTGGCAACTTCTGTTATTATAAGTTAACCCCGGAGCCCCTTGTAGCCGGAGCCCATCCTCCCCGTCCTCTCCTGCAGATTATGGCCATCAGCCAGCGACCCGAGATCCCCGAGCCGGCGTTACCTTCTTGTCGAGTCTCCTCCTCGTCCTCGCTCTCCACCTCCACCTCCTCGACTTCCACCCAAGCTACCCGGCTGTCCACCTCAGCTACCGAAGTTCGGGGCTTCGTTTGTGTAAGGAAATGTTTCGGCTTGCGAAGAATAACACGTTCTGCCCCTTGACCAGATCCCGATGCGCCGCCTTCTAATAAGTAAACTCGCTACGTCTTTCGAATGTATAATAGACGTCGAACGTCCGAGCTTGGTCCATGCTTAAGCGAATCCGCCGGCGAATGCTTTATACGAGGGAGTCGCGCGCCACCTTCGTAATGACGTCGACTCCGAGCGTCAGCAGACTTGATATGCGCTCGTACCAACTTACGAATTGTGCCGACGTTCTTTTTTCTTTTATCTTAATCCATTATTATCGAATGCCGATCTCAGCTGCTGCCGCTGCTCTACATTCGATTGCCATTTTCGAAAATAATCTTGGGTTTTTTAATTTTCCCCTGTCTTCCCATTGCTAGGAAGGAAATGTTCATTTTACGCAGAGGCTTTATTCGATTAGGTCCGCTAGGTTGGTCAACTGAATTTTACGCCAACGGCTAGTTTTATCGGTAAAGACTACGGGGCCTACACGGATTTTTACTTTACACTGCAAATAGCATTTCTTAACCGGAGCTTTCGGACCAATATTACCGACACTCAAAGGTACGTTGTGATTTTATTCATTTAGCTTTCGAATTTCACTTTAAAATCAAGACGCTCCACCTGGCAAGTAAGCAGTTTAGGCAAAAGTTTGAGCCTTGCAATAGTTTCGAAACAAAATATTTACACATTTAATATTCTTCTTTGCTCATAAATATGTATAAATTTACCTTCCGATACAATTCCTCGAGAGCATTATTTTAATTTCGCGCTCAAAAGAATCGGCCGAATAATCCTCGGGCAATGGTATTGGCATTCCCGGTCGAACGAATCCCTGCGCTTATAATTCGCGTCTCCGTCCGAAAATTCGGCGCGGCGAAGTTGTCCTCGGATGGTCTTTTCGAGCAGCGCTTACACACACGCCCGGCTAAGAATAAGCGCCGACTCGAGCACACGGGGCTCGCGCATTTTTCCGAATTAAGGGTTTTCGGGTTAAGGGCCGTGGCGAGATGAGCGATAAATGCCCGAGCTCGCGGCAACAATAAGGCGCGAAGCCGCTGCTTGGCGGGGAGGACTGATGCGGGAGAAGAGGAGAAAGAGCCTGGTGAAAGCGAAAGTGCTGCGGTGGCCGCGCGTGCAAGAGCTGGATTTAAATGAGCGACAGGAGTAAAGAGGGGCGGGGCGGGGGCGGCGGTAAGGGAAGAGGGAAGAGAGTGCGAGTGAAAGAGAAAGAGAGGGTGCGGCAGTGGAACAGCTTTACGAGTGCGGAAAGTTGCTTTGGGGATATAAAGCAAGCGCGTCGCTAATAACTTACAATCAGCCTGGCTCTCCCCTTGCCTCTTTCGTTTTTGGCTTTCTTGTTGCCGCCTCGATAGAAATATCCCCTCCATTCTCTCTCTCTCTCTCTCTCTCTCTCTCTTCCTCATCCACCGGCTCGCCGTCTTGCAGCCAAAGTCCGCGTCGTCTGCCGCCGCCAGTGGGTTGAATCGCCGGAACCACGCGAATACAATAACTACTGTCGCAGCGGCGCAATGTTTACCTGCTGCGGCATTAGCTTTCGATTCGTCCAAATTGTGTGCATGCGATCTGCCCTCTCTCTCTCGCTCTCGCTCTCTATCTCTCTGTGTCTCTCTCTCTCTATCTCTATCTCTCTTACTCTATTATGGTCGCCCTCGTGGCCCCTGGCCCTTGGCCCGAGCTCAAGGCAATTAACGTCGCTCGCGAGCACGTGTGTTGCGTCCAAGATGGCGTGCATTATGCTCCACGAGTGTTAATTTAATTTAATGTAAGGCGAAGTGAATAAAGTGTGCCCGCGCACGTATTCCCGACACCTTCAGCCTTCTTTTATTGCTAATTTAATATTCACGGGGATTTCTTTTTAATTGAATAGTCGATGCAAATTAAGAAGTTCCTTAATTCCTCGCCGTTTATTTGCCACGGGCTTAGGCGCGCCAGACGACTCATTCTTTAATGTTTAATTGGCATTTGCATTCTATTCCTTTTTGCGCTCTTTTCCTCTTTCATCGCTAGATAGAGTCAACGGACTGGGCACTGTTAGATGCGAGAGAACCTCCAAGACTGGTCAATCTAGTAATTTAATCTTTGAAAATTTGTTTGCTTAGTCAAACGTTTTTGATGTCCGAACTGCTCTTCGCATTGTCATTCATATATTACCGTTTACTATTTCTGCTCAACAAGCACTCATTATTACACCTCGTTCGTTGCTATTTACAATTGCCAATGACATTATAGTAATAATCGAATCCACCCATACTTTGGGTTTTTTTTTAAACTCAATTCATCCATTTCTTTGCAGTCATATGTTCATATAAATTTACACAATTTTCTACTAAAGTACTTAATACAGACACAAAATATATCATCAAAGCATTAATCTGTATTTTTATAAATGTAGAAAATATTTTAAATAAAAATGTAACAGGCATAAAGGTATGCCTTTTTAGTAAAAAATACAGAGTATAGTTTAAAACATTTTTTTTTACATCGATAATAAAATTGGAATAATTTATAATAATGAAAATGGTTTTAATTTACACGATGAATATACGTATGTACGTTGAATTAAGATTGTAGAATATTGCTACA
Organism: Kradibia gibbosae; assembly: GCA_018907135.1. Classification (NCBI taxonomy): domain Eukaryota; kingdom Metazoa; phylum Arthropoda; class Insecta; order Hymenoptera; family Agaonidae; genus Kradibia; species Kradibia gibbosae. The sequence continues at coordinate 3,866,347 of JACCHX010000008.1, read as the reverse complement.
ATATTTTTAATAATTAATAAAAGTTAGTCAATGATTATATCGATCTTTTTCATTATTCTTAAATAATATCACAAACATAAATGCCACCGAATACGCGAATAATAATAATGATACAAGGGAAATACTATTCTTACATAATAAAGCATTAAATTTTTCGAGATTTCAAAATTCTGGAAATAAAGGAATCAAATATTTGCAAATAAAATTTCTCTTTGCCGTTTCAATTATAACTGAAAAATTCAATAGCATTAAGTTTCTATTAATTTATAGGAAGCCTCGCCGATTTAGATTGCATTATCATTAATAATTATGCAATTATAAACTTACAAAGAAAGAATGACGTATTATTAACAAGATGAGAATGTCGATTGCCAAATGTAACAATGTTGCGAGAGAAAATATAAATTCTTTTAATTTAAGCTTTATCAAGGCATGCAAACACGGGCACGTATGGACATTTGAAAGATAATTGATTTTGCTTCCGAGATCTACAATACACAAGTCTACATCCTTCCTATCACATTGTCGTAAGTCGTCTTTTTCCCCGGGCGAAGCAACAAGTTAATTATGCGCAGTACGTTAGCTCGACCGGCAGTAAAAATAAATATCTTACAATTAAAGCCTTTTATTTCCATTGCAAAACAATAATTCTCAACAGCACAATGATTCTTCCGCATGGGGCTAAAGTATCATTTGGTGCCGTGCGAAGTGAGCGTAAAGTCGACATCGTACGCGCGATATACGATGTGATATTTCCCGAGAAAGGCTACTGCATTTACTTGCGACTTGGACTTGCCGCCCGTTAATGCAAAGGTATTAGCAATTAACAAGGAATTACTTCGTCGAGGGTGCATAAAAATACTTATCCCCTCCCCCGCTTTCAACTTTTTCGGCTCACATTTTCGAGAGGCGTAACAGCCATTTCTTCCGCCCCCCCCCCGTGTTCGCTGCCGGCGAACGGTGTACGTGAGTCGTCGGGTGAACCTCGTTCGTTTGCGACCACGTGAACACTCGGATCCGGATTTTGCAACAAGGAGGAAGGGGCAACAAAGGGTGCAATGTAACAGACGCGACCGAGGCTAAGGGAAAGCACTGTGGAAAAGAGTTGAGACATTGAGAAGTAGAGTGCGAAAGAGAGGGAGAGAGAAAAAATAGAGAAGGAGGGTCTAAATGAAATAAGGTTCCTGGAGAAACAAAACCGCAGGGACACAACAACGCAACGAGGATACTTTATGCGAGACAATATCGAAAATAAATCGATAACTTAATTAAAGTCGGCAGCTAGAGGGAATCGGCGCGGTTAATCAGTTCACACCCGAGAGATCTTTTGGTCATTCTCTTTCTCCCCTCCATTGACTCCCTCCTCATTTTCATCTCCTCCCCCTCCTTCAGTTCACCCCATCTTCGATACTATTCTCCCTCATCCTCAGTGTCCAACATACGTTAAACTACCGTTGACAAACGCAAGCAATCGACCCATTTCTTCCCTTCTTCTACACTCTTTATGTTCAATCAACGGTCACAATCACCCGCATATTCGATAACTTTTCGAACAAAGCACGTCCGAACAACAATTCGATCTGCACTGCGGATCATCGTAAGGGTAAAGCAGCGATTTCTTTAGGTTATCAGGGGTTTAAGTTTCGCGAGCATGAGGAAGTAAGACTTCCGATTCCATTTCTTCCTTGATTCGTTCCTCGTACTTTTTGTTTATTCCTGTCTTTCCCTCCCGTCCCCCTCCACCTGCGTGAGCTACCCTTCCCTTCTTTCCCGCATTCTCCCAATTCTTGCGATTGCAAATCTAGAGCGAACCTTTTCATTTTTGGAGACACTTGTCGTAATCCATGGGCCCTCACGTTTATGGCGCTAATGCTCGCGCGTATTTTACGGTCTTACAAGGCTCTTCATTTCCGAGGACGTTAGCCTGGCTTTAAGTAAGCGCTTGAAAAATCGTGCCCACGTCCTGATAATTCTTTTTTACTACTAACGGTAAACGGGGGCGGTATCGGATGCCGAATGCTACTGCAAAGGCCAGCGTCATAAATCGATTTAATTAACGAAAATGCGGAGGATAAGGATTTCGCCGAAAAGCCAATAAAACGAAAAAAGCAAAGAAGAAAAAATAACCGTCGAGTGCATTTGTGAGTTTTCGTACATCGGCAGGGAGGCGTTCGACCTACACGTGGCCGGTGACTTTTTCCCGGACAATTAAAGCCACTGGGTCGCCCCTTGTAAAAGGGGTGGGGGCGACGACTAATGCAGAATTTCGTTAATCGGTTCTCTTGCAAGGTGCGCGCCATTAGGCGAAACAACGCCGCCAGACGGTAAAACTTCGGTTGAACTACACACTGGAGAAAAGAGAATGCGGAGGTATAAGGCCGCTCGGACAATAGATATCCGTCAGGACAGTACAATAGTCATTGTAAATCAGAGCATTTTAAAAATCTGACAGGATATATGTTGACTCGGTCGTCGTATATCGAGTCACGCACCGACTCTCGCTTCTTCTTCTTCTCCTACTTCGCTCACACTCTCTCTTTCTCTCTCACTCTGGTGCGGATACCCACGTATACGTGCACCCATTAAATGCAGCATTATGCTCCCCTCTCGACGTCATTCCCCCCCCCTCTCTCTCTGTGGATTTTTTTTTATCCTTGCAGATGCGAGCAGTGGCAATTGCCAGTGCAGCAGGCAGCGCCATTTTTGGCAACTTGTTTTTCGTCACACATGTGATTTCACCTTAACTGCCGCACAGATCCGTTTCGATAGGAAAGTGATCGTGTCGCTCGATAACATTTGTTATGCCGGGGCCTCACTTCGTGGCGAACCTTTGCTTCTCCAACTTGTGGGAAGTGAAACTGGAAATCGACCATTGCTTACCATTTCCTAAGAGATTCCGAAGATTTAGATTTACGAGAATTCTTTGGGCTTGGAATTAACAAACTGTGGAAAGAATCGTGAACCAAAAGATAACTACCTTTTTTTATTGAATAAGCGGTTTAGAAAATATTTCGCTGCTCGACTTTATTTCTAGGCTGCAACAAAGTTAAAGATTTAGAAAATTATTTTGTTTATTTTGGTTCTTGGGAATTTGCTTTACTTTTTTTTTAAATGCAACCTTTATACACAGAAGCAGTTCACTGATTTTCAGAAAAATAGCATTTACAGTATGAAAGGGTATATTAAGATGCCTACAATGAATTACATAATATGAAAAAGTATTGTTATGTTACAATCGAAATTTACGATCATTATTATTTGTTAGTAATATTCATGTTTAGTTATTGTAACGTTATTTTTACTACTTTAAACATTTGGCTTCCGAAAAATTTTGATTAAATAGCATACGTATTGTATATTTAAAGATGAAAGATATTTGATTGTTTTAAAAAAAGACGATTCATAATGGAAATTTATGAATTAAGCAGATCCTGAATATTTAATAAAATATTTACTAAGTTTTTTTTACGTTAAGAACGTTTACGAAACGAATAGTACAAGAACTATCCGAATATTAAATAAATAAAAATCTAGAAACACACATACAAATGTGTACATGATAAAATTAAAATTTATTATTATTATTTATCGGGTGTACTTCGGGGATGTAAATTGAAAGTCACTTGAATTATATAAGTTCCCTAGAAACGATAGCACTAGGAATAGTACATCTAATAGTCAATAACAGATGAGATGAAGCGAATATGTTGGATATTGAAAAGACAATCCAATTAAAAATCGTATGCTATTGGCTGTCCCAAACATTTGTTCATAAATCAAACAGTAACATGCAATTTATAATTGACAAGTATCGAATTAGCTGAGTATTCAAACGAGTCGTTATTAAAGACGACCGAGCATTCTTTAATTGTGAAATTACGTTCTTAGATATAATGAAATGTATTAAGTGGCGCGGGCTAATTGCAAAGTGCAATTATTTTAATGAATGTAACTTGGTCAGAATCGCCTTACTTATGCAACGATTGTATTTGTTTGTCGGGATACAGTGGAAATTCTATTTGCACATGTAAATGGCTTTTTCAGAGCCATCAAATTAACTTTTCCGCGCGGCATCTCAATTTAGTTGAAAATATGGTTGATGTACGCGCTCGCGCTCACGTTTAAGCGGAATAAGATAAACGCGGCGCTCCCGAATACGCTCGGTCTCATTTTTTCCCTCGGCGTTTATCACATTACACGTGCGCAATGGGCAGCCATTCTTGCGTGAGAATCAAATGGCGAGGATGTAGTCATGTGCTCGGCTGCGCCTGGGAGAAAGTGAGTCCGCGAGATATTCTACGGGGAGAAATTTTCACGAGCGCATGATGCTCGAGGCTCCCACATAAATACGCCCATTCGCCCTCTTGCATACCATTACGCGGCGACTCAAAAAGTGAGATTGGCCCAGCACTTATACGACTTACGCGCAAGATGCAACCCGCAATTATTCCTCGTAATAAAATCGCACTCCCGCTGTCTAGCCAATAAATAATATGCCGGTAGTGAGCTACGTGCTGTAAAACGCGAAACACTCGGGACCGGGAGAAATAAAGACTCCGCGGGTAAGTATGAGGAAACCGCGATGGGCTTTCTTTCCCTCGCTTCCATTCTCCGCGATATCAGCGACTCCTTGAAGCCCGACAGAAGTTGATGATTCCAACGAGCGTTTTCTGCGATTTTTGTGAAACGTTAAGCACGCGTATCGAGCTCCCGATTTTTCCTCTTTATTTGCTCTATTGTCTTTGGTATTCGCAATCGAATTATCGAGGCCGATGCGCACGTTTTCCCGATGATTTTCCGCCCACGCTCAGCTTATAATTACGCTACTGTGGGTTCACCAACGGGATTTGATGATCGTCCGTGCAAGCTCTCAGCTTGGAAAAATTCCCGGGTTTAATTACTCGAAGGAGTAAACTTGAAACTCGTATGCTCTTTTCATCGACAGCTTTCGATTAATAAACTTCTGACGACCGACGATTACTTATTATTCTTTATTATTTCAATTCTATTCTATTCAATTCATTTGTCTTTTTGTTAAATGCGAGTTATACAATTTTCATAAGCCTCTGAGATTACGATTATTAAAATCATCTGTTCTTAGGATTAGTAGCTTCGATATTCGTTCCGGAGCTCGTGAAATCAGTTAATGCAGATTTAATGTGTAATATATATTCGTCGCATAAAAATAAGCCGAAGAAAAATACAAAGAGGACCGTACAGCTATATTTCCTTTCCAGTCCATTAAAGCTGTAAATATATATATATATATATATATATATACATATATATAATCAGGGCATTTATAGAAGCAGTTAATTCAAACAGGATACCCGTGTACTAATCCTAGCCGCATGTGGACAATGTAAATCTATTGGTTGACAGGTTTTCCAAAGTAGTTTGCTCCCCTGTTGATATATCTAGATCATAAGCATGGTAATTAACGGTCAACTAATGTATCGATTACTTACATCGATTCCGATCGCCGTTTAATATAAAATTATGGCACTTCCTTGTAAATTATAAATGTAAGTTAATTTGGTAAATTCATCGTCAAAACGTATCGATTCCAAGAAACTATTTTTCATATTAATCTAACGACTGTCATTGGTCATGACAATTTCAAATTAAATAAGTTAGGTTTTGAATATTGATGTGCGCATTTCATTACTTATTAATAGAAAATGTAGCAACGAAAATTTTATTAAAAAAGTAAAATTATGTTAAAAATATTAACTTATAATTTAATAATATGTATAAAATTACATTTTTTATTGGGCCAAATTGTACGACTAATATTTCAAAATGCTTACGAGTTACTTATTATGACTATTAAATAAAAAGCCACAGCTTTTTTACACACTATAAAACCGGTTAGACGAAAATTTTGAAATCTAGGACTTTTATCAAGTTTGTAACAAATAGATATACCTGAATACTAATTTTATATGGTAATGTAAGTATTAAAACGTACCGAATTAGTAGTTTAAATCGTCTCAAATTACATAAGCAATAAATAAGAGTATTTATACTATATTACAATATATAGTATTAATCTCTCCATATGAATTTGAGCATTTACAGGGCATCAAAATGTAGGAATATTTTATTAGTATTATTTTTTCTAATGGTTACAATAATGTTGCCTGTACACCATTTTAATAATAATAATAGTTTTATTATTACGTTACAATTTTAATTAATTAAAATATAAAATCAGTTGTAAGTATTCAATTACTTTTACAAATTAATTTGAATTGAAAAAAAAGAATTATTATTCTTTGTAGCTCGTATTTATAATAAATACATCTGACTATAGAATATTAAAATTTTATTTTTTATTAATAAAACGAATTATCATATAGATTAATTCAAAATGTCGCAGAGGCTCCAACTTTCTTAACATAAAACGTTTCTGTACACTGAACGAAAATTGTATCGATCCTGCAAAATATCGTGACCAAAAATAGTAAAAACAGTACCAAAGAGAAAGAGAAAGAGACAGTCAACAAAGGCAGCGCGATAGAGTCGGTGAAGTGAGAGTCAGAGGGAGGAAAAAGTCACCGAGTACAGTACTTGCCCAAAGCTAGAAATCCGAACTTTAACAAGAGGTTAGGCTTCGAAAAGTAAGCAATAATTTATTCTGGCAGAGAGAAGTGAAGCATGCATATTCTAGATATATTATAAATAATTACTCAATTATATCTTTGAAAAGGCGATGAATAAAGATGTGCCTGCTGTGGGTGAGGTAAGGGGTAACCAGGCTAATAAAAAAAGCCCCCGATGAATATTCAAACGTAACAAACTAGGTACACGGTTATGACGACGATGCAGTCGAGAGAAAAGGACTGCTTGGTTATACGCATAGGACAGGAGTGAGCGACTGAGAGAGATGATGCGAGAGAGTGAGAGAGGGGGGGGGGAGCGAGAAAGGCTTATTCCAAATGGAGATCTGCATTACACCCTCGCCTCACCTGTTCCACCCCCATCACGTACTTTTCGTTCCGGTTTCACAAGTTTCGACACACCCGGTGCCCCGCACCTTCGCGCTCTTAGCAACAAATCCATTTCTCGAAGGTGGGACTCGACTATGCCAGGTATATTAAATGATTCGCTCGTCACTTAAAACGACTAATAAATCGCGTGACTTCATTTTACAATTCAACGCCCGTATATTAATGGGCGGTCTACATCTTTTCCTGTCAATTATGCACATTTTTAATGCTCCACTTGAACAGTTGGTACTTTCCTAATTTGTCAGGGATGCATACTGATATATAAGATTCTTGATGTACTTCTTGATTGCGGTACTTGAATGCCCAAAGTAAATGCAGCCCGCGAATCACTATGGCAAAACGTCTATACGAATTAGCAAGAAAACAAAAACTGTTCCGAATAAATGCATTATTTTGTGAAGTTGCGAAACAATCTGAAACGATATATATAATAAATCCACACTTTTGTTACTACTCTATGAGCTCTAAATCTACGAAATTCTGTATAGCACATAACTGATGTGAATAATTACCAACGTCCTTATCTTATTATCAGAATTATGCGGCCATTGCATTGTGCTGAAGGTGTTGTAGACAATTGGTACTGTTCGGAATATCTTTTTTTTTTATAAGACTAGAGCTTTATTATGACTTTGATTTCAACATTTTGACCAAGTTATTTATAATTTCTATCTCTACCGGATGTTATATAATACTTTTGTCTGCCTTACTGTAAAGTTAAAAAACATTATGAAGGCATAAACGTGTTGACCGGACACGATAAACTTTAAAATATTACGGAAATGAAAAGCTTTTGGTGCCACCGCAAATAGACTACGTATTCAGTAGTCACCACCTTTTCCGTCCAAGATAATGTTTTTCAAATTTATTTGATGGTGTTGTTAAATATGAATCTCTATCTCAATTCTGAAAAGCTTTACTAAATTTAACGTGCGTTAATCCGATAGATTAACCATTTTACCACATTGATAATTTTTACTTTCGCGTATGCGTCTCTTGATTGCATACCATAAGAGAAAAGTAAATTGTCTCTTATTTAATCTGATTCATGATTTCCAAAGCTTTGTAAACATTTAATGGTATAATTATAAATAAAGATTTTATGAAACGAAATTCTTTAAGAATTTTAAATTTCAGTATCAACGATGTAAATCGATTAAATTTCAAAGATTAAATTAATTATGAAAGTCATAGCTCACCCTGTAAAATGACAAATTAGAAAATTATCAGAAAAGAAAGTGAGTTCATATTGAAACAGGAACTCGATCAGTTACAACAGTTTTTGCTGGTCTTAACGTGAATCAATAATGAGAAACATTTTGTCATTTTAGCTGAATCATGAATTTCATATTTGCCATTTACAATCTATCATGAATCAAAAACTAAAAAAAATTGATGAAGAATACTTTAGCTAAAGCAACATGCTAATTTGTAATATCGATCTACTTAATATTCTATATTAATTATAATTTTTAGAAGAAACATTGTATAGTCTTGTTTACTTTAAAGGGATGTATAATACTGACATTTACCACGCGATCTGTCGTGACAACTAAACATTAATAAAGGAGTCTAATTAAAAAATACACTTTGATTTATGCAAAACCCGTATTCAATAGCTCTACACTGTGCAATAATGTACCATTGTATGATTTTTCCGACAAATATATCAATGATGACCCCATTATATTTATTATTAAAAATAGCTTAGATTAATAATATCTGTTTGATGGCTATTTTACTTTGAATACCTTTAAGGGACATGATTTGGTTAATAAAGATTAAACTTATTACAAACTTATTAGATTATGAAGCTTCAGTAACAATCTATATCGCGTAAGTTAATATAATTTCAAAATTGTACATTCATAGTTAAATTTTACGTATATATTGCTTTGTCGTCAATATAACATATATTTTCCGTGTATTAATAAATTATTACATTAATGGCAAATTGTATTAAAAAAGAAATAATTTCAATTTAATTGTGAATTCGATTGCAATATGTAAAACATAATTTTATCTAAGCTTAGCAATGGTACTCAATGGTACTAAAAATTCATTAGCTATCATATATATATACTAAATGTTTGAAAATATATTTGGATGAAATAATCTAGTTAGTTCATTGTATCACACTATTTTATATAGTTAATAATTTAGTTTTTTTATTTAAAACATTTAAAATGTTTTCTTATTTGCATGTATTAAAGATCAACTGTTAGGCTAAGAAAATGTTCGAAATTATTAATACAATAAAGATTTCCAATATCAAACTGACTGAGATTTACTTTATTATAATGAAAGATTGAATTTCAAAATTATAAATATTAATCATATTCAAGTCATAAAAAATGTAGAAAATTTAATTTTCCTTTATCAGGGAGACTGCTGTTCATTACAGATAGACATAAATATACAATTGAAGAATCTCACACATGCAGTGAAAGGATACTAGATACTGATTGGATTTGAATAAATTTATAGTTTCAGCAAATTCTTTAAAAGATTTTATTACTTTCCTTCCCCGCACGAACCGCCGCTGTCCAAAGACTGTTCGAATTTCGTTCAAGTACTATTTTCCGTCTGGTCGATCTTTTACGCAGACATACATCTCTCTCAGACGTGATTGGCTTCTGATAGAATTACGAGGGGTGGACCGACTGGGCCGGTTGCGTGCCTTTGCCAAGGGTACACTTTTCCATCTCTTCCCTCACCCCCCGCAACCCATTCTCACACACACGCACACACTCTCTCTTTATCTCTCCTTCTCTCTCTCGCTCTCTCTTTATCATTATCTTTATATATCTCTCTCTCTCTCTCTCTCTCTCTCTCTCTCCGCCCTTACTAACATATAGATAGCTACTCATGAATAGATTCAAGAGTGACTAAACAAAGTCTCCTTACATGTAGTGCCATTTGCGATTTGTGACTTCTTAATAATGTGTAAACTCGGCTCATGGAATATGAAATCGTGTAAAAATATGAAGTGTATATATGTTAGAAACAATGATGTTAAGTGTCAGAAATATTTTTTTTCTTGTGGTACGCTTACGAATATTATCGTTCAAGATAGCAGAAAAAAGCCGCTGAAATTGTTTAATACAGCACGATATTTTTGTTTAGTACTATTAATTATTCTTTTTGAAACTAAAATCATATATAAAATCTTTCAGTCATATCGATATTGAAATTTGTGGGAAAAAAATTCTTTTATCTTCATTTTTATGAGAAAGCAACTGATGCGTATGTATATACTCGATGATAATGAATTATAAATAGCGCAAAGAAACATTATAGTCGAATAGATGAAGTAAGAAGCCAGTAAAATTGGTTCACATTCTCAAGGATTCGTGGGATCGAAGAAGTTTTGATGTACGAAAAGTTGCCCCCTTGAAAATTACCTCGAGTTCCAGTCGCATTCGCTTTATTTGCCCGACAATATCACTAAGTAATAGTTCCTTCCCAGCGCCAATCACATACAAAGCCATCGTTGCTTCGAATGCACGAGGGCCGTCATCATAATCGATCACAATTACAGAGGGGGAAGCAGCGGGCAAAGCAACTCGGCGGGCGAGTCATAGCTCGGCCCCGTTCTGTCCTTGACACGATCGTGCTTTAAAAAGTGGCGCCCAGGCCTCGAAGCGTCCTGACGGTAAGGACCCTTCGGCCCCTCATCAGTCGCCGTTCGAAGACACGTCGGTGCGAGGGTTGCGCGGCCACGAGCCTCCTGGGGTAGCCCAGCGAAATTGAAAGACGTGGAACCAAGCGCCAATTTCCTTTGCCGTGAGCCCATAATTTCATTGGCAATTTGTGAGCCATTACGCGTTGCAGTGACTGCGCTCGACGGATATCCGCGCGCGCGCTTTTCTGCGCGCTCGATGACGACGATGATATTGGCTTACGGCCGCGTGTAGATGGACTGCACCGACACCAACCTACCAAGCGCGTGCGTGTGCACGAGTGTAGGCTCATGTGTGCGGCGCCGCGGGTCGAACGACGTTACTGGGTTTTAGGGTTATGGGTGAAAACGTAATCTCCGTACGCGAACGAATTTACGAGTGGCGTTACCATTGATTTGATGACTGTTTTGCACGCGGTTCGGATGTATTGCTCGTTTATGTGAATCCCTCGTGCCCCTCTCCTACCCGCCGCGGCTTCGCTCGGTATCACCTCCGTCCTCCCTCGAGCGGACCGCCGTTGGCCTCTGCCCAGCGGCCTACGACGACCCAGCCTCATCCCCTCGACGATCGGCTCCAACCCTCTGGCCCTGGCGGCTTCCTCCTCCCTCCCAGTCACAAAATAACCCAGCAGTATGCGGCTGACCAACTAAATATTTTGAACGGCCCGTATTGTCCGCCCCGACATTTGTGCACGCATACGCATACAGCCGATGGTCATGAGTTACTTCGTTGAAAGTGAGCAGAACGCTTTCATTTCACCAATGATACTGTGTCAATGACGAATAATCCGAGTTAATGGACGCGAGAATGTTACTGGTCACTTCTTTCCGTTGACGCTTTATCGACTGCATCATTTTCCGTCTCGTTTCCATCTTTCTACTATTAATGACTACTCCTTTTTAATCAGTATCACCGAATGATTTAACCCTCGTTCGTTCCCCTTTGTTTATGAAATTACTTGCAAATGCAACAATATGCAAATGTTTTCATTCTTTGCTCGACAACGGATTAGACGACCATATGATTTGAAGTAATTCTACGAGTTATATTAATAATTAAGAATTGAAATCTAATCAACGTAAATGAAATACTTGTGACTAACGAAAATTAGATTTCTATATAATTTCCTCAGTACGAAGACTCTAATTGATTTATTTTTAATGAAAATAGCGGCATACTGGAGGGGAAATTACAATTACACGAATGTTTTTTTCTTCATAAATCACCTTTTATCCAAAGCTTTGAAATTGAAAAAAAAAAATGTTTAAATATGAGTATTTAATTATAGTCAAACTAATTATCAATCTGGGACTTGGCGTATCATAAATTCCCACTTGATTCAGCCAACGTATTCGCAAGCGCTACTTCATACAACAAAAGTATTTCCATTCTGGGGGGTCGTTTTATTTTTCAATTGTCCGAATGCCATCTCGATAAATTAATAGCAATATGAAGTAGAAAATTGAAAAGCGGCCGGAGCACGTTCGCATTATCAAAGAAGCAAATCCATTCATCTCGCAGAATTACTCTACGCCAAAGCCACCGTCGAAACACCCGCGTGAAGCTTATCAATGCCGAGGCCCGAAGTGCGTACTCCTCCTTGGCTGGCAGGGCGAAAAGTGGCCAGTTCCCAGCTCAGCTGCAGTCAGTGTGCCGACATGACAGCGCGGTACTCCTACGAGTCGGCCTCCCGTCACTTTATCTCCATGATAAATATGCTACATTTTATGCGCATTATTTTGGCTGCCGTGTCCCCCGACTCTCCCCCGGACGGGACCCACGTTATCGCTTGCCCTTCGTTCGGAAAGGTCCGAGAGAGGTGGACGGCGAGCGAGAGAGCTAGAATAAGGGGGGGGGGGAGCGTGCTAGGGTGCAGGTAGTAAAAGTCCGAGGGGCGAAATGTACGGGAGTGCGAAGCACTTGTTGTATCCTTGTTCCTTCCGCGCTCTTCCTCTCACACCGAGCCTCTCGCGCCTGTACACCGACAGACACGTGTCAAAGTACAAACAAATCTTAATGATTCCATTTTTATCCGCGTGTCGACGGCCTGCAATTACCGCGTTAACTTATGCGTCTATTTAAAAACAGCTTCAAGAAGCCGCTGCTCTTTCAATAATTTTACCTTTAAATATAAATTAATGACTGCATCGAATCGCGGTATTCGTTCTTCAAGATGTCGTTTGCCGATTAGTGCGCCGAGGACATTTTTGCTCGACGATGCTCTGCAGGTTAGTTACTCAATTGCGAATGATGCTTATTTAGATTTTAAAAGCATTTGTAATTTACACAAATTTATTATTTTAATTTCATGCCATTTATAAACAATATGTAGAAATTAATCTCATTAACGATCGATTGGTTCAAATATTATCGATCTAATGATAAAATGTATCTAAGACAAATTCGTCTCACATCAAAATTTCTTTTGATATTTTTATAATATAATTATAAGCATGATTACATCATTCATAATTGTTTAAATTTTTTGGTCAATTGATTCGCATAAATGCACTTAAAGTGTAAGTCCATGTATGAGTCGATGTCAATTGGACAATCCGATCGCTTGAAATATTGAATGGAAATTATTCCGAAAATAACAAGGTCCTTTAATTAGATACGCGATATAATTTTATCAATATAGCTAGCGATGTAAAAATGTAATATAAACTTCCTAAAATAAAACTAAATTATTTTTTAATTAAAATAAAATCTGAGAAATTTTTTCTAGTTATTTTAAGCAAGAAATTGCAGGTCAGGGCCTACATGAAAATGTAAATAAAAAGAGAGTATTTTTTTTATATTAGTATAAGCAAGTTACAATAAAATACAGTAATTTGCTGTAGTAATAGAGACCTGGAGATATAGAAAATGTATTTTATGTAGGCCATGTGTCATTTGAAAAAACATTGCAATTACGTTTATTTAAATATTAAAAGCGTAGAATGACCGATCATCAATTCTTAACGAAAGGTCATCAATTCTTAAAGAAGTAGTGGACATTAATAAGAGCTCGAAGAGTTAATGTCAGCATTCAATATGTGATAAATTCCCGGTCAATCGAGCCCCCTTGCAATCAAACAGCGCTATAATCTGAAACAAGAGTCAGAACGGTACTTCAAGTTCCAAGCTAGCATCAACACTCGATCATACCCGAGCCGTCGGTCGTCGTCATCGATGGGCTACAGCGGTCCCATATTGATAAATACGCTGAAAAAAAGCTTCTCACTTCGCGCGTATGAGATCGAAGCTTGAGTCAGAACAAGAGCAGGGCTCGGGTGGATGTCGAGGAACTGAGAAAGACAAAAAGGGAGAGAGAGAGAGAGACAGACTCACCCTCTGACACGTTCGACATGCAGTCCTTGCTCAAAGACTCGTCCACCTTAATGCAAGGAAATGCGAGACCGAACGCAGCCCATCTTTTTAATGTTACGCAGTTACAGTCGGGCGCGCGCGTAAGTGCGTGCAAAAAGAAACTTGGGTCAATTTTTATCACACAAGCCGAGCGAGTGGGTGAACTTGCGAGCAAGACACACGTCCCGCGATGCGAGAGAAAGTGTGTGTGTGTGCGCGCGCGAGCGCGAGCGCGTATGTGTGTGTGCATGAAAGAGCGAGCGAGAGAGTGAGAGAGAGAGAGAGAGAGAGAGAGAGAGAGAGAGATGTGGCGGCGCCCATATAAAATGTATCTTTACGTATGGCGATTGGTCCGCGGCAACAGGGGTAATACCGTTTGTGCACTTTTTTGTCCTCCCTTTTTTTAGTTCCAACGCGGGGAAAAAATGCGCGCCGCGCGTCGATTGGCCGACGGGACAGATGACGTAGTGAGCGACGTGCCACCCATCCGCGCATCGCCTCTCCCTCCGCGACTCGCTATCCACCACCCCCCCTCCCAGCCCATCCCACCCACCCCACCCCACCCTAGGTCCTGCCACTCGCGGGCACGTGGTGGGGGTAAAACGCGCTGCACGCACAAGTACATTCCCTGCTCTCCCTCTCCCTCTCTCTCCCTCTCCCTCGCTCTCTCTATCTCTCTCGCTCCCTCTCCCTCTCTCACTCTCTCTCTCTCTCTCTCTCGCTCTCCCTCTGTCTGCCGAATTTAGGCATCCGCGTGATGGGCGAGCGGGTGAACGGGAGGGCGGGAGGGAGGGAGGGGCGACAGATGGGTGTGCGTCGGCGAGAAGGGGGTTGTGAGGGGTTGTGCCGGAGCAGAAGGGGGAGGGGGAGAAATGGAGACGCAAAGAGAGAGAGAGAGAGAGAGAGAGAGAGAGAGAGCGCGGAAAGATATGAGGGTCGGAGGATAAAAATTCCGGCCCGATAGGGATAAAACGAGAACGACCGGGGTTGTTGGCGGCGGCGCAGGGGGAGGGGAGGGACAGGGGCACGGATGCGGTGCACGCACTTGTATCGTCGGTCAACTGCGTTGTCGAGGCTAGCACCCGAAATGGATGTGAATATTAATACGTCGACGAGCCTTCGTAGACTGCCGCCACCAACCTGTGCCCTGACGTATGAAGAGGAACGGGCGAACGTCCGTCTGAAGGAATCAAACACGCGAGATCCTTAGGGGTGGCGCGATGGGATCCTCGCATCAACATGTGCCAACACTAGTTTCCCCCTGGCATCGACCGACCTCGTTCCAACAGGAGCCGCGGTCGCCTTCTTTTTTACTTCTCTTAAGCCGGCGGCTCGTCGAGAGCACATTCATCGGCACTAGGCGAGGAAACAGGTGGCAGCCACGAGGAACCACCACACGCCTTTCCTTTCCACTATTTTGGCCTCGAGCTCCCCACGATTATTTTGCCTTTTTTTCAGAGCCGTTTTTTATCTTTTACTCACTTTCTTTATTATTTTATTTTTCCTTTCCGCTTTACGTTTTCTCGCCAAAGCGTCAAAGATCGAAGTTGAGAAACGCCTGTAGCAAGTACTTAACAAGGGCCTAAGCACTTCCTTTTCCTATCTCTCCCCGCCTACTCTGCCGCGTATGACTCATTTTTTCTAGTGCCTTTTTACCTTTTCACCAACACTTTCAATTTCGACGTCGACCAAGCTTTTGATGCGTAATTATAATATATGCATTTTTGACAAAAAAATTGTATTTTTTATCGACTATGGTAGTATTTTGTTTGTCGATCCGATCGACAAATATAATGTGCGGTGGCATCGATTTTCAACTTCTGAATAAAAAATTAGGTTTCTTTCTTTTTTTCTACTTGTACTTGTTTTTTTGTTCAAAGACGAATAACCTCATTAATATTATTATTTATACTTTATTAAGATAATTAACGCATTTATATTGAAAAAAAGAAGCTTACGGCAGAAATAGTGGATGGCATTACTGTTGAAATTAGATGAATTATTCGTAAAATTAAATTTAAAATGGACATTTGCATTTAAATAAAAATTCTGTATTATTGCAAAAAGAACATAGAAATCAGCATTTAATAAACATTGAAAATATTCATTAAACATTAAAAATAAATTAAATAACAACAACACCATGCACTAGTTTCGTATAGAGGAGTCATAAAATAATAATCTGTTCTTAAATTGTATTTATAAATGGTAATTTTCGTTAGTAATGGGAATGATTTATATGCAAGGGCAAACTCGATTTAAAAACAAACCGCTTGATTTCGCATTATCACCTACTGATTATACAAGTAGTACAGGCGAGTACTTGAAACAACGTACGTTTAATTTGGAATCCATTTTAAATACGAAAAGCTATCCGCGGGGGTAAAGAGTTTCCTCGCAAACGGCCCGCGAATGCAATAAATATAAGAGAGAGTGAGAGAGAGAGAGAGAGAGAGAGAGAGAGAGGGAGCAAAAATGATTTCGCAGTCACAATGATAAAATGATTATATAATTCGCAATCGTGTGAATTTCAGGTAATATCGCGTAGCATTTCCTCGAATGAAAACGAGCTCACGCGTGGGCCGGTCGCGACTAGTAGGGGCTGCGGCCGGGGGCGAGAGGAGAGAGAATACAGAAAGCCCGATATGTATTCGTTTAACTCGCGCGTCCCGATATGACATGATCGGCGCATTAACCCCTTTTTTCCTCTCGCCCACGATATCCTCCTCCTCCTCCTCCAGCGCCACCCCTGGCTCCTACTCGTCTCCGCGTTCTTTTTCTGGCTGGCGCCTGGCCTGGGATGCGTTTTTATCGATTCGTTAGATCCCCGCCAAGCCCCTCGCTCCCTCGCTACCACCCGATAACAGCGGCAGCAGCAGCTCTTTGTATCCGTATGCAGCAGGAGAGCGGCCCCCACCCGCCCTCGGGTGACCGCCGCCCGGTTCCCGTACAAAGCTCCACCATAGACAGCCCCCAGTCAGATTGGCTCGGGCGTGACTCTTTTCAGATGTCGACCCGGACTTCCTCTGGGCTCCTCGTCCTCTCGCCCCGCCGACCATTGTTCATTCCGCTGTCTCCCCCCGCCCCCCCCGACCCCCACATCCTCGCTCTCACTCTCGGTTGGCGCGTACTCGTGTCATTGGCTCGATGACGCGTTTTCGAGGCCACGCGCGGTCTGTTATAATACCATCATCATCCGCGGTATTTCACTTTTGGATGACGCGATACGCACTCGCTACGCCGAGTGCGCCGTATCGATGATCAAATATTTGATGAAAGATTTTAAAGGGGCGCGGGGCTAGGGGCGAGCTGCCCCTGAAAACTGAAAATAATGAAATTTCTGCCTGCTGAAGATCCGACTGCTAGTGATGAATTTTCATCGGACATTTTATGGATTGTTCGCTTTGGTTTGCTCTCACTTTAATAGCCTTCATCGCACCCTCATTATAATTATTCATCATTTTATGCTATTGTCCTTGCCCGACTCTTTTGTGGCGATTCTTTTATCTATTGAACATGTTGAAAATCGTTATTTTTACTGGTTACTTTTTCAAAGTCCCACGTAAATACTTAACCTTACTCGAATTGACAAATGCATTACAATGATAATAAGGTATTTGGAAAAGAACAGTAGGATTGCATTATCAAATTACGGCTTCTTGATCAGCTGCAATGAGATTTCCTATCAAACATTTGTTTATTAGACATTAGCCCATTTTTAGAACAGAACTTTTTACATTTAATAATAATATATAATTAATAAATAATCAATCGATTGTTTGAAAATTATTATCTTATCTATGAATTTAATAAGCATCCATTTTTACGCAGATTACACTCTTCTGATCAATGATTTTCAATTCAGAATTGATTGCTTTTTAAATAAGTAAATACATCTATTACGATTGCTTAGAATCAAAACTAATTGAGGAGATTCTTTTTATCTTATTCTACGCATGCAAACGCATGTGCACTTGCCTTTTTGTTTACTTTTACTGATTAAAGAGATGTACTGAAACTTTTATATCACTTATTCAGCATTGTAAATTCAGTTATTTCGACAGGAACTTTTCTCTGAATTTTAATTACATTTTGCAATATGCTTTTAAATAAAAAGTATTTATAAATATATTTTTTGTACAAAACATTACATTTTATGGAGAAAAATCAATTATGAATGTTATCGGGTGCATTTTCAGGAAGAAAATCGAGCTCCAAAGTAATTCAACTATATTCATAAAAAGCAAGAGCTAAAACCGTTCAACATAAGCCGTACGTATTCGTTTTTTTTATTATTTACCAGATTTTGATTATAGTTTCTGTCGCTCCAATCGAAAATTCAGATTTCATTTCGCACCGCTCCCGCTTTCGTTCGTCACGGAAATTCGAAGAGAAAATCAAGGTAGAAAACTTTGTGTTTACATTCTGTGAACAGCATCGCTGCACATTGGATGCGCTGGCAAGCGAGTGAATCAACGCTTTCCTCGTATCTCTGCAGTCGTCAAACTATGTAAAAATCGTAAAAAGAGAAAATAGCCAGATTCCGCGTTCTTCATCCCCCCCCACCGCCCCTCTATCTCTGTCTCCCTCTGTCCTTCTCTCGTTCTCTCCGTTTATCTTCCCTCTCGTTTTCCCGTACGTCTCATCCTCTCACTCGTCCTTCTGCCGTCGCTCTCCGTCTCTTTTTCGCCCTCATTCCGTGGGGTATAAGTGATCGGGGAAAAGAAAAAGGGTAGGAAGTTTGCTGGGGCGGTCGCTTTTATCGCTTACGGAAATACCAAACACCTGTGGAATAACGATCCAGTTAAGTGGGCCGTCATCAAAAGAAAAAGACCAGCATTCACCCCCGCCGATGAAAAGCGTATATCGTTTTCAGGTATTCGAGGCATTATGTGCTAAGGCGCAAGCTTTATTAACCAACTCTCGCTGCTGTTTTTGCTCATTTATCCCGTACTAAGAAAAAAACAAAACCACTCCGTTTTTATTGTATAAATAATAGTGCTTATTGAATTCGTGTTATAATCGATTGTTTCTTTGTAAGAATTCACCGAGTATTTTGATAATCTCCATTAATTTTAAGCATTTTTAATTTTTATTATGTGTTAACAAAGTGCAGTCAATATATCAACGTATTTAAATTTAAAATTACGTAAAAGAACTATTATATCAGTTTAATTATTTTAATAAATTATTTTGATTAAATGATTATGTTAATTATGTTATAAGCTTATCTTCCAGAATTTTGCTTTCATAATTATCAAGTCATAATAACAATATAAATATTTTAAGTAAAACAAATATTACTTATTGTAAAAGCAAAAAATATTTTATAATTTATAATTATTCAAAGAAGACAAATTATTTAAACAAATACAACTAAAATACCATATATCATTATTATGTTTTATGTAAGTTTAATGTATGTTTTATTAAGTATTTTCTTTTGGATTTTAGAAAATTAGATTTTTTTTGTTCATAGAAATTTTTAGAAACTTTTTTTTTAGAAGTATTTAGTAAAATGAAATACGAAAATTATAAACATGGTTTATTTGAAAGGAACAAGATTTTGTACATTTGGTAATAAATACAACCAACATCAATAATTTTAAATTATTTTTAATATGGATACTACATAATATTGGTAAATGAATATTGTAGTTAATTTAGTAAATTTGGTTAATATATATAATTATTTCTAACATTAACATAGATACGAGCTGTATACATACTTGTATGCCAGAACTTTTAAAGTACTCTTCATTACAATTTCATTTCATCAATTCAGTATAATAACTAAAAAAACCTTTCTTGTACAAAGAAATTTCAAATTCGCAGCTTAGGTATGTAGTAATAGTTTGAAATAATATTTTATTGATGATAAGAGATTAAATTTATGCTGTGGCACCTGATCAAAAAAGAGTTTGATTCGTATGAAGAATGACAGCCTACTCTCGATCAATATTTATGTATCAGAATTTCTCATGTTTTCATATATTTTATAAAAACGAAAATTCCTTGATGTTTTGCTTATGCAACTTACAAATAATGATTAAAACTATATAATTTCTCACAAAGAATATTCTTGCCCAATTTTTTTTTTACTCGAAGTAATATAATTTAAAAATACAACAATCAGCAATTTATCGTATTATCTTTTCATTGATTTCAAAAACTTTACATAATTTTTTTCTTATAGATATGTATTTCAATGAATTCAACTTAATTCGCAAAGCGTCACATCTCATCTAGCGAGTTTTTCATTGAAACATCATAGTCTCTAATAGAGAGATTACTAGTAATGCGTTACAAATCAATTATTAAAACTAATGATTAATTACTTAATAATGAATATTATTATGAATTATGAAAATAGATTCATAGAAAGTTTGGGCACGAATACTATTTTGGTGGATTTTAAAAACTATATCTTCTCGTACTCTCACATAGAGATATTATTATTACATCAGTACATTAAGCTTTATAAAATATAAATTATGATATGAGTTTATATATTTTAAGTATATAAAAATGATTTTTTATTACATTAATATTTCAGACATCAATACGACGAGCTTATATAGTGGAGCTTAAAATTACATACATAAAAAGATGTAACTTTCATGTAAAATTCTTGTTTGAATAGTTGCATAGCAAAAGGTAAAGTGCTTTAAGTGTTTCCGAGGTATAAACTCCTTATAGCAGAGCTTTACGTCCCTTGGTGGCTACTTTAAAACTCTTCGATCCGAGAGAAAAAAAAAAAACACAAAAAATAAGAAGACAAGGCAGAAGCCGGAGTAGGAGACGAAGAAGAAGAAATAGAGTGGGAGAAAAAACAAGTGGACGAAAGGGAGCTGCTAAAACTGGCTTTATAGGCGGTCTTCCGTCTTGCTTTTTGAATCAAAGAGAATAACGAGTGCGAGAGAGTTAATGATCTAAGGTAGAGGAAGAAGTGCACAACAGTGTGGTATAAGCATAACAATCGGTGAAATAGAATCGGTTGTAAAGTCAAACGGGATACTTGGCTGACCATTCCGGGTGACTGTATCTGTCTCTCTCTCTCTCCCTTCATCTTACTCCTTGTCTATATCTCTATTTCCCATACACTCGGGCGTGTGCGTGTGTACACACGCACACACTTACACATGCTCGCACTGGCTTACTGCTTTTGGTGTCTCAATGCACGAGTGCGTAGTCATGGCAACTCCTCTAGCTCATAATGATCTTCGTGTCCAGCAGCCGCTTCGGAAGAGCCCCGTCGAGTCGTGCGTCCGGACCACTCGAGTCGCCCCTACGCCTACCTTTATCCTCTCTTCGTCATCTCTCGCCTATAATAACCTGCTTCAGTCCCGCATTCGGCCTGTAATATTATTATTTCGAGGCGAATTCCGCGTGGGCTTTATGTTCTATGTGATATTCAATAGTTATGTTGGGAAACAGTCAATGGTAGATTTCTGTTTGTCTTGCGACCTTATCTCTTTCCTATTCCGTTAAGATACACGGAAAATCAAATCATCCAACTATTAACATTGTATAAAGCTTCACTCTCGCGTGTATTCAACCATTTCAATTATTGTAATTATTATTAAAAATTCGTATATAAATTTTTAGTGGAAAACAATAAGGTACTGATACTTGTAATCTTTGCTCAAAAAGAATTATTAATCTCGACTCGAGCACCACCAACATGCATTTCAAGCGCATTATTTTCTAAAGTTTTAATTATATTTTCACATCATAGAAATTTAATTTCAGTGATATTTTTAACCAGACAATGAAATCGTACCTTTATTAAATATAAAGCATGTTCTTATTTGAGTGCCCACTTGAATTTAAAGTAGTTTAATCTAACTCAATTTTAGAAACTCAAAAAAGTATAATTTATTACATTGAACCAAAAGCATCTATATTATTATTTCAATAAAGCAGTAATTCGGTTAACTTATTTATCAATATTGATTTTTTGGCAATATTTGACAAATACAATATTTGTTTAATTTCAATAACACTTTTTCATTCTTTTATTCAATAATTAAAACAATGTATTTCTTTATTTGAATAAGTTGTCAAAATTGTATTTGAAGAATATTCATAGATATTTAAATTTTTTATTCGGAGTAAAAATTTTTGAAATTATTAAAAACAGTTTCCAATTAAAAAACTGAATTTGACATAATTCAATAGTGTTAAGATTTAATACCATTTAAGAAAGACGTAATTTTTAGGAAATATTAACGATAGATTTAAATAAGTTGTATAAATAAGCCCGTTAAGTTAGATTTTAACACTAACACTTTACTTTAGTTAATAACATTGGTTAACATACTTTCATCAAAATACAGTTACTTATAATTGCATATTACTTTATATTGATATAATTAAATCAATTAATATACTACAGCATATTGATATTTAATGTACAGTATTTTTTTCATCTTGAAAGCTTAAGATCAGTATTAATTGTATTGTGTTACTATGATGGACAAGAAAAAGCATTCGTAATACCATTGATTGCCAGAGAAATTAGTCGAAATTATTTATTTAGTCCGCCGAAATACATTATTAGTGTAATGATTCTGACACAGGCGGAGGGGATACGATGGGAAATTAGTAATTAAAAATCAATAGGTTAAAAGTAATTAAATCATTACCATAATAACGCATTAACAGCTAAAGTCATTGACAATATAATGAAGGAAATTCAATTTATTTGTTTATTAATCAATTTTCACTAGGGGAGCGCGAGCTCGGCTGCTGAACTTTAATAAAAAGTAAATCAAAGTCATCGTGGAATTCGTGCAAAATATTGTGTGGCTCAGTGAATGACCTGGCCCAGTCATTCATCGGCTCGCGCTCAGTCAATCAATTCCTACACGAGCATAGAAAATATAAACACGCACACACACACGCGCACGAACGCCCCCCCAGCACCTCCAAACACACACATCCATAGGCACCAGCGCATCTGTACAAGCATATACATATATGAATGTATTTGTATAAACACATATACACGTATTAAGCGAGAGATAGATAGAGAAGAGAGAGAAAGAAAGAGAGAGAAAGAGAAACTCGCACACGCACACGCGTTCGCTCGTTCGGGCGCGTGTCCGCCAATCCCCAGCGTCAAACTCGTTTTTAAAGGGAGTACTTCAAATATATGAAACTGAAAGTAAAGAATGGACACGTTCGATTTTTTCACATATTCCGAGCTGCCACTGTGGCCGTCGTTCCACGTCTGATTCGTAAGTTTTTTGTGACTCAATTTGGAGGGGAGGGGAGAAAAGGGCTCAAGGGGTTAGGTCGTTACCCTAAGTCTATTCATGAACGGCGAACAACCCCACGGACCACGGGGTGCTCTGTTTTCCGTGACCTTTGACTTTTAAAAGTGTAATTTGAAGGGACAACAATTGTGGTTCTCGTCTTAGAATTTTTTTTTGATACCACATACGGCCGTAATACATCCTGATATGACTTTAGCCAAACGTTATTATTTTATGTAAACTGCTATTCAGTTTTTAACTCTGATTTAGAAAGATATATTATTCTAAAATTTTTTAGTTTACTTCTTTATACTTACCCATACCCATTTCTACTTTTGTATATTCGACTTTCTACAGATTACACTCTGCGAGACATTGAATAAATTTTATAAGAAAATCAAGTGATCATCTAGAGTTCATGTATCTCTAATAATGTATGAAATAATAGTAATTGCTTGCAAATATCTGCAATGAAATAATTTACCATTAAAAACTAATTTTACTATAGGAAACAAAAAAATTAAATTTTACATTAATAATATAACTACTTACCTTTCTTAATACATCTTAATTCATTAAAATTAAATAAATGTTTTATTTATAGTATATATATTGCCGAAGCAAGTATGAGTGTCTTATATTTATAATGAATAGTCATTATAATGTATTGGTATACAACAAGAATTAACTTATTTTATAACTAGTTAGTTTTAAGGTAATATATTTATAATGAGCTATAGACCAATGGACCATCATTAGATGGCCATCAGCAAATGGGAATAAAAATTGTAAAGATCAATATAAAGATAAAACGTAACTTATACTTCTATATAGATTATTCACGTTAATTTGATTTATACTTCTGAGTATCCAATCATTTTTACAGGGGCGTATTGTAATATAAGAAAAACGATATTTTCTTTTTAATTTTTTCGCTAAGAAGTAAAATTCATTGTAATTGCATGATGTAAAAATTTCACGCGCTTAGGTATTTCACATTAATTGTTGTAAAAAATTGAAACATACCATTACGAAAAAAGGTTTATGAGAAAATGCCGGCAAAAATTATTGAATGCATTTTATTAAGTAGCGGTACATACTTTCGATTAAATTATG
Organism: Kradibia gibbosae; assembly: GCA_018907135.1. Lineage (NCBI taxonomy): Eukaryota > Metazoa > Arthropoda > Insecta > Hymenoptera > Agaonidae > Kradibia > Kradibia gibbosae. The sequence goes on along the minus strand of JACCHX010000008.1, from coordinate 3,841,924 downwards.
AACAACGACTGCGAGTTTAACGCAATGATTCAAGAACTGCAAGATGAAATTTTGAAACAGCAGTAAACTTATTTTAAATGTTAAAATTAAAAGAAACCATGTACCGTACGTACGCATTAATTTTTTATAATTAAATATCATGAAATTAGCGTTACCCAAACTAATTTTGTATACTGAATAACATTTGAGACTAAAAAATGTAGGCGTCAATTAAGTAAATTGAAACGTTTACGAAGTTCCCAAGTATGCTGAAAGAAAATAAGTTTTGACTAGTTACTTTCAATTATCATCAAGGTTCCTGCTTTTGTAAGCAAATTAGGAATTTGGCTTTTTCCGTCGATGTTGGGGTAATTATCGCTTTTACAAGTTTCTCAAATTATAAACTACGACTCGCCGAACCAAGACGACTGATGCACGCGGCTTGATGCCAAATTAGAAAAATTTTCAATGCTGCCAAAGTAACATAATAAATAAGCCCCGATGTTCAATGAAGGCATAAAGTCCAAAGAGATGATGTAGAAGTGCTTTGAAATGCTGCTTTATCTTTTTATGTCGCCTCGGTCTCGATCGAGACTAGAAGGGAAAGTACTGGCTCTTTTTTTCTATGGCTGATAATTAAACTTTTTTCCCTCCTACTTCTCTTCTCGGATATTATATATATATGAGTATATTTCATATATATATATATACATGAAAGAGTGCGAGCGGGTGCGTGTTTGCACGTGTATGCGTTTGCTTACGCAACGCACGAACGCACGTATGCATGTATATTATATTATCTTATAAAAGGCTTACTAGATAATTTTCCGCGTTCTTAATCATCGACTATTCATCTTTTGAAAGAGATGTTGATTTTAAGTGTAGCCTATAATAATAATTCTTACGATATTCTCCCGTAACCTACATATGCCCTTAGACGGACTTGTCATTTTGAAAATGAGGTTGTGATAATGTATTCGCTCCGGGAAATCTCGAAGCAGTATCTAGGCTCACTTATGCAAATGATGATCGAGGGATAGAGAACTTAATTTTTCGACGTGCCTGATGTTTCTTACAGATTCTCTACCGAAAAATTGATCCTCCGAAGCTGAAAAATATATTACCGGATTTAAACGCCCACCGTTATTAGGAAGTAAATACCACGAAAGGCGCGTCATTTTGATCTGCTTTATTAAATTTTCAGCTCAGATAAAATGGGTCACGCCTTCGTAATAATTATTTAGCATTATTTATCTCCCGTTATGTCGGAAATGAAAGTGTAACTTTAGTTCGGAATTCTGAATTATAATATAATAGATTGCATTGAATACAAATAACAAATTATAGATTTTTATCCAAATCTGAAAGTATAGAAAAATTATAGAACTTAATCTTTTAACGTTATTTATTAAACGTTATTGTCTACAAAATTATTAGCAGTATTTTTTTACTAGAATTTATTGAGCCGCATAGGTGAGACTTTCACATAGATGGGCATGACAATTTCTATTTGTCACCGCGGCAGGTAACGGAGTCAATTATGCAGCTAGAGATGAAAACGCCCTCGCGAAACAAATTTTGGAAACGACATACGAGGGAAATTGACAAAATCATTTTACAGTTACCTGGGAATTCAGCGTCTTTGACTGCTTCTGATCATAGTAAGGATCAGCTTATTTTGAGGGCATTCATGATATTAATTAGTACTCATTCGAACACGAGATTAAAAAAAATATTGCATTATGGACTTTCGTAGCGAATATCGAAGGATTTCATAGCGATTGCCGGAGGAAATTAGATTCGCAGCGGCCGTCGATTATATATGAATGAAAAGCCCGCGAACTTTTCGGCCTGGTGACGACGTATTTGTCGCTGTTGTACACGACTGCCAGACGGAAGTACGCGGGCAAGCGCCTAAAAGGTGAAAAAAGCTATGGAGGGGGGCAAAGCGCATATCGTCATTCGCCACTTGTAAAAGTGCTCGCGCGGATGTCCCTGTCGCCGCTACCGGGCGCATCGACGTTTACTTGCACATGCGTGCGTCTGTGTTCCAGGCGGTGCATTGGCGCGAGCCTCGTAGAATGAAAAATGGACTTTAAAATCGAATAGCTGCTGTCATATTATAAATTGAATTTCGGCATCGTGACGGCCTCCAGTCCTCCCCCCTGCCTCAATACTCTTACCCCCGCCGCGTCAACCCCTGCAGCCCCTTTACTGCCCCGGCGCCCCACTATACTTGACCCTTCTGCCTCTGCCCCGTGGCCCCGTGAGCGTCCAGTCAGCCAGCCAGGCAATTCCCTCCTCGGCGGCCGGTATTTTTTTTATCCTTTGCTCGGACGCCACTGCTGGCCTCGCCCCTCCTTTGTTCCCCCACCCCCCACCCCCCCGACGCCCACCCGCAGCGCACCGCCCTTTCTTTTTTCCTCCCGAAACAGCTCGCGCGCGTTTTTTCGCGAAATTCACTATCGCGCCGCGGACGACTGCGGGAGCGCGCGCCTGACAAATCGAGTGGTCGCGGCCTCGGCGGGCGTCGTCAGCCCTTGCTCGCGAAGGGAGGAAGCAACGGAGGCCCGGCGACTGCGGTCGCTCGAGACCGGAGGGAGACGGCCGGAAAATGTTTTTTCAAACGAATCTACCAGAGAATATGCACCGTCGATCAGGGCCAGCCATTCGCTGCGCGCCACCTCTGCTCTAAGTTTTCCTTCGCCAACTTCCCCCCGCCCTCGCCCTTCGTGATAATGTACCGATACCCTCATTTTTAAAGCAGGTCTTGGTAAGGCGATGCGCATTCGGACCATTGGCTTTGGCTTAAGAAGCAGGACAAGAGCCCCGAGAACATTCAGGAGCGTGCTAATACTGCGTACTTACTGAACAGAGAAGCTGCAGGAAAGTCTATTGCTGATTAGTTTGCAGGAAAGTTCTTATTGCGTAATCGAAGCAATTATATTTGTTTTATACGGTAGCTCAACTTGGCTATTATTTTTCAAATTACTCCCAATATTGACCAAGAGCCTTGTTCAATAATCGTTTCCGTTTACTCGTCTGATAAGTACTTCAAACGTTTCATTTCTAAAATTAAACCTACAGACCTGGATTAATTATTGTGATATACTAAGTACTAAAAAACTAAATACTATTTTCTTTTAAATTTTTTTACTGTGAAATTAGACATTATTATTCTTTAGATTTCTTTAGATCAAAACTTTTTAATTTATATCATAATAAAATAAGCTTATTTTTCATTATTAGGAATTTTGTGCTCATAATTATTCAATGAAAAGATTGGTTTTTAGTATTCCTATTGTTGTATATAAACAATACAAATATAAAAAAAGGATCTTAGTAGGGATTGAAATGTTCAGTACCTATAATTATTTTTTAAAAATTACAATCCATATTTTGCTCAATTTTTATTTACATAACTAAAAATTCTATTAGAATTAAAAATATTTAAGAAATGTAATTTCAATTTTACCGTACATATAATAAAATGATTGTTAGAAATTTTATAAAGATGATTCAAATATTAAATATTGCCTTTCTATATTTTATTTTTTCAATAAAAAAGTGGAAAACAAAGAACATTTATTTTTTGTGAAAAATCGTTTAAAGGTAAATTTTTTTTATTCATAAATTAAAGCCATTGTTTACAGTTTCATCAGAATTAAATGGTGGAATAAATTATTTCATTTCATGCAATTCTTCTTGTAAAATACTTTTCAATTAAATAAATATCAAATTAATTAACTTTTACTCATATTTAATTATCATAATCAGTACGATTCATAAATCAATAAGCTTACTTCATTTCTCATTGATAAATAATTAATTATTTACAAATAATTATTAGCTGTTTTATTATCATTTATTTATCATCATTTTTTATTAAAATTTGTAAAATTTTAGGAAATATTATATTTTCTATTATGAAATTATATTTGTCAGACATATTATGAAGATGAACAGGATATACTTCATTTTCAAAGATAAAGCGATACTATATACTATTATAATCAGTTAATTAATTACAAACTGTTTTATCAGAAGATAAAATGGCCTTATAAATAGTATTAAAAATTTTATAAAATTCTAAAGTTTATTAATACGCTAATAAATAAATGAAAAATGATTTAACATCGCATTTATTCAATCTACAATGTTTCAATTTTTGAAAAATATATTTAGCTTGAGTAATTTTTAATAAATTCATGACACATAATGGTATAGGTCAATAATTACTTTACTGAAATTTGTTTCATGTTAAACTTTTACTTTTCATTTATGAAACTAAACTGATTAAAATGGACTTGAATAATGAACATTTTTTCTCATTTCTATTTGTTATCAATATCAACTTTTATTTTAATTTATATTTATTTCAATTAATGTTTGAAATAAATCAATACTTTCATCAGGAATATAATTTTTTTTTTAAATTATTGAACTTACACCCGATTAATTTCACAATGTTACAGCTACATTTAAAAACGTTGATCAGTAAAGCAAATAAATTTTTTTATGATTAGTCAATGAAAAAATTTGTTGCTAAAAAAGACAATGCAGTACGTTTTTATTCAGCACGTGGCGAGTGAGACTCGTATATCTGTCCTTTTCGTATTGATAGTTAACTTTCTACTTAGCTAATACAATTGTGTATTGTTGTACTCCGTTTAGCTTAGACATTTAAAAATTACAAGTAATTCATTTTCCTAAGCGTAATAATTTTTTAAAAGTTATCGATTGCCTACAAAGATAAAAAAATAATTAGCTTTCATAGTTATAATTACGCTATTGCTTTAATACACAAATTTTTTTATTTTTTATATAATTAATCTCTGTATAATTGATGTTATGTTACATTTAATATTAAATTAAACTTGATTCAAATGAATTTTGTTTGTTCCGCAAAATTATAGTTTTTATTTATGAAATAAAACTTTATTGTCTTTAATAACTACATTTGTATTTTATAATGTATTCCTACCACTAATTATTGTATTCAACGTTTTACTAAATCTTTATAAAGTAAAAGAGTAATACAAAGTTCAAATCTATTAATATCTATAAAGTTCTTATTTTAAATATGTTTACTGTGAAGTTTATGAATCAGAAAACTCAACATCAAGTCTTCTTTGAAAATAAAAGACTCATTTTCTATGTTGAATAAATCCATGTATCGATTTTACTTTTTATCTCTATCGATAAATATTTTTGCATTTACTTTGTCTAATAATGATACTGCCGTTTTTAACGATTAAAATGCCAAGCCCAATATCGGTTACTTTTACATATAATGATATTTCGCGCAAGAACGAAATCACAAGTATATTTAGAATTATACATTAATTAGGAACCGAGTAGTCAATGATTAACAATAAAAAGTTCGTTCGTTCTTACTTATTTTTTACGAAGTATCAAGATTGATCAAGAGCCGAGTTTTGCCCTGTGCTAATGATGCTTAAGAGAAGTTAAAAAACATGATATGTACGTCTCGGTCGAGATTAATATGTACCTATTGATTAGAAAATTACTTTACTGCAGATGATGGGCATTGAAAAAGATAAAGATGTTTTCGATAAAGTAGCGAGCTTTGCATTCTAGTTAATTTGGTCAAACGAATATTGCATTTAAAGTTTAGCGATATAAAATTGTAGGCAAGCTTTCTCGTTTTAATTAAGAAAAATATATTTTGAAGTAACTCGAGACGATGGCTGGACTATCGATAATTAGGATTATCTGGCATCGATCGAAAAAAGGTTTGAGTCCCGAGCAAGTAATCATTTCGCCGATTCATTGGTGTCCTGGCAGTGCACAAGCGCAAAGCGAACGATTATTGCAGCTATGCCCGGTCATCATTATTTCGTCGCTTATTACGATATCTGGGCGCCGACGATAACCCCGTTAGGTTTGCGCCCCGGTTATGAGAGGGCAGTCAATCCCCGGCTCGACCCTTCGACACTGCCAATCGCGGCTTCTCATTTTCGTCCTGATTATGCTAAGCGCCGAAATCGATGGCATTAGGAGGAGCTCCCCTCGAATATCTGTGCGATGATTGAAATGTGAATAATGTTAGGGCCCGTGGGAGTTTGAGGGCGTGTGCGCGCGCGTGTGTGTGCCTGCGGCCGCGCGAGGGGGCGAAGAGGAGGATAAGAGAGTTTGCGGCCCTTTATTTGCCGGCGCAAACATTTTTTCGACGATCCTACCGTCGACGTGTGGCCCGGATATTTTGTTTGCTCGTCGCGGATTTGAGTATTTTTCGTTTGCTCTGTACTCGCGGCCGTTGATTGCTGCATGTCGTGGTAATGTAGTTCGTGGAAGTATATTTTTATGCACAAGTATGCGCCATTGAAAACGCTTATGCTTCACAGCTAACGATGATACGGGTCCCCCCAAATTATTCGTTAACTTTTTGTATACTTTTTTGCTAGTGTTTATCGATGTGAATTTTTTAATTAAAATTACTGCAGTATTTTATGGTATATACGCTCATAATTAATTGTAAGATGAAACAGTATTTACGATTTAATTATAAAATCAATTGTAAATCACGTTAATTGATAATAACATTGGTCGCATGAAACTATTCAATAAAATCGTACATTTCTTAATTAAATGCAATTACACTGAAAAACCAATTTGCTTAATAGGTAAAGCACATTCAGTTGTAATTTTATCTATGAATTCCATATAAAGTAAACTCGAGTAAAACAAAAGCCTTTAATATTAAGTGATTTCAATGTCTTTTTACTCTATTTTGTACATTCAGCTTGTAACGTTTTACCTCAAAAGAACAATCGTCCGAAGAATACTGAGTAACGGAATTATTCACCACTTGTTTTAAGAAGTTCTGGTACTTTTGATGCAAAAGAAAACGAATAGGAATGCGCATAAATTTCATATCCGACGCTCATGAACGTTACTCACCATGCAAAGAGTGATCCGAATGATATGTGAAGTAGTCAGAAAAGCTGATCATAATGGAATTTTAATGGTATTTTCATTCCGATGAGTTCTTTAGTTTTTGTTTAACCTAAAATACAACATTATAATACAAAATTTATTTGTTTTTACAATTAAACTTTGTTTTTCTGTAATCCATAATGTAACATTTTATAAAATTACATATTCGTAAAATTTTGATTTCACATGATATATTTTAAGCTGAAAACGGGGAAATGAATATATGAGATTTATGACCGCACTCTCTTTTACAAATTTACATTCATAATGCTCATGCACATATGATATCATCCGTTACAAGCAATGTAACTTTGATTTTCTTAATTCCGGCAACGATAGTTTACTTAACTAATAATTATTTTATCTTTTATTTCTAAAATTCTTGAACGGTCGATAGTTGAATATGGAATTTGGATTTATTGAATTCAGAAAGAATAATTGAATACGATTTACGCAGTCAAATATTATATTGCAGTAATAAAGTACAAATTACATCACTAAATGATCCCTTTGTTTATAATACACTTAAAATTGAAATGACGTTTGTAATTTCCTTCGACAAGTTTAGTATAATATTCGTTGTTTAAATATTTAATTATCTTTATAACAACGCACCAGAATTATAATTCCGTAGTTAAGAATTAAAATGATTTATATTAATGGAAAGGTTAAACCTGCATCATGTAGTCTAGATGAGTTAAATTTATACGATGATGAATATATAATAAGATGGTATGATTGATAATATTTTTATTAAAATCGATTTTTTTAAATTTTGTCTACAATTAATTCAGCAGAAAATTTTATTCAATCGTCAAGTTGAGTGCAAGCTCTTTTTTTTTTTTTTTAAATTTGCTACTAAATTTCAATTTGATCGTAAAATCCCTGTACCTACGGACGCTTCTTTATTATTCGTACTTCAGCAATCAATGTTGAAGCTTTTTAAGAATTCCAAAGCCAGCTCTGTCCTTCTTAGCGCCACATCGATACATTTGCATTACAACTGTAGGACAGAGTGCGGGAAAGAGATAGATAATAGACGCGGAATGCGCTGTCACTATGCCCGGGCAACCAATTCTAGCCAATAATCCCGATGACCCAAAAGCCTGTGCATTCGCTCTCGTCTGTCCGGGAAACACAAGCTATCGGCTAATCACAAAACTACAGAGTCCGGCGTCTCCGATGCGCTTGGTCTTTCCTCTTCTCTTGCGGTCTCTTCCCGCTCCTCTCCCCTCGCCGTGCAGTCCCCCCCCCACCGAAACTCTTTACTTCTCCTTTGGCCTCCCCCCCCTCTATCCCTGCCCCTTCCCCGTCGCGTCGCTCCCGCGAATCGAGCATCATTCGCAAGCGCGGTCGTATCAAGTTGTTGCCTTCGTTCTAATTTTGCCATCTTCGTTTCTCTTTCTCTCACCTCCTCCCCCCGCTCTTCTCTCGCTCTCTCTCTCTTTCACTCTTTATCTCTCTGTCTCGGTTAAATGATAATTTGCTACTAGTACCTATCACCTCCGCCCCTCTTCCGGAGCTTATCAGACCCTCGTGCGGCGAGTGCCGCGATCCAGCCCCGAAGTCCGAGTCCCGGACGAAAGCTGGCACGTTACCCTTCGAGCTGCCGCTTTGTCACGCTCTGTCTCACTTTCTGTGCAGTTGCTCTACGCACACCAGTACCGCCAAGTCCACCCTTTGATTACGTCGTGCATCCCTCAACCCATCGCTTTCGTTTGCCGAACCCAGAGCCATTCCGCTACCCTACACCTACCCCCGATCACGCTCGACCCCCACGATCCTCTAATTATATTCACTCGGCGAGCTTTGCTCTCTCTCTCTCTCTCTCTCTCTCTCTCTCTCCCTCTCCCTCTCCCTCTCCGTCTCCCTCTGCCAGTGGCTCCGAAGCTCCAATTTCGTTCACCTTTCATTACAACTGCTCCGCAGCTACGATTCCACTACCGATCGAAACGTCAGCCCCCCCCCCTTTTTATCTCCCTATGATTATAACGATTCCCTATCCGCTCTCCTAGATCTCTCGATCTCCTCGCCGGAGTGACTCTCGAATGTTTATCGAAACTAGCCGACACATTTCTCATATTTACTTGCTCTATGTTACATTCGCCTGGGTTCTGCAGTTGCGATAAGTAACTCAACCATAGAGCAAGTCTTAGTAATAAAGTAAGAAGATCGATAAGGAGTCTATCGTAAACATTTGAGATTACGACTTTCAATAATAAGCTGTCACATTGAATTATTTCATTAAGGTTTTAACCCCTGGAGGTACTTATGTCAATCAAAATTGTCTTTAATTGGGTCAAGGGAGAGGATGCGTATAAGGGTCGATAGGGTGAAAGAAGTAAGGAGTCGATCGCCAAATATTGTAAAACAATATTTCAGCGTTATTGCTACTGATCATGAAGTGTAAAGGAAACGAGACTGTGGCGTACGTCAGACTGTGGAATCCAAAACGGGAACCCCAAATCTGAATGTAGATGCCTTTTTGAGATTTCCGTCGCCGCGTCGCTCAGGGCTCGCATGCCGTTCAACCCTTAGGGGCACTAATATTCAAAAGAGTGGGCGTGAATACTTACTCGCGTGGTAGCGTGGGCTGCGGGGTCGCGGAGGCGATTGGCCCACGTCGCCTCGCGCAGCCCTTGATTAGAGAAAATAATGGCTTCTGAAATATTGAGATATTATGCGTGAGATGATAATTTCCCGAGACGGTGAGGAGGCGAGCGTGTGGGCCGCGGCAGATTGGCTGCTTACTCTACGTTGTCGGGATTCGAAGGAAAGGAGTGAGAAGAAAATGAGCGCCTCTGCGCACATAAGATAGCTTATAAACTCGCGGGTGATTTAAGAGAGATGTGCGAGACGCGAATGACCGACACGGAGTCTCGCTTTTATCTGGCATTCGTGCCTAAAAGTGTCGGGTTTCTCTGATTGTTCAATTATAAATGTTGGTTAGGGCGCGTCTCAGCGTTATATTCTACATTTATTTATGGACTCTCTGTATTCTTAGATTTAATATTTAACAAGCGAAGAATCATATAATGCTGTAATCAATGACATATAAGTGTCTTGACTTAGTTTTATAATGACACACCGAATCATGCTCATATCTACACTGGATTGAAATTCATATTTATACCTAGAAATATTTCGCGTTATATTGCATTAAGGTGAGGCGATGAAAAACATTATTTGAATAAAATACTCTTCGGATCATGTAATTTCATACAAAAGAACAACTTTTAAGCTGGTTGATTATTCTTCGGTCAGAATTTGCTTTACAAAATGCAATCAAATAAAGCATTTTATTCGGATTTATTGACTGGTTATCAGATAACCAGTAAATATTAGATCCAGTCTGTTCTATAATCTTAACCTCCTTTAAAATAGCTGATCGAGTTTTAATGACGCATACGCAGGAACTCAAGTATCTATATATAATTTATAACGATCAACATAGTTTATCGTAATTAAAAGTGAGCTGGGCAAGAAAAAGGAAGGAAGGAAGGAAGACTTTGTGCGGTACGAACAAGTGGTGGGATAACGATGGAGCCCGAGTACCAAATATTATCGAGTTGCATAACGATCGCTGCAAAATTTTATAATCGATGATCGATAATCGAGGCTCGGCACATAGTTACTAATTGACGTAAAATAATTGGCGCAATAAATAAGTCATTACCGACGAGTCCGCGCAAGATTATTTAATCAATGAAGCACCTCGAATCTTCCTTCCTATCTTCGCCCCATTTCCATATAATCGTTGCGGCACTCCCGCCGCCCCACTGCTTCTCGACCGGTTCACGTGTATATTAATATCCGAGATGCACGCAAGACACCGAAATATTTTAATCATGGCTAATTGCAGAATAATAATGGAGTTCCGCCGCTGAGATGTTTCCCCAAGGTGATGAGTCCGCGTTGTTAGCTCCTCGGAACTAAGTTTTCATGCATTCTCAAACCAGAAGTACTCAGAAGGAGACAGGGAGAGAAAGGGAGAAAGAGAGAAAGAGAGAGAGAGAAGGAGAAAAAAAGAGAGAAAAAGAAAGAAAGATAGAAAGAGAGACTGCGAGGGAGTGATCAGCAGCTAGAAAGAGACCACATAGGCTGACAATATTCTGAGATATCTGTCGAAAGTATTTGGAGACAATCGGACGATCAGCGGTCGCGCAAATACTTGCTTAAACAAGTCTGCTGTATAATGTACAACGGAATTATATTCATTAAATGAACGATGTGGTAGATTTGAATTTTCAAGAATAGCACTATTACGCGAATGATAAAAAGTTTATTCTAACTTTTTTTGACGTTAGTTATAAGAGAGATGTTCGGATATGGCATATTTTGGGCAAAATTTATAGTATATTTGTATGTTGGTATTTATATATATATTAGAAATACTACTTGTAGAGAGATTTTTTTTAAACAATTTATTTATTTGAATAATGATTTCAAATAAGCTCCTGTCACTGGAATGGTATACAATGATGGGATAAAAAATTTCTATATTAATATGTTCATACATTTTTAATTTATTTAATACAAATTAGAACAATACAATTTATGGATGTACTACGCAATATGATTGTATATTTACGTTTAAAAATGTTCAGCTAATGGGGATAATAATTTTACATAATAATACTGAAAAGGACAGAAATTTATCTACGAAATTATATTAATATATCTATATATATACATACGTATATTTGTATATACTTCCATTATATATATATACTTATTTAAATTCTTTAAATAAAACTGATTTTACATTTAAAATAAATATTGTACGATATTAATTGATTTGAAATTTAGCGGAGGAAAGTTTAGTTAAAAGGAGGAAATAAATATTTGATTATAATATTCCATGAATTATTAATTAAGTAATCGTATGTGACATGTGATTTAATATTTACAAGACTGTTTATAATTTTATCCTAACAATAAAATTGACAATGAATAAATTTACGTTATTACTTCAATGGAATGTACATATTTGCGAATGTTTCATAAAACATTTAAATCTAAGCAATAAATTATTATAAATCGATTCCAAAAATTACTTATAATTATAACTATGTATGATCATTTATATTAAAATTATTATACAAAAATTATTTTTACATTATAAGTGGTTTTTGTTTTTCATTTATTGATATTAAAATTTAGAGTAAACTTCATCTATTCTTCTTTTGTTTGAAAAAAAAGAATACATGTTTTCATATGAAGATCGTATAATAGTACAGAGAATTAATCACAAATAAATAACAAAATAAATTATAAATGTAACGACCAACTCTAGAATTTAAAATTTCCTTTTCAATATACTTATAAAGCTTTTTTTCATCAACGTAATAGTGCGAACATCGCAGGCTATACCTACAGTTGAAAAGTTTTACAAAGTTTTATAAATACTGAAATTTTAAGGAATCGAATACATATTAACATAAAATAAAAATATTTTAATTTGATAGGATTAATATTTTTAAATATGTGAAATAGAATTAAGGTTAAATATTAAAATAATATTCTAATTAAAATTTGTTCTTAATTCTCTAATAAAATATGAATATCTCTGTTTTATTTATATAAATATTATATATTGATATATAAATGATCAATGCTATAAATTACTAATGTTTACAATGAAAAGGTAAATTATATTATCATAAGATTAAGTAATATTTTTACTATTGCAAATGCAATATTTAAATTACACATATTTAAATAGATGAATTTAATTGCTGTTTAAAAAAGAAGAGCACTTAAAAATGTTAATATATGTAAATAAAACAGTTATTTATTAAGAAATAATAAATCATACTTAGATTTACAATTTAATTTTTATTCTAATATTTTTATTATTCTCTTTTTTGAAATATGTCTGAATAGCCAGTTCCGTGTTTTAAATCTCGTTACTTTTTAATATTGAAAAAAATATATTTTTGCTTTATTATTATTTTTATCTCAAATAATTGTGAATTTTTGGAAGATAAATTATATTTTTAAGAAAATAGCAAACTTTATAACTCAATTGTTGTATTATAAATATTTAGGAATTTATTTGCATTAAATTCAATGTTTAAAATTTAAAAAAATTAAAATACAATATAATTAACTCATATTTTATTCATGATAATACACGATAAATTATTTTTATCATTTCTGTAGTTGTTAATTTTAATAAATTGTAGCAGTGAGAAAAAATAAGTAATTTACAAACTCTATATGAAAAGAAAATGAAATACATGTAAAAATTTTGATTTAAAAAAATATCGTTTCATGATTTAGTATTCGAGATTCAAACTAATTACAAAATCAATTTATTTTTGCTACATGTTTTAGTTTATATGTATGATGCAATTTTTCACACATTTAGTTTGCAAATCCGTTATAAGAAATTTTAAAGCCAATCCTGTTTTGATTTATATTTATATTAAATCTCTTAATATCTTGAAACTTATTTTTAGTTATAAAAATTTTTTAAGTATTTTTTGCAAAACTCCTAAAGATCTTTCAATTTTCTATAATTATAAATATATTTTATGTGCAAGAAAACATATATAGCAATAGAAATTTACAGGAACAATAGGAAATTATTAATTGCACAATTTGTTAATAACTAATTAATGCTAATTAACAAAAATTTTAATTGCATTTTCTGTATTGTCCAATTAAAAATTATAAGTTAGCTTGAAAAGTAAATAATGTTTAAAATATTTAAATATATGTGTAAAAATTCTCTCGTTCATTCAGATGTTTTAAACACTATTATAATTTATTATAATTTTTAGATAGTAATTAAAAAAATTAAAGTTTTACATACAAGGTATCCTTTGAATAAATTCCATATTCCATGTATTTCAAGCAAAATCCATACATTTTTCTTTTTGAAGCTTTTAGAGTTTTTTTTAATTTTTTACCATTTTTTTATTATTAGTAATAAAAAGTTTTTATTGATAACAAAAGAGCTCAAACTATTTATAGAGTTTTTGTCAATAGTAAGCTAGTATAGCAGTAATAATAAGTTAAAGCAGTTTTCATTCAATTGTTTTAAGAACAGAAACTGAATCAATTATTTTGGTGAATAAACTATGAATTAAATTATTGATTTTATCATTTATGCTTATGTTACTTGAAACAGTTTAGAAATCCACAAAAATATTTTTATATCTTAAATCTGCTATTATACCTTAATTATATAAAAAAATTAAAATCGTTAATAATAAACATTTGCAATATATATTACTAATGGGTATGTTTTAACAAAATATTATTATCATTGTATTCATACCAAAAAATATTTTTTCTAATTCAGTTTTAGATATATAAATCATTTAATAATATAATTATAAAAGAAGATTCATAAAACTATGACGAATGAAGTTAAATATCATGCAAAACATAATAATCAGTAAAATATAACGTTTTTATGACTAAAATTAATTAAATTTTTTATAAAGAAAAATAGTTTTAAATATATTAAAAACAAGTTTTAAACACTAAGATAAATTTTAAAACCCTGAGGTCTCTACAGCTGAAAGTTGAAGATCTTAAAAACTTTAAAAAATATTACCCTAGATTTCATCCTAATAATTCACTACACGTAATTCTAAAAGATTTTTATATGAATTATTAAAATTTTCGGCAATATTTTTTAAACAATCTTATACAATGAGTAGTGTAAGATATTTTTGATTAATTGAAAACTTTGTAGATTTTAAATTATTTTTAAGAAAGTTTTCCATTTAAAAACTTCTAAAAATCTAATTTGTTTAAAGTATTTTATCTTGTTAGTATAAAAAATTTGATATTCTTTTAAATATTTCTTCATAATTGTTGCATAATGAATAATTGTTTTTATGTAAGATTATCATTATGGATTAAATTTATATTATATTTTTATATAAATTGAATGTATCTATTTTATATGCTGAAGTCGCTATATAGGTTTAACCATAACTTAATAGTATTGAATTAACAGTTAAAATGTTTAATAAGCATCTATAAGATGTAAAAACATTATTAACAAATAAAACAATGTTTTTAAATGTGATATTAAAGGAAAAATCAGTCTATTATTTAAAATTAAGTACATTGAATAACGTATTATTAAAATGTGTTATAAATGTTTAATGTGTTATTAATTTCTTCTCAATAATATTATTACCTATAATTTATCAAAAATATTTTTATATTGTACAATTTTGGGTGATTAGTTTTTTTTATTATTTTTGTAAAAAAATGTAAACAAAAGTTACCAACAACATTAAAAATAGTTATTGTCATACATCATTAATACACTAATATAAAACAAACATTTTATGATATAAAAGTACAATATTTAGACAGTTACGTGGGAATGTATTGTGCATTATTTTATAAAAAGGTATTTATTTTTCATTATCTAATGATAGTTAATAAGTTTATAGTAGTAAAGTAATAATAAAACAAATGATTTATTGCAAAGCAAACAAAATGATAGATGTAAGACAAGTGTGCATTAAACTGGAAATGTATTTTTTCATTAATAAATAGAGCCAGGAGAACAACATAATTTATACGTTATAATATATGTGGGTTGACATTGTTTGTTAAACTCTGTTGTTCCTACATTATTCTTCTGTTTATTTTCAAGTATCTTACCATCTAGGGCTTATTTTTCACGGGCCGAGGCAAAAAGGGCTATGCATAAAAGTGAAAAGGTCGGAGAAAGCGATAAAAAAGTAACTAAATATCAATAACATCGATACAACCAGAGATAATGCCGTAATGTTGCAAGATTGGTGAATTTAATTATCGCACACTCACGTACGTAGCCGCGCTCCGCTCGTGGAGTTGCATAAATTACGAGGGAAGCGTTCAAAATAGTTTCGCCATCGGAGTTATGTATCACGAGATCTCCGAAGATTAGGCGAGATTCTTCAGACTTTCGCATGCAACGATAATTCAGAACTTTGAAAATTGTTCCCTTTTCCTTTTCGTAATCGCGACCCTTTATTTAGCGCTTTTACCCTTTTACGAGATACCGTGTAAGACTCTCTCGTCCTGCGTTATTATCACAAAGTTATTACATTTTTGGCAGAATTCAAGACAATGCATTTCAAGTCCCGACCTATGCCGATGATTAGCGACATTAGTTTTCAAGAGCTTATTGCCTGGAAAATGTAAGGGATTAACTACTCGCCATTATCAATGGCAAAGATATTCAGTAGCCATTGATGTCTTTTGAAAATGCAACCTTTATCTTTTTAAACTTTATTTTGGAATAATTTTTTTACGTTGAAATATTAATAATTTTATATCAGCAGCTGATTTTATTCAATTTCATTTTATTTCATTTATACAAGTGTGAAATTATGAAGTATTTTACGATGAATTATATCCTGCTAACGAATATACACGTGACATTGATATTTATAAGAATAAATGTTAGGCAGTGTTATTCTTTATAATTTTGGTTGGCAATATATTATAACGTTGCCGAACTTTGACTTCATTTTAATTTTATTATCGTCACTCCTCGTATAATATTAAAATTAATTTTTATAATATACATACTGCAAAATATAAATAATTTTATTTACATAAGACTTAGTTTTTAGTAATTTTGGAAAAAAATTCATACCTTAAATTATTCCATTAACTAGGAACAAAAACTAGTAAATATGAAGCTTTACGTTATTCTATCCAACTAACACAACATAAAAGCTCAAATTTCGTAAATAACTGTCCTCGTGCACCCTCTGGCTTTCTCAAACAAACCGTAATTTTTATAATTAATTGTAAAGTAATTCACTCGTTATATTGATTCCTTTATTATTCGTCGTAGCGTTTTAGGATTGCCTTATCGATAGATATCGAGGAAGAGGTACCGAATCTTTCGCGGACAAACTCAATGCCCTCGTATATTCACTATACATATATGTGCATCTGTATACATACGCACGGGTGTATAAAGCGTCAGGTCGGCTTCTCATGCATATGGAGCATTTCATTATATTAAACCCTTTCAATGTATAATTTACTTTTGCGTGAGTCATTTGAGGACCGGCCACGTTGCATACATATACTGGGAGACTATACAAGCAAACTCTTATACTCACTTGCTCTTCATCTCTCATGCTCGCTTTCTCACTCTCCCTTCCCATTCGACTATACGAACTTGGCACGATACGCGATGAAGAGGGAAAAAGCGCGTGTTAGAAAGATCTTCATATATGTATATATACATGTATATATATATATATATATTCATACACACATACACGTAAATACATATAGAGAGGAAATCAACTCTGTATATATTGCAGCCGTTCTTCAATAGTAGCACACGCTGCATGTTTTCTCTCTTTGGGACTCCTACTACTCTTCATCAGCTTCCTCAGTGTCTCTTCCTATGAGGATAAAGAGAAAGAGATAGAGTTTACCTTATACTTTGGTATATATTATCCACACGTGCGATTTTCAGGGCATCAAGCGACGCTGAGTGTGATCGCTTTGCATCTCGACTTTATTGCAAAAGGCCTTTCCCCTCTCTTACCCTTACATATTGTATAGGAGTATATATATATATATATATATATATATGTGCGATTTCCTTTGGAAGGATTTACATACACCCCATATGAGATAATGCATACGCGGCCACTTTGGGAAATAAAACGATAATAACACTAGCATTGATGTTTAAACTTTTGGATAGCTTTTGAAAAATAACATAGTATTTCTATAGTGTTTGGTATTTGATGGAAAAATGAGATGTTAACGGTCTCTAAATTAAATTTATATAGCAGGCTTTAAAATTAGTAATGAAATCTCTTCTTAAAAGTGATTTCATTTATTGGGATAGTGAAAAGTGTAGTGTAAAATAAACTGTAATTGTATTATAAAACAAGTTAGTTTTTCAAATTTTGTCTTCTAATTTATAGGCTGTATCAATTATAAATATAAAACAAGATTTATATTTAAGAAGCTTGTCATTGGTGCTGCAATCGACAGTTCGAAATTTTTTTTAAAGCAATGTGTCAAAGAGTTTTTTTAAGAAAAGGAAAACCTTTAAAATAATAATTAATAAATAGAAACGAGTTGTTATACTTGTAGTAGAATAGAGAAATGAATTTTAATATCTACTTGTAAATTTCACTAAGCAATGCAGATTTTAATTGTAACATCTAACTCTATTATTTTAGAAATATAGTGATTTATAGTGGCTCGGCTAAATTCCTAAATATTGTAATTTCCGTGAAATAGAAATTATTTTAGATACATAGTTAATAAAAGTTGGTCATGAATAAAAGTAAATATATGCAGGTAGCACTGTAATTTTAGAGTACAACGATTATTGCGTGTCTGGTAATATTTTATTTACTTCTTGCATTTGTCTTTAAAGCCAATTTATTTTACAATTTCAAGAGTCAGAGCCGATAAATCCAATAATAAATGCGATAATACATTTTTTTGTATGAATAAAGTGTATTCGCTTTAAGATGAATTAAGCGAGAGAGAGAGAGAGAGAGAGAGAGAGAGAGAGAGAGAGAGCGAGAGGTAGAAGGAGGATGCGAAAATCGAAACAACAGCAGAATTTCTTTTCCAGTATTTATATTTTAATTTAAATACGATAAGATTCTCTCCGGTCGGTAAAGATTATTCACGGTCATCGTGGCCAGTATTCACGGAGGGAAACTGGAGTTTGAGAATTCGAGAACGCACTCGACGAAAAGATTATGCTAAGGCCTACTTAATTATACGGCATCGGCATATCTTTGAATTATGCAGCGGCGGGAATAAGCGTGCACGTGTAGGGACGAGCTTAAAAGAGACAAGGACCGGGAAACGAACACACTGACGTGCGCGCGCGCACACAGCTCCATGTACATTGGGAGAAGGGGGGGGGCGACGAGAGGGACCGTGTGCCGATCGGCAAAAGTAATAAATTTGCTTTTATGCTCGGTTGCAGGCAGAGTCGTAAAAAAGATGCAACTATGTTGAAACCAAACGTTGGAGAATGCGGTGCGCTCAGTCATTCGCTCGCTTATTTTTTCAAAGTACATAATCTTTAGAGCCGAAACGCTGCTTTGTAAAATAATCAGATAAAAATTATATTTGTCTGACGTACATTTTTAATACTTTCTTCCCCCTTTACTTCTCTCGTTTAAGAATATAATGAAACAGTCGAAGAATGTTAAATTAAAATTAAATTTTATGCGTAAGTTTCTATTATGGGTTTACAGAGGAGGTTTTTGTTATTATGGAAACATTTATCTTTTATAGCGTTTCAACGATTATTACTTCGCCTCTTATCTACAACTTCTAAAGTATTTAAGAACATTTCAGCAACTAAGGAAGGCCATCGAATTCGCGTTGAATTAATATGCTATGCAGTTGTCCGTTCGCATTTGCATCGCGCAATCCGGCTTTAATTACTGAAAGCCTTTAATTCATTATGCAAATGGGAATAATAATGCGAGAACTAGCATACGATCCACTTTTCATATATAACTTCAATGCAAACTGAAGACTGAATTATAGTAGCTAGTTAAATTTTTAGATCATTATTCTTTAACTATATATTCCTATTTATTAGATTAACTCGTGTGTAAGGCTTTACGTACTTATAATTATGAATGCTGAAAGTGATTCGATTATGGCTAAAGCGATTCGTTTTCCCAAGAAAACCAATAATCGAAAGAACATTGTTTCAAAATAAATTTACGCAAGATTGCAAAGCTCTTAGTGTTGTTTTTAAACATTACTTAAATTAGGGAAAACGTAATAATGTTACGCTATTCATCAAACAATTAAATATGCTAAACGTTGTACATTAATTGAAAATTTCTTATCGAAAGATATTCTTACGTATAAACTCGTCTAAAATTAAAATTTTTATCACGAAAATATATTTGATATTTCGGATTTCAGGGAAACAAACATTTTTAAAAAACTACTCTTGGTAAATCTTCATCAATTATGTAGGTTTTGGAAAATTATAATTATCTTCATTTATATGTACACTATGTAACGATAATTCCAATATTTCTATAACCAATATTCTGCAATAATAATATTATATAAAAATTTTAAGCACCATTCTTTTTTTTAAGTTTCCAATAATATTAAATGCATAGTTTTCAAGTGAAACCAAAAATTGTGCAAAAAGATGATACAAAAAGTATAATTTCATGAAATTAGTCAATAGCATTGCAAAATTACAGACAAAGAAAAATAAAATATAAACTTTTATTTGAAAAAGATATCGTTTTAACAGTATTTGAGGAAACGTAAGAATTTTCTGCAGTAAAAAGTTTTAATCCTTTATTACAAAATTATATTAAATATATTTGAATAATGGTTTTTCATGATTTCATTATGATAAAAATAAGCAATCTTATACTTCATATGTTTGTATTTTTAAATTAAATTATTTATGCCAAAAAACAAAATGAAAAATTAATGAAATGAAACTAATTGAAATTCACGTGTTCAGAGAATGTAAAAATGAGTATATTCAATGAATTAGAGGATAAATTCAATTTATATTACAGTATTTATGTAACCAATAAAGTATTTTTCAAAAATTACAAATAATAACTCTATATATGAGTATAAAGATTACAAATATGAGCTCTAATTAAAAAAAGCAATAATTATAAAAGAAAAGAGATAGGAATGCGAGAATGCATTTAATTAATAATTAATAATGAAGAGTGGTGAACAGAAAAAACAATTTTTGCTACGAAGCTACATAATATTAAATAAACCACGTTTAAAACATAAAATGAATATTGATAATAGAGGTTACTTTTAAAATTTATTTCAGTAATTGCAGCAGAGCAATGATAAAAACTGGTAAGATCGACAGAGTACTAATTAGTATATGGATACATTTGTTTCTTGATTTCTTTTCTCTTGATAGAATGCTTATTTTACAATTGTGCGGTCAAAATATTTTTCAATGAGCATATATTTCTAATTTATTTATCTCCAAATGCAATCTTAATTTTTGATTTGTACTGAAAAGATCATCTATCTACTGTTATAAGATTAAATGTTCTAATCTCTTTTTACATAAACTAATGCTTATGAATACAAATTACTTATTGACGTTCATACATTTGGATTTTTTAATATAGAATTATATTAATACAGAATAATACAAAATATTGATATAATAACGAAAATTTTGATATAATCAATTGTTTCAATTTGATGTAAAACGTAAATTTTTTAATGGATTTTAAATTCACTCGATCTTAAATATTTTGTTTTATTTACGACAGTTTCAGATGATATTATGAAAGCACAATGTATTAAAAATAAATTTAACAAGATTAAAATATGATGCATTGCTTCATAATTGAAGCTAATCTTTACTAATTGACATTATTAAATAAATAAATGTTATATTACAGAAACAGCTATTTAAGTTGCAATTATAATATTATACGTATTTATAAAATGTAATTAATACTCAAATTAAAATAAGATTATCAATAATTAATTGAATTATATTTAATTATAATTATAGTTTACAACATAAAAGGCACAAAAATAATACCAGTACATTGTTATGATAGATTTACATTACTTTGAATAAACAACTTTGCAATAAAAAATTGGAAAAGTTTTAAAAATGTATCGTGTATGTTTTTCCTATTTTAGTAATTTCCAACATTTTTTCTTAGCCTTTCTTATCACTAAGGATAATTAAAAAAGATTTAATTAGGAACACGATGTTTTAAATAAATTTTATAAAAAAATACGTTTTTATAAAGATTGATAGTGCATTTAAGTATTTCAATTATAGGTCTTGTCCTTGTTTCTATTTGTACGTTAATATATTAATACATTTATAAAATTAATTTTTAGAGTATTATGAGAGATAATCAGTTTGAAAACGTTTATTATCGGGTAGAGTAGATATTTATATATGATGCATTGTACGGCATTCGTGTATATATTACTGCCAATTTGTTCGAATTGCTTTCGTCTTGATTAAAGCAGTCATATTTCATCAGAGTTTATGTCAGATTATACATTATATGATCAATTTTTTCACATTTTGATGCTTGTTATCTCTCAAGTAATTATCTTCTTATCTACATATTTTGAATTTTTTTCATTTTTATATCAGAACCTTGATTTAATCGCTAATATTAATCATAATTATCTGTCCTCTGAGTAATCAGATTTTTTTTTTGTATTTCCAATAAAATATAATGTTCATAGACTTATTACGAAAGTACATAAATTAATAAAATGGGCTATAAATTAAAAAAATAATAATTAATATAAGCCTTGCACTACAGCACGAATAATTGAAGAGGACTTGAATGTTTTCGGAACATTTATAAACTAGTATAATTATAAACTAATTTTTATAAAAATCAGATATATATATATATATATATATATATGTATACATATTTATACTGATATATACAGACAACAAAATTTCCAACTTTAGGTTGAATCACACTATTTAACGCAACTATTTAACGATTGTCAAAATTACTCGATAATTTTTTAATTACATATCGTTTCAACGCTCAGAATTTCACCCATTATCAAATTCATTAAAATGCACAAGCCATTTTTATTTCAAATTAGTGAAAAAGCTACTTGGAAAACAGGCTCACTTCAAAAGAATCGCGATCACAAAAGAAATATACTTTTTGATCCATCTATCCTAAACGTCAGTGTCATACAACGGCAAGTACCTCACAGCAAAAGGTTAATTTCATTCGGACTGCTTCAGAGACAGTTGCTCTCGGTCGCATAAATTATAAAAGTTATGTGCCTGACTATATGCAGCCACGCCGTCTCTCCTCCTTGTTTGACGGATAAAAGTTACATTAATTTTGCTGGCTGTTTCGCCGACATTAAAAAATATGCGAATCGTCCTTTTTCCCAACATATCAGAGTACGGCCGGTGCGTTTTGGTTCAACTATCTAGGGCTTTTCCTCTTTGCCTCACTGTCCCTCCCCCGGAGTTTTATCGTTCTTTTGTTTCCTTTCTCTTCTGCCAGTTCTGCGGGGACTTTGCCCCGCACCAATTGGACATTCACAGTAACACAATTAGAGCAACAATCAATGAAACATGCTAAGCGATGTGTATGAGCCGGTGTCTGCACTTCTTTGCATGCGAAGCGGCAATTTTTCCACTGCCACCGGGAACAACGAGTAGAATTCATTCGATACATTTTAGTTTTGATTACTTGCTCTAATTAAATATGCATTAGCTATTCTAATATTGAATTCCAAAATCCATTTTTTTCTTACGTCCTTGTTTACCGTATTTCAGCGCATTGAAAGCCTTTCATTATTGTGGTAATTTTCACAAAAACGGATATAATTCATTACGGAAGGGTGGTTAATGTAATTGATGAAATCTTATTAGCGACGATATTGCCGTGATGAAACTTATAAAACTCCGGAGAACGAAAAAAAGAAACAATGCTTTAATACTGCATAATCTCTTAAACAGCGGCTTTAAAACAATTTATTCTCCTTTGAAAGTCAACCATGTAACTTATCCGTAAATCAATATGAAACAAAGTATAAAGTGCTCACAGCTGGTAGGTCTGAAATCTGAATATCTCTGTAAAATTGCAAAGAAACGGGAAATCAATAACGAGAAAGTAATCGTTGACTTTGTTTGGATTCACCTATTGTTCCAAGTTTTTGCTACTGAGTATATATTCCAGGTCGCCCGCACCACTTCATACGCGCGCTGCCCCTTGTCCAGCATAGGATTTCATCCAACCACTTCGACCCTTTTGATTCTCGTTCTCTCTTTTTCTCCAGACCTTCATTAACCACCCCTCTATCTATCTCTCTCTCTCTCTCTCTCTCTCTCTCTCTCTCTCTCTCTCTCTGTCTCTAAGCCTCCCTCCTCTCAGCGCCACCTCCACTATCTCATTTAGACTCATTGTACTTTAGTGTCCTTTGTTTTTTTTAAATACCGTGCCCACTTCTGCCGGCCAGCCATTAGAACTCGATTTCAGTTTTTGTTGGTACTGTCACTCATCTGAAATGCTTCTCGCACTCGAAATCCGTTTAGGAAGTCGCCCGTTCTCCATCACTGCCGTCCGATATATCCAGCAGGATACGCGCGACGTATAATGAGATAACCGTACGTTTCGTTCCCATTCAGAAGTAATTGCGTGATGTCGTGAGTGACTATCCCAGTCCATTATTTTTTGCTTTATTCTTTTGAGTTAGACGTGTTACAGACGTGGATACTGTTAACTCCTCGACGCTCACAATTAAATATCAATTTTCACTGGTGCTTCACTCTCTGAACGCGATACACCTTGCGTGTGCCTTTTATTTTATTATTACTAACGATTAGATCAACTTTAAGGGTCCGGTGAGTTTCCTGCATTAAATAGATTTGTCAATGTCAATACAAGAAGCTTATGCTTGCGTTTAAATTTACTCGACAAAGATACAGTGGTAATTTTAGTTTAATGAACGTGTTAACATTGTCGAGATTCTTAAGAAATATTAAGTTGAAAGTTAAGTGCCGATTATCCGTGTGAAAATCACTTTCGTTCAATGCGGATCAATTCTAATGAAAAACGTTGGGATTAAGGAACCTTTAAAATTTAATTTAATGCTCAGTCTTAATCTTGAGCAAAGTGGTAAAAATAGAGCGTTTTGATGGTCTGGTACACATTGCAGAGGGTTATTTTTAAAAATCAATAAGGGCTCGGTAATAAAAAATGAGCTATAATCCAGTAGAATTTATATCTCTGAGCTCGGGAAGGGTCGAAGCTGCTTTATTTTACGTATCCAGTGTCAAGCCCGAGCTGTCGAAGCTGAAAATGCCACGCGTCCGACGACAGTATTTCGTCGTGCACCTAAGTACAGAGCATAAATTAAAAATCTCGCTGTATTTACAGTTTACACCAGATTATGTACCTTACGGGCGTCCCTCATTGCACAGCGCCCCTCCTTGGCAAACAGCAAGAGGGTAGCAGAGCGCGGGGGTGGCGAGCAAACAAGAGTAAAAAAGGACAGCCGCGTCTTGCTCCCGTCAATGGCTGGTGCCGGCGGGGGGGGGGTGCGGGTGCGCGCGGTGGCCTCAGGACGGGAGGGCGACGACGAGCGCGTAAACCGACGGCTGACGGGGCAGGAGGGGGCGGGAGGAGGAGGAGGAGGAGGAGGAGCAGGCTGGACGATACGGGGCCGACCTTCCGAAGCGGATGACCCGTCATTGCCGCGGTGGTGTGGGAGGGCGGGGGGGGGGGTCGGGGAGCGCGCACGGCACGCGCCTGAACTGGTACGCGCGCGCCACCCCCGGCGAGCCGTGGATCGAAGGCGCGGGCCGCTTCCCACCCCCGCAGTCATCGGCGGTAGCGGCAACGGTGTCGGGCCACCACTCAATTACTCGCGCGGCGCGCTGTGAAATCATTTACCCAATCATTTAGTTACATCAACGCGTCGCCCGATTGACCGCACGCGCCGTCACCCCACGTGCCAGGGTGGTCGGGGGTGGAACGAGAGGATCTATTGTGTTTCGACGCGGTGCCCTGTTGATCTCGCGTTATATCGTTATGATGACGGTATAATAGCCCCGCTGACGCTCGTAGCCGTTCCATTTAGCGTAATATCGCTGCCGCCACTTGCCGGCAAACTTCATAACCTTCTCCCCTCGACTCCTACGACCACGAGTCCTCTACCTTTTCCCTCCCGAGGGGGGGATAGCTCGCGACTCAGGCGGCGTCTTTATCTTAAGTGACGTCTTCAAGATTCGAGATAAGATTTTCATTTTCTTTGCTCGATTTCTCAGTGGATCGTTGCTCCTTGCTTCCAGGACAGGTAGACCCGGCTACCTATTGCACTACAATTACACGTCCATTAGCACCGTTATAGCGATGTAAAAGTTATAGCTTTAAGTGAGCAAGTGTCGTATTGAAAAGCAGAATTGCCTTTTTGTAGTTTTATTATGCAGTTTAGACAAAGTTTTCTTAAAGCTTATCGCTAAATCTGTTTTAACGGAAATGCTTCCCTCCCTTATTGCTGTCCTTATTCAAGTGAGCATTTGATTGTACGCAGTTTTGTAAAGAATATAACGGAATATCGAATAGTATTAAAACTTCTAATACCGGGTAATATTAATTTAGCGACATAAGGATATGTTGCAGCATGCCTTCCTTAGTCGCGTCACTAAATCGATCCTTTGCTATCTTCTTATTAATAGGAGCACATAAAAAAAAATTTACCAGCTTCATAAAGTTTGGATATTCGTTGACAATAGATATGGTTTTACACGATGAATTTATATACAATTTTTGTTTACGGATTAAACTGTGTCAGGGAGTCATGCACTTTATCCACAAGGTCACACAATCATCAGTATTGATAAAGCAATTAATCTACACGCCTACGCGTGTATGTTTGCTTGCGTATAAGCGTACATGTTGTGCATAGGCGTGCGTGCGGGTACGTACGAGTATACTCAGTCGCGCGTAAGAGTACGTTTGCGCTTATATGCGAATGACGCAAATATGTCATGTTTAAAATAGCTGACCGATAAAGCTGGGCAGACGAGTCCCGCAAGCTTTTAAAAATCTAATCGGCGTTAGGTAACAATGCCAGTACGATCCCTGAAAAATAATTCTTGTTTAACGCGTCGAAGCAAAGTGAGGTAAACGGCGACGGCAGCGGCGCGCCATGCGCTTCTGGATTGGCAAAAAGGAGAAAAACACAACAAAGCGAGAAAGTGAAAAGGAGCAAGAGAGGAAGCGAGCTTTTACGGAGAGAAAAAAAGGGACATAGAAGCGAGAAAGAGAAGACGTGCATATAACATTGAAGAATCAGTCATCGTTGCCGAGTTATATTGTAAAGCCGATCGCCAACGAAGTTCCATCCCCGGGCATTCGGCAAGTCCAGATACGTTTTTACAAATGGAAAAAATTCGCCGACGAAAATGTTTGGGGATAGCCGGCGCGGGAATAGCGCGGGGAGCTCGAATGCATAGGATTGAAAGGGGTTTCGAGAGAAGCTTGTGGAGTGGGGGAGAGCCAGCGAGGGAGTGAGAGTGTGCGTGAGAGAGAGAGAGAGAGAGAGAGAGATAGACAGGAGCTGTAGGAGGACGAGGTTCGAGAGGGAGTTCGGATGGCGTGGCGAAGCCGGAGGTGGAGGAGGCAGCGAGAAGAGGAGGAACAGGATGAGGAGGAGGAGGACCGCCGCGAGGATGAAAAGCCTGAGCGAGCGGGTGGTATATTGCAGATCAATACAATTGCACGTTAGTGCTAATAAATAATAGGCGGTGGGAGCGAAAAAAGCACGCAATGCAGCAGCGTACGCAACACACAAATAATACGCGATACATCACCCGAACTGGTAGCTACGTACCAAACTCCCCCTTCCTATCTCAAACTCATTCTCTCCCTCTCTCTCTCTCTCTCTCTCGTCCCCTCTCAACTCTTCCCTTTTTCTCGCGTTTTGACGTCCTCTATACAGACATATATCTATATCTATATCTATATCTCCACCTACGAGGCCCCTCGCTTTTTTTCCAGTACTGTTGCGTGGCACATACCTATAAAATCCGGGCACAAGTACCGGCTCCCTCTGGCTCCTTCTTCGGGTCGAGGGGCAACACCATTTCTGGACAAATAAACTCTAGTCGGCGTAACTTTTACGCCGAGGCACAAACAGATCGAGAATAAGCGAGCGCGGGCGGCTCTTCTCGGCCTGTCTATACCGCGTAATTCGAATCTTTTGAGCGATCCTCCGACGTGGTAAATCGCGGGCGCCCGTCGCATCTTCGAAACGCCCCCGCAACATGACGAGGGTCAACAGATTTTGCCGGTGCTTGGGCGCTGCGATGGTCGCGTCGTGAGGGTCACCCCTCGAACGGGGGGATGTTTAAAATTATTTTGATTGATTTATTCCGCGCTGAGCTCAAAGGTCGCGGCCCATCGGCGAACGTATAATTTGGAGAAATTCGAATCTCGACAGCTCGCAAAAAACATAATTAGCGCACAATCCCGGGCGCCCCGAAGTGGGGATATCACTGAAGGGCGTATCGCGCTAATGCTCATTATTAACATTAGTCTATTATTAACTCGCTATAGCTCACTGGAACCTTATGCGGATAATACATTTGTTTCCGAAATAGTGATCGAGCGGAAGATAATTCTTGCTTAAATAATCAAGGAATTAACTATTTAGGCGAACGTGCTTAGCTCGTATCGAGTAATAACAAATAGTTTGATAGACAGATTGGATTTCGTAGTACGAGGCAAGCTTGAATTTTTTATACGCTGATTGCCAAACGACTTTTAATATAAAAGGAAGATTCGATTTTGACGTAGCCTTGCTTACTTTGGTTTTAACAATCTTATTAGAATATTGACGAATATTTATCATAGTTAGAAGCAACTTTCAAAATCGGAGGCTAAACCAAAGTTACTATTAATTCCTCTATTAATTTTATCAACTTAATTAAATGAAATAACTTTCCGATATTTTCAAATTTAATTACGATAAATAAACTTTTTCTGAATATAGCTGAATAATACCCAGAAGGCTCGAGTTTTTATATCGAAAATCAATTCAATTATAAGTATTGTAAGTTTAAATGAAAAACGCGAACACTTAGATTGGCCTGATCCTGGCCTCGGGTATATAGTTATCGAGATGCGAAAAACAATAGCTCACAATAAATGAGATCCCGGTAGAAGATTAAGGACTGATGAAACGTCAGCAGACGTGTCGCAATCCGACACATCAATGAAGTCATCAGTCCGACCGAGTGCGGCAAGGAAAAAATGATCCAGAAACAAGTGCAGCGAAAAGGACTCGCGCCGTTGCGCACAGGCGGGAACTTATTGCACCTATTAAAAAGGGAAAAAGGATCGGAGTTTGGCGCGGGCTTGTTGAACATTAATTAATTTTGAGAAATTGAGGCTAAACGTGTTTCAGATATATCGACGGCTTACATGCCCTGCCCCGGTGAGGGCCAGCCCCTACGCTGCCACTGATCCATCCCCACCTGCCCCTCGACCCACGAATTCCACCCCTCCTCACTCTCTCTCTCTCTCTCTTCCTATCATACGCTGCATCGGGCAGATCTGGTAAAAAGCCGGCACGTAAGTGAACGCATGTATGTACAGCGGTCCTCGGTACACACCTACGAGTTACCCGGGCCCTCTTCCGTAGCCCCGGCCGCTCGCCGCCTCGTTCCACGAGCGTCGCACGGTCGCCCGCGCGCCCTCCAAACATCGAGAGAGAGAGAGAGAGAGAGAGAGAGAGAGATCCCTTTTTCGACTCTCGCACACGACTAGCCCTGCACTTCCATCCTCCCCCGTTCGATCGGCCCCCGCACGAATCATTCCGCCGCTGCACCCGCGCCACCCACAAGTTAATGCCTGAAAAATGTACGGCAATTTTTTATTTTTAATACGCTCTCCCTCCGGTCGACCTACCACCACCACCCCCCCCATGCCGCACGCGCAACCTCCTCCGCCGCTGCTGCCCCGCCATTTTTTTACGTCGACCTCCTGGACCCGAACACTCCACCTCCTCCTCCTCCCACGGCGGCGCCCTGTGTCCCCGCCACTTCCACTTCCACTTCCGCGCGCGTTTATGCATGATGCGCCGAGGCTTGGGAGGCCGGCTTTTTGTGCGGAGCTGTAGCCGCTTTTTTCAAGCCCTCGCTTCCCTGCCGATAATTTCTTTGGATAATTTACAGTCGTATTGATCTGGTTGGCAACATCTACTACATTCGGCCTACACAATGGCTTTTGCTGTTGTCATTGTTGCCGTTGTTGTTACTGCTGCTGCTGCCGCCGCCGCCGCCGCCGCCGTCGCTACTACTCCTTTTCCTGGTGCTACTTTTTTCCTATTAATTTCATGCTTTGTCTTTTTCCTTTCTTTTAGTTTTAACCAGGCCAAACTAGACACGTCGCTTCAAGTATTCGCCCGCCGGTGCATGCTTCAGTGCTAAATTTATGATTTCGGACCAGATAGGGCGCATAGTGCGTCTCGCTTGAGTTAGAAAGCATTTCAACGTTAAAAAGAGTGCAATGCCCTTACGAAAGGACAAGACAGTATCCGAAAATTTTACAGATCCGAACACAGGATACACGCATGTATTGCTTTTGAACTTCTGCATTTACTTCACATGCTTTATTGATTTTATGGCACTTTATTTCTGTTGTTAAATAACTAAATATTCAACCAACATTTTTTTCTTCAAAGAATTTAATTTACGGTAATCTGGAAGCTACATGTATAACTAGATTATTAATTAGTAGTATTTAAAGTTACCACTTTTAATCAGTTATGGTACTATTACCCTTTATAATATATTTTATTCAAAATAGGTTCAGAATAATTTTTGTATTATTAACTGAATTACATAATAGCTTATTATATTAACAACTTGAGCCTAAGGCGTTCGGATTCTGATATTTAAGCATTTTTTGTTCTCCGTATATCTATAAAATTAAATTAAAAAATATACTAATAAAAACTCCAACTTTATATTAAAGTTTTAAAATTTAAATAAATTTAAAAAATATTCAGAATAGTTCAGTATAGCTACAAAGGTATTGAATAATATATACGAAGAATAAAAAATTCATAAGATTTAAAAGAGTAGATAATATTATATTAAAAAATATAATGCGCAAACATTGATGTATATTAAATATTTATATTCTAATATATGTAAAAATATTTATTTTTTGACAATTTTATAAACTTAAAGTTTTTTCAAAACTAAGATAGAAATGAGAAATAGTTTTGCGAATAAACAATAAAATATACTAAAGAAATACTATAGACATATTGTTTTATTCAGTGCATTGAATACTTAATAATATTTATTTGATAACGCTATCTTGTAACTATTTTACTTTATTAGTTAATTTTTACCTAACTATAAAAACTTAAGAAATATTTTCTAAATTTGTAACTTCATGAAAATTGTACATATCAGCAACATTTGTAATAAATTTTGCTACCTTTTGCAGATGGAATCAAATAATTATAGAATTTTATAAAATTCAACAAAATTTTATTTTTATCATTGAAAATAAATTAATTTACATTTAAATTTTTATACGTAATCAAAAAAGCTACTTCGATAAACCCTTATTATATATTTAATGAGTACGATATAGTACATTCTAAATGTACTATATTTATATTTAAATTACATATATGTAAATATTATGTAATAAGTGAGAATTAAAAACTTTATAAAAATAATTTAAATAAAAAATAAAATGTAATATTTTTAAAAATCAC
This sequence comes from Kradibia gibbosae, assembly GCA_018907135.1. Classification (NCBI taxonomy): domain Eukaryota; kingdom Metazoa; phylum Arthropoda; class Insecta; order Hymenoptera; family Agaonidae; genus Kradibia; species Kradibia gibbosae. Next base: position 3,810,721 of record JACCHX010000008.1, on the reverse strand, counting down.
AAATCGTAATATAATGAAAATAATGATCGGAGAAAGAGGTAAGTATAGTTATGATAAAGTTTAGATATTATAGAACTATAATGAAAAAGATTTCCATAGATTCATAAGTGTTATTATTTATTGCTTTTTGCTTTATTTTGTAAGTATAATAAAGTACTATTTACTTTTTGAAATTGCATTGATGTTGAATGTAAACTTAATTTTTTAAAAATAGCAATATTTTTTTTAATAGAAAAAAATGTCCTTATAAAGAATTATGATTATAAATTTATTGAAAAATTTGTTTAAACATTTATTGGAATACGTCTAATGATGAAAATTCTAACATCATTGAAAAGGAAGATATTTTTTATTCATTTTTATAATTTTCAAACCAATTATAACGTGTTTTTAATTTCTCCAAAAATAAATCAGAATGAAATTAAGAATCTAGTAAAGAATTCAATACATAATCAAGTTTATTAACTTTATTAGCGTAAATATTAATTATTAACAGGAAAATAATATTAAAAAATTGAAAATAAAATCTTGACACATATTGAAACACTCTTATGATTGGGTTGATTATATACATAAATAAATAGAAATATAAATCTCTTTTAATTATTGTCTTTTATTCTTATAAAAGTTAATATGTATAGCTAGTATAGTGTCTGGTTATTAAATTGGCTAACATTTTCAATGTATTTTTAAATACAATCACGTATGAAATCTTTAACAATGTCACTTCGAAAGAAATATTTGGAAATAGTGTAATATTGACAATTTTATTTTATTTCAATTTATTTATTATTAAAAGACCTTATTTTAAGTTCTTAATTTCTTTTATTGTTGAAAAATATGTGAATTGTTAATGTAAATACTACCTTATAACCAAAATTCAGATAGACGAAATAACATATAAAATTCTATGTAAAATAAAATATTGAAATGTGAGGCTAATATTATGTAAGTAAAAGAAACAAATATATACTATCTCCTAGAAATTGTTGTGATATTTTAAATAATTTTTTTTATAAAAATTTTAAGATATTATCATAAAATATAGGTTACTCCTTAAATTAAATTTTTAAAAAATTTACTGTTTCCTTTATACGTATTCTACGTATTAACAGTTTTTTTTAATATGTTAGGTTTTATATACATTATCTTTCAAATATTTTTTAAACAAAAACTGTTTAAGGTTGTTGCATTGAATATAGAACAAAAATGGTCATTATTATTACTTCTTAGGTGACACAGATGTAAAGATAGTAATTTTGTAAGTGTACGATACTTCTTCGTATAAATCTGATGAACATTAACATACAATAAGTATTTAATACAGCGTCCAATTTATATTATTTTTAATACTATACGATTAGAGTAAAGAAAAAAATAATCTTTCAATATGAACTTATATCCTCGATGCTAAACTAACGAGCATTTTTACGAATATAATATTGGAAAGTATATTAAAATATGTTCATTTCGTGACCTTTATAAATCACTTCAACTAATATAGAATTATTATTTGAAATTTAGAAAGAGTTCAATATTTTTTTTTTAAATATATTTTACTATTTTATAAGAATTATGTCTTAAAACACATTTTTTTATATTAGTTAATTTTAGTTACTTAGAGAAGTTGATATTTGAAATAATTTAAATATACTTTGAGTAAAGATTTGTAGGACGAAAATGTCATTTACATATAATTTAAATAACATTTATCAAGCACAGAGATTCTTGTTGCATAAATAGGTTGTAACTCGAATGCAAAGTATACTATGAGAATTTAAATAATTTTAAGTTTAAAAATAACTACTAAATAACTTGTTAAAATAATTATAATTTAAAGTATACTCATATGTAAGACAGTTTGTTTTTAATTTCAATAGGAAAATATGTTTTTTTTTTTTTTAATAATTTGAAAATATATACTTAGGTTAATTTAGTTAATTACTTTAAAATTAAAATTTAAAAATAAAAAAAAAGTGTAAGAGGAAATTATAGATTAATAAAAAAATATTATATAATGCAAACTAATCAATAAATAAGAAGATATTAATTATATAAGCTTTGTTGGCTTCTTAACATTTTAAGTATATAATAGAGGTAAAATAGTTTAGAGTTTAGAAGTATTGAAAAAAAGATTATAATACAGATATGAAGTACAAGTTATGAAAACGCACGTTTCCATCTTCTAAAATTTGAAAATTCAATCTTAGTTAAAATTAGATAAAGATGAGAGGAAGCAATCATTAGTAAGAAATATATGTTTTGAGAATCCAAGCATTAATAAATATGAATGAGAAGTACTTTTCATTATAAAGGCACAAATAGCTTGGTCGCATTAGATATACCGTTAAAAGTATAAGTGGTGTTGAAATTCAGTAATACTCATTGGCTCGACTATTGTCCAAAGGAATAGAATGTTCTACATGTACGAAAGAGAGGAAGGAAGGGCCTATTTGATTCTCATCCCCTCACGATTTTTACTATTTTTGTCTTTCATTTATCAAGAAAAGGATTTTGCGAAGCGGTAAATCAAGCTCGCCCACATCAGTAATTCGGAAAAGCTAATTAAAACTTCACTTTCGACTATACATCTTGTGAACGCTGTAGTCTTTGCTCGAACTATCCTCATTGTCTATGTTTGACCTTCGAACTCGAGCAAACCTACTGCATAAAGGGATAAATATGTATATATGGAAATACATGTTCAAATACATGTGCGTATATATATACATTTATGAACACTGGCGTATGTTTCTATGTATTTATGTATGTATGTATGTATGTGTGTATATATATATAAGAGTGAGAGGGAGGGGGGGGGAGATGGAATAAGAGGAAGATAGAGGGAGAAAGGGAGACGGAACGATGTTTAAGTTGGGTAAAATTTAACTCAATGAACAGACGCCCGTTAAAGTAACCCTTATGATCTGCGGTCCCTCGGATATTCTTTGTCTCATCTTTCTTTCTGCACCCCTCGGCTCTTCTTCTCATCTTCCCCTTATGCACCACTCTATTCGTTCCCTCACTGTTTTGAAATATTAAATAATTAATTTCTTCTCCGGCTTCTAGTTTCTTTGTGCCAATTGTGTTGTTTTTCTGTTTTTGCTAGAGTTCTTTTAATGATAATTTCCGTGAACTTAGGGAGCTGCTCGATTTTCTTTGAATGATTCTGTCGACGAATATGAAGAATACCTTCATTTACAATTAAAAACAAGGGTCAGGGTAAATTGGCTAATGATAAACCGCAAATAAATATAACTAATTTTAATTTATACATTAGTTAGTATTCGGGTTTTCTACGCTTAGCCATTCAGAGCTTGCTACATCTATATTCAATTTCTTCTATAATTTATAATACTGTTTTAGAATATTCCAAAATCATTACTCCTCACTGTACTGAAATTGACAATAATCAATGTTTAATAGTTATATTCCGGTATAACTGTCTAGGGTGTAAAAGCGGTTTAAATACATTTTTGAAATTACTGTATGTATTCGTTTAATAATTTACATATTTAATGTTTTAAATACTTATCTATAAATAGAATACATTTTTTTAATTTTTAATAAATATTGGTTACTTATAAAAATTCATTATAAAAATGAAACGACATTCGATATAAAATATAGAAAATAATAAAATACAAAAATTTCAGAACGATGAATTTTATAATCGGCGTCTTTTAAATTATATAAATAGATAAAGAATGCTCTTGAATAAAAAAAAAATTAAGAAGGAAACTCATATGTTTTAAAATAAGATTATACAATCTTTCATATTGTACCATAAGTAATGTAATTTTTAACTTTGAATATAAATCTATGTAAATAACATTGAATTAAACTAACATATGTATTTCAATTAATAAAATTTTCCTTATCATAGAATAACGCTACTGCTAAATAACACACTTTTCACATTCTTATACACTATTTTAAAAATAATATTCGTTATAGTTAAAAATGAAGAGCTTAAATGTAGTTGAGAAAATTTGTTGAGATTATTCAATGAAAATTATACTGTAAATTTGATCTGTTTTTATCATAAATTTGTTACCTTCAATTAATAAATATCATCACATAGATAATCTCTTTTATCAATATATTGGTCATACTGAAAGAGAAGTAATATAATTAAAAAGTAAATGTTCTTTAAAGCTATTAATAAATAATAACTGAAAATACAATATTTTACGATGGTGAATTGATTTTAGAAAATAATAAGTATAGGTAAATATTAAATTAGTCGAGTAAAACTAAGAATGCATAGGCTTGTATTGCCTATATAGGCACGATTGTATAGGCTTAAAATTTATTTAAACGTAAGCATTAAAAGATACTTTATAAATATTCATTATTCTGTAAATAAATAAAAATTCTGAAATTGAAATAGCTGTTTAGTTCAAAGGACCAATTAATTCGATTCTCCACACAATTCTATGTAACATATTTAATTATTAAATTGTCATTGAATTGCCAATTCCATGATGTCTGATATGACATTGAGATAGGATTTTTTAATATTCAATAAATTAAGCATACTTTTGTAAGATAATTAAAAAAATAATAGAATGTTATTTATAAGGATGATGATATGATTTATGAATTAGCGGTTTTTTATATTAAAAAATAATAAACTTTCTGTATTGATATTCACACTTCTTTTGCACATGATATTTGATAATAGGAAAAGTGCTCGACTTTTAGAATAAAGTTTATTCTATACGTATTTAATTAATAATTCTTTTTACACTTGGCAACGTATTTTATGATAATATCGATTTTGATAGGTTTATTTAATACTTAAAACTATTGTTTTTTAGTGACCGAAGAGCATGTAAAAGTTCTCCCAATTAATCGCAGCCTACATTTAAAATAGTAGTCTCACATAAATTTTGCTTCTTTCCTTCAAGTCTACTATTTGTCCATTATTTTACATAGTCTCGTGAATCTATAAAGTTCCGTTAAAATCAACGCATAATAGTTCAGCAGGTTCACTTGTGAGAAACTTTCAACATGAGTTCCCTCTTAAAGTGCCCCGCATTGCTTTTTGAAAATCCCTAGTCTTTTTACAGATTTCCTTTTCTCACGTAGTATACTAATATAGTAGTAAAATATACTTACTTATGGGTGGTGTTCGAGCTTGAATTAGACTAAAAAATAAAGAGAGTAAAAAATAACATACATTGATAAGACTGAATATTAAATGAATACCGATACCAGGTACAGATGTAATAAATTTATCCACTAAAGATTAATATATTAAACTGAAAAAACTAATTACAAAAAAATTTTTTTTAACTTTAAAATATAGGAAAATTTAAAAATATAAAATTTGCACTTTTATTATCGAACATGACATTTTATATGATGTATTTTATATGTTGATTACTAAAGATATTCGTACTATTTTTTAATGGAATTTTATTTATAAATAAAGTTCGTTTCTATACTTTGAGTTGCATTTATAGTTCGAACAATATTTTCTTATGTTAAACTTGTTTTAAAAATAGTAGACGATTGTTGTTTTAAGAAAATTTTTTCTAAAATTATGAGAAAATTAAAGTTATATAATTTTATTTGCCATAGTCATTGCTCGACAATGAGCTATTTTTATTGAGAAAATGTACGCATTAAAATTTTTAAAGAATGCATACAATCTTGTTATTCGTTATTTATGTCATTATTTATATTTATTATCATATTTGAAAATAAATAAATTATTATATAATATTCATTGTTATATATTACGTTTAATATAAGATATAACTACATATTTCAAATATATCCTGAAGAATATGTATATTTAAAATTGTAAAAACATTTGTACTAAATTGGATTGAAATTTTGAATATCATCCTAAAAACTTCAAAAAATATTAAAGCAGCAGTTTTATATGATCAGAATTTGAGGTACAAGATAAAAATGTTTTTCTTTTGTTATATTCGTTGTAATGTTATATTTATTTTTATAAGGCGCATAATATTTAATATTAATTTTAGTTATTAAAATATTAAGTTATTGTATGTACCTTGCATTACTTTTTAACATCTGTAATATTAAAGATGATGTTTTGTTTTGTTTTTTTTTTTTATAAAAATATACCTTGTTTAACAATGATAAATGTATTTGAATATGCATATTCGTTTTTCTGTTTTGAAATAGTTAGAAGGTTGAATATTCACTTCTGAGAACATTTTTTGAAAAAGTGTATTCATATTTCTATGAAAACAAGATTAATTGTAAGAATAAAGAGAAAAAGTTAATTTATGTTTATGTTGAGCAGTAAAAGTGAAATTAAGTTTCCTGTACGTTCTACAGTCTTTATTAAGGATAGTAAAGGTGGCTATGGTGCGCATGCACGAGATAATGTTTTAAACGAGTTCAACTAAATTTAAAATATTAAATTTTTAAAACCTGAAATTATAAAAAAACTAATTCTTCTTTTCGAAAATGATATTTTGTCATTCTGTTTATTCCGATACTTTTTTTAACATGGCTATTAACGAAAGACGCTTAGTCGAGCATCGGTAGCCTTTCTCTAGGAGTCTTCAGGCAGGAAGAAATACACAATCTAAGTGTAATTTCAGGAGGCAGTAGAAAGGTAAAAAAAAAAAATGAAAATTGAAACTCTGGCAATCTTAAGCTTAGCAAGGGGTTTAACGAAGTGCGCCTTGTGCGCAGGGAGGTTTCCATTTCCATGAGGGTCTCTCTTCGTTCGATCCATCAAATCAAGCAACAAAAGAAAGCAAAGAATAGGAAGTGTTGCGCCGAAGAAGATCGACTAGCAGGGCTCGGGGACAGAGATGGCCAGTTGCAGATACGCTGGTGCGAAACAAAGGGGCTCGATTTTCGGTTGGCTAATTAAAAGTCGGTGGCTAACCGCTCGCGGCTTACTTCCGCACCGACGGCTCCCGGCGTAGGAAGCAAGCGCCGCGGAGTAGGTCAGTCGTAAACGCAGTCGAGGAGGGCACAGAGGATCCGCCGGGGCTCGTGCCGATGTGACAAGATGGACGTGCGGGAGGAGAAGGCGCGAACGGCAGCAGGTGGTCGCGAGAGACTCTGGCCCCGCGCTCGCACGTAGAGCGCCAAGGAGCGGCCAGGAATAAGACCTTCGTCTGCTTGGGAGGGGGGGGGGTGGTAGACCGACAATGAGGAAGGGCTCGATTGAAAATACGATTTGACGTTTTTTTCCTCTTAATTAAAGAAAGCGGTAGCCCGCGCGCGTAAAGTGAGTACGCGGGCGAAGGCCGAGGGGCTGCGGCCAATAGGGGCGCGAAGGGCTCCTAGGGTGGCGGCGGGATAGTTGGTAATGTTGGGGAGGAGGGGAGAGAGAGAGAGAGAGAGAGGGGGGGGGGTTGGGAGGGTAGATCAGCAGGGAGGAAGTAAAGGTAGGATAGGTAGGGGGATAAAAACCGAAAGAGAAAAAACGCCGCTGGTAGGAGGAAAGGCACGGCGGCAATGAAGAGCCGCGGGTAGGAGGCGAGCCTCGGATGGACGCGGAAATTTAAAACCTGATCAATTGATAGGACGGAATGAAAAAGGGGGTTGAGGGGCTCGTCGATGGTGCGGCGTCGGGGGCGCGCGCAGAGGAAGGCTGCAGGAGGGTCAACCGTAGCCGTCGTCGTTGGCGCGTGAGAGAAAGAGCGAGCGAGAGGCCGCGAGAGCGGCAGGTGGGTGGGTGGGTGGGTGGGCGCCAGGAGAGGGGCAGGGCGGGGGGGGGGAGGTAACAAAGAGAGGAAGCCAGGGAGGAGGTGGGGTGCACGCCCGCGAGGATGTGTGGATGCATACGTGCGCGGTGCATTCGGCTTTTCGGGCGCGTATAGCCCTGGCAAAAAAAGTCCGGGAGTGGGGCACACCCACGGAGTCGCACACGCGCGAAGGGGCCCACGGGCTCGGAGCGAGGGTGAGGCGCAGGTAGATGGGATTGCCGGGCATTATTCGGAAATGCGAATTTGTTCATTTGTTTCTTCCCTCTGTATGCGCGCCGCGGCCTCTACGCGTCCTCTTTTATCGACTGAAATCCCAGGCTTCGAATTACCGTGCAAATGATTTTTTCTCGCTGGGCTCTTCTTTTTTTCCCTCGCTCGTTGCCTGCCTGTACTTCTACTCTCTCTCTCTCTCTCTCTCTCTCACTCTCGTCCGCGCAACTTTCTCCTCCCCCGCCCCTCTTTGGCCACTAGTCCCGCGACTTCGATTCCACCCCCTGTGCGTTAGTTGCACGCGCATCGACGTTAGTGCGGGCCGCGAGGACGGCGTTGGCGTTGAGGAAGGGGCGGGGGGGAGGAGGAGCGAACTGCTAGTTTTAACTCAAAAGGAATTTAAAACCACTCGCGCATACGTATACGAATATGTGTATATAGGACGCTGATCCACTCCCTGCGAAAGCCTCGAAAATATAGCTGTCGATGCTCGTGTTTCTCTGGCGCCACTCGAAACGAGTATTCACTGATTTCGAAAAAGTTTTGAAACGGTGAGAGCGTAAAGGAGGGGATAAAACATGGTGGAGGGGGCAACCATACATTGTCTTTCAGCCAGAAGCTACCGCTGTCATTTCGGCTGTGCCCTTGTCTTGCTTTTCCCTCTTATTTTTTCTTTCTTTTTTTTCCTTTTCTTTCTTTTTCAAATAACTGCCTGCGCGCGCGCGATTATAGTGCAAAGTTTAAGGCTCTAATTTGTAAAAACGCATTCTGCCATTATCATCTCTTGTCTTTCCCTTTGATTATAAGGGCAAATCTTCGTTACTGTGTCAAGGATCAATTACTATATTCTCAATACTTTTTGTTAAAGTTTTTCACTTTGTTAGATTCGCAGATCGAATTGACCTGTAATTAAGTTGTCATAATTTCGTTTTATAATCAGAATATTATTTTTTATAAGCTTTCATCTGTGACTTGCTGACGTGTCTGAATCTAAATATGAAAAACTATTACGAACTAAAATTTACTCTAAGTCTGGTCTTATATTAAGAAATTACGAATACTCTCTATTTGCGTTTTTTATTTATTTTTATGTGACAGATTTATCGGAAAACAACAATTTTTTAGAAAACCCATACAAGATCAATTTTATTACATACAAATTTGACTTGAAAGCTCTTTTTTTTTAATTTTATAGAACTTTTGTTTGAAATATTAAAATGTCAAGAATTAATCAAGCAAAATTTCTTATATTAACAAATTGCTTTTAAAATGAAATTGAAAAATAAAAATGTTATAAACGTGAATTTTTAAAAATTGGTTGTACTTTTCTTATTCTTGATCATACCTAACATGTACTTCTACGTAATAGATCCTGTGATAATTTTATATCACTTGCAATATCTCGTTATAAAAAAATATTGTTTTCGATAATGTTCCTTAATAATACCGAACTTTGATCAAATCAACTGCCTATGAAAATTATAATCAAGTTAATTAAAAAATTTTATTGTGTTGGGTCGCATTTTTACCCTCGTAAATTACTTAATGAAATTCTGTTTTAGTAGAAATAGTTTGAAGCCAACACGAGAGTTCATATAACTAAATAGAGTAGCAATATTCCGACTAAAAGCGACGCTAGTATTTCCAATGTATATTAGCACAATGCCAGGTGAACCGTAGATAAAGTTTGGCCAAGGAAATCTCGGTCATCGCTGCTGGAAGTTGAGCAATATGAAACTTCTCGTTATAATATGACTTGAGGCAGCGACGAGGCGTGACGTCACATCCGTCGTCCAGCATGTCCGACGATCATCTTGAATATTGAACCCTGTATCATCGGACCGGAAGTTATGAGATTCAGTACTGAGCCTGATTTTCTTAGTACTCTAACCCATGTCGCAGCTATGGCTTTTCATTCGACCGAGAAAAATTTTAAGGTGCCAATTTTAACGCCTGAACGAGAAGGCTTAAAAAAAAAGACAAACCGTATGCTTATGTCTTAATCAAACTCACTCTTACAAATGTAACATTCAGCAGGTTTTCACAGATTTGAACAAAACTACTTCATCCAATAATAAAAAATCCCTTATAGTTTTATGATAGGGTAGAAAGATAAAATTTTACAATCTGACGTTTAAAATTATTTATGCGTTTTTTGAAAAATGAATATATGGATATAGACAGATATAATGAAATCAGTTTCAAAATAGCATTGCTGAGTTATAAACAGCACACGAGCTGATCAGCTTCTAAAAAAGTAATTTTTTTTAAACAGATTTCATTTACGTCTGTAGGTGCCACTGTGAAGTATATGAAAATCGTTAAGAAATACTTCAGAAGAATCAGTTAAGACTAAAATTTGCGGAAGAGCTTTAGTAAATAAGTGAAACTACCCGTTATCAAAAGCAGAATCAAGAGGTAACTATCGGTAATAAATTTATGATCGGGCATAGGCCGGACCAAAAACAATCGATAATGCACTCGTCCTCTGCGTCAATTAAAAATGTAATTTAAAAGTGTATTAAAGGGGGTAGAAGTACGCATCCTGGCAAAATATGAGGCGTGGAGAAGCAAGCGAAATGCAAATGAATTATTAAAAATTTTCAACCGAATCGTCGCCACTGCCTTGTAGCGCATTCCTCTTGTCTTGTCCCTCCGGCACTACAATGATTATTCATTTCCAGCATTTTATTTTGCGCGTGCACGCAAATATTTAAAATTTGTTTATTTAAATTATTTCGATGGTGAGAGTAACGGGAGGGGCAGCAGTTCTCGGGCGAGGGACAAGGTTTGATCTTTGCGATGCTGCTCGATCGGATACACGTACTTTACAGGGAAGTACAAGAATAATTTATACGCATATTGTACGATAATACCCTGATTTTATTTTAACTTATAAATTAGCGATTCGATTCGATTAACTCTTATTAATCTTACTACAAAAATTAATTCCGACCTCTACCATTGTCGTTATATGATATATAATAATGCGACATTACATAGGCATTAGATTATGTTGAGAAGTTATATACACGTTTACATTTTAAAAACCTTCATGTATTTAGGAGTAGAGTAGGCCAAGTATCAATATTAACTTTTCGTAATTTATTTCAGATTGTTTGAATAAGAAATGTATACAAACTGTAGAATTGCTTATCAAATTACAAAAAAAAAAAAAAAATAAAATTTTTGTTTACGATTTATAATAAGAATCGTAGTTTTTTTTAATGACATAGGTATATAAAATATAATACTTAAGAAAATAATGAATTCCAGTTTGACAAAATTTAACGTTGATAAAATGCTTTGTATATTCTTTGTCTAGAGAAGGTTATTCTTGTTCACGAGAAGTTTATTAATAATACCTTATATTAGAATAATTTAGTTTTCAAGGTTTATAAATTGCTAATCTTATATACTTATAGTTGACTTGTCGTCGAATATTCCCTTTCGTACCTATTACGTTGCCCCAGATACAAGAAAGTTCATATATTATTACGAATGCTGGGAGTGAATTATATTTACCGTTAAACTCAGAGACTACAAATGAAAATTATGTGTAAGAATATCAGCGAATAGAGTGAGATGAAACATACAGTCGTTTTAATTATGTCTCCAACGAAAATTCGTGTCGTAAACAATGATTCGGAATACATCTTGTGCAAGATTAATTACACGACGTGAAGCCACTATAAGGATACTCAAATCAATAAATGTTTGTTGCGCTTGTTCTAAAAAAAGTCATTATGCTTTTCGACACTTCGGCGTCGTATTTGTTTTTAAATGGTAAAACTTCATTCGTTAGGTCGTACTCTGCATCGGCACGTGGAATATCAAGCCAAAAGCATTGACAATATCGCATCGCAAATACGAATTAAAAGCGCAACTTAACCCTCTTTATTCCATCAGAGTCCGCGCGAAATATTTAATGATACGAAATGATGAAGAGTAAAACGAGGGTATCCGCATAAGTGAGGGAATAAAATAGAAATAAGCTACAATACGAGGATTTAAAATTCAGGAAATATCTTCCCTTATAGCCTTATCCAATGAGCAGCGAGGGCCGCGTCCCTTCCCTTATCCTTTCCGAAATACGTCGGCACGTTCTAAGGCCTCCCGACCTTTCGGCCCCCATCGCAAAAGCCACATTGACGCAAACCCACATTCGCCGAGGATGTGGTCGTACTCATGAAATACATCTCGGCGTCTCGCGGATTTCATACGGCCGGTCATCCCGCAGTCGTACATAACGTAGGAAAAGAGCGATAGATCCGCTTCATTTGAATGTTGACCGCTCGGGCAAATATAAAATTCAAAGTATCTTTATAGGTATTTTTATATGCGGTCGCCGTCTCTCGCCAGGATATCTCCACCCCCTTTCGATCATTCTTTCTCACTCACTCTCTCTCTCTCTCTCTCTCTCTCTCTCTCTAGCTCTCAATCTCTCTCTCTCTCTCTCTCTCTCTCGCTCCCTCTCTTCGGAAGGCACAGCTATACGCAATCGCGCACATCATTTCGCAAATGTGCCCCGTCCGTCTAATGCAGTTATGCAGGGGATCGACGTATGCATGCACATATCTTAACGATTCCCCGTATAGTCGTTAGGGCGAAGGGTGTATGTAAAATTACATGTCATCGGGGGTTGAAGTCAGCGAATAAGTATATTCGATTTTTATTATCTTCCAAAGATTTATCGTCCATTCCTAGGTTTTCATCCCGTGGACGCCATATCGCTATACAAGCTCCGTCTTTATGGGAGATGTATCGACATCATTTTACTTCCACTACGCATTACGAATGAATAGAAGATAGAGTTATTAATCGCAGCTGAAAGCTTTTGCTGTCCGATCTGCATATCGTATTAGCATGCATTGACCGAAGATGTAACGAAGGTATTTTTGCAATAATACCCTTTATGTGCTTTGCCTGTACCAGGAACCGGCGATAGTTCGATTTGTTTCTCCACTTTATATAACAAATTATAAATACAGGGTTAAAGAGATATCTTAATGACCGTAAATGGAGAGTGACATAAACAATTTAACTCTCGCTTATGCAGGAATAATAAATACCATATGCACGTATGATGTTAAACAAAATTATTGAAATTCACAAAAAAATACCTATCCATGTGATTCCTAACAACTTATAAGTCGTCATTGAAGCATTTGTCAGCGAATGTGCCGTTTGCACAAAACCTCAAATTTCATCCTGAAGAATTTTTTAAATACAAATAAACATCTCAATCTAATAAACATTGAACATTTTTTCAAATTTCAGCATTCTTAAATATGTGTTTTTTTTATGAAGGCTCTATTTGTTATTAAAAGATATAAATTAATTATTTTAATTAACATTTATATATGTAATGAAGCTTTTAATTTATGCTTAATAAAATATTGACTATTGAAAAGTAAAGAGTTTTTATACATATAGAAGACTAACAGCAAATACAGAGTTTTAAAATAGAAACATTATAATTTATTAGGAAACAATGAATACCAACGTATGAATACTTATATTAGCTCCCCTGGAGACTATTAATATTTTATCTTTATTTATGCTCTGTAATTTTATTTTACGTCATTTATACAAAGTTTACATTAAAAATAGCACAAATAACTACTCTTTTCATAAGACCATTACGAAATTTATGAAGATTCTTACTGTTATATTTTATTTCATTACAACTAATCGGGCAATTTTAATTCAATGAATATTAAAATGTATTAAAATAATGTACATCAGCATAATTCAAAATTGAAAGTTCTTTTTATATTGATGCAAATGTCTGTAAATATTTATTGTTTTGCAAACATTGATTGTATTAAAAATTTTGTTTAATTAGTTAAATTAATCTTTAAGGCAACAATCCAATGATTGAAATTTTCAATAAAATTACAGAACATTTGAACATTAAGCAATAAAGCCATTTTATTAAATCAACTTCATTATTAAATCTGTATACTCGAGAAACTTTTTTAACAGAGGAATGCGATTAGGGTTTTCGGCAATGTTTCTCTAATTAATAAATATTATTAAAAATTTTAAATCATTTTTTATTTTCAATATAATCTTAAAAAAATTAAGTTAAAATTAAAATTTATACATATTAATTTGAAGATTAATTGTTTAACTTTTTATTTCTTGGCATAATAAAAATAAAAATCGTTCTTTTTCAGTACTGTGGAAAATTTTTGGGATCTAGATTTTATATGATCCGAAATGATATTATAGTAAAGGAAATATAAATATAAAGGTTATCTTTCAAGTTGAATGTTAACAGCTTCAATTTAAATTTTATACAATTTAAAATTATTACTTGTTTTACTTTTTTATAAGTATTTCGTTGTTTCTTGTAATATAATCTTTAAATTAAATCAATTAGCTGATCTTGCTTCATAAAATCTTAAGTCATTATATTTGTCTTATCAAAACATATTTTACATCCATTGAGAATAAAGAATATTATTTAAAGTGTATGTAATTATTAACATAACGAAATCGTGTAAAGTAAAATTCATATTTCCTTGAATATTTTTTAATATTATGAACGCGTCAAAAGAAATGTCTTGAGTCTGGCTACTATCATATATTTTAATAGCATCTGATTAACTCGAAGCTGTGATAAGAGAATGTCAACATTTATTGGAGATGAGAAAGACACGTGTTTCCTTTTAAGGTTCTTTTTTACATTATAAGTACTGGTATAAACCGTACAAACATGTCCAGAGAAATCATTAGGCGCTATAAAGTTATGGTCATTTTATTTGATAATTAGCGGAGAATAGAAACTTTTAATAACATTCTTAATAACAAAGAATTTTTCCCAAGCTTTTTTTATATCTTCTAAAATTTAACTCTCTAATAACTCTAATAATAATACGAATTCTAATAATAATATAAGTTTCGTCATAAAAGCGAAGCCATATTAATACTTGAAAGAGTTCAGACATCGGAATATAATATTTTAGGAATTTCAACCCTCGAGCCTACAGCTACAAGTAAATATATAAATAATTTAAGTACGTTTTTAAAGGCGTAGCATATAATGGCTAATTATTTTTTATCATAATATTATAAGCGAGGCAAAAATGTCTCGCTATAAATGCTGTTGTATCGCGTATAGCCATTGATTAGTTCTTAAAGTGTAATTATTTAAATACGAAATTCCAATGACTGTTCCAGATGATGATTTAAGCCCGGAGGGCAATATTTTTCAAAAACGCATGTAATAGCAGAATTCACATAGCTCCAATAAATGTTACTGCATCGGATGTTGCAGGTACGAATAAAATAATATTAAACGCATCATTTAACAAATCGTTTAATAAAAGTCGTGAAGTTCATCGCAGGCCGTGAATTCGACGAGTCCGCAGGCATCCGAATTTGGGAAGTTCAACAACATTTCAGTGTCATCACACGTGTTGCGCATAGGGACATATATAAAAACATGAAGCATTTTGGTAAAGCGCAACTTGCAGCGTCGGGCAGCCTTCGGTACTCCCCCCCGGGAGTTTGTCGCATTAAATATTATTTCTAGCAGGGCGCATTTATTTCTGGAATAAAAAAAATGCCCGAACAAAGTACGGCGGATGCACTGGGATGGGTAGGAATGCATTTCGTTAAAAATGAGTAGAGTGTAACGAGGAAACCTTGTCCATTATTCCGCGATGAACATGCCTTTTCCTCTACTACGGTTATTGTAGCTCGTTAAATTTTTCTTGCTTTTAATTGATGTATTTTTTTATTTACCTGAAAATTCATAATTGCTGCCAAGCATTACGTTTCCCTACGTCTTTTTATACGCGAACTTTCGTGTCGCACCTTCGAAACATATGCAACCCGATAAGTATCTTGGAATCAGATTTTATTACGTGCGCTTCAAGAGTCGTTCTATTATTATTGTGAAAATTGAACGCGATAATGCGTATGTATAAATTACCGTTATCACAAGTTATATCTATAATTCTCTTAGCCTCAATATTATTAAGTGATTGATACATTATAATAAGTCACGTGCGATTTCGGCTCCGTGTTTCCTGTGATTTCAACACCCTGACACATATGAATACGAGCATACAAAATCTTTGAACAGAAAGTGAATATAAATAAGCTCAGCTATAGAAAAAAGATTATTGAAAAATTAAAATCTTATATTTAATATCAAAAAGGTTTTAATTTTAATTAAAATTTTAATTATTTGTTGCTATTGTTAGAGACGTTGTAATTGATCTATTACATTGATTAACAATTCCATTATTTTGTACAAACCGAGGGAAAAGTTTTTAATTGTATTATTCCTTTAATGAATTCAAGATCAAATTATAGAAAATCCTAATTATACATTATAGTGTAGCCCGTCCCTTGCGTCGGTTTAGTGAAAAAGAGTGTTGTACCACGGAACTCCTTATAATTGTCGCAGGGAGCTTTTTCGTCTGCAAGCAGTCTAGTCTCGACAAGAGCTAAATACGAATCAGTTCATCGACTCTCGCATTGGCTCCCCCTTCCTTTGACCCCCCTTTTCTACCCCCCCCGCCCCGCCAGTCATGCTCGCTATCACGCGCTCGCTTTCGGTCTATCTCTCTCTCTCTCTCTCTCTCTCTCTCTCACCCCGTGTCGCAGCCCCAGCATCGAGTATCGTTCCTCGCGCTTGAATCTCCAGCGCCAATGGATGACAAAACATGGGCTTTGAGCTTGGATTCAATCAGAAAATGGCGACGCCCAGCTCCGCGCGTTCGATTTTTCAAACTGGACGCCCGCGTCCTTCATCTCTCTCTCTCTCTCTCTCTCTCACTCTCGCTGTTAGGGTGAGAAGCGACGAGCGGCGGAGACGCATTTCGTCGTTCCGATGAATAATCATAAGCGCGCGCGCGAACGAGGAAATACTCTCATCTCTTCGTGCAAGCTACTGTGCGATGACACTCCCGCACTTTATCATCGCTATTCTTGCCGAAGAGAACTGGAAAGAGGTGGAGAGTAAGGGGGAGAGATAGAGAGAGAGAGAGAGAGAGAGGAATATGGATAGAGCGAGTCGCGTGTGTGCCTCGTGTGTGGGTTGATAAGGGGGGGAAGAGACTAGCTGAGAGAACGAGAGATAAAATCTGCAAGAAATATTGCCTCGCTTCCGATATTTCGGGAAGGTTAATTTGCGGATGACGCTAATCCCAGACTTTGCGCACTTTTATGCCACTGCAATTTCGTTTTGCCCCTTTTGTACAGCTTTTCCGCGACAACGCCCGCAATAATAATGCAAACTTCGCGTGCTATGGAACAAATCGACCGGACGTTAAAAAGAGATGGATTTTTAACTTATTTATTTAGGTTCTTTGGCGCATTTTAAAATACTTTCGTATAAATGGCTGTAATGTCGCCATTTAACTTAAATGTATCAATCGGTATCCATCGAGATTCAGTAGCCATAATTAAGTATTCATTACACGATAAAAAAACATTATGAATATTGATGCGATACCATCGATTTTATTAAATTATTTTAGCAACATTTTTTCCCAATCTATTAAAAAAAAAATATAAAAATTCTTACTAAGGTTTTTATTCTTACCAATGAACAACTGTCATAGTTATGAATCTCTGCATTAATTTTTAATAGATGGCAACAACATTTTTCCTACAGAAATTGCTAAAAAATTAAAGCTAAAATGGCAGTTCATTATATTAAAACTGATATATGTGTGTAAGAAATTAAAAATATGCAGAATTTAAAATGCGCCCTGAAAGCCGAGTGATTGACTGGCTGTCATAAAAAAGTTTTGATATATGTACATATTTTTTATCTTTTCTTTATGCAACTATTGAGAGAAAAAAATTTAGTAATGTCAGTCATAGAATATAAATTTTGTCACTGTGCCTAAATTATTTTTTGGTATTGCAATTTTTTTTTTTTTGTCATTCGTTAAATATTGAAATTTTTATAGATTTTATTTTAATGTTGATGATTTATGCTTTCGTGTTGTATATTTATATTATATTAAATATTATGCAAAATATTCAGTAAGACATGAGAAAAAATCAGTTTGCCGACTTTAATAATAGGAGATTCGTACAATTGTGACGCTCATTGGAACAAAGTAATTTCTATCTATTTCATTGGCTTCATAAAAAAAGGTTATATTAAAGAAAAAATTATTTACAACGAATCTGGATTTTAATATCAGGGATAAGTACGAGAGCCAACAAAATATTTATAGGAAACTTAGGACAAAATCGATCGTACGGCTTACCAACTCTCATCTCCATCTACAAGCTATAAAGAAATATTACAATAATTGAATCGTTACATTAATTTCCCAAGTTAAATGCTACGCGTATATCCTACCATAAAATGATACATTATTTTTCAGCCGACAAGCCGGAGTTCATCCGAGTATCAATTCTGTGTTCGTCAAGCTTTTTAAATACTTTTTAAATCACTGGATTGTTAATCGGCCGATTTGAGGCAGACGCTGAAAGACGTTGATGCGGTGTCTAAAAATCGATAATTCGGTCGCGTTAACTCATTTAGTTTCCGCACTTGTTGGTGAAAGGATCCCGAAAGTATTGCACGACCCTTCCTCTGGGTCAGTTAACGAGGACTAGTGACAAGCAATGAAGGCCCATGAGGCCGAGTGCGTGCGAGCGCTCGATCGCAAATAATAAAATTTACTTTGCCAGTTAATTAAATTCACCGCCACGGAATAAAAATTTACCAAGATTATTAAATTATTTTTCCCAGCCAGCAAGTCCAGGCGACAACGTGGCCTCCAATCATGTACTTTTTATTACTTTTTTTCTTTCTTTTTTTTTTTTTTTTGTCAGTACGGAGAACCTTCTATTTTCTATTTTTTTCGCGGTGTGTAGCAAATGCGCTCGACTTTGTTTGTCGATCAAGGAATTCGTCCAACTCGGTAAACTATGAATATATTGAAAGGCTCTCGTGTAAATATTATCGCGATGTTTTAACATTCGACACGATTAAGGATAAAATCAACAGCTTCGCATAGTTGTTTCATTTCATCCGTAGATCTCTTAAATTCGCAGCGGGCGACATTATGCTAAAGTTGTTGGATGGCGAGTTCTTACAGCGGGGATAGGGATTAATGTTTTTTGTTCGCCTAGTATTGAAAATAAACTTGGTTAAAAGGGAAAACGAGTGACCTGCTACGTAAAACAAAATAACCGAAAAATGCCAAGCGGAAACAAAAGAAGCGCACAAAAAAAAAATCAATTAAAAAAAAAATGGAGTATTAAAAGTTTTATATTTTTCCATCTGTAATTCTGGTGCGTGGTCTAGCTCTTCGTCTGGGCGAATAAAAGTCAACAAACTTGTTATACACAGGCGCGCATGTATGTGCATCTTCGTTCTTTCACCAACCATTAATCTTCCTTTTTTATTCCGGTCGAAATAGATGACAATTTAAAAAAGAGAAAAAAAGAATAAACCCACGCTCGTCCCGGTCAAAGGCGAGATGTTTTTTTTCCACTAAGTGAAATGTTGCTCCAACCGTCCCTCTCTCGACCCCTCCGCTGCAGCTACGTCCACCCCTTACTATCCCAGTCGACTTCCCCGCCGCAGGTTTATACCTGGAAAGTCATTTCGTAGCTAAACGTGAATTCGTCCTCATCATAACCCTGCCGACGCGCATTTATTAATATTTCGCGAATCGTTAAAAAAAAAAAAAAAAAAAAAAATTATTATTATAAATAACATAGCGAGAAACAGATCGAGATTAACACAGGGACAGGAAAATAATAAATATTGGAGTGTATTATCTACGACTGGGCTGCGACTACTAAGCAATTTATCCCTACCTAGAAAATATTACCCACAGTTGAGGAAAGATAGCCAAAGTTAAGAAGCGAAAAGTTTTTTTTCCTTTCGTCCTTCTTTAGATACGAGATTTGACTAAGCGGAGGAGAATTAGCCTAAAACGAGAGCAAACAACGTTTCAACTTATTAAAATTACCAACTAATGTATTACAGTGTCATTCGTTAAAATGGCAGCAAGTACGAGATTTATTTATGAACACGTGCGAGTAAGTATAGTAGATATGCTTAAGTTGTATTATAGGCGCTGGATTATAGTCGTGGTGAGAATGCGGCTCAAGAGCAAGAAGCTAAACATACATTATGTATGGATTAAATCACGTATAATTTGAATTACTTACAAAGTTGTAGAAATCCAGCCGTTTGTATTTCTTGTAATGAGCCCTGTATTTGCTTTAAGGTATCATTAATAATGGTAGAGAAGCTGCTGAGCTTTTAATAACATATAAAAAAAGAATTTTGACAAGTTGGACGACAAAATAGCCTACTTTACCAGGCTAGGCTCCGTGTCAGTATCTGCCACACTCGCATTATATCACCGATATTTCAAGCGTTTATTTTTTAAAACTTTTCTTTTAACCTTGCGTTAAAGATTAAAATTTATTTATTCTCATGCTAAAATATTTACGAGTTTTTACAGTAGTAACAGTATGCCACTGTATAAGTACTTAAAGCCATTATTGCCGAACCTAAGATGTATTCCTATTCACGTAGATTTTGTTATGCACAGCGACTTAAGTATCGTCCGCATGTATATACGCTATTAGTTCGACGCGGGTATAATGTTCTTAATATTATGCGCTCGATCATTTGCATAATGACTCTATTTTGCTTCCAACACCAAGTGATGTAATACGCCGTGAATGCATACAACCATGAACGCATATTTCGTTCAGCTCCCGTGATTTTCGTGAGAAGTATCGATTTCTCACAATGCACCACGTTTCCCCATTGATGTCTATTCCACTTAAATAAGCTGGTCATTTTCTTCTTATTACGTCTCTCAAACTCTGGCTTTCAAGATCTCGGCTGCGATGCTCTTCATCCCTTTTATTGCGAATTTTATCGCTATTTCATTGCTGAGAGTTAGGTACCTTTAAAAGTCCATACTCTGCTCAATTTAAGTATAAAAAATGCACGAAAATAAATATTCAAGGGCTTGTGTCAGGGCAATACACGTGGCGTTGTAAAGCATTAGGCTAGAAACATTTTTCGATTAGGCTAGAATTATCATTACAATCATCATTACAATCATCATTTGCATAGATAAGTACGAGGAAAATATCATAGGTTTGCGTAATTTTAAATCACAACAGTTGCACATAATGTCTGAAAGATTTGTCGATTGATTATTAATCTTAGTCAGTAACTTAATAATGCATATGCAACCCAAGCGCTAATTTTACATCCATTGATTTGACGTACTTATAAATAATATCCTTAATCAAAGGGGTTATCAATATAATGATTAATGATAATTAAATTTTAAAATAACTCCTCGGCGAAGCACTACAGGCTACGATTATTTCTTCGGGAGCGTACGTGTGCACGAGGAGGCAGGATAAGAATTGTGCAACAATTAAAGCCTCTAATAAACGATCCGGATTCTGGTGGTGCATAAATAATGAAATAATGCAGGTAAGAGCGGCACGACCATCAATTGCCCGGATTGTTTGTCCTTAATAATTAATGCAACCGCGTACACGAATAACCCACTTTTTCCGTGTTGAACGAGCGTCAATTCACACGCACTCCTTTTGCTGCCTTAATAATTAATTGCGCTAATTGTTTACCATCCGCAGAGAGGGGGAGAGAGGGAGAGAGGGAGAGAGAGTATCGATGGTCGGCAGGCGTGGCAGAGGCTTATTTGCTTGGACAATTGATTTCGGGCGTTGGGAGGAGGTGAAAAACGATTCGACCATCAAGATGCAAAAGCGCTAAGTTTGACTCGTTGCTATAAAATTCGCACCGAGGATAATTTAGTAATGTACAGCCACTTTGCGCAAATGGCTAACCATGTGCATCGGCGGCTCAAGCATTGAGGAGGGATAGGAGCGAACGATGTATGGGGAAGGAGCGAGAGCGCGACGACTCTTAGGACTTTAAGCCTGATAGGATAATCGTAATGTGCCTAATGGTTAATGTCGGGCATTCATGAGTCCGCCGATGACGACGGCGGCGTTGGCGGCCGCGGGCCGGGGAAGCGGGCGAGTGGAACTCAGATGATACTCATAATGGGACGCCCGCTTACTTGCCGTATCAGTGCTCACTCCTAATAAACTACAAGTGGCACAAAATAGCTGTAATCGCGCCTCTCTATAACACGCGTAAGATTGTATCCAGATGTCCCATGCATGCAGCGATTCAATGGAGAGATGAAAGAGCAATGACCAAAAGGCCTTGCTTTCGCACCTATTATACGTAATGTGGCCTTCCTTTCATAAATGCGCTTCCTAATTCGTCCCTGCTGAAGTTGACGTATCATTTTTTACACTTGCGCGCGGGCCTTTATCAAGCGTTTACACGTTAATTTTATTAATTGTATAATGACAAGGAGGAAATTAACCTTGCACGGCGATCCCTCCCCCCCCCCGCCCCGCAATTTCATGCTTGCCATCGTTGTGTCACCCGTTACGCTTTTAAAGCTTCTATGCTTCTATACTTTATTATGATAGATTGATCACTTTTTTTCTTTAAGTAGAGCGGAAGAAAAATAAGAAGCACACTTAAGCTTCATTTAGATGGTCGCTTTTATTACCAACCTCGATAACACTCCTAGTGTCATTTCCACGTACCTTTTATTTTTTATTTCAATGCGACTTTATTCATTTGAATGACTTACACCAGCGGCAACCAGTCCCGACAACATTAGCTCTGCCCATCGATTCATCGTATCATATTTTTTCTATTCATATTACAAAAAAAATATTTTATTTCATTTTTTTCAATTTCAGTACAAAGCATCTTGAAATAATTGAAACAGAATGGCCTACTTAATTAATCATAATAAAAGATTTAAATAAACTAATGATAATTAATTTATAAACACACATACACACATTCGCGCGCGCACACACACACATCTATGTATATATGAACGAATGTACGCACATATGCATGTCTATAAAGGGAAATTCGAACATCATAAAGTGGATTTTATTTTTATAATTGAACCATTCAAAAGATTGAGTATATAAAACGTTAAAACCTTAAATTTAAAAAATGAATCTCTCTAACAATAGGAAACATGAAGAAAAAATCGATGGAAGTTTACTCATAACGAATATTTTACTCTTTTAGTATATACTTTTATATGTTTAAAATGACAGTAAATTTTATTTATTTTTTATTTAACTATTTCTTTGATTAGGTTGATTGAATGTTTACAAATCCTTAATATAAATTAAAATTAAAATCTTTTGAACTTTGCATATGACATAGATTTCATAAATTTCGTTTACCTTTGTAAAATTATTATATAATTTCTATTTCTCAGAAAAGAAAACATTGAAAGGTTACAAATTTCTTATTTATTACTTGCCATTAAAATATACTAAAACAGTTCAATTAATTTTTATTATAAATATTTATATAATAAATGAAAATAACTTTATTCAAACTTTGGCTGTTGACATTTTAGTTGTCAGTCATCAAATAAAGAATTTCTCTCAGCAAACTGAATCAAATTTTTTATAATATTCGATTACCGAATTTAGTAATATAATTTTGAATAAAATTAATCGATAGTGCTTTATTGAAAAGGTAATAAACCTTTATATTATGGTTATTAGAACAACTGTTACTTATTCTTTAAATTTTAAGAACTCAAGTGATTTTTTTAACAAATTAAAAATATACAATAATTATAAATTATTGTTATTGCACAAATTTTTCCAAAAATTTAATGGACAAATTATGTCTAAAAACATTTTAATTAAATAAACTTTCGTATAAATGAGAAAATTTTTTATTACGATTTTCGCCCTGAATATAAATATTTAATGAAAGAAAATTTTATGAATTTATGAAAAAGTTATCTATTATAGGAATATTAACACATCCGGTTAAAAGATAGTAGTACACCCTTCTTTCTTCCTTATTTTACATACATTACTTATATGGTTATGTATACATATATACTTTCCGCAGCTCCGTTAATTCAAATACAGGATACGATTATTACATTTTCTTCTACCTTATGTCCATCAATCTATCGAATATTTTGGATTTATAGAACGTGCACTGCTATACATAATTGTATTTCATAGATATAAAATTTTTAGAAACAGTTTTTGAAAATTATACGAGAGAAGGAATTAAACTAGATAAACAATATACTAAACAAGACATAATAATAAAGTAAATATTACCTCTATATAACACATATAACTCTTAATAGAGTCACGAAGACTAGAAATCCCATTTTGGCAAATAAAGAATTAATTACTTGTAATTTTCATAAACTAAAGAGTATCATACGTGTATTATAAAATATATCTTATTTACCTTAAATAGTAATATAAAATTAATACCAATACCAAAATAAAATACCTAAATATTTTGATATTTTGCACTAAAACAATCGATATTTTATATATTATTACAAATACTTCTTAAATAGTGAAGTTTATATTCCAATAAAACATATTTGTAATGAACTTACCTTTAATTAGTAAATTTATTTTTAATTTGCACAATATAAAAGTTTTTTTAACTCATTATTCAATCATATTTCTAAAAAAAGGGAGAAATGAAAAAAAAAGACAGAAATTAAAAAAAATTTTGCTCGAATTCAAAATAATGAATGAATTTTTTGACAATATCGATAAAATCAGTCATAAAATTACTAAACACCATTTGTTATAATTATGTGATACAATTCAATAAATATGTAAATATTTAAAATTATTTCTGAATATATATGTAAAGTTTTACGCAAATATGATAAAATAACATTCAAGATTCCATTTATATTTTTTATGTAAAAGAAATTGATTTAATTAATTTTTGTTTTATTGAATATAAAAAAAATGTAATGACATTAGAAAATACATTTAGAAGTTCAATATTTAAAAAAGTTTTATATAGTCGGGTTTTCTTTTTAGTATTTTAGTTATTTAAAAGACTCTTTTAAACAGACAATTTCATCAAATAACTTCCTACTTCTTGAAAATGTACAGTCATATTTGGTAAATAAAATAAATGAAAATATTTTAAAGTAACCTTTTAATCAAACGTTAGTTATCGATACAAAATTCGGCGACGTTATCTATTAACAAAAAAATGATAATAAATAATATTAAAAGTTTTTTTATGCAATCCCCTTAAAACGAAAATTGTAAAATTCAGTTACAAAATTAAATCGTATTTTTAAATTGCAATATCTGATGGAAATTAGTCCAACGTGTATTTAAGATACATTTTCAGTGAGAATTGAACGTTTGATTTGTTTTTATGTCAACGTAAATCTAAGAATAGGGCAATTAAAATTTTCTGTAAATATAATTGCCAACGTAAATTCAAGTATAAATGCAAATGGAGTGTATATATCCAATCAAACTCAAAAATTACCGTAAAAAATACAGCTTTTAATGAAATTGCATTAATTCAACAGATTAAAGTTGACACAATCTATGAATATCGGTTGCTTCGATTACAAAAATAGATCATACAGGGCGACGATAAGCGTTAATGCGCCTCTACAATAGAAACCGGAGAGATTTCCTAATCCGACATTCGATGCCGAATCTAATGCGATAATACAAAACGTCTTCCTATTTGCTTGTGTACAAGCACACGCACACTGTTTGCCGCCCTTGGCGATATCACCGCCAGGAAGCTCAATACCTGGAGGGACACGCTCTCGCCAAATCTCACCGCGGCCCGACTTGGAAAAGCAATAGACCAACGCAAGCGAATAATCACGAACTAATAATAGGAATCGCGGTGCCATTGGGCTCCAAACATATCGCGCGCCGCTAATTCGAGGGAAACTCAACACGAATCGTATTATAATCGCGCGCAAGTTTTCAGGAGAAGGTATGCGCTTACATAACTTGGATCGGTAATGAATCCACATAAGCCTTGCAATTTTTGGATATTACTCACGCGTGTGTTGATATCCTTAAATGAGGAGCGACAGTGACCACGATATGAACAATTGTAATGCTTTCGAGTTCATCAAATAGTCCTTGACATCTATGAATTCTACAAAATTACTCGAATTAAGTTAATTTCTATTTAAAATACTGCGCATGAAAATAATGTATTCTTTTATTTCCGACTCTATCTTTTTCGAAAACATAAGTCATCAAGGCATACTTTTCAATTTTGCTTTATTAAGCTCAATTCAGTAACTAAAATTTTTATTGCCCGAAACATATGAATATGTAATTACATTACAAATAATTACATCGCGACATTGAAATCTTCTGAATGAATATTTTCTTTGCAGTCATGTTGAACAAGTTAAATTATAATAATTTACTCCGAATATTTAATCGCACTAAAATTAATTTTTCTCGCTTTCTTATACATTGCAAATAAATAAAAAAAACTAAAACTAAATATCAATTGCGATGCAATTAAAAAACGTAGTTTTTTTTACAATATCTAATAAATCTAATTATACATAAAAAAACTCTTAATTTAAACAAATGCTGTATTAATATATCATTGTAATTCTAAAAAATTTTTATTGATAATTTAGAGTAAAACTTTTATAAAATTCTGTTTTTTTGGTACGAATATTGAATAGGAATTTTAAATTTATTAAATCTTTCAGCAGTTTGTATTTATTCAACGTATAAGTTTTCTATTGGTATCTATTTATATACTATAAAATTATTATTTTATCTTCAGAAAAACTTTTCAGTATTTTCTTGAATATATTTATATATATATGCGTGTGTATATATGTGTGTGTAGTAGAAATATTATGTTTATTATTCACTGTCCTTATAATAAAACGTAAAAAAATTGAAAAGCAAGTGAGTAAATAATATTTTTTCATAGTTCTCTTGAGTAGTATTATATGTATATTTTTATGTATCACTATATTATTATACTAGTATTATATGTATACTTATCATACAGTTTTGTTTTTAAATTAGTATTTTAATATATATATTATATAAATAACGTAATTTAAATAATATTCATGATTTTAATAATATTTAAACGGTAATAGTTTTTACATTAATTCAAGTTAATTAATTTTAGAATTACTATGAATACATCATGTACTGTATCATTATAATGTTTACATTATAATGACAAATGATAATGGACTTAAGCGGCTTTTTAAAATTAAAAATATTTCTTGATTACCTACATTTATTTCAAGGCTATGCTCTAATTCAGAATGTTTCACTAATTAACATTTATTTTGTACGTTTACAAGTAGCATAACATTAGAAAAATGATTTAGGCTTCTGATAAGTACATTAATAAGAAATATGCTTGAAATTTAATCAAATTTACTCACTTATCTAAGTACATATTATTAAAAAAAAAAAATAATGAACGTAAAGAGGATATTATCATTCAAATGAGCATTAATCATTTATTTGACTTAATTCTACAGAAAGTAAACAATTGCGCAGATATATTTTAAGAATAGATGAGCTTTTAATATGGAAGATTTTACGTTAATTATTAATCGTTTTTCACTATCACAGTACTTGACTGAATACACAATAGCAAATTAGTTTCATATTATTCAATACAAAATTAAAAGAACTTAAGCTATTTATCTATTGTCTTCTATTTTTAGTATTTGAATTCCTCGAAAAATTGTTGCATAATAGTTCTAAATTATACCAATGTTGATCGGATTTCGTACTAGTAGAACTTCTGTTAATGAAAGTTTGTTATTTTAATATATCCATCCCAATGAGGATAATTTCTACAGCGACATTTGGAAAAATATAAATGAATGATGAAATGTACAAGTGCAAGGGGACCGAATGAGACAAGAGGCAGTTTATGCAAATTTAAAATATAATTAATTAGAAATTTCGCTTACGTACCGGTGGCGTCGCTTGTCACGCGAGTTTCGATGGAGCGACTACAGGTTCGGTCTGTATCCCTATCCTCCTCTTTATCTGGTTATGTGTGTATTTACGCATTTGCTACCTCCAAATTTTCTTTATTTTCTTTCTCTTTGCGCGCGTGCTCTCTCTCTCTCTCTCTCTCGGTCTCTCTTTGCTCTCTCTATCTCTCACTCTTTTTCTGTCTCTCTTACTCTCTCTCTCTCTCTCTCTCTGTCTCACTCTTTTCAGTCTCTCTTACTCTCTCTTTCTCTTTTTGTTTCAATTTGTACGTGATGGCTCAGACGCTTCCGCGAGAATGCGAATAAAAACAACCAGTACAACGTTCACAGTATTAATTACAGTAATGGCAAGTTTGATCATTAATTTTAAATTATTACAAAGTGAAGCGTGAATGAGAAACGATGCCTTGAGCTTCGTTGTTGTATGTACATTCAAGATCCATGTTAATGATTTTAATCAACGAAATATATGCAAGTTGATTTTTTCTACTACACCTCTGATGACGGTCTAAATAATTTCTGTTTATTGACTAAAATGCCTTACTTTATTTTATTACTCACGGTCGATCATAATTTTTAGAAAATAAAAAACTTCTGTTTAATTTTTTTGCTTACTTTTTAATTTAATTACGTCAATATTCATAAAATTCATTTTAACATTTTTTGGACTTATTAGGGTGTTTTTTTTTTAAACGTAAAAGTACTTTATATGTATAATTCATTATACATCTTACAACTACCGTAATCGGTAAATTTAGTTTGATTCTTAAGCTTTATTTTTAAATGAACATCTAACCGTGCTAGTAATATTTTAATTCTTATATTAAATAAAGAATTCTCAACAGTATTCATCATTCTTTCATTTCAAAGGGAATATAATACTTAATTATTTTTTTTTTTTTATAATTTATGTTGTACAATGTATTTATAAATCCAGTCTTAAAGTATATATATTTACTTTACGAATATAAAGATGTTAAGATTTACACGACGTATTACTAATTAAAGTAATTTTTTATATTTAAGTGTATTTATCTTTTTTATTTACTGTAAGTATAAGTCAATTTTCAAAATTCAGTTTGTATTTTGATAAATTTAATGTATGCATTTATCATTATAGCGTAAGAATATACGAAAAATTAATCACTGAATTTCATTTCAGTAAAAGTATATATAATCATAAACTATGATTAATAAAGTTTATTGGCATAAATAAATCATCAAATATGCTTCAATAGTACGGTACAATTATAAAATATGATGAATAAATTCTCGTTAATTCAAGGATCTCAGGAAAAGAACGGAATTTTAAAGTTAAGTAGAGTGCCAGTGGGAGAAGTAAGGCAGGGCTATAGGAAGGGGCGAAGACTAAACTAAAGATAGTAAAAGTAAGACGTATTTAAATCTTGGAAAATAAAGCGAGAAATGGAGAGAAAACGAGAGAATTAAAGAGAATGAAGTAAGCACACTTGTAGAGAGTATATAGGAATAGGGAGAAGAGCTATAGAGATGCACAAGAGAGACATTGTGAACAATAAAGAGGAGGAGAAGAAGGTTTCAGTGCCTTTGGCCAGGCGCCCCGAGGCAATGTACTTAGCGTCGTAGTTTTGGAATTGTCGTTGCACAGGCCAGCAACTTTTACATTGTTGCCCGGTAGCCATACACTCTGTTAAAATCTGTCAAGGAACGAATTGCGCCGAGCTCCGCTGCTTTTCATCGGCTTCGTTACCACCTGCAATCAGTTCGAGTCGATCGGTTTCCTGGCCTCCGACTAACTTATGCTGGAATATTTGAGATGCATCGAAAAAGACATTAAACGACTTTTAACTGCGCAACAATTTGAAAATTCCCGTTGCAGTCTAAGTTAGACCGAGGCCGGGTCTCATTCTTAATGTGCCAACAATAGCATTAACCGCTTATCTGTAATGGCTTAGCAATAAAACAAATATAAATCATAATTTGAACAAAGCATGAACTAAGTTTCATTTCGTAACCGAATATTATATATTAAGAGCTTTCAATAAAATTGGAGGCATTAAGAGGCTATACGTCATTACATGTGTGCAACTTGCGCACTAGTGCCGCAAGTGACGGAACACTCCCACATTGTAGAACGAGACTAGCTAATGTGCGCGACGCCCAAGTCAACATTCAAAATTCACAATTATTATTTAAGTCACAGGGCATGGGCATTTTGAAATATACTTTTTAAAATATTACATGATTGATCGATCGCCAATAAAAATATTCGTTTTCATTGATTTAACCAACCACTTGTGATTATATTTATGCATTGTTCATGCTTTAGCTCACCTGAGCATATTTTTGTAAATATTACATAATTTTCTGAATGGTTTTCAAGCTTAAATAAATGTACAGCGTTGCCGACAAGAGCAGTGGAAGCGACGCCGGCTTTATAAATTTTATACAAAACAATTGAAAAACATTAGTCGGAATTCATATTTACAACTTAAGCTGAAATTCAGGAACCGTATTTGTATATACACTCCGCTATTACTTAATATACATAATTATTTACTTAATATAATAAATAATTTACTTAATATACATATACATAATTCTTCAAATATTCGACTTCTGCTAAAATGCTTACAACATCTTTTCGAGATTCAACCATGAATAATCTCTCCGAAGCACAATCACCGATTGATACGCGAAAACACGAGGTGCCATTATTTGAACATATGTCAGACAATGTGGGTGGTTGTTCACATGACTTCGCGCACGACTACTCGGTTACGGCTATTATGTGGCTACTACAGTCTCTTGTTGTTATGTGAAATACAGTTCTCATCACTTGGTATTGAACTGTTTTCAAGTTTACAACTTAATTCGTAAGACTGAAAAATGATCGATAACAGTAACATGTCATATAACCAACAATTTGGAAACATGTAATCTGTGTGTGTGTGTGTGTGTGTGTGTGTGTGTAAAATAGTTCTTTATTCGTCTTAGTACATAAGTAAAACACAAACTTGATAATAAATATAGCTATAACAAATCAGCAATTGATTAAAAGAAATTTAAAAATTTTTTTTAAGTTATGTGCTTATTCCTTCTGCATTGAGAATCATCTAGACATAATAGAATATAGGATTTAATCATATTTGTGAAAATTGTATAATTTACTACCTATTTGAGAATTATTTACCACTAATATTAAAAAAAAAGGTAACCAGTATTCATTGCATAAAATTAAAATGCAAATATAAAAAGAATATCGTACTTTCAAATAAAGTAAAAACCATTCACTTTAATATTTTTAAAGCCTATTAAATTTGATGTTTATCGACGATGCAAATACATGAACAATTTTTAATGGTCTTTGAGAGAAAATTAAGGTATTGTTCAATGCAAAATTTTTAAATAGAGCAGAAATAACTGCATGTAACTAACTCAGCGTGATAAAATTTTGGATAGAAAACTCTTTTATAAAAATTCATATAAATTATTCTTCAAAATTGTCCACACATATGAAAAGTATAGTTATCATCAATGATCGGAGAAGATGGACAACATTTGATTTTTTTGCATTAATTATCATTCGGAATAACATCAGCTATTCTTAGCGTTAAAAAAAATTCATATGTATTTGTTTCTATACTACAGTTGTTTTTGAAAAATTGTGCACTGAAAAATATTTATTAAAAAGATTTAGAATAAAGTACAAGCAAAGACTTAACGTTTTCATAGCATCAAATTCGCGAATGTAATAAAAAAAAAAAAAAAATTGAATAATGTTCTCACCGGTGAGCTTAATACGATATAGAGTAAAGAGTAAAGCGTAAAACCGCGTGTACGCAGTTAGGGCAATTATTATTCGATAATAAATAGCGGCAAATCCCTAAAGTCGAGGACTCGTGGATTGCGGAGGCAAGAAGGAACCCAGAGGCCGGACTGAGGGAAAGCTCAAGACGCAGAAATAGCGCTGACAAAAGTAGAAGGTCCCACTGATCGTATTTAAGCGAGCATTGCCGCCGTAGCCGGCCCCACCTAAGTATGCGAAGCAAGTGCCCTCGGAATATGACCGGGAGCGTAACCCCGGGCCTTCCTGTACGAAACAATGCCGAAATCGCGAGCGGGGCTCGACTCGAGGTCATCCCCGGTAAATTTATTCCCTCGCACGAGTCTCTTTATCTTGACGGGCTCGGGCACATCCAAGGCCTCCGCCTCTTATCTCCACCCATTTCCTTCTGAAGATGATCTTACGTTCCGGGCGGCTATTAGGCGCTCCTCTACCGAATTCCGTCTCGCGGCGTCTCGTTCGGGATCGCGGATCGCTCCGAGGCCGGTGCCGTTCTATACCCACCGTCACGTGTCCATGAGCATCCTCAAGCAGATCTCTTAATGTTTAACCGAATCTAGATTCTTTAACTCGTGTGGAAAGATGCTTGATAGACCAGATATGCAACGCATTATTCACTGTCGACTCGCGGTCCCCATTATCGACAACACTCATTTTGTCTTACTCGCTGTAACTTAATTTTTCCTAGTAGCAATTTAGCAGCGGTTGCTTGAACCTACAATGGGACAGGATTCGTTATAAATTTGCTCAACTATTACAAGTTTTTCCAATTGAATCTACTAAATAGCTACTACTAAGCAGTAAAAGCACAATGATCATAAATGATATTTTGAAACCAATAAAAATTATAATTCGTGTGATACTCGCATAACACATTCTGAATTTGTCACTCTTGTGGATGGTTTATTTTTTTTATAGTTTTTACTTTAAAGGAATAATAAATAAAAAATGAATAATAAATACCCGAACAAATGTTATTATTTTTGCTTAAGACGCATCTACCTTATTATTCAAATATAACTTATAAAAATTTATAATATTGGTACTGTGCGAAAATTTTTATTGCATAATTATTCTTCAAAACTATTTAATATCAAAATAAAAATTTTTTTATAAAAGTCATTTGATGCATCACTTGTATGAATAATAATTGATAAAAATAATTTTACTTTCTTTTTAAAATTGTACAATTAAATTATTATATAAGCTCATTATGACAGTGTTAGTTGGTAAAAATTCGTACTTTAAAAAAAAATAATATTTTTGAAAAAAGAAAATCCTAATACGATTGATTAAATATAATACAAAAATAAGATAACGTACATTTTACTGCATTGTATAGCATTAAAAGTAATACTATGCGATAACGTCATATTTATGAGGGTACAGGAGTACACCCTACAGTGTCATGATTCATTAAAGATTATGTAGAGTTCTGATTTGTTTACGTACATTTGTTTACGCTCATTTCTTCTGGTAATAATAATCTTTACTTCAAACAGCTTATTATTATGTATACAACCTAAGAATAAAAGAAACTATTAATAATGAAGCTTATAAATTGATTATTCATACACATATATATTTTATACGTATTTGTGTTTGTAAATTTTTCATTGAAATGTTTTATTACTGACAATTACTTTTTTTCTTACAATTAAAAATGCAATATTTTTCCTTTTAAAAGAAAAAATAATTATATTACGTGATCCATGTCTATAATTATAGATAAAAACATAACTACATTTAAAAATCAAAAACAAACCTGTCTTAAAGTATAATAAGTGGTATAATTTAAATGGGTTTTCTTATATTGATACAAATGCATACAAATTAGAGAAGTATTTTTCTGTTTAAAAACCTTTAATCGATAATTCTTTTATTAATTGACAAATTATTTGTACCGATCAATATATACTTAGAAAAAAAAA
Source organism: Kradibia gibbosae (assembly GCA_018907135.1). Classification (NCBI taxonomy): domain Eukaryota; kingdom Metazoa; phylum Arthropoda; class Insecta; order Hymenoptera; family Agaonidae; genus Kradibia; species Kradibia gibbosae. The sequence goes on along the minus strand of JACCHX010000008.1, from coordinate 3,777,162 downwards.
AATTTATACGTTTTTGTTTTACTTTTTTAACGGAATAATTAATTGATAAAGACATTTATTTTCAAGTTGTAAATATAATGTATTTTTCAAAACAAAGCAGCATTTGTAAATGACTTCTTTTCGTATTATAATATTGAATATACTTATAATGTTACTTAATGAAACACGTTCGTAAACCTCACGCCATATAACGATCTAGCGTATAAAATAAATTTAGGGACTATCAACACTTATCTTCTCCTTTTTCCCGTAAAAAGCAGTAAAAACCGAAGAGTATATATTATCATCACTGCATTAAGCTGCTTTCTCAAAAATAAGCCACACCAACTGATAGCGTAATCAGTGACCAATAATGAAATACAGTGTATTGAGCGGGTATAATCGGCCGAGAAATCAAAATAGTAAGCCATAAAGATTATTCATTTAGAAGTATTCTACTGACGAGAATAGACATCGAAAAAAAGACATTTACTCGATGCAATTAACGATTACCTTTAAAGATAGTTATATAGATAGCCTCCGAAAGTGTGCATTTAAGAGATTGTACGAGTTTCGGATCAAACACTTAAATACTTAAACATAATTTGTTTTCAAACATAGCTCCATTGGTTATGGAGCACAGCTGGAATTTGTCGTATTTAAACATACGGGTAAGATATAAACTGAAATATATAGATATTTATTTACGTATACAAGTAAATACCTGAAGAAAATGATTATGTGAGTATGTGTAATTTCAGTTTCATAATACTTTTTATTCTTAAGTTATCTAACTAACTTATTTTACATCTAATAAAATAAAAAAATAGTTTTTCCTTTAAAAAACGAATTACTTTTTTAACACAAATCGAATATAATGCATTCGTACAATATACCAATACGACACAATACACAATTTATTATCCTGATTATCTGTGGACAATCGAAACATCACTACATTTATGTATTAATAGTTAAGCATATTGTTTTTTGTTTAATACCGCGTATTATATGAGGAAACTTAAAATAAACAACAAGGATAATTGGAAAAATGTGTTTCCTCTGGATAGGTATTATATAATATATATATATATATATATATATATATATAATGTAATTGTGTAAAAAAAAAAAAAATAAATTTTTTTTATATAATATAGGACAATGAGTTTTTTGTACAAATTTATTACAAGCAATTTTTTACAAGAAAAGTGAAATATCAAAAACAAAATTGAAAAGTATAAATGCATGTTTATTGTGTCATCTTGTATAATGAAAAAGAATTTGAATAGAGAATAATAATATGAAAAATTATTATTATAATAACATACGTTATATTTTTGAGTTTCAGTGTCTCAAAATAAATGAAGATATTAATCGAATTATTGTAAAATGTAAAAAAAAATTAAAAAAAAGTAACAGCTGAAATTGAGAAAAAATAAATCAATGTACCGGCTGTGGATAGAAATCACGTTTGTCTCACTTATAGACCACCCGGCATCTCCTGGTATACAACACTCGAGGCGATGACTATTTTTTTCTCTTGATTAACCCGCTACTCCTTCTCATAAATAAAATATCACGAGTCAGTGCATTTATATATCTTTATACGTGCATGTGTCTATACGTTCGTTTGGCACAAGCGAGACCTTAAAGTGTAGATAAAATCGTTTTTATCTTATAAATATTGCTTATTCAGTATTGGTGTTTTGTCTTTAAAGAAAAATAATAGGCGTTACAGTTTTATTTTTTAAGAAATAAAAAATGGGTATCAAGCGATTTATTCTGCGCTAGTTACTTTTAATTTCTTCCTGTGCACCACTCAATGTATTAGCATGTTTTCATGTACCATTACCTATTGAATTTAATTCAAAATTACCTTATCAGTGAAGCGATAACTTTCTCTTAGCCATATATCAATGACATTATGTTTATAACATAAATGAATATTTTGCAATGTGATTTTTTTCAAAGTTAATCATAATATTGGCTAGTATCAATATTTTATTAAACTGACTCCTGTAGCCCTCAATAATATAATTTATCATTAACTCCCCGAGTATTGGGGAACAAAGCATTTTCCTAACAGTTCAATGAATTATGCCAGAATAGGATTAATCGTGGAATAGCATATTAACAAGAATTGGAATTAGGTAATCCGGGGCAATATTGGAATGAAGCTAAAATAAAAGGCCGAGCGTAAAGTATAAATCAGAGAAACGGTAAATCGTTCCGTCCCAGTGGGAGCGGAGCTCGTACAAGTTGCAAAAGGTTGTAAATAAAAAAAGTTTCTATTGCTAAGGCATTTGCTGACATGCGAGGCGGGGGAAGAACGATGGTAGGCTCGATAGGTGCTGCGGGGCGCGTAAAGGAATAAGAAGCACGTAATAATATGAGAGGGGAAAAGCGTCAGGTAGGTCGCTTAATTCCAAAGTGAAAAACAGGGGCCGTGGCCCGTATCCTGTCCGACAAGAGTAGCGGAGCGAGCGTAGGAAGAAACGCCGATGGGCGGCGGCGGCGGCGGCGACGTAAATGGGGCTAAGGGGGTACGCAGGTGGGTGGTTGGTCGGGGAGGGGCCGGAGCGCGGGGTGGAGGAGAAGAGTAGGAAAAAAAAGAGACGCTGTTAAAAAATCTCGGACGAGAGTAAACCACCCTCGGGCCCTGGTTAACAATGGGCCGGGGCTCACGCGTACGAGGAATCAAGTGTTCTCGTACGTACACATGCGCGGCAACGATAGCCCGTCTCGCTTTTTCGACCGGAGGGTGGAGGGTGTGCATGCATAATACAATGACCCCGCTAAGTACTATTTTAAAACAATGCTGAAATTGCTTTAGGGGATAAAAATGAACGAGGCACGCGGTAGCTAGGTGTATTTTTCCCCTCCCAGCCTCACTTTGACGTGCACACACGCGCGTAATACCGAATTACCGTTCGTGTACGTATGGTAAAAAGATCTGCGCTTCGGCCCCTGCTCTTCTGCCCTTCGCGCTCAAGTTTTGTTCGCCACCCCTTTAGTCAAAAGCCTCGGCCTTCCTAAGCCCACGTGCTCCAGTACAAAGCTAAGCCTTTGAGTCCGGAGTCTCGCCGGCGCACAATAAGGCGTCCAACTTCCTTTTTTGCCAGCTTTCTTCCTCCGCCGTCGCTGTTTTTAGTCTCTTTTCGTTTTTAAATTCACTTTGAGGAACGACGTCGACTGCCATTATCTCCGCCCCTCCTCCCCCCCCCTCGCCAAGGCTACCCGCCGCGCACGTAAGCCCCCGACCCTACAACGTGTAATTCGCTGCGGGTTGCGTAATATTTTTGCAGAGCTCTCGATTTTCGTTCAATTTATTTTCGACTTTTATGCAATTGCCTCGACGACTGCATTATTCATGCTACTCCTCGTGTAATGAAAACATTTTAATGTGCCCTACGTGCATGTTTTTATTATTTTAATTACCCGCAGCAAAATCATGCGATTAATTTTGAATTAGATTAATTTTAAAAATAATCATCCGAATAAGATCAGATGTAATGTCTAAGCAATGTGGTCTCCATCCTGTCAAGGAAACTTAGTAGGCACTGCTAAAAGAAATTCATTATCGTTAACAATAATTAAATTTATGTAAAAATGTTTTTCATATTTATAACAAAGCTTTACATTGATTATATATATATATATATATATATATATATATATATATAAACAGGCCATATAAATGATGCAAATTCGTAGCTTAATCGCAAATGAAATAATAAATGCTCGAATGAATGAGCAATATATTTGGAAAATTTAATTGAATAAATACATTAAAAGAGAATGACAGGGGTCAGGTAGACATATATATATATATATATATATATTTTTTGCTCATAATGGCAAAACGAAAGTGAGTAAGCGAATTATGCTCGTACATATTCAATAAACGATTTTTTTTCGAGCTGATGTATCAGAAATTCTCACTAGTGAAATTTGATAGCGCGGAACTGCAATGCTCGTGAGCGTGTAGACCTTTTAGCATCTTTTCTGAGTGGCGCAGCGGCGGTTCGCAATTTTTCAATAACTTTTGTTTTGCTTCTTTTCGAAGTAACGTTTGGAAAGGAAGCGTCGCTCGTATCTATACGAGAAAGAAGGGCGCAGCCACGCAACGATGCCGTTATCCTGAGCACGACGTGCGGTCCCTTTTTAGCCAGACTAATCTGATTTAACAACTTGATTACAGAAGCCCCAGCGTTTAAAGAGAGGTCGAGGAAGGAAAAACAACGTCGCGCGAGGGCACTCTCAAAGTTTTAATATTAATGAAATCAAGCGAGAGGCGAGTCCTTGTTTCGCCAATTAGTTATCGATCGAATCTCAAATAGTCGTACATTACCGAACTTTTTGTAGGCGAGGCCGAGATACGGCCGTCTGTTCACTTCGGTCGCCCTATCAGTCTTTCCCAGACAATCGCCATTCGAGCGGGCCCACGGGCAAAATAGCTTGATTTTCGACCTCGCTGACATTTCTATTGACTTTTATTAGCGAATGAGATCCTCGACACTGTTCGGCGACCCGGAGAAGGCCGTGGACCTAAGCTCCGTTGGAAAGCCGATGAACCAAAATTTAGGGGTAATCGACGGGACGATCATCGAAAAGCCGAAAAACGGCCCCCGATCGGTAATCAAGACCCGTTGCCCAATATAATCTTCTTTTGACGAGAGGTAGATAATGCGGCCGTTAACGTCAGTAATAAAAACGCGCGCGCGTCCGATGCCCTGAATTCAAGCGCAACGACTGTGTCCGAAAGGATCAGCAGGTATTCGCTAGGATATTCTGGCCAAATACCTCGGAATCGGGTGTTATTAATTGGCGGAGGTTGTGCCGGTCGTTGACTTTTTCGTTTCCTTAGAAATAGGCGTAATAAATGCGAATTACCTACTAATTTAATGAATATTACAAATCCTTGTAAACAACGTGTATGAGCAGCAAAACCAAACCTGGTCCTTCTAACACATACATAATCCTTGCAGTTATGAATAATTTACACGTTGTCCAATGAATTTATCGCGAACTCGATTAAATCTTAATATATTTCCTGAATAAATTTCATTTAAAAAATAACATTTTTTCAAAGAAGTATTATCCCTCCGACTATCCTTACATCTTAAATTAAGGGATAGGTTATCACAAATGTAGAATTAATCGTGAACGCTATGAATCGGTCGAATTGACTTAAATCCACTGCCATAGAAATATTCAGTCAATCCATTTTTCATTTATTTTTGCGCATTGGATATAAAAAAATTTATTTTAGTTTTTTTGGTATTCATTTTTAATTAAAACGTGAATTAACAAATAGATTTTTTGTAAAGTTAACTAAAACAAATAATAATAAAATAACTCAAAGCAAAGCAGTATTTCATCAATTACAAAACGTGTAAGTATTACAAATCATTTTATAAGCATTCTATTAAACATTTGCTTAAAATATGTATCCAATTTCTTTAAGTTAAGATTTATTTAAAATTCATAAATTTTCAAATTAATTAACACAATTGAACATCAATAATTAGGATTCGGTACATTATTATTATTTACTAATGGTATATTGAAATTTGTAAGTTTTAATTACAATCATTATCTTTGTTTATATACTTATATCAATTTGACATCACAGATTATGAATACTATGCATTACAAAATATTTATTAAACAAAAAATGAATATTTTCACATGCTTAAGACCTCCGTAACAAGAATATCCAGGGACATAAAAATATTATTCAATGAAAAGATAGTATCATGGCACAATTACGAATTACAATTAATTACTGGATAATTCTAAATAGCTTACAATATTTGTTATAATTTTTGCATTACTGGATATGTTTTTAAATCATTTTACAAGTAAATATGTTTAGAGCTACAATATATTGGCCACTTATATTATAATATTTAAATAAATAGCCTTCATTTCACCAATGCTTGTATATTTGTAATCACATCGTACTGAATAATTTAATTCTTAAATTTAATTATTAAATTTAATTATTAAATTTATTATTAACTTAATTTTATAATTTAATCACCGTATTTTAAAATTAATTTTGATATTTTGATAAGTTAATACATGGATCACAACGATATAATTCTAAATATATAACATATTTGTATGTATTGAAATTATTTATTACTGTCTAATTACGAAGTTCTCTATTTTGACAATTAAAATTTGTTTTGGTAAAGTGTTTAAAAGCTTTTATCATAATTTTAATGATATGTCTTTAATATTTACTTATATAGATATATGTATAAATATGATAAAAACAAACAGGTAGAATATTTATGATAATTTATGTTAATGAAATATACTTTGCATTGGTGCATACCTAATGAACTCAAGCCACAGCGGTTTATTCTACAACTATTTGAATGTAGAACCGATGAAAACTTCTATAAGTATCTCATGGTAAGTGCAAAAGTTTAAAATTCAGTATTTAAAGTAAATGAGAATATTAGACGAAATTGCTTTATTAACAAAAGAAATTCGTGAAATCGTATTACGTTAAGGCCATTGAATAAAGTTATAAATATATTTATATAATATACTATTGTTCTATCTAATATATTATTTACAATTTTTTTTATGTATTCATTGCTTATTTTGTATTTTCCCGGTAATCAATAGCATTGCTGATGCTTATATCTACTTCTTTTATATAATACTTAAATTTAGATAATGTAATATGAATTCAGTAGAATATAACAGAAAATAATCATAATACATAAAGAAGAGGAATAAAAAGATCAATGTTATAATATTATCTTTACATTTCCATATATAACTATGTATTTATTAAGCAAAAGTTCTCCAATAATTTCACAATAAGGAAACTTATACAGTATCGCAGCATGGAAAAAGTATTCGAATGAAATATATTATTTCATCATTTCTAACGAGAATCAAAGCCAAAGTCTTTTCGATACTCTTTTAGTTGAGCTGTCAGCAGTTATGCATTTTCAAAAATGTAATAGCAGATATAGCCATGTACGTTGAGTAAAAAATTAATGTATTGAAAGTCACCCTACGAGAAAGAATATCAGTATTGAAACAAGCCTACGTATTAATAGAGTCGTCGATGGCCTGGGAGCTCGAACAATTAATTGAAAATGAAAAGCGCATAATAGAAATGGATCTGGCCGTCAGGAGAAATATTGAATGCGTCTCGCAATAACAACACGAGAATAACATCAATAATGGCAATTATGATTACGAACACACGCGGAATTGGTGATGTGACGTCGTTTACCTAATCGCCGATTACCATTCATTGCATCACGGGAAATGCTTGACTCCGGCGGCGATTCGTCAAATCGCGGAGCCAAAATATCCGACGAGCCCTTGGTCTTTGGTATCGGTTGCCCGTTTCAATGCGTTAAACAGCCTTGTATGGTTTCTATGGCTCCCTTGTGACCCTTTGCCATTCTTTTTCCCGTAATTTTATTCGTGAGTTTTCTCCCTTTTTGATTAGCGACTCAATGGATATTTTAAGCAGGCTAATTATCCCAACGACCCGCGAGCGCAATGTCGGCAAACAACTTGTTGACCGATTTTCGAAAACCTCCGACCCATGTAATTTTATTTGTGCAATTGATTATTTGAACTGAGTCGCTCAACGTGCGATAGATTAATTTTCTATAAATAGAACACAAGCCTCAAGTATAGAAATTATTCGCAATCAAAAATGGCGAAGATTTTAATATTGATGCAGCTAAAGCGATTAAATGGATATTTTTAGAATGAACAACATTTCTCCGAAATGTATAATGCGCCTTTTGAGCGAAGCACAGTAATTTATACTCCTTGTATTTAAATTCATCGTTATATTTATCTTAAAACTTTTCTTATTGACGCGTCTTTTCGTGTTTTCTCTCTTATCGGCAACTTAAGCTTCAAAACCGTACACAGAAAACAATTCGTAGATATTGATATAATGATTCGTTACGCTTGATTAAATAGCATTTGTATCGACGTAATATTCACATCTTTACATCGGCGTTACACGGTAGCTGTAAGTGTTGACGTTTCTAAATAAGAGGTTTCTTCATTTATCACATTCATTTGTGTAAAGCACCAGCCGTTTTTGATTAATTGCTCTAACTAAAGATACAATAAATAATCCCAAGCGACCAGGGCAAACGCATCGTTAATTAGTAATCAATTCTCGTGGTCAATGTCACAGCCAAAATATCGCTCGATAACGCTTAACCGGTCGTTATGACACCGGTAAAACTTTATCGAGAATTTGTCACGTAGCTCAGTATCTTGGGCCCCACGTGACACGACGGAATGGAGCTTCAAGGTAAAACCTGGCACTTATCCCCGAATGGGTAAATCAGACTGTAAGTTCGAAGCCGGTGGTCACGTAATTAGACGATTAAAATTAGATCTCACATCAGCCAGAAACTCAATTAGCAATTGAGCATGGAATTTTCTCTAATTACGATAAATTCTTGGTAATTATAGCACTAACACATCTTCAAGCGCCAGAGCTAGCTTTCCAAACCTTCCGCTCTTCACAAGAACTCGGAATCCCGCGATCCACTTCCTGTGCTCCTTCGCACATACACGTGAATACACGTGTAATGGGTTAGAGCAACGACAGTGTGCAATACCCGGAAAACCAAGCGCATCCGACTCCCGGAGTCGGAGAGCCTGCGACGAAGAGAAAGAGAGAGAAATAAGTAGAGAGAGAGAGTGAGGAAGGAGAAAGAGTATCTGCGAGTCGGAAGGGATGTGGGGGAGGTCGAGCTGAATCTCTGCGGCGAAAGTATCGATAGCAATTGCCCTCCTCTTCCGGATGTACTTGTGAGTTCGTTCCTCGGATTACACTGGAAGTGACTTCACGCTATAGTGACGTCGACTTCCAATACTGGCCATCATTATATTCTTAGCACACCTGCCAAATTTTCTTTCCACGCTATCGATTGTGTATAAAATAAAATACTATTGTACGTATATCTATTTGATTGTTTTCAATTTTGCGCAGTTCGCCTTGTGCTTAAAGAGCACCTTTAAAAGAAAGGGGAAGGGAATATTGGCTGTATGAATCCCAGATTTCAGACTTTATACTTGTTTGAGACGTTACATTTAATTATTCTAAAAAAATTCAAATTCGATTTGTAACAAACGTATTATAAATGCGAATTCGTAGTACCCCATTCACTACAAAAGCAACTACTTTTTTAAAAACAACGTTCTTTCTTATTTTATAAAGCATTATAACTAATGCTTCAAATAAATTATATATTTTAATAGATATGAACAAACCCTACTTTTGACATATTTATTAATTAGATTCACGTGTTAGTAAACATTCTTTTGTTCCAAACGGATTCGATATTGCTTATAATTTTATTAATGTGATTAATGCAAGGAAGTTTAAAATATTGTTTTTATATTAAAAAATCAATTAGCAATAGTTTTTAAAGTAAGTCTTACAGCATATAGGCTGTATATTCAATGAACGTCAATACCAAATATTAATATATATTTAATGTCGGATCTAATTTTGTCATAAACTCTATTAATTAGTTATCGATAAGTATAAATAAAATTTTTATAATAAAAAATTTACTGACATAAATTAATTTGAAAATAATGGATAAAATACAAATATAAATGCCAGTTTTTTCAAAATAGATAGAACATTAATAAATAAATAGATGAATGTAAAAGATAGTAAAGAATTAAAAAAAATGCTATAATTCGTATTATTTGTTCTTGTTAAGACATTAAAAGCAAAAATGTATTTAAAATCTTTAAAAAATTATTTTTACTCAAGGAATGTATATGTACTAAATTAATGACCTTATTATCATTATACGGTATTAAAAATATTTCATATCTTCAAAAGTTCGGAAAAAGCGTCCAAATGCAGTATTTTAACTGGTAATATATACATTGAGTAGACATTGTCATTCTAATTATACTTATAAATATGTGTATGTACTTATACAGCATAAGTATTAATTTTAAAAAATATAAAATAATTATTGAATCGCCTAAAAATAATTAAAATATTAAATTATTTAAACTCGCAATGAGTACGCAAATGAAGTGTAGGAAAAGAATGTATAAATTTATTTATAATAAAGAATTAATATTTTTTCATCTAAAACAAAATATTTTTTTTGTTAAAAATGATTTTTGTCATTGACATTGATTATATGTATACTACATATACATGAAAATTGATATATTACACTTATTGTAAAATGATTTTCTATTGACATTCAAAATGGCGCAGAAATTTGAAACGTTATATTATTAAAAAAATATTATAATGACATATGATCGATACATGAAATTAAAACTACCGACATTGACCAGACAATATAAAACGATCCCGATGTACCATCATTCAATTTTTCCGCGTTATGGCCCTGATAATTTAATAAACTCACGATCTGCAAATTAGTGTAATTGATTCAATTTCAACATAATCAGGTATATCTGATACTTTTTTGAATATTTATCATAATATTAAAAAATATGCTCTTAAGTATCAATTTACCAAATTTTAGTTAAGTTATAAATTAAATACGAAATTACAAATAATTTACTTCTCATAAATTTAGAAAGAATATTACGACTTTTTACGATGTTGAGAAATTTATTGCTAACGTATAATTAATATAAAAGAAACAAGACCTGGGACGAGCATATTTGCTCATTAGTTTCTTTCAAATATTGTGCATGCATTTAAATCGAGTAATATTATGCAATTAAGTATGTTACTTCCTAAAAGCTGAGACATAATAAGTAATAAATAAGTCTAAATAAGTAATTAAATTTCCACTAAAAGTAATTATAAAAATCACTCGCATACATACATATGTTATAAATATAAATGATAAACAATCAAGTACATCAATGTTTTTATAACTTAAAAATCAATCATTATATTTGTGCTTATCATATTCGAATTCTAATATCCTTAGTTTTTTTTAATTATATATGTTTTTTTTTTATTTATATATAGTTTAGTGTAATTTGTGACAATGCGGATAAATAATTTGGCAGTATTATGGCCATTAAATTGAAAAAAATATACATATTTTATTGTTACGTTATTTTTTTATAAAATAGTAATTCAAATTACTAAAATTATAAATTAAAATAGTATGTATATTATGTGTTATTATTAAAATATATAGCAGTGTACAATAATACAAAGTAAAATGTAATTATATACTGAGACTATTTCTTGAAACGGTTGAATTGAAATTACTGCAATACGAGTAAGAAAAACTCTAATGAAAAAATTATAATATGTAAAACTTTAGTTTCAGTTAAGTTATTTTATTCGCTTTTTATAATATTTCAATGATCACTATATAAGATGAATTAAATAGTTATTTTACATGTACATTAGGCCATAGTAAATTGAACTCAATTTTTGAATGAATTACATGCATAATTTAAAGGAATGAATTTTTAATTAGTAAAAAGAATGTTAATATAATAACTTATGAATCAAAATTGCTTATAATGAAAATATCATTAATTTATGATTTAATTTTTTGTGTAAAAAGTTATTAAAATTATAACAATATCTTGTGATTTCAATTGAAACTCTCTAAAAATATATTATTTTAAAGAACCCAAATTAATGTATTTAATATTTATACAGTACGATGAAAAAAACATACAGTGAATTTAACGTATTTAGAAAAAAATTAAATTTCGAAAAATTATAACATTCTTAACAACTGGGCACTGAAATTTAATAAAAATGTTTTTAATTTTAGTTACTAAATCAAATAAGATAATTTGAATTCGAATAAAGTATTATGATTAAATATATAGGGTCGCAGCTTTTAATTATAATTTAATATTTGCGAAAATTCTAATTTGATATTAAATATTATTGAACAAATATATTGGCTTATCCGACAGGAGATGATGCTTCTAATCTTTTTAAGCTAAATTTTAATGCAATTGGAAGTTCTTCTTTTAAAAGGTCTAAATAAAATAACGATGAAATGAGTAATGAATATGTGCAGAATAGGAGAGCTGTTGCAAGCATTTATAAAAGCTGTTGCTTAGTAATGCCGAGCTCAGTTTTAAAATCATGTGTCTCAAGAGAATAAACAAACGATTGCTAAATTTGAAAGAAGAAAGAAACTCTTGTAAGTAAAGTACCTTCAAATTGGCTAATTTGTCCATTTGAATAATAACCTAGGGATGAAAAAAGCACTCTAATTGCATCATTAATATTCACGGGGCTTTCATCAAAACGTTATTATAATAGCTTTGCGACATAATTAAAGCTTATCATTTAATGTGCACTTTTTCATATTTAAAGAAGCTACATGAATTTTATTTTAATTGCTAAAGTTTGCGACGAAAATTGCTCACCGTATTACCGCCCTATAGAAAGTCGATTCCTGGCTACTCCAGCCGTCTCTTATGCTCGATGTATACTCAAAGCCTCATGAGCGCCTCCCCCACACTACCAGCATTTTTTCCTGCACAAAAGATCGGCCTATATATTACGTAACAGTATACGTGATGGCTGCACTCCGAGGCCGGAAGTACGCACGTGGTTCACCGCATGATCTCACGGCTCTGTGTCTGCGTGCGTGCGCCAAGGCGCTTTTGTCCGTCGCTGCCTCTACGGCACAACTTTTTTCTCCTTCTTTCTTTCTATTTCCTTTCCGCTGGCCCTTCCTTCCGATTGCTCTCGATCCCTTGCCGGCTCTTCGCAAATTATCATTACGATAATTTACAAATACCGGCGTTGGCAATTATATTTGGAAATTACTTAAAATTTATGCGCTGAACTTCATTTTCATGTCTCGTACGAATTCAAATATTTATGACGACAAATATTTTAGAAGTTTAAGAATATGACTCGTGACTTTTATTTAAATCTATTTTCCATTGACTGAATATATTAGTGAGAATATCTTCTTTTGATTAAGATGCAAATTACGATTTAAAATTTTCATTTGCACGCGACGCTTCTTGAGCGCCCAACGGTTTATCGTCGATAAAACGACGAAAATAATATTTAAAAGAATTCTGAATTTAAAATAATTTTTGGACTATACATATTTTATTAATTAATTGATAAGTCAGCTGAATATCGCAACAAGCTTTCCATCTGCTAAATTTTTAACAATTTTTTCTAAATTTATTTTCATCCGGCATTTTATTTATCCAGTAATCTTGCACCATTCAAAAATATTTTCTCCCTTAACACACAACACACGTTTGTATACATTATTAATTCGCATACTTCTTTTAATCGTACCAATATGATACGATAAAATAAGAGTCTTAACCACGAGTGCAAGGATTTTACTCATACAAATACAGGCCCATTTCCGACTGCGATCGCGATTTATATTTTTATTATATTATGTAACTTCGAGAATCAAGAAAGAAAATTTGTATTTTACATAGCTCGCTTTTCTTATATTATTATCTCTATTTCATTTCTTACAGATTTAAATTCAATTATACTAAAAAAACCGTTCTTGTTTTTCTATTATAAGAAACGATATTTATAATTTTACATATATTTATAATTATATTTACATATTTAATTTTCAATTTATTTTTAATGAAATTAATACATTTTTATAAATAGACAAAATAAATCATACAGTATAGTCATACAGTATAAATTTGATGTAAAAATATACCGTACAATAGCTACAAAATTACCAATGTAGTTTTCAATGGCCTTCAAGAAAGTACTTGATTCGCAATGAAAGTCTTGAATAAAAGTAGGCATTGAAAGTAAGCAACGAAATTAGGTATTACGGGCAAATATTATTACGCCGAATTATTTTGCCACTCAAATTTGAGAAAAGCTCTACTATCCAATGATTAATCTTAATTATCAAAAATTGCCTTTTTAAAAAGATGCTCTTAACAAGTCTGATTTTTGTTTTGTACCATGCAACGTACTTAAATTCAATTTAATTATCGCAAAAATGCTATAAAAATCAAGTGAATATAAGAAATATTATTTATGTAAAACTATCGACTTTGTATTTAATCTTCAGCAACGATAAATAAGGGGTATTACAGTAAAACGATTTAACAACTTGATGTTATTTGTTCTATCGACAAAGCTCGCAGTCGCGCACCAAAACAGCATTTACGATTAATTTAACATTAAATTAAGGTTTCAATGTGTAAAATAATCGCGAAATTATCAATACTGTATCGTAATTATAGCGGTGGACAATAAGGGATAATGAGTTGTGCTCGCAATAATGTTAAGTGAATTTTGCAGAAATGGTCGCGGTGATAGAGGAAAAGTCTACCAATCGTAAATTAAAACTCGGCAGGGGTAACCCGATGATTTTGAAGCAGCCTCCGAAATTCTCAGTCGATGCCTGTTATCCATCAAAGCATAGGATACGAAGAACTGAATTGGGTCATGCGAATTGGGGAGGGCCGATGCGCTCAACACGGCTAATCATTCAAAGTGGGAGAGGAAAGCAGCCGAGGCCGTGAAAAATACTCAATGGAGACGATGTCTCGGGTGTCGGTCGAGAGCTACGCAATTAGACGCGCTTTTTAGGCTCAAGGCATAATTATAGTTCATTAGGAAGAAGAGATCGGTAGCCGCGTCGAGAAGAACAAACCCCTTATTCTTGGGTAGCTTTGCCTCGGCCTGTTTAACATTGATTCGCGCGGAGGGCCAAATTATGCTTCCATTAAACGAGTTGAAATAAAGATAGCGAGCGATGGGGACACTACTCACGAGGAACTACAACTTAAGCCATGCGCATATGCTAAACTCCTTATCTTATATCTGCCGATGATTGCACGTACTCTCAAGCATCCGGATAAATATATTTGTCACCCTACCCTTCTCTCCTAGTCTAGCTCCAATTTTGAACCGCTCGAAGCTATTTTATTAATTTCTGGTACTCCAATCTTATTATACAAGAATTATCTAAGATTGTATTATAGGGAAGTTAATTTTGAAATTTATCGATTGATATCGATATTAAAAGGTACCATAATAGTGAATTGTCTGACAAAATATATCTTTATTCGTAAATTAAATTGAGAGAAAAAATTTTTAAAATCTTCAAATCGTTCACTGTGAAATTATTTATAAGTAAATCAATAATGATGCTTCTTCATTTTTGTCCGTTATTCTGATATAATAATGAGGCTATTCTATGAAAATTAAACTATATTTGTCGATCGAAATGTGATAAGGTAAGATTAATTAAAAATTGATTGCAGGTAATTATAATTATTAGCATTTTAAATCGAGCATAGGCTAATTTTACACATACATACGATATATTTACAATAACATATTTTCCATTATAAATCGAAATAAATTTTTCTAAAAAAGTGCTTTTCATCAATTTTACTCTAAATTTTATTATCTATATGATTTGACACTCATTAAAATGATTTTCTGTATTGATGTGCAAATTATGGAAAAAGATTAATATAACGTTTGCATATTTTGTGTGTTATAATGTATTATAGTATATATATATATATCAACTTAATACCACCTGAATGTTTGAAAATGTTAATACCAAATTTATTAATTTTAGTTCTATTTAATGTCAGTCAGGCTCGAGTATTTGAAAGTAATTTAAAATGTGATAAATGATCCCCTAAATATTATTTTCAATCAGTTACGTAAATTCATGGAATATTAAGTTTAATTAATAAACTCGAAATTTATTGTGATACATGACTCTAATTTAATAAATATGCGCATAATTAGCCATACATTTTCTTTATCCCGTCTTTTCTATAGATGCATTGTTGATAATGAAGGCAAAAGACAAAAAATGTATAAACATTATACTAATTACTAAATGCATATTATATAGGCCTATTATTCTTAATGACATTTTTCCATGAATGTTTGGGAGAATTTAGATGCTTATGAGCCACGATTCATGCAGTGACTTAGTTCCAAAATAAACAGGCTTCCGATAATAAGTAGAGTGCTTAAAAGGAAATTTATTCCACTAATTTCTCAATATAAGCATGAAATCTTAATGATGAAAAGGGAGTTGAAAAAAAAGTTCTAAGACCGCTGAAGACTTTTGATAGCCCCTAGCGATGCAATGTATTAACGGGAAAGTCAGGTGGCAGGTCGGCGACATCATAATATCATAAATTGCCTGTAACGTCCCATCGCTCCTCCCTCGTGTCCCGTGTCCCCAAACTACATCTTAGCTTGTCATTCTCATTACGGGGCATGTTAAAAAGTCGGTCAAAACGCGCGCATGTCGAGATTTAAATGAATTTTGCAAGCGAAACGAAAGATAATCTAGGAAGTCGAAAGCGAATGTGGCAATTTATGTGCGGCTTGATACCCGATAACTCGTACAACCGAAGAAGTGCATTTTAATAGCTGCGCGAGCCCGCGGTAATCGCAACGATTAAAACATTCTGCTCAAAAGGAATATATATATATATGTGTGTGTGTGTGTGTGCGCGCGTGCGTGCGTGCGTGCGTGCGTCCCGATCGAGTGTGTGGTGGGTGTGTGCATATAGCCGCAGGCTTGCAACCACTGGAAATCAAGTGAAGAAGTTAGCTATCGCGATGTTGATGGGGCCAGAGTCAATGATCGGGATTGGGCCGGTCGTTTGTGGCCTCGAAGTGAAGCACGCGATCACGGATGAACGAGTCCCCGGCTTTGCTCGTCAATTAGATTGATAATTAACAAAAAATTGCCGGCCTGCGGGATGATTGCATTTGAAGGGTTGGGCGGGAAGTGTTGCGACTCTTCATTAAAACCCCTCATCTTACTACGCTTCTTACTTATTTGAGAATGCGCCACATTCAGTTTCCAATTCTATTAATCCAAGAATTTCGTTGCAAATCCATGTCTGTATAATACAAACTCAAAAAGTAGGACAGATGTTTAAAACATTATTATTCATATTTAAGTCTCCAAGAACAATTACTGTATTTGAAATCATATCTTGTGGAGCATCGATAAAATCAATGCATTCTTAAAATATTATTCAAATCTACGTAAAATAATTTTTCCATTTCTTCCGACAAATTTTTATGTCTTTTCTAATTGAATATATTTCCGAATAGTATACAGTTTAGACCGATACGATTGTCTCAGTAAATTTGAAAAGAAATTTTTAAGAGCCACAACCCTAAACCCCGCAATATTAACTAAGTGTGTGAGTAAAATTCGATAGATTTGTTTCAAAAAAACATTCTCAACAGCAAGGGTAACTTTGTAGCCATATTCTTTAGTAGATATTGAGAATGAGTAATAAAAGTAATTTTAAAATTTTACCTCACGACAAACGTGCTTGTAATTTTATTTACGAATTTTGTTAATAAAAGTGAACATGCGATTGCGCCTGCGCTGTCTTGTCATTAACTAAAAGCAAAGACGGAAACTCAGGAGTGCTAATAAGTAAATAGAGAGAGAGAAAAAGAGAGAACGAGAGAGCTAGAGAATGAGAGAGAGAGCGAGGGATTGAGAGAGAGAGAGAGAGAGAGAGAGAGAAAGAGAGAGAGAATGAGAGAGAGAGAGAGAGAGAGAGAGAAGGAGACAAAGAGAGATAGAGAAGGAGAAACGGGGCATTCCTATATGACGATGATTAATAACCGATACGCATTACTTAGCGCCGGCATAAATAAAAAGTGCACTGCTCTTGCAAATAAATTATTTACAGAAAAATATAATCATATATCATGGCGCCGTTGTTTGTGGCGCCCACAGTCGATTGCCAATCGATCAGATCGCCTTGTCGACTCGCGCCCCTACCGCGCCGCAACCCCACCACCACAACCTCGGCTCACGCACACTAGCGCACACCCGCCGCCGCCGCGGCCCCCCCCCGCCAATAGCCGCCCCTTATTGCATCATCTATCGCTCTCGGTGCCGACGGCGTCGTCATTCGGGGCGGGGGGCTGCTTCGGGTCGTAGCTGCTTTTTTTCGTCCTCCTTCCCGCTTTGATACGTCATATCACATCGCGACGAAATACCTCGCCACGATAAATCACGATTATTTGACCGAAACTTTACGCCGCTGGCAGTATATTTTACTTATGTAGACACAGGCTCGAATCACCGCGCGCTCCTTTTTTTCCCAACGTTACAGGACGCGGCAGCGGCGGCGGGACGGGAGGACGGGAGGACGGGTAGGAGGCATTACATTTTTAAATGGTTTTGTACGTTTTGAATAGCAATGGGCGCGCGGGTCGGAGAATCGCGCCATCTTTCACGCGGGCTGCGGGAGTTCGCCGAACATGAGCGGAGGGTGCCAGAGGTCGGCCTCGGCAAGGGCGAGTCAGGGCGAAGGCGAGGAGATGCCGCGAGGGAGAGCGGGGTCGGCTGGGGGGGGGGGGTTAGAGCGAAGGAGAGAAAGATGGCGAATACGAGGAAGAGCCGCGCTCGTCGTGTCAGACGGGCGCCGGCCTCATTTGCGGGGCTTTCGCTAGAACTTTGCGGCCAAGAATTATAATTAAGATCCACCGACTCCTTCTAGCCTTCTACCTTCGTCTCCGTCCCGCACTCCCACCCCCGCCCCCCCCCGTCGTCGTCGTCGTCCCCCCGCCCCCCACTACCCCCCTATCAGCCGCAGCCGCTCTTGTCTCGTCGTCGTATTACCCCGCTCCTCGCCCCCCACTCCTCGATATTACATTCCATTCCGCGGTAGATCAATCCTCTAATGGCCGGAAGTTTAATTTGTGCCAGGCTACAAAATAACAGTGATAATTATTATACTTCGTTGTATCGCTGATATAACAATGGCTCGACAGCAGGAGGACGAGGGGGTGCCGGGCTCGGGAGGAGAGAACGGTAGCAACGCCGGCGACGGGATGGCAACGGCGGCGCAAGAATCGCCGGGGACGGCGTTGGCTTGGCCCGACGAGGGGGGCTGCGGATGGATAAAGAAGTAAGTATCTTTCGGCACTCGGGGCGAAAGGGATTTCTCACGGGCAAGTTCGGAGACGACCGCCGATTCGTGCATTTGCGCGCGGACAAAACTAAGACTTATAATTAACGAGCCGAGGGAAATAAACTGCGCCGCTCGCCGATGTTTAATGTGCGCAATGCCGAGCTTAATGATGAATATCCTGTCGCCTCGTTAACATTTAAAATTTTTCTCGCGATAGATGCTCCTTTTTCGATTATTGGTCCGTAGAATAATAAAGAAAATCCCCCGTTACGCGTATTTCGCTGGCGATCCAGAGAATAAGCTCACCACCCTAACAAGTATGCAACGTTAAAATCACCCGTACACATTCAAATATAGCTCCGTTAATAATTGCCAAGAGAAGGTTTCATTTCGTAGCGACGGTAGGTTTCTTTCGAGTAAGAAAACATATATATATATTGACAACAAAGAGAATTCGAAAAATTTTAGTAGAGCTTAATGCATTGCGCCAATTGCGCGATCATGGAAACTTAAGTATATGCATAATGTGAGAGTAAATAAATTCCGAGGAAACTATTTTACCTTTTCAACAACCGCACGATTTATCCTGAGATTACATCTCATCTACAGTTCGAGTTCCATTCTCCTTTTTGCTTCTCGTAATCGATATTATCTACCTGAGTCAATTATAACGTTCGATCCAGTTGCTTCTTCTCAATGGCATAATAATTCGCTTTGATAAGCTGAAAATCGTGCGTAATGAGCCAAAAGCCTTCCCGTTAGATAAACAAAAATAAATCGGAGCCGATGAATAACGAGTGCTCCTAGCATCGACTTCAAGTCTTTTATTTTCAAGTTCGACTCAAATACCGAAAGAACGCGATCGTCTTGAAGGCAAACATTGTACTCCGCTGGAATCCCCTGCAATCGATTCCAGCGTTATTGATACCCAGTACTTTCTCTTCCACGCTTAAATCAACATTACACAAACTTGGTCGTGTGTAACGAACGCGACCGAGTATTTGTTCCCGCTAAACAAAAGCTCGAACATTTAGCCAAGATTATTTATACGTCTCTCGTAGCGGCACCGCAGACGTTAAAATGCTCCCCGTATTTAGGCGAGTCTCGCGCCATCGCGCGCTCGGACGCGGATTTTTCCCTGGCTCCCGAATTTCTCCCCCAAGCGTATCGATACCCGCTCGCACTTGGCCGAGCCCCGTTACGTCTTGCACTGATTCGGCAATAATTTCATACTTACAAGTGCAGGCGTCCCCGCTGGGACAGTTTTTGCTCTCCTTTTACCTCGTTATCCTCTCCTCCCCCCCCGCTCGACCGCACCCTCCGCCCCAGCTCCCTTTTGCCGATCTAATATTGGCAGCTTGTCGGCGCTTACCTTCGCATAGATGGAGCGGTCACGTCGGCTTATGCCACGCATTCGATTGCGCTACAGCCTCCGGAATTCGTTATACAAATTACAAACATGCCTCTTGCGCTTCTTGATGAATTAATTTTTTTTTCCCTCCGTATGCCGATATTCCACATGGAGCACGCCAAAAGGTGATATACCGCTTTTATCGAGTATCGTAAACGGCTATTAATTTCAAAAGCTTCCTCCTGCGCGCCCTATTTCTTTTTCGCAAAAAATACCTTGTCAAAATTCTACGTACCGCCACTATACTATTTTGTCACAATAAAAATCTTACGGAGAAGTACAATATACTCTTAACCGAATTGAGCAATACGCACGCAGACTTGGACTTATATTTCATTTCTCGAGATTAACGAATGGTAATGCCGAGGCAAATATTTCCCATCGCAATCCTCATTCGGAAGTCGGCTGTGTCATCTTTAATTATTTCAACGTATTTAAAATACGAATCGCTGTGTCGGCGAGTGCATTTACATTAAATTGCGCGACTCGTTGTGCCAAACGCGATTTCAAATATAATTTTCGCATTCGGCAAATCCAAATGGCATAATTTTTGTCGCAAAGTATATTGTTTATAAGGGATGACGATGAAAAGCTTGGATCGAGCCATGGCCAAGTGATGCGCGTCTGTTGGTAGAGTATTAACGGTACGAAGCGTCTATTTATCCTACTGGCAGAATTGACATTAATAATAATGAAATCGATTTCTGCGGTTCACGTAACAAAAGCAGACTCGGTAGTCTCGTGGAGGTCAGAGGTGCGCACTCAAGTGCAGTCCAGGCTCTCCTTGAGCCAGTATGGCTTAGGGAAAACTAAGCTATTCACGGCACCGAGGCTCGCGTTGATGCACCAATGCACGGGATCTTTCATTGGCTGTTAGAACGATGCCACTGGCCATTGCCTTTGGCACTGAGTCACTAATGGCTTTGATCGACCATTAATTGACCCGCCGACAGGATATCATCTCTTTAAAGGATTCGTGAGCAATTCACCAAGTTCAAGGAACACGAGGCGCGACTACATCCATGGATATTTGGTAACGTTCCTTACGTTTGGAAAATAAATGACTCGAGATAGCGAACTGAAGAAGATTAGATTTTTCAGCAACAGCTGTAAAATATACAAGTCCATTGGCCGATTTTAATTTGTGACAAAGGCTGTCGAAAACTAAATTTACATTTATTCCATTGATACTTTTTTCATTTGAATGCTTTAAATAATGTGACCCGAGACACTTATTTTAAAAATATCTTCTTTTTTATACACCGCCTTGTAGGCATTAAATCTATAAACTTTACAAACTCAAAATAACAGCTTTACGTACGAGCAATACCTATATTACTTAAGGACTATACAAATAATTTGCTTTCGATTGTGCACCTACACGAGCTTCAAGCAAGTATAAAAATAAATTTATTTTCTCTCTGAATAATATTAATATTTGCTATAATAGATTATACCAGTATTGGATACAAATATGACAACAAAAGAACAATAGTGTATTATTTGCAATAATTTATATAAATGTGACGTTTGAAGAGTAATTATCATTATTTTTAAAACGAAATACAGAGAATAATTCATTGGTAACGATTTTTTTTTCTTTCAACTGCAACATATTTGTAAGAAATTTTTCATAAATATTGGACTTTTATTTACATTTAATATTTTATTAAACTCCTTCTACAATTGTAAAATTACTATTAAATGCGTTTTATATAATGTTAGAATTCAAATCAACAGAGGCAACTTGAACATTTACATTATCCCTACATGTCTATTTATTTTAAACACAATCTCTATTAAAAGTATAAGCTTAAGTTTTGCAATATTTTGATCCAACGCTATTGATTTTTCACGTCCAACGTAATGTCGAGAAAAGAAAACTTAAAGTTCCGAATCCGTCATTCAATTCGGTCCCCGATCAGCTTGCCCCGATCAGTCCCCCGTATATACCCTAATCAGTCCTCCTAAATAAATAATATATTAAACGGCGTCTGCGCGTAGTTCGACCCGGAGCTCATCGAATCTCAGCCCCGATCTCGTAACCCCCCCCCCACCTCCCCAACCCACATTACCAATAGGGCTCCCAGCGTACAATTTCCGTCCCTTTGCAATTAAAAGGAGGCATTAAAAAGAGGACGTTAATTTTTGTCCCCTCGTGGGCCCAATACTTGGGAGCACCCCTTTTTCAAATCAATCGATCGGCAGTTCCGCGCCCAAGAGTCTCACCTAATCGAAGTCGCAGTTCGTGCGCTTTACTGCTGCACGAGCGCCCACTCGACTAAATCATCCGTGTTTGTTTAAACAATGGAGGGGCGGGGGATACCAGCAGCCCCAATCACTCGCGATTCTCGCAATTTTGGCATTTCGAAGCGTGGCATAAGGGATGCCGTGCATGAAAACGAATAATGCTGCCGCGGCTCAAAATGCTCGGCCTTATTTGGCCTGATGCACACGCGTGGCACAAAGGCGTCTTATTAAAATATGCATGAGGCCACACATTTAAAACTCCTCGAGCTACGTTGTAGTAGCGGAAAATTGAAAAAGCACTGCGCGAAAGGCCAGACGCATTATTTAACATACTCGTACCGTACAAAATTTTCATTACTCACTGCATAAGCATTGTTAGCAATTGCAGTCTCTTTTACTTATTTTTGTTAGCTTAATTTGTTTGCGTTGTTTTTGAGATACAAGATTCACGTGTCCTGAAGCAACTCTATTGCATTGCAACGCGTATAATAATGACTGAATTTAAGATAGAGGTACAAACCAGTGGATTATGGATCAAAAAATTCTGCGGTCGTGAGAAAGTTGCACGTCGGATTGTTCGAATTAACGAGACTTGTCTTGCGAGTACCAGACTTAGCTTCCTTTCGCGTACGGAGTTTTCGATAAATCGTTGCAGTGCGAAATTATCAGGATGTCCGAGTAACGCTAGAGTCGACGCTTTGCGAAGCTCGGCTTGACCGTACGTGGCGCGCGCCTCGTTTTCCACGAGGAGAGGATCGTCGGCTCGTTGGCTCCTAATCTACGACGAGCCGAGGGGATTCACGATGTCGGTTGACGAGAATCCGGGGAAGGTGAAGAAGGAAGAGCCGGGAGCTCCTGCGCTTGAGTCGCGTGCGTGCCCAAGTGCCAAGGAGGAATTATCCAGACTTACGCATGTACGTTGGAAGCCAGGCAATGCGGTTTTCGCCGGGCGGTATAATTAGGGAGCCGAAGGGGTGGCTCGTAGTCGCTTGCACAGAGCAGCGGCCAACCGATTGTGACGGCGCTGGGCTGCTTGTGGAGGTGAGAGAGGGGCGAGATGAACGGATGATGAGTGACGGGGGAAAAGGCCGAGGGAGAGGCAGGAGACGAGGTGACGGTAGCGATGACGCTGATGTATGGAGAAAAAATAGTGTGTTAGGGTTGGGGGGTGGGGGGGGGGTACAGGCGGCAAAAGAGGCTGACAGATGTGGGAGCATTGTTTTACGGCTGGAGACCCTAGGCTGCCTCTTCTCCTCTCTCTCTCTCTCTCTCTCTCTCTCGCTCTCTCCCTGCTCTCTCTCTCTCCCTCCCTGCTCTCTCTCCCTCTTACGCATTCTTATTCGCGAATCGGACTCGCCGTAGGGTACTACGAGTACTCGCTGTGATTCCGAATGGGGCTCCACGATTTTTGTCAAATTCATTCAGCAATAAGCGCCGATTCTCGCGAGAGGCACGTCCGGACGATAAACCGCGCTCCTTCGCTTTGTTGGCTCGTTCTCTTGCCCTCCCATTGTCCTCCTGCTCTCTCGCTCCCTCCTCACCGTTTATCTTTGTTATTATTACAACGCGCTTTGTCGCCCTGTTCTTTGCAGGCTCGCGTGTCCCATTGTGGCTGAACGGGAACGCTGAGAAATCGGAACGCATCGAGTCCGCTTTCAAAAGTGGCGCAGCCTCGGCTTCCGTCCTAACTCCTTCGCTCGCTCATCGATTCCGACCTCTGATCGCCGAGCGCTTTATCTCTGTCGGTGCCTACGGGTGACACGTGGCTAATGACCTACCAGAGATAATCGGGTTCTCGCAATTTATGCCCCAAAATAACCCGACGCTCTTTATTTGTTTTCGTCGCGCGGACCACGCAGGAACTTTGCCGAGCAGTGCTAAAAACTTGTTGGCTACCTCGCTACGATAGCTGCTGCGCCTTTGATGCTCGATATAAATCAATTTTCACATTATTAAGTCTCAAATGAAATTCTATGCTTGCGCAGCCAGAAATTCTGTAAATGTGGAGGCATTTTTTTTTTTTTTTTTTTTTTTATAAAATTGCATTTCCTCGGAGGGATGCACGATCTCTTTCCCCAGCTCTGTCTATTCGACTCATCGCATATCAACTCTATAGTTATTTTTATTAAACAGGTTCCTTTATTATCTTGGATTCCTTTCAATTTCATTCTGGATTTTAACTAAATTTTGATCAAATTTAGACTTTTAAAGCTTAGACATCTATGGATTCCGTTACCTTTTCAAAGCATCCGAGACTATCGTCGCGTCAGCAATGAAAACGCGTCGCAGCACACCAGACATCCTATTTTTTTTTATTTCAACCAATCCTGTTTATCGTTATGATTCTCTTAAAAAATATTCAAAGTTCTTTCGAATCATTTTAAATACAATTTTTAATTTTAAATATATAACAAAATAGTGCCTTTATCACTAGATTTCTTTATAAATAATTTATTTTTATATTAATTCGTTACGAAAGGTTGGTATTACTGTATAGTTCACAACAATATTACTTTCATCATAAATAATTACTTACGTAATCAATAATAAATTATCAAATACAAGCTAAATGTTCCTATAAAAACTACTTCCTACATAAGAACTAAAAAACCCTATACAAGTTTATTAACTCTTTACCTATTTGTATATATTTGTTATACTTATTTATTCGAAAATGTAAATTTTTACAGTATATCTTTAATCATTAATTAACATTTGCATCCAAACTTACGCATGAGAATGTAATGAAATAACTTATTTTATATTATCACTTTTAAAAAATTAAAGATTTTTTTGTGATTTACCCTCTTTACAATATTTTTCAATATGTATAAAAAAATTTTTAAAAGGCTGAAAAGCAATCATTTTGAAATATAAATCAATTTTATAATACATTTATTATATAAGTAAGAAAAATGGAATTTAGTTCAATTAAATTTAAAATGTATTGCAAACGTATATTTCGTTTTACTATTGCTGGTTACTCAGAAATTAGAAATTAAGTAATTTTACATTTAATTTTACATCAATTCAGAAGCGGCTGAATATCGTAAGATATAGTAAAAACTAATATCAATATCAAGCTATAAAGCCTAACACCGTAAAATAAATTTTTACGTAGGTAAATATATTTTGCGATAGTTTTTTATAATTTATAATATGTACATAATTGAAGATTTTATTAAAACAATTAAAAAAGTGCTTGCATTTTTCAGAACTATAAATTAATTGTATATTTTTATATAATCTTGTTTATTTTATCTTATTATTAAAAAATTGTGTAGAAGGTTATATTTTATAATCAATCAACATGTTTCGATATTTTAACATCAGGTGCATTTTTTAAAATGTACATTACTTTTTATAAAATTATTCGTTCCAAATTTTGGCAGAATTTAGAAAGAATTAGCATAGACATAACAAAAAAACTGTAAAGTCTGTCAGATATTTTTGTGCAAATAATTAATTTATCTAAAAATTGAAAATTTACATACGCATATTATTTATACATATATAATCTTTTAAGTTAATTTGAATTTGAATAGAAATTATATTTAGATGAAAATAGACAATTTTGAAAAGCAATCTGTAGATGGTTAGTTATTAAAGAATTTATTCAATTATATCAAATTTGTTATATTTTTAATCTAGCAATTTTAAATAAATATAACATTTTTATCGATTAATTTTATAAATATTCTTTGAATGAATTTTTAAAATACAACTTTAACATCTACATATCTGTTTTAAATTTAAAATTATTTTCGTGTAACAATACAAAGTTTTTTAAAACTTATATTTTTATTTACAATATTTACAAGTAACTAACCTTGCAACATTGCAAACTCGTCTAGCAATGAGATTCTTTTGTAAAAGATTCTTCATTTGCTTAATCAATTATATTAACCAAATGGAATTACAAGCTGCTTTCGACTAAATGTTTTTAAAAGTTAAAAATCGAGAGACTAATAATTATTAAATTTAAGGCATTAAATCATGTTATTGTAAGAAATAAGGTACCGTTATTCAAATAGTGCACTTTTCACTTTATTTACGAGCAAAATTTAACTGCAATTTACTTGCACATTACCCATCGTCCATCTCGGTCCCTCAAGCTCATACTGCATTTTAACTTTTTTTCACCTCATTCCCTTGCACTCCCTCTATCATTCTCTATCTGTCAGAGCTCTTCCCCTTTACAAGGCTGGAAAATTTTTTTTGTTCGCACTTTTTTATTTACGCGTGAGCCCTTCTAAAAAGCATCGTTCGATGATCGTCATGAGAAAACGCGCGACTGCATATGCAGCACGATTTTCATTATAGATTTTTGTTGAGCGATTTTTTATCTTTATTTCTTTGCATTGGCAAAAAAAAAAAAAAAATCATAAAAATAAAATTGAGCGCGAAATACCCATTTTTGAAATATGAATAAATGAGTCTTGAAGGTGCGCGAATTTACCTTTAGCTTTTTAATTTTCGTCATGAGCTAAATACTCTTCAATACTATTTGGCTCATTTTGAGCACGGACGAAGCTTCTCTACCAGTGGCTCATATTTTATTTAAGCGTGCATGATCGACGAGGATAAAAAATATTGTTTGGCCAGTAGGAGATAAAAACATACGGAGGTAGCTTTAATAGGAGGTCGCGCAATTACTGCACGATTAGGAATGCAGAGAGTTTGCGCCTCATCGCTTGGACTTGTTGCCGACGAACTGTCAACCTTTAAGGAAAAAAAAGAGCCTTCCGTGTAGGGCGCATCCCCTCCAGGCCGGCATTTATTCTCCCGCTCATTATTAAATTCTTTTTAAAAAACGCTAACGGAGCACAAACTTTACGCTCGTAACAAAGGGAATGAACTTGGTGTCCTGGTAGCGAGCAGCGCCATGGGGTGCACATCCGTAAAATTAGAATACTGTTGTAACGCGCTAGTAATGATGTCTTTAAAAAGAGGGGCTCGAGGATCGAAGGATAGACAGCCTGCCGAACTTTATTATCGACGTTAATCTGATTCTACGAGCCTCTCTAATGAAGCAGCGCATTACAGATGTTACAAGTGTTGATACTCGCCGGGGACCGCGCGGATGAGTCACGTATTCGAATTTTAATTTCTTCGCGTAAAGCCGAGTAATTACGGTCGAACCTCTCCGAGGGCATGTGTAGTCACACCTCTCATTAGGTTTTTGACAGCCCATCACGCGCGGATCCGATCCCCCCCCCTCCTCTGCGGACGCGCCCCCCCTCCCCCTGCCCCTGTCCCGAATCCGTCTTCTCGCTTCCTTCGCCAACACCAGCAGCAGCGCCAGCACCAGACTGGCACCCGCACTAGCCGCCGCCGCCGCCGCCGCCCCTCACCCTCACCCTTTCTTCTCTATGCCCTCCACGTATCTCACCCGCCCCCCACCCATCATCACGCCCACAGAAGCGTTCGACGAGCCTCGCTAACGCACGCATGCGTACTCCCTCCTCGGCTAACTCTTTTTTCCCCCTGACCCTACTCTGCTCTCTCTATCTCTCTCTCTCTCTCTCGCGCTCTTTATCTTTAGCCCATTCAACCCCCCGCTTTCCTTTGTTCTTAGTCTCATTGAATTCTACCCCTTCCACCATATAAGAGAGCGGGGCATACGAATCGCTCGGATTTTGAAGTGTTGGACGGCAATTAAAATACTCACTGACGTCACGCTTCAAGCCAAACGGTTTCTGAATGGGGGTTGGGATGTAGCCATGCATCGTAATAGCTCGATGCTTGCGGATGAAAAATTCTAATTCGCTTGATTTATTAAAATGTATGCACACTCCGGAAAAGTAATTAATAACATATTAGTACGATAATTGGGAGGGGGGAGGGAAAGTTTTTGAAGTTCCTTGATAATTAATAAATCTCGTACTTCCGTACAAATTTCAATTTTTTCACTTTTGCATTAGACAAAAATTATAAATTCATTACTCGTTAATATAAATTTTGGTAATTCAATATCTTCGAGATGATTTTTTCTTCTTACGGTAAATTCTGTAGAACTAAAAATTTTCTAGGAAAATCTATAATATTTCCTTATTTTTAAATGTTTCTTTCATGCCAACAGCATCAATAATGACAATATTTACTTCTTTTATTAGAACTGAAGAAAAATTTACAACAGAATATTAAAATGAGATGTAAGTTTTCTTTTAATTTCAAAAGTTTTGAAGATTATATTTACAGGCCTAAGAAATTATAACCGCAAAATTAAATTATAAAACCGTAAAAAAATTGAACGGTCCGGGCTTTACCTACAAAGTTCATTGTATTCAATTTCGACCTATTAATTCGTAAAGTTTATCTCCATAAGTACCTTTTGATTATAAAATAGAGATCTTGTCTTTCTCGCGATAATTTTTTTTCATTTATCTATAATTCCTTCCATTTTCGAATAGAAGTCGCTTTTTGTAGAACAGTTGTACATGATGTTTTTTTAGTCATATTTGAGCTTTACTACCACAGAGAAGATAATAATGAAAAAATATAAGTTTGAATGCTGTTATTACTAAATTTTAATGAAGCTTATAATGATTAATGTTCACATAAAAAGTATTACACTCCTAACAACTATGTTTAAGCTTTATTTTAACTAAAATTTTTCCGCATTCTGTATGGGTCAATGTATTAGTCCCCAATTTCACTGTATTATGCATTATACGAATTATTGTCTTCTACATTCTTAGAACATTCACACGTCGAATAAATTATGGTAATGTATTGTAATACCACTCCTTGTATAATATACATTTTCCATCATAGTAAGGGGTGTAGTTATTAAAATTTATTACAAAAGTACGCATGTGTTTCATAATATAATGTTTATGATGTTTCTTTATAATATACTTAACAAGTAATTATTACTTTACGCAGATACTTTTATACTTACTCATTATGGCATACTCTGATTAAATATACTCTATTCTTATTCAATTCTAATAGAAAGCAAATCTTAATCATTTTTGTGGAAAAAAATATTTATTATGCTTTTTTAAAAATATTGATATCATTAAGGTTACAATAAAAGATAATGTTATGAGATCGAAAAAAGGATTGTCATAATTAGAGGCGATGAAAATTTTGTATTCTCATGCGAAGAATTAATCATACAGGAAAGTAAATTTTTGTACGATTCATAATTTCTTGCACATTTATCAATAAAAAAAGTTAAATTATTTATTTATCGTGCAAGAAGGATGAGATTAGACAATTTTCTCTTCATTATTCTCATCTATCATTCATTAATGACGAAGATAGGCTTTGAACGTGTGAACAAAAATAAGACTAAGAAGAAAGGAGCAGGTTTAATAAACAAAAAAGCTGATTTACAGTGGTAAAAAAGATTAAAGACATGCAGGTGTTGGCAAAAGAGAGAAAAATGATTTAATTTGGTTGGTTACAAACAGTAATACTATAAAACATAAGAACATTGCAGGCCAGTGTAAATATTTTTAACTCACGTTTAAACAAAAAGATTCTTTCAGCTAAATTTTAATAGCTTTTGAGTCATTTTTCAATTTTTATATTAATTATTTATGGATTTTTAACTTGTTGTCGGACACTAAAAATAGTTATACGTGTTTGGAGCATATTTTTATATTTAATTTTGCTTTAAAGCTAATATTTTTGTAAGCATTATGCATTAATTAATTCCATATTTAGCGATGACTAAAATGATAGGAGCATCAACCAGTTATGTATTAAAGTTATCCGTGCCGTATTATAACAATATTAAAAATTCCGAAGTATGAATAAATGAATGAAAAGATAAACTATCATAATATAATGAAATTCAATGAAAGTAAAACATAAAAAACAATCTTCTATGCATACGTTCCGCTTCAGTAGGCATATATGTATAAAGTGATGTATTGTAAATTATTAAATAAGAAGCAAGAGAAGAAGAGAAAAAGGGAAGAAGAGAGAGAGAGAGAGAGAGAGAGAGAGAGGGGAAGACGTGATAGGGTAGAGGCCAAAAAGAGAAAACAGTCAAGTGCGTGGCTTAATTTCCTGCTAAATTACTACTTTAATAGGAAAGATGAACGGCACTGATGAGGAGGGTTAGCCGGAATATAAATAGGGAGTGTATTCCCGTCCTCCGTCGCGCCGGACCCTTACTCTGCCAGGACGTCTCTCGCCACCTAACCATCCCTTGGCTCTTCACCCGACCTCGAACTTTTCGCTCTCTCGTGCGCGCAACCCCTGATGTTACCGAGAACAATGCTGCGTGACGAAAAAGATACGAGGATCCGCATGCCCGCATGTCGAAGCAGGGAAAGGGACGCGATGCCGCGCAAAAACTCGCTGCTCGCGAGCTCCCGATTACGAAGCCGGCGTGACTGCGCACCGGCAATCCTTGCCAAGAAGGCCTCATTCTCCGGCCCCCATTCCCTCGCCCGGCCAGTGGACGTCCCCGCTCGACTACTCGGGATTGGGTTAACCCTTCGAGATCGCAACAAGCGGGACTCATCGAAGGTGAGAAATGGGGCTAGGCGCTAGAGGCAAATTAATTTTACTGGCGGCCTTCGATCGCGCGCGATCCTGTTTCTCTCGCCAGGGTCGCCAATCCGCGATACGCACCGAACCAATGAATCCCTGAAGGTTCCGCAGAGTCACGACGCCGCTCGTTTTTTGCGCAGACTCGACTTCTTGTCCGAGGGACGCCCTCATAGATTTGAAATCTACTGAAATACGAATTAATAAAGATCATTTTATGGCTTCTTATGGGATCCTCTCGTATTTATTGAATGCTGCCAGTCGAGCTCCTTATAACTGTAATTAAGGGACAGAAGAAACAGCCAAAGACTCTGCATTATGGATAGCCATTAGAATATTCATAAAGCGACGGAGGTCGCGGGGATGTAAGGCTCGCGGCGAATCCTACCAGTGCCGATCGTCTTCTAATAAAAACAGAACCCTGACCGGGGCGGATAGCGTTCCTTTAATAACCGACCGGCTGGTAATGACTTCTTTGCATTCGGAGAAAAGGGGAATCCCTCTAGGACAAAGGAAAAGGCCTTCCTCGATTTGAACGGACTACAAGGTCTTGTGTTCACAACATTGTATTTCTTATCTCGGTTTAAAGGTTCACAATTAAAGATGCGCCGAGAAAACCCTTTACATTATAGGCGTTTTTCCAGCCTCACCCTTCCCCCTTTAATCCAACTCCATTCAACTGGAGCTTTCTTTGCTCCCTTGCAATCCAAGGGGAAGGTTGGCGCACCTCTCGCGGATCCCAAAGCGTCGCCTTCGGTGCTTTCCTTAACGCCGTATTACTTATGTAGATGAGCCTCTTGCAGTTTCTATATATTATTTGCCAGAGAGGTGACGAAGGGTATACGCCCTTCTTCCTTTCCACCTCTCTTTCGGCCCTGGAGACGATGAGCGATCCAGAAGACAGGGTTAAAGGACAGAGGGTAAAGGGTGCTGAAGTTCAAAGATTATACATCGACATCGAGGAGGAGGTTTCTGCATAAATATCTGGTTCGCATTGAAAACGAGTGAGAAAGGACGAGATCTACCGTTGGATTATTAAAGAGACGAGCTGTTTTAACTTGAGGCCTTGTTAATCTCTCTCTCTCTCTCTCTCTCTCTCTCTCTCTTTACTTTCTGTCGCAGACTGCTCCAAGTCTGCGCCACTATGTATCTTTCTTTCGCTCTTTCTCTCGTTCTTTACGAGAGCTGAGGTATAAGGAGAGACTCTTCAATTAAAACTCCTCGTGCATGAATTATGACATCGGAGGCGTAAAATTGAAATTCGCGCCTAATTGACTTCTCGGTAAGGAGAGACACGCGGAAAGAAAGAGAGAGGCGGAAAGATGAAGAAGGAGAAAGAGTTATGATGAGAAAGAAAGAGAAAGAAAAGTATTTGCGTTATTTCGTTCCGGGTGCTTGATTGTAAGAATATTTTACGCAACCAGTTCTTGCTGTACATCAGTATTATTCAATATCTGCTTTCCTGGCCCTTACTTGCATCTTAAGTATCGCGGAACTCAACCGCATAAATCCCCGCGGAGTTATGGTTTTTTTTTCACTTAAGAGTATTCTTAAGCTTATGCATCGCTGATTTTTGCTGTTTTCTACTATTTAAATTATTTTAAATTTGTTCAATGCCAAATGTAAGAGCTTGAATGTTCACAAGAGTTTTAAGCTCATTTACATTTCAATTCATATCGAAATATTAGATAGTACTGAATTTAACTCTTGGGAATTTTTCCAAATAAAATAAGCTAATATATAAATATCACTGATTTCGTGTGTGCATGTTAATAATTTTTGTTGCAAATAATTTTGCAAATAAATTCTGAGAACCGAAGGCTTGTTATTTTAAGAGCACTTCAAACTTAAATTTGCATTTTTCAATTATGCTTTTTTATGCAAGAGTGTTTAGAGATTTTTCCTTCTATAATTATAGGCTAGGATATCCTTGAATATTTTGAATATCGAGGAGCTGATTATTATTTATATTTAATGTATTAAATTATCCAATAAATTATCTTATTTATTAAACTTTAAGTTTTTTTTTTAAACCTTATTAGATTAAAAATGTAAGCCTTCATTTATCAAAAAATACCAAACGAATTTTATAATTTCTTACTTGAATGTTTTTAATTAAATAGAAAAAAAACTTAAGTATCATCTACTATTTTAAAAAGATTAATCGATTTCAACAAATGTGCAGTAAATTTTGAAGTTGTTAAATTACGCATATGCCGACGTATTTGCCGGCTGCTTGAACATTTTCTTGTAACACAATTACGAAACTAAAAGCCTCTGCGTTGTTGGGTCGAACAGATGTTCGTGCCCTGATGATTGCTTTGATCTGTAGTAGAAAGTTCTTGATCACTCAAAAGGCTCTATTGCAATAATCGCATATATTAAATAATAAAAATCAATCGATCTATAAGAGGAAACTTATTAGAATTTTTTTCGCCATACTAAAAAAAATACAAGTTGTATATACGTAATTTGTTAATGAAAAATACCTCGGACACATATAAATAATTCTTTAATTTTGAAGTAAAAAATAAAAAAAATCTCATCATAAATTAAATTAAACGAATTAGTTAAATTTTGTATTCGTGTACATAATACGATTGATGAAATAATTTGAAGTAGTTTTTTTTTTAAATAAATGTTGAGATAATTTAAATGCACGGAATATGCTTATATATACAATTGAATTAATAAAATGTAAGTGCACTATTGAAAAATGAATAAAGTGCTTTTAGTTTGCTACTGAGGACAAATTTTGAAGCAATTAGCTGCTCAATTTTATGACGCCAATACTTTTTCCTTGCGTGGGTCCTCGTGAAATGTGATGTTGAGGTTATAGATCGTATTTAGTTAACGGCACACGTTTCATGCTGTTTTCGAATATTTCTTGATTGTGTAGACGACCGTATAGACTGAATACATGGCCTCTTGCCGCAAACACATTTACGCAGGTTAAATATACAGAGTCTGCAAGATTTAATAGTTTGATTTAAATACCCTCGTCTGACTTGAACGTAATATCCGAAGTACCTATTCTGCTGCTTTATGAATGTTACTACTTTACTAACTGAATAGAAATACTTAGTATCAATTTTTCGGCCTCCTCGTGTATCAGCGGTGGTAGCCCACAGCATTGTCATTAACATTTATTTGAAAAATGAACGTGCACGCGCGCGCCAAGCATAATTAGGAATTTTCCGACTCGCAGAAACCCACGTGCGTACCAGTGAGGAGACGCACCTGACCCCCAAAATTGAGGGAGGCCTGCTCGCGAGTATGCGCGGCGCGGATAATCAAATAAGCCCGAGGAAAGTTCATGCGAGTGCGAAATAAACAAGGTACACGCAGGCAGCTTCCGAGGTATCGCGTCGCGCGAAAGGCGTGACCTTTTTATCCAGCCGTATATCGAAATGTAAATGCGGCTCTCGAAACGTAGCGCCGTATCTGCTTTACGACTTCACTATTGATAACCTCGTCCTTAGGTAACGGAGGCCGTTGTTAAGCTCACCCCTCAATTTACCCAAGCATCTGAGGAAACTTCCACGTTTCGTGCCGACACATAAACCGACTGCCCACCGTATTGTAAGAGTCGAGTCGCAGGAACGGAGGTAATCGAATCCTAAAGGAGGTGACGCGAGTACCAGAGTCTATTCGTCGATTGCTCGCCTGAGTCAAAAGTCAAGTTGACGCTTTCAATTCCTAGCGACTGGAATCGCGACAAACCCTTACTCTTTAATTCGTCCCTCAAGCCCTCCGGTTTCTCAAGGGCAGCATTGACCCGAAGCGCGTTCACCGCATAACAATTACATCGAGCCGATTGAAAATGCCGACAGGAGCGGGAAGAGGATGAGGAGGAGGAGGAGAACGATTAAGAGAAAAGACTCGCGGAGAAGAGCATGTCAGTCGAGGATTTTCTATATCATTTGGATTTTATCGGGACTTGGGTTATCGCCTAGCCGTGTAGGTGCTGGTCAAATTATTATAATTGTGAATGATGTGCAATAATGAAGCACGTTATGGTACGCTAGTAGTTATTTAATTTCTAATTTGCATTTCGTTAAAGGCATAATTTGGCGACCGAGCCAAACATGACACGCGCTCGATATTTTTATGTCATCGCTTATACGACGCGCGAAAGGTACGCCAGGCTTTTTCAATGATGCAACAGATAAAACTGATATAATATTAATGGCAGTTGATGATACTGTGCAAAGGATTTTAATAATAGAATAATAACTCTTATTAGTTCGGAAAAATTGATATAAGTTTTTTATAATATTTGGTTGAATAAGTTTAATTAAAATTGATAATTTAGGCCTGTTACTACTACGCAAATCGTGTACGATTATATTCATTTTGAAATTAATGCTTCTCAGCGATAATTATTCAATTTTGATTTTTACAAAATCCTAAAATAAATGTTATATATCCTTTTACACTGCGTTGTAGTTTATTTAAATTAGCACCTAATTGACGCCTTAATAAGAAAAGCTTCGTAAAATCATTATTGTAATCGAAGTAAGCCAAGCCCTTGATGGCGTTATTGGAAAACAGTACGTTTGAATAACAAAAATTCTTTGTTTAATACGTAAATCTGGCTTATGAAATTTTAGTTTTTTGCAGTCACCATCTTTTACTGATTAATTAATACTTCTTCTAGCTTACAACTGAAGAATTCATTTCCAAAAAAATTTTTTAATTCGCTATTATTAGATTGTAGATCCATGATACTTCATTAAAAATAAATCACATCAATATTGCATTCCAAATACACCAGAGCAGTTACAGTAATAAATTGATTTACACATACGTATTTATTCCAACATATTTTCGGCTTATACGATATTCTATTTTGATTTATTAATGCGATTTATTCACATAATTAAAATTTGTAGAATAAAAATTGACGTGGAAATTTTATATTGAAAGTTAACATTGGCTGCTAAAATTAAAATTAATACCCCGGCACATTATTCTATAGAAACAGTACATAATTATTACGGGTCTAGACAATCATTATGGAGACTAAAATTAATATCAATTTTCGAGTAATTTGTGTCATCCAATAAACAAATTATCGACAAATGTACTTTTTTTAACTCGTATTTTTAAGTAAATCTTTTTTACAGTTATCCGAATACTATATTTATCCTAATGCTTACATTTATATCGATTAATAAATACGAAAAGTATTTAATCGTATATTGTTGATTAGAGTAACTAATTATGCGGACACGAAAAATAATTTTCATATTATGAAAAATGAAGTCGATTGTAATTAAAAGCTGTTTACGAATACAATTAACTTAAAGCATTGTATATTTTCACTGTTTTCTAGTAACTATAATGCCATTACGAAGTTTATAAATTGATCTATATTTTCCATTTTTAAAATAATATACCTTGTTATATTGCTATTTTTAAAATAGTTATGTAAAATAGTTAAGTAAAATAGTTAACTTTTTTAAAATATATTTTTTAAAACTAATTTTTTCATAATAATTGACCTATCACTCTTTTGTTTATTTTTATAATTTTTATTTTTATATTTGAATATTTTTTTGCAAAGCATCATATTTCGAACTTGAAAATTCGATTTCTTATTTATTCTTTCAGTGTAGATTATTCATATAATAACATATGCCTTATCATTTTTAAAATCGATATAATACAACCAAATAGTTAATAATATATAAGTAAATTTTATAAAATATTTATGAAGACTATTTTGTACAATGAATGTTTATTAAATTTAATACAAAATTGTATATTATTCAATCTTTATTCACCTATTTAGTTATCAGACATTCAATTCCTCCTATTAATAATGATTTTATTATAAATTGATGTATTATTGATGTATTATCATTTAAATTATAAAAAATTATAAACTAATAGCATCAATTATTAACTATGTGCTGAAGGAAATATTTGCGTTCTTTAATCCTCTGTTCAATGATCAAGTATTTTTCCTTACAATACATAAGCGAAATAATAATAAAATTGAACTAACAATGTTAGACAATATACAAGAAAAATTTATTATATAGTACAATTATTATCTACGCTATAAATGTGTAATAAATAAAATGTAATTGTATATAATAACTCCAATTTATG
Organism: Kradibia gibbosae; assembly: GCA_018907135.1. Classification (NCBI taxonomy): domain Eukaryota; kingdom Metazoa; phylum Arthropoda; class Insecta; order Hymenoptera; family Agaonidae; genus Kradibia; species Kradibia gibbosae. The sequence goes on along the minus strand of JACCHX010000008.1, from coordinate 3,739,985 downwards.
GAAAATGAATATAGTGTTTGATTCAGCATAAACTATATTAAAAATTTACATTATTAACGGTAACATCAAAGAAGTTTTAAACTTTAAGAGGAGCTGATATTAAATTCCTTAAAATGTACAATAAAATTTTGAAAAGTATAAAGTAACAGAAGACAAAAAATCTGGAAAACAGGATTTAACCTGATAATATATGATACACATATAAATAATGTCGATGATAAAATATAAAAAGGTTATTTGTTTGAAAATATATGTGTAAAAAAATGAAAAATTTTACATGCATTAATATTAAATATAAATCGTAAAATTTAAAACGAATCTCAGTTATTTATATATTACATTACATAGACAAAGGTAAAATAAAGTTAATATTTCTTTAATACGTGATTTATTTTCTTAACAAAGTAAACATTGCATTCGTGTTTTTATCTATTTAAATATCAATTTATGATTAACTTCCATGAAATTACAATAATAGTTGAATGTTTTTCTTCGTCCAACTTTATTTATAATCTTCTAAATAAAATTACTTATACGAGTAATTTTTAATATTAGATCTCAGATTATGGTAAAGAAACGACCGACTCTTTCATAGATTTTAGTGGAATTACTAAAATCTGTATACGAAGTACGTGAGTTGAAATCCACATCACGCAGTTAAGATTAGGATTCATGTGAATTTGCTCTAACATAATATTACTTCTCAAAATTAATCAAATTTTGAAGTTTATTTTAGACTATTAGATATTTTGAATGCTAATTAGAAACAAACTTAAAAGCTTTTAATGAGCCTTGGAAATAAAAGTCTTGTCGAACATATATTTCGTGTCTAAATAATTGAACTTTTAATAAAACATAATCGCAATCTCTACATTTTTTAATCTCCTTCATTAACATCTGTTCCTTCGTCACAAATTAATGTCCCCGTAAATATTCGAACCCATTGTGTTGACCTATCATATTAAGACTCTTTTTTTTTTTTTTTTTTTTTTTTTTTTTTTGAAACTGTCGACATCGTATGAATTCTATCATAAAATCGCAAAGTGAAAATATTTACATATTACACCGTAAAAGTTGTAACTGGTTCCCGTTTCGCACTGAGCACAAAAGAGTCAGCCAGAACAAACCAAAAAATTTTAGTTGGCGAAACCAGTGCAGTGCAGCCCCATATGACGAGAGGTCACGCATTGCAGAATCTTTCCCAGTGACGGGAAGAAGAGCTTGCCAAAAAGCCCTTTCACCCCACAGCTTAAGAAGGAAGTCGCATAACTTACTCAGTTGTAAATCAGGCTCTAAAGCTTAAAGTACGTGAAATCATTTTGGCCGAAGTACACGTGTGGCTATACGAATACACGTATGTACTATGTGCGAAAAAATGAGCGTCAGCCTAAATTGCTATACACGCGTAAAAATACATGACCACTTTGAAGCATTTATCGGCATATGTAGGTGTACGGGTGGCGAGAGGGGGGGGGTATGCGTGGCAACGCGCGTGGGAATGCGTGTGCGCACGAATACATGGGTGGGCAGGAGTATGCATTATACGGAGAAATCGAAGGCCCGCACGCGCATGATCACGCGTTTGTCCCGAGAGTGAAAAAAAAAGTAGGAGAGCGATCGCTCTCCTTCCCCCTCCCCCGTCAGTGCCACTCGCGCACAGCCGCGATCGCGGAAATTTCTTCTTTTTTTTTTCCCTGTTACATATAACGAGGAGGGAGTTCGAGGGAAGTCGGGTTGGGAGGAGACAGAACAAGGGGGCGGCGCGCCGGTCCGGCCTTTAGCGTCGATTTTTCGAGTTTTTTTACGGGCGCCGGCTCGCTTCTCTCCGCCACCCCCTCAGCGCTCCCGGACCACCACCTCCATGACCACCACCACCACCACCTCCATCGCCGCCGCCACCCCCGAAACTCCCTCGCTCTATTCCTCGTTTTTTTCGCTTGTCTGCTCGATCGCAGCTTCGGCTAAGCGAACACGAGGAAGAACATCAATAATCTACAATCAAATTGCAGATAAAGTACAATCGAACTCTTTTGTGCATTTTTCAATAAGGACCGGCTTGACGGTCGCTGCTACGGACTTTTCCGCTAACGCCCGCGTCCTGCGCCCTACGTCGAGGTGCCCTGGTGCGTCTCTCTGTTTGCCTCTATCTCTCTATTTATCTATCTATCTCTATCTCTATCCCTAACTATATATTTTTCTCCTTTGCTTACTATCCGGGCAAGCTCGATTATCGGCGAGACTAATACTGTTGCCGTTACATCAGCTGCATTACTGACCGGTGTTAAAGCGATCTTTGTCGCGTAGCGTGAGAGTCGAATAAATTTTTTCCTAATTCTTGTTTAAAGAAAGCGTCTGTTTCTATGAATCGTATACCCACGATCGAGTACATTATGCCCCGTTAGCTTTTTAATAAGAAACCGCGTTCCTCCTCCACTGTTTTAGTTTCACGTTAAAATAATGCGTCGACTTTAAGCTTTCTCCTGGAATTTGTCATTGGCGAAGTATTTTTAATGCTAGCGATCATGAGTCGGCTTACACGACATGGATGCGCATTTGTGACGGTACGCGGTGAACGAAATATTGCGACCAGTACTGGGCACGGGTTGGAAAGCAAAATAGGGAAGTCCTTGGACAACGATAAAAGGCTAAAAGCATCTCCTCGCGCGGGGACCGGGATAAAGGAAAAATCCATTGGCCGCGCGATAAATTAGAGGAGTGAGCTCGAAAATGCTTCCGGAGCTAGTGTCGATGACATCGCCGTGGCGGAGGAACTCCTGGTCCAGAGTAATACATCGAATGATGAATCCACGCATCGCGAGCCCATAAAAACCCGTCAGGACGGACAGATACGAGATACGCCCTATTACTGTCGTGGCGTCGGCTTCGGCGGCACCGGCAGCTACGTACTATATCCAGTTTGCCACGGCTAACTAAATTACCAGTTACATTTTTTACTGTCCCGCGCTCCATAGACGTTTTTTTCAGCGCGGCTCGCCTGTATCGAGCGCAATGAAATGCCTCCCTGGGCTGAAACGGTGGGGACTGCGACAATGCCAAGTACGTTTCGACGGGAAATCGGCACTGTTGAAAAGAGAGAATGCAGACTGCTGCTACGAAACTGGGTAGGTAGGATAGGGAGAGAGAACAAATGCATGAATATGAGAGAGAGAGAGAGAGAGAGGAGCGAGAAGAGAGAGTGACGGGGGGGGGGCTGAGAAGCGAGGTCAAAGAAAAAAATGCACACATCCCTGTAATATCGTCGTGACCCGCGAGAATTCCAACGGGTGTTCGACTGCGATTTTTATCTGGCAAATTGACCTTTTTATGAGGCTCGGGAGCATGGCGCTGATGCCGATATGCGAGCTCTTCTGTCATAAGAAGTTGACGGCGAACCGTGCACTGATAACGTGGCTTGTCAAGCTAATGAGCCCTCCGACGACGCCCGTGAGGAGTATATTTACACGGAGGCATGGAGGCTGCCCGTCCGAAGCTTGTTTTTTTAAGCTCGAATAAAATGCATAATTTACTTCCCTTTACGCTTGTGTCCTACCCTTCTTTCATTGGTTAATTACATTCTAGATATTAATGTCATTTATTCATACTCTCTGTCAGACGTTCGTTTTCACTATATTCAAGTAATGCGCAGCATTTCCAATATGACGCAAATGAGATAAATGAGAATACTATTAAATTGTAAAATTATTACGCAGGATTAACTGAATATTAAAGAATTTATAATTGGAATCTATAAGGATAGATTTTTAGAGTGTGCGTATCGAAATAGTGGTTATTAATAATTATGTAATTACTATTATGTGGTTCCAATTGAGTTAAATATTAAACGACCAAGTTTCACATTCTCCATCATTGAAATGAATATTTTACGTTCGGTTTCTTTTAAGAGGAAAACATGAAACATTAATATTTCTAGAAATTGTGCATTCAATTTCTAAACATTACAATTATGTAATACCTGCCCTAAATTAACTCAAATTTTATATAGAATAATATAATATTGTTTCGTCTACTATAAATTCTTTATCGGTTCGGTTCTCTAAAAAAGAGAAAATCAATGTCTCATCGTTAGATTGGGAATTATAAAAACTACAATGAGAGTAATTCATGGATCGATAATTACAAGCTAAGCTTATCTAATCATTATATATTGGATCTGATAAGAAATTTAACATACCGCCACTGCATTGTTAGCGACCCTTGTCTCGCTTTTCCCAAGCGATGCGCGACGAAGTAGTCTTCAATTTTGATAGAAAATGCCTGGTAAGCTTAGCGAAGACTCCGTTGGCTTAGAAAACGAAGAAATCGCGATTAATATTACGGTCAGTGCGGCAACAACAATGCGTATGATATGACAATGCTGCTAAGTAATTCGTGGCGCGGAAGGCGTAGGAGAGTCGTGAGCAACAAACAATCAAGAAAGCGAACTCGTTGAGAAGAACGACGGCATCGTTACAGGAGGCAATCATCAGCAAAACATTCAATTGATAAAATTGGCTAACAGTCCGAAAGTAGTAATAGTACTCGATTATAAGAACACCGGTCGAGTTCTCTATGGATAAGGAGCGGTAGAGCGGGAAAGCGGCTGCACCGGCAGCACTGATCACAATCATTGCACTTTATTAGGAGAACGTTCTTTAAGTGGCTTTAATTGACGGAAGATGTAATTATAAGCTAATTATCCTTACTCTGAATCTCGCTCTTTCTTGCCAACTCGTTTGAATTCCTCTATAACCCAGATAAAACGCGACTCAACTTCCGCGTGACTGTTGTACGAGGATACGCAATATTGTAAACGCCATCCTGAGGGCAAAGTACAGACGGCTTTTGCGTTATGACTATTCGAGCGTTTCTTTGGCAGAGGGGTCGGCTTTTAGGCAGGGATTCGCGAAAAGGAATGAGAAGCTGAAGCCAAGACGAAAATCGGTGGCACAGATTTTTCCTTTACGCGATGCGTCATTCCCTCGCACTCCCTCGTATATTAAAGCCGAACAATGGTGCATGAGCTTTCGATCGTAAAGTCGATATTTTTATCGTACGCAACGAAAAACCAACGCGAGTGTGTGAAAAATTTATTAACTGTAAATTCATCGCGCCTCCGTCTTCTCCCGTCTTATGCGCGGGCGCACGCACGCGCACGGCTTTTTATTTTACCAGGATTTTTATTAGGGCCACGAGAAATCAGCAATAACTAATGTCCCTCATCCCGTTCCATCGGCACGTAGACGACGCTGGACGTCGAGGACAAAAAGAACCGTGTGAGTATATACAGGCTGTAAAATACACTCTGCAGAAGTTTGCTGTAAATTTTGGTACGGCTGAAGCACTATAAACGCCCACAAAAGCCAGGTAAACGAATCTTAAGCTTAATTCTATCGCACTCAATCATTATTTAATGATCGGACTTAATGTTTTTAATAAAAAGTGTATTTATTCGTAAATTCTATAATTTATAGACATTTTAGTGAGCAACAGGAGGCTTCTTATTATGACAGCAATATAAATTCACCGAATGAGTGATTCAGTACTCGACAAAACTTCCAACTATCCTGTACGAAATGCATACATTTTATACAAATAAGATAATTTACTGCCCATGAATAAGTATCTGATACTTAGTATAATTTTAGATAGAACCATTATTGAGTTTTCTGCTAATATTTACTATCAGCCCTTTGATATTCATAAAATGTTTATCCCTCTTTGTCTAACAAAGCGTTCTATAATTTACAGTGTATGCTTTAGATCTGTAAAGATAGGTAAAGTGTCCATCGCATACAACTTTAATATCACTACGCTTCTTTGTCGTTAAATTATCTGTGAGCTAACAGCTTAATTTTTATGCGATAGTATTTTTTTTCTGCTTACCAATATGCCTTGCACACAGCCAATAATATTAAGGTAATAAAAGTGAAAATAAATAACGGCAAATTATCCAGTAATAAATTTGCAGATTGACATCATAATTCGTCAAAAATCTATTCATAATTTATTTATTCCACGTTAAAGTGGTCGTGTGATTAACTTAATATTGTTAATACGCTTTACACTGAATGGCATGCTTGATACCATTTGACGATTCGTACGTATACGTAGTATATATTAGATAAGGGACGCAAAGAAAAAAAAAATACGAATAGCAGTATTTGTTACGTAAGCATTTAAGTAAGAGGTAAATTAAAAATGAAGAAGATAAGGTTAAGAAATGAATGGCCGCGTAAAGAATTAAGTTTCCGGGATGAAAAGAGCAAGTGACTGGCGATTATTAATAGGGCAAAGGTAAGCTTAGAAAGCGATATGCTGATAGGAGTGAGTTTAAGTTGACGGAGAAGGCCGAGATGCGGTTGGTCACTCGGAAAGCTTAGCTTTTTTATCGAGCACCCAGTGAATTTCGCGACTGCGCACGTGCGAACCAAGTGCGAGGCTTAATGATCCTCGAGGAAGGAGTAAGCAAAGAGGTCCAGAGGTGCCTCGCCCATTCTACAGCAACGGCCCCTGGGCGCGGGACACTGTCGCAGCACCGAGGCTCGAGTGCGAGATTCCATTTTCCGAGCATTACAAGAGGCGTAACGCATCCGACATCCCGAGTGCGTAGCTCCCGCGTAATCAGCGCTTCCCTGCCCATCCGTACAGAGTTATCAAATTGATCAAGCCAAAATAATCTGGGCGTCGTAGCGTTGGGTGGCGGCCGCGAACCGGTAATGTCCCATAAACGCGGAGTACGAGCGATAGACCCGGCAAGGGGGCGAGCTATACCATGTAACTCGGGAGGCTCGTGTACAAGCTCGCGGCTCCTACCGACGTGGCTCGCACACCTTGAAACTGGCGCTGACCAATGCGCTGCCCATCCGATGCCCATAAGCGCCCGAGCGCGCGACACCGGGAAAAACGGACGACGTAACCCCGCGTGTCACGTGCTCGGCTTTACGGCTTTGTACGACCGGTGCCCTTACCACCCTTCTCTACTCCTTCCTCCTTTCCCCCTCCAGCCACCCACCCGCACACACGCGCACGCACGCACGCTCCCCCCCCCCCGCCCGCCCGCCCACGATAGCGCCGCTTTCTCGGGCGAAACTATCCGAATCACCGGTTGTTCGGGAGCTTCATGGCCGAGCATCGCGGCGCGAAGACAAATAATGATAGTCGACCATAAATGGGAATTGATTTGTCTGGCTGCAAACGCCTTATTGATATTCTGAAGAGGCTTATTGATATTCAACGGAGAGGAATAACTACGACCGAGCATATTTTTACTCGGAGAGCAGATATTCAGTCATCTGTCTTCGAGCTATGAGCAATAACGTATTTTATTGTCTCTGGTTTATTTGAAAGGACACTAGTACGTTCGTCGCCCAAATCCTTTTTGTCAGTTTCACGACGGGTGAGCGCAATTTTTGCACAATTAAAAATTGAAAATTGTGCGACGGTGAGTATTGTTTCAGGGGTTAGTATGCTATTTCTGACCGTCCTACCTAGACCAACTAGGCGACCAACTCGCAGCAAATATATATATATAGTTTAATTTCTTTCTCCTCTTTCGTTAATTACAGAATCCTTCTGCCGTGCAGAAGGTTGAAGGCCGAGGAATCAAGATATAAAAGGAGGGATCGGAGCACAGATCACGCGAGGTCTCCTTATCTTTCCGACCCCCTGTGGCTCCGGCAAAAGCGGAGCCCGTTGAAAAAGGAAGGGAGCCGATCCCCCGAGCCCTCCAGCCGCGGGGGTAGGTGTACGAGGAGGCAGGTCGGAGAGGAGGCGGGCGTCCGAGCCGCCGAGCCGAGAGCGGCTCTTCGAGGGACCCCGAACGACTGGAGGTAATGAACGAGCACTCGCGGAAAGCAGGCCCAAGGGCCCGAGCATCCTCCGAGGACCCTCAAGCCGAGTGCGCGCAGGCCTCGCTCGCGCAGATATTACTATAATGCAACTTGGGACATAAACGCGTTTACGACGGGCGCAGTGTTGTCATTACGCAGCCCCTGCGTCGTTCGCCAGTGGCTTTAGCTTTATCGACACCATCGGGAGCCTCATCGGCATCAGGGCCGGCCGATGGCTTCGCTCCGTAGAAAGGGAGCACACGCACACGGAGGCGGTCGAAAACCGGGGACGGCCATGGACCTCGAGGGTCTCCTCCGTCCGCTCACCCGCCCCCGTACGCCGCGGGGAAACACCTGTTCGCCGAGCTTTACGGCGCGATCGTTAAATTAATTACCCCATCATTAAAAAAATTGTTCGGGCCCCCGCGCGCGACCCGCGGAATTCCACTGTCCCTGCCCGCGTCTCCCGATCCCGGCCGACCCTTTCGCCGGATCTTCCCTCTTCCGAGTCTCGCTCCTTGGCCGAAATACGCGCTCGGGCCGCAGCCTCGAAGCCCCGCGAGCCGAGGCCAAGCTCTGGGCCCTCTACTCGGGTTTTGCGAGCTTCTTAGAACAGCGGGGACGAGCCGGCGAGGCCGCGGTGTCCAACTTTTAATTTCGTGCTGCTTTGCCGACCCTCGAGTCCGACACCCCGACCCTCGTTTGAAAACCCGAGCTCGGCCGACGCGAAGCTTTCCTGGGCAATCCCAGTCTCGAGCGGCAGACCATAGCTTATGCGATGGCTCACTTTATATACTCTCATTTCCCTAACAGTCCTCTCGCTTTATCTCTACCCTCTCTCGTTACGTTGCTCTTATTTGTTTCTCTCGATTCCGATTGCAATAGAACTGCAATCGGTATTCTTAGACATTAATATATTGTTTAATACCATTAATCAATATGTTATTTCTTCGTATAAATGCAGGGGCAGCTTTTTGAACTCTTATGCTTGATACTCGATATTCAATTTTTTTTCTCAACAGTTCACTGCCTATTTTAATTATTTACACACTTAAATATGATTCCGAGAGCTATATACAAGGACAAAATTTTTTACAATTTTTTGAGAATCTATTGCTAAAGCCTAAAGATGATTCCAACAATTTTGCTTTTTAGTTTCTTTGTAAATATTAAGATACGAGATACTTGTGAAAGACTTAGAAAATAGAAAATATACACTTGTAAAATGTGAACCACGGCTTCAGTTGCATTGAAGACTATGTACTTAAAAAAGTCATAAAATCTTGAATAAAGAATATATAACCATCGGATACATATGTAAATAGATAAATACTCTTTAGATTATTTCAAATTCATAAAAACGGTAAGTAAATGCGATTTTCTACTCGACTAGCTCGAATACTCATAGGAACCGCAATATAAATACTAATTTAGATTTAAAATCATCCGCTAAATTCTAGGAATAAGTTGCTTCCCACATAACTTAACAGTAGAAACTCACCGTCGATGTATTACAATAAGTATTAGTGGCAATCGATAGTCAATTAGCATATTAATCATATGAATACTAAATTCGTGTAATTTAATAAAACTTGGCGGGAATCAATCGGCACAGCATACGGACAGAAATTGTAAAATCAAAGGCGTGATCACGAAGAGGAGGTTTGATCGTGAAAATGAAAAAGGTCCAATTTTAAGGAGGATGTGCTTTAACCTCGCTACTCGTCACCGACGTCTTAACGCAAACCGTTCAATCGTCCTGACATTATCGCTTCCGTACATATAACACGTTCGGGAGAAAGACCATCAAAAACATCGTAATTCTGTGCATAGTAGAGTAAAGTTTCGCGTATGTGAAGTCACTGCCTCGCACAGCGCGTACGTACGTATGTATGCATGCTAATACTTGTTTTCGATCCCTTGGACACGTCAAGCTCCCTTCTCCTCGCTCACCCGTTCGCCGTTCTAACGCAGTCGCTCCCTCTTCCTCTCCCTCACTCTATCTCTCTCTATCCTCGAGAGCAGCAAAATAGCGGAGGTTCGTATAATGGCAAATGTCAGTATGCCCCGCTCGTTCGCTAGTATAGTATAGTAGTAGTATACGTCGGCGAAGGCGGGTGGAGGAGAAAGAGGAGGTGGAGGAGCAAGCCTGACCTAATTTACATACATATAAAGGGCATTGGATGTGTTTTAGGGGTCGTAAATCGACGCAGCTACGCGAATCGTTAAACCCTTCCTTGCCCGCAATACCCCGCTGATATGCCATCGTGCGCGAGAGATTGAGAGAAGGAGAGAAGAAGAAGGGAGCCGGAACACACGGCGAGGAGAAAATCACTGTAGCCGTCGAATGCTTTGTACCAAGGAGTACATAGCCATTGTTCCCGGCGCGAATCCGCTTCCCCTTCTTTCGCTCCATTCGCGCCCATTTACCAGTGTCTTATCACCTTCTGAGCGTTTTCGCAGGGCCGATCCCCGTACAGACTGAGCTCACCAAACTTTATTGGCAAATTATCTTGCCAGTGTAGCTTCGGATCATCGGACGATTCTGTCTTGGATTTTGGCTGAGGGCCGTCATTTATTGGGCTGCATAATGCTCAATTATTTTTAATTTTAAAATCGTTGACTTATTTCTGAAAGCGATATTTATTTATATTTTAAGATATAATGATGAGTGTCTGCAGTTTCGTATAAAATATCTACAATTTTTTTTTTACTTCATTCGCCTTATGAAACTAATCAAATATGTGAATTCTAGCGAATTTATTGCAATTTTTACTTGCTCTATATAGGAACTTTCATAAAACCAAATGAAAATCTACTAAGCTTTTCAAAAGTAAATTATGTCTCTGAATAAATAATATCGTAGTTGAAATAAATTAGTCATAGCAGTATTATTCCGAATGTAATTACATCACAATTTATAATTTCAAATCTTTGTTGAATGTCATTTGCAACAATATTCTAACGAAACAATATTTTTGCAAATTGCAGGTTTTTATTTTAACAAAATTTCCATCTATATTTGTGATACAAAGTATTTCAAATTTTTTTATCTTGTCGAAAAAGTAGATTTGCTTTCAAAATGTAAAACCAATAATGGTATCCCCAATCAATGAAAAATTGTTGCTCTCTGATTCAAATTTTTCACTATGGACGAAAAATTTCTTCTAGATTCCGTTAGGATAGTAAAATGCATGAAAATTAATAAAAAATTATACCGCATCCTATTATTGTTGATTAAACAGTAGGTTAATTTCTCAAACAATCGACTGACATTTTATTACATTATCTGAGAGAGCATGCAAAAATTTTATAAGCTAGATATTTGTTAAAAATCAATTTCAGGCCAGCTTTATTACTGTACTTGTAAAAGATAGATACACAGTCGAAACTTAAGTCGCCTATCATTTTTTCATAGCTACCATCTACTTTTTGTATAATCTTATAAAAGTTCGAGTCATTTGCACAAATCTAAATTAAAGTAAAAATTAGATCTGATAATCAACGAAACAAAGCCTTTAATATGCCATGTGAAAATTTGCTTTCATACCTACTTTGATAAGATGATAATATATATAATATTTATTTGATAAGTATTATATACTATATAATTTTTTATTATATAACTTACAAAACTGTTACTATCAATTCTTCTACATCTTCGTAAAATCTGGTAACAATATTTTAACCGTTTTCAAATCGTGTATTATAATTACTTCGTTTGGGGTACATTAACACGTTATTATACTCGTCGCTAATATTTGGATAAATAAATACAACTAAATAAAAACATCATTATATATAAGCCATGCTAATTTTACAACTTTTTCAGTCTAGACTTTGACCTACATACTTGTTGAAGAATTTTTGATCGATGAATGAAAAAAAAGGTTCTTTTTTATTTGAAAAAAAAATTATGAAAATGCTAGCTTCAAACGTCAAATATAAATAAAATTTCGTTTTCAAATGAATATTATCGAATATTCAGACAGATACTTACACTCGACTTATCATTATAAAATTAATCTGGAATCTATTTTTAGAAGACTCACTTGACTTATTATATTAAGTAAATTTTAAATATATACATATATATATATATATATATGGGTGTGGGTGTGTGTGAGCGCGCGTGTGTGTGCGTGCTTGCATGCGTGAATATACGTGCGTGTGTGTGAGCAATTAAGGGATGCGTAAAGCAATTATTCTACTTTTATATTTTCGAAGAAATAATTGTGATTAAGATTTTTATTAGCTTTCTTTTTAGTAATTTATTCATAATAAGTATAAGTGTAATTTTCGAAAAGCCATTTAAAAGCATTTTATATATAACTGCAGTATTCTCGGTTAAGTGTCTTTCAAATCTAAAAATATTATGAACTGCATACGTGAAATGTCGTTCTTAATCACTGTTTTTAAATTGTAATTACATATTACATTTAATTGATTTTAAAATACATTTTAAACTATATTTAAGCGTTTGCTCCTTACTGTCGGTTATTGCGAAATAAATGGCTTTAACGCATCGAGTAAACTCGCACGATTTAGCGCGCATTCCGTTCAATTCCCCTAAAATCATAGGAGTGAAAAACTTAACCATAAATATGATAATGATATTCGAGTGAGACTAGAGCATAAGCACTACAAGAAAATAAGAGGGAAAAATGAAGCTTTTCCCGGTTTGGTGTACACGAGAGAAGATATTCGCTGTTAAACGGCAAATAAAAGTCTCGGATTTGACAGCTTTATTATTCCGCGCGCATGCATCATCTCGAAGAACAATGGCTCGCGAAAAATTCGGAAGCGCGGAGAGAACAAGAGAAAGATGACGGGTGGATGGGTTGGGAAGGATTCGCCGTAGGCTCTCGTTTTAGCTCACGGCGAAGGAGAAGCCAAGGCAATATTATTGGCGCGGCGAAGGCGCGAAAGGTACGTGGCCGCTTCCATCCCGTAAAGAGAGAAATGGTGAATTTTGATTTGCGAGCCTCGAATTGGCGGTAATTTCAGTAATGGCTCACTCACTCGTAGTACAACGATCATCTGTCTCTCTCTCTCTCTCTCTCTCTCTCTGTCTCTCTCTCTCTCTCTCTCTCTCTCTCTCTCTCTCTCTCTCTCTGTCTTCTCCTTTATTCTCCTTCTCATTTACCCTGCGTCTCTCGTTCTCACTCGCTTTGCCGGGCAAGTGCCAAGAAAAACGAAACGTTTACCGTGGCGGTAAAGCAGATATAAGCTCTTCCTTTCCCTTCGGAGGTTGCGTACAAAGTAACCGCCTTTCTCTATCTCTCCTTCGCGGTAACTTCATAAAAGGTCCTCCGCCACCTTCTCATGCTCGTCCTCCTCGTGCACCTCCTTCCCTGTCACCTCGTTCTCCGGCTTCTCCCTGTCCCCTAACGTACCTTTTACTTTCCTCGCATTCTGACGCAGATTCCATATAAAGTGCCGCGTCTCAATCTCCTGCCGAGGCAAGACAAGTGCATTACCGTGGGGCCTTACGTCGAACGATCCAGGTGTCAAGCGCGGCTCGTACTCATGATCTCTTTGTAGTATTAGCGGAGAGTTGCGAATGAGGGAAGGGTTTAACGATTGCGCGCTGCTCCATCGATTTACGGCCCCTAAAATACATCCAATGCCCTTTATATGTATGTAAATTAGGTCAGGCTAGATGATTCCCTATAAACCATGTATCTCAATCCCTGCAGCTCTTTCGAGTCTTCTTCCGAGGAGAGCTTTTAAAACAGCGTCCGTAAAATACAGACACCCTTCAAGCATTCAGTCGTGCCTCTGCTTGCCAACGCAGTTGGATATTCCGATGCTTGGCTTTTTAAGGACGCCCAGAGGTCAGATTCCCAGTGGATAATTCAATTCGCATATCATTTTCGCAAAATTTTCGGCTGAAATAATTTGAAGCCGGCAATGAGAGCTTTAAATTAGACAATTGGACTTATATAAATTCATCGGAATAAATGTTACTAATGGTAATAAATAAAGGGAGTAAGAACGCAAATTAAAAGTCAGTTGCCGCTTTTGTAATAATTTTATCCTTAGCAATTATTTATACATTGGTCGTGAATACCATAAAAATTTATTGAACATTCACTGATAGTCCTTTTAATGCATTAATAAAAATCACGAGTCTATAAAAGTAGCCAGTATTAAAAAAAATTCAATCATTCTGGCGCGATAAGAGCAAGATTATACTAAATTAATTTATTAACATCGTAATTTTAACGGCGCTTATGTAAATCCTAATATAACTTTGTCTTAGTCTTAGCTTATCCATTAGTGTCGAAGGTGGATTTCGATACAAGTGGCCGCCGATACGAGCAGAGGGGGTGTCCCGATTCGCTCCAATGCTCGAGCGCCGTTCAATTTTAAAATCGATCCATAAAAGTTGGCTGGAACAACGGTAAGCAATCGCGGCCTATATCGAAGCCGCTAAACGAAAATCAGACGGCGGCTGCAGCAGCTCCTCCGTTTCCGCGGCCTCCCAAAGCGCACCCATAAAAATCTAAATATAATTACGCGTCGCGTACCTCGGCCGAGAGGATCGAAGGGTTGAAGAGGAGCTGCTGCTGGGTTCGATGCTCGAGGATCGAGGGGCATCGATTGGCGGAATAATCGTTAGCGCGCGCGCGGCCGGACAATCGACGAGCAGCCCCGCGAAATTCCTTATCTAATGCGACCGTTGGCCTCGCGGAGGATCGCGATATCGCCGGGCCTCGCGGGGCATACGCTAAATAATATCGGCGCTGAAGGAAATAGCGCCGCGGCAAATGGCTGGAGGTCGCGCGCTCTCGTGGAAGCTTTACGAGTGGAAACGTCGGAGGGATTTGAACTTGCTCTAATAGGAGGACGGGGGGTAAGGCGTGACGGTCGGGGTGTTCGGGGAGATAGGGGCGGGGGGGAGCGCGGGACGGCCGGATAATTCGCTGTTACTAAAAGTCCTATTAGCGAGGCGCACTGATTGCCGGTGTCGATGCGGACTCCTCGTGCTCCACGAGGCATCCGCCGGCTTTGGCCGATGGGGTTGTCGACCGCGGGTGCGCGGGGTGTGCCAGGGGACTGTTGCGCGGCGTCGGGCTCTCCGCTAGGTGCAACCGGCGGGGGGGGGTGGAGGCAAGGGTTGGCCAGGAGATCCCGGACTCCTCGGGCGTGTGTGTGCAGGTTGCACTATTGTAAACAAGTGCCTATTGTGGTAGCCCGATATATCCGCGTATCGTTAAAATACTCGACGAGCTTTATGGTCACCCGGTACAACTTGAACGGAATGGCACGTTCTAAAGGCTCGGCCGAGCTCGCGCCCGCGCACACAAGCCTCTACGTAGGTTGCAGTTTGAACTATAAAACGACGTAAATTATGGCCGCGGATTGCAATATTATGAGGCTATATACGCACGTTTAATGATCGAAGCTACCGAGTGCAGGCAGTGCCAGGCAGGACGCGCCGAGACGAAATATTGTCCGAAAATGCTCTCGCAGGCTCTCCCCCCGGCCCCCGGCCCCTTCCCCGCCAGCCCGGCAACACCATCAACCTTACCGTCCCCTTTAACCTGGCCCTCCCTCGCAACACATCTCCCGTGTGCCCCGTGTGTCCTTCTCCTCTCTCGCCAGCACGCGCTCGCCCTGACTCCCCCCTCCCCCCGGGCGCAGCCGACGCCCGGCCGCCGACCGCAAAATCGTTCCTGCTCTCTCGTTCAGGCCTCTCTTTCACACTTACGCACTCTTTATGTCTCTCTTTCGGGCTCGCTCGCGCGCTTTACCGAACCGAGAAATATTGACCGGCCGGTCGTAAACGCGTAACGAGACGCTGAGATTGTACAAGGCGAGGGGAAGTCGCGAAATCGAGATGCAAAAATCCATGACTGGAGGGATCATGACATTGGGAATTTTCGAGGAAAATTCGAAGGCACATTTGATTGGTAAGTATGCTCGTCCTTCGAGCTGCGGCAATACTCTTTCGATGGAGACAATAGCTTCGTTTCATTGTTTTTTCGTCATTAGTGCTTTTTTACCAAATACGTCGTAAAATTAAATTTTCTAGAGAAGTCTGCAATACGCTACGTCTTTCATCGGCTCGACATTTTTTGTCAAATTAATCTACATTCTTTTGTAGAACCATGTAATTTTTAACATGTGTCGATACATTTTTCGTCATTAATCATTTCAAAGGGATATTATAGGAAAAATACGTATTTAATCTTATTAATCGTTTTTTCAGGATAGCACTAAATGCCGTTTTCATATATAGCTACTGAACGTAACATAATTGTGTTATTTGAGTATAAACATAAGTATGCTAATAATCATGATTTTTAATTAAGTTTATTATAAGTAAGGGCTTGCTCATTTAAATTTTACTATGCTTAAATTCCCTTTTTAAGTAAAGAAAATATTTATATCAAAATATTTTATATAAAAAATTTATACAAATGCTGATTATAACTAATTTTGCTTAAAATTATTTATATAAAATTATTACAAAAATTTCAACATTTTTTAGTGTATTACAAGAAAATTTTAAATAAAGAATTACATTAAAATTTTTTTTTAATATGGTGTTTCCTTTTTGTCTAGTTGAAAAATTTTCTTCATAATGTTTTCCAGAGTAAAACATTTAAATAAGAATAGCTTTTTTATAATACAAATATGCAATTTTAGAACAGATTTGTAAGTCATTTAAAATATTAATATTTATATCCATTTACATAACTAGTTTGCACGTAAAAATTATTACTAAGTTTGTAGCTTAAAGCATTTTTTATTTATACGGAATTTTTTAAAATAATAATATTATAAATCACTATGCATAGATTACCTAATTACGTGGATATTTTTTTAACTTGAACTGAATTAATACTAATAAAATGGAAATGTTTAAATTGCAGATTCTATTAAATTACAAAGTCAATGTGTCAATTTGAGCAATAAGTTTTATTAAGTCAATATATTTAATAACTTATTTGTATTTGAATAACTAAAGCTTACATTATGAAGGGTTTCAAATTTTTACACTAAGAAACTTCTTTATTATAAGTAATCTTTAAAACTATGTCATGAGTTGCAATCGAATTTACATTTTACTTCCAATCATTGTTATATTTAAAAGAAATTCTTTAATTTTATTGTATATTTCGATCATTTGTAAATCGATTCGGTGCAATTCAAGAGATTTCGTATGACTAGAAAAATTTTAATGCAATTATTCTACTGTAGCAAAACATGTTGAATTGTAATGATAGTATAGCAATTGCGGATCTTGATTCTATTTCACAGAAAATAATGCAGCATTTTTTATTAATATAGTCGCTTATTTTTATATACCAGAATAATAAAATATTAAAGAAAAAAAAATTTTTCAATGTAAACAACAAAAAATCATATTTTATTTAAAAATAAAAACATTAAATTGATATCGCTCACGTACCTTTTTGATAAAAATATTGAATTGTATACCGCAATAAAATAATAATATAATTTATATAGAAGCAAATTTAAACACCTTGTGATAGATTGTTATCGACTGACTAACATTGTTGCAAGCAAATACATCAACAACGCCTTGAAAAGTGATTCATTTTAAAATTCATGAATATTAAAATTAATTAATCTTTAAGGCGCTTTTAATAAATTTGCAGCAAACTTTGTAACATAAGCGATAAAAACATTACAAAAAGCGTAGAGTTTTTTTTCATAGATTGAAGTATTTTAATTATAACCTATTGTTTCGTTTTCAATTATAAGAATGACGTGTCTCAGACAACAGAAGAACAGTTACATACTTATACAATATTTATATAAACTAAAAGTAATAAAGTATACATTCTATATTTGTTATTAAATATCTTATGAAAATAGATTAAATACTGTATTTTATTATTATTTGAGAAATTTATAGCAATGCAATTAATTATTTTGCGATTCTTTATACATAAAACAAAAAAAGAATTTAAAATGAGTAATCGATTACACGAAAAGGTATATTCTTAAGTAATCCATGAATTTTAAAGCGATTATTATAATTAATCGTTAAAAATATTGTCTTTATGACATCATACATTATTAAATGTAATAGGTGATATTTATAATATATCTTTTTCAAAATATCATAAAAAAATAATAATTTATAATATAATGTAAAATTCGAATCGTCTTATAATAATCATTTAAAAAAGAAGTGTTTAAAGAAAGGTTAGGACACATAATAAATGAAAAACTTTACTATTTAGGTACTAGCATATTTATAATTAACCTTACTTAAGATAAATATTAGATAATATGAAAATTTTATTACTTTATGCATAGTCAATAAAAGCATATTTAATAAAAATAAAACTTGTTTTTTTTCTACACAGAACTTTAACACAGAAAAAAAATAATAAGAAGAATTATTATATAATTACTTTTTTAACTATTATTATTAATCAATATTATCCGAGATTTTAGAAAAAGTGTAATAAGTGAGGAATAAATATTTATAAATAAAATACACATATATTTTTAATTAATCGAAGCCCTGTCCTGTTCTTAATATTTATATGATATACCGTCGACTTTCCTTTCATTATTATCAAATTATTTTCTTTAAGTTCCACTAAAGACTTTCGTTCTGTAGGGTCATAACATTATTGTTACATGATTATATCAAAATAATATTCCCTCTCTTAATATCTATTTTACCTACAATATTTCAGTCATTTTAATGCAATCCATGTTAAACTTCTAAATTAATAAAATTCATAATATTAATTTTAATAGCGTGATATATTTCATTAAGTTTTTTAATATACAATAACTATATTTATATGTACTAAAATTAATTATACTTTAAATTAATTATACATTAAATCTGTATATTGTATTTTATATATAAGCCTAATCAGCATAATATTATTGTGATAATAGTAATTTTAATGGATAAAATACAATAAAATATTTTACGTTATTGGAAATATTATACAACATTTTTAAGTAAACGCATAATACATGTATTAACAGTCAATTCCAGATTAATTAATCTAATGGTTTCAAATTTTATTTTACAAAAAATTTAAGTTTTGTAACAGTTGAGTTCTGAGTTTATTTGATCATTCTAATGACTAGTATCATTAAAAATACTTAATAAGTAATGCATGAATTATTTCATACATATAGTCTGTATAAATTGATTAAAAATTTTTCTAATACAGCATTTCTATCCACATAATTTTTTCTTTAATATTTCAAAGGAATAATATGTTTAATTATAATATTTTATTCCATCTATTTAATGAGTAGCGCGTTGTCAAAAAAAAAATTTTAAAAATTAAATTGTATAAAAGAAACTTTAAGTATTACAACATTTATATGCATGTCTTAAATATGAATAATTAGAATAAACGAAAAAAAAAACAAAAATAGTTAATAAAATATAATATTTAATTATACGTAATTTTAAAATAAATAATAATAGCTTTTTAACAATATCTGCATTATAAAAACCTACGTCACATTTACTTGTCAGTGAAAACATTTTTAAATTCAATAATACAAGAAGGACCATAAATAAAAGTAGTTGTATATGTACAATAAATAAGGTGGAAAACTAGAAAAGCAAAGTAAGATATTTTTTTTATTAATAATTTTATGTATACCACCTTTTGTATAAGAACCTTAAAATTATATTATTTTTGTCTAATCAATATAATTTATAGGATTAAAAGAGCAACTAATCAAATAGAATTTAACAAAATTATCAACGATTTCCTATTACTTTATTATTAAACAATTAATTAATCACTCGAACAGATTAATTATTTGATTTTCATTAATCAATGAAAAATATTTATGTGAAATTTACACATAAAAAATTTTTTTTTTAAACAGAGCCTTCTTTAATTCAATATAAGAGAGGAATACTTATTCAAATTACTCGATTTGTGATGCAGGGGCTCAGAACCCAAATTTACATTCATCAATTATATGATCTTTTTTATTAATCCCTAAACGTTTAATTATTAATGTTTGTATTATTTATAGAATTCTATTATAATTTGTGTAAAATACTAGCATAAAACATTAACAAATCTATAAATATTAAATTTTCATATTACATTCATTATTAAGTCAAACAAATTTTTCTTTTAAATAATTAGCTTAAAATGAATTAAAAATAACTACTTTTATAGCCATTTTTAATTAGACAAATAAAAAAAGTAGCATAATGTACTGAAAAAAGGTATTTTTTATTTTTTCGCATATATTTATAATACCTATTATTGTGAGTTAAAATAATATTATTATAGATCTATGAGAGTGCAGCATAAAATTAAAGTTCCTTATTTATATTTTGAGATGATGCAGCAGAAGCAAAGAAACATAAAAATTGTATTTGATTGGAGTCTTATTGAAAAATAGGATAATTTGATAATGTAGTCCGGAAGTTATTTCAGAGAAGTCCTCGTGTTTACGAAGTTACTTACGCGTATAAGATAAAGGAATAAATTTGCTTCGATTTTGAGGCTGATAGTTGAAATTTATTCACCAAAAACTGAGTTGGAAAATTTGATAATCAAATACGTAGGTAGAATTTAAACCTCAGAATCGAAATCATGAGTCGAGATAGTGATCAGTATCCCCTTATAACATATCTAATGAAACGACTGTTTAGTGTAAAGGTAAAGAAAAATAGTCGACGAAGTCGCTTATCCTGTTTCGTGAAAGAAAAATCCGGAGCCTTCACTGATTCGAATGATTAAATTCGATACAGGGATCTGGGAGAGAATCATCAAGTGTATACGAGCGTGTTTTCCTCCTGATTGCATTAGTGAATAAATAATTTGCAGAAAAACGAGGATCCCGAGTGAGGGAACAAAAGAAAGAATGGAGCACGAAAAGCCGCGGCTTGATCGAGAAAACGAGGAATTCATCAGAATTATAACGCGAGCGTAAGCGTATACATGAATTTATTCATTCGTCGATTTGCATTTTGGATCCTCGAGCTTTTGAATAAAAAATTACGACACATCAAACGCTGGACGAGGCAGATATGCGTCCGACCGCGGAAGAGAAGACCCGAAGTATCTCCCTGGCAACAAAGTACGCATTCAATGGGTGGACACTCAGCCGCTGTAGTATAATTGGGAGGACAATAGATCGGCGTATAGGACTTATTTAAGTATAGCCGAGGGCCGGCGTTAAAGTTTCGCAAGGTCTCAGATCGTAAGGTCTTACGGACGCGCTCTTTGTGCTCATCGCTCGCACACGTATGCGGGAAGAATATCAAGTTCGCAATATAGGACCGATGTGCCCTGGACACCGGGAGTTAGTCTCTTCGCATTATATGCGTATAACTCGCTAAACGCGCGGTCGATTGCCGGTTGGGAAGGGGACTGAAAGGAAGGGATAGAGACTAAGAGTGAGAGTAAGTACAACAGAGGACATGTGCTTGTGTGTGTGCGTGTGTGCGTATGACAGAGAGAGAGAGAGAGAGAGAGGGAGGGAGAGGGAGGGAGGGAGGGAGGGAGAGGGTCCGGGTGGGTGGTGGGTAGCGCAGTCGGGGGAGGGGAAAGGACGGAGATAGATGGGAAAGGCCTGCGTGTATCCTTTATTATGACCGCAGTATAAAACAATGATCCTAGTAATATTAAATTGGAAGTGAGCGGTACTGCTAGTCTTCATTACACTGTCAAATTCATTGCTTCATTAAGCTTTGATAAAGAAATAAAAATTAGGTATTTGCATTCGGAATAGTGCACGTGTGTTTATTGATGAGCTATTATAGCAGTTTATTTCCAAATACGAATGATAAAAGGTTAATGCTATTAGATGGCTGGTTTGATTAATGGGCATATACATACCATGGATTATGCATGACGTAATGTGCTGCATTGGACGGGGCATTGTTATATGCAAATTAAAAATTTAATTCAATACTAATTAATCATTGGCGTAAATTTGAAACATGTATGTGTATACAGACAAATAACGACTTTTCTTTAAGACAAACACTATTATTCAAGCATTACCCGCGAACTGCAAAATATCCAAGTAATTTTACAGAATAAAATTTCCATAAATCTAGATGATGCAAAACATTTTCTGATTGTCCTCTTCGATTAGCTATCATTACGTTTTTAATTAAAATATATGATCTTTCAATAATGAGTTATTTATTTTCACTGGCTACAGTGCACGATTTTTTTTTAAACAAAGTCAATATAAGAACTCGAGGATGTGCAATGGAAAAACAAAATTTTCAGTGGATGAATTATTTGAGAATTTAAAAAACTCATAAATATAAATGACTTTTTTCCTTAATCATTTATAATAATTATCAAGGATGAATTAAGTGAGTGTATCTGCGTTCAAAATAATCAAATTGCAACAACTACTTGAGAAAAAAACAGAGGAGTTTTATAATTCAGATTGTTACTTTTGAAAAATAGATTAGCTTAACGTAGAATCAAAGTCGTTTCACTTCCAAGGTATATAATCATCAGCTAAACGAAAAGATCTTTTATATTAAACCTCTGCTCTTCATTTCCGGTTGATTCATTGCGCGAATTCAAATCATTGACTCGACTCGGCCGAAACTTATGCCTCTACGCTTGAATTATATACAGAACCCGTGTATTTTTGTCGAGTTATCTCGACTTTCTACACACCACAGTTAATATCTCTCTTGCCTCTTTTTCCATCTTCCATTGACACATAAGTACGTGTGAAGGAATTTCAGTAATATAACGTTCAGAAATTTATATTGGGTTTGTATAGTCAGAATAAAAAGTATTATGCGCGAGACATTTATGATTGGATGAAAAAATATATTTTAAGATATAAGAAAATTTATCGATATTAAATTTAAAATAATGCTTAACATGCTTCTAAATTTCTATTGTGAATTTTCAGTTAAAAACAAGAATATTAAAGCTCTATTTTATTTTAATTAATGTACATTATGCATACTTAATATTAAAGCTATCTGAAAAACTAATAACCTTATACATTTTAATAATATACGATTGTTCTCGAGATATATTAGATTAAGTGAAAGGAAATATTTTTAAAATACGTATACGGCGATAAAATGTTTATTATATTCCTATTTCTCTGCTATACTGCAAAGCATTGGAGTTTTTCTTCTTTGCATGTCCACCATAAAAATTAGAAAATTATAAAGAACAAATTGTAAAATAAATTGTAAAATAATAATCAGCAGCCGTAGAATACGCAGTACCTCAGTTTCGAATAGCCTTTATATTACATAACACTATTACACTATTACCGATAACGTCACAGAAATATACACCTGGCATCGAGATGTTCCACGCCTACGATACCGAGGGACTCAATAACTTTTGTCAGCAGCTGTATTGGCAATGCAATTGTCCAAGAGAGTGGGGTTACGGTAAGAAGACCCGGTAACTTGGCCGTAAAGGTAGTCGCATTAATTAAGGGCGAAGCTCGCATTTTGAGGCCACGCGCGCAAAGGACAACGGCGAGAAAATAAGGAGCTGGGTTTGTACTTCTGAGAAAGCGCTCGTAAAGAGTACACAAGCTTCCACTCGCTCTCTGTTATTATCCGGGACTTTAAGCCGGTGAGGCCCAGGAGCGATGCTCCAGCTCTTAGCTATATAAGTATATACGCGTGCACACATACGCGCTCATTGCGCGCGTGTATACACGCGTACATATATATATATAATCGGCACAACAAAGTCCCTCGGCCCTTTCACTCGATCCCAATGATCCTCAGTGCTTTGAGTCAAGTAGTACACGAGTCTCCGCGTTGCCGCGAGCTCGAGTACATTCGCCATTGTATGCGTCCGGGCTTATGCCCAATGGTGATGTGCGCTATCAAAGGCGGCAACGAGGAGGGACGATTGGGGATTCTCTCTCTCAAACTCGCTAATCTCTTTTTAAAGACTAGTAATACTGGGCCTTTTACGCTCTCTAAATAATGACTCGACTTCTTATTCATTGTGGAGAGTTTAGAGTATCTGCGCGGTAAACGCTGTCTTTCATTGGATGCACAGTGGCTCACCTACGAGGCTTATCATCTAGAGAATTGTCCTTTTATTCAGAGCATTTTCAAAACATCTAGCAATGAATATTAAAATTTCTGCATTCTTGCACATTAATTATTACATGTATGTACAACAGTCATCATGAATTATTCCAAATTTCTTATACTATTCATCATCTCCCTAGATCACATACAATGGCTTTCTTTTTTTCTGCATGTAAAAAGACTTTCATAAGCCTGTAAAATTTTAACTAGAAGTCAGTCATCACTATTTTTAGCGTTTAATGTTCCTCTTTCGAACCTATAATCCAAACGGTTTCACATTAATTATAAAATTTATTATGATTGAATTTTAACACTATTACATATACTAAATAATGAAAGTACTTTATATCGACAATTTATAAGTATTGCTACTATAAATAAATGGTAATTAAAACACGATGAGCATGAACAATTACATCCTGAAACTGTAGGTGACGATTATGTAGAATAACAGACTAAAGTGCGCCTCTTTTAGCAAATTTATGATTCTGTTTTAAAAATAAAAAACTGGTTGGCTACTTTACTGAAAATTTTTTAAAAAAACAACTATTCTCCTATTTTTAGTCATATAACGATGTTTATAACTTTTTTTGTAAAAGTTTAGGCAGTGATATAATTGAAAAATCAGTTTTTATATTAACAACTTTTTCTTTTGTGTAATGTATGTACAATAAGATAATAAATAATTATATGACTATATATTCTTTGGAAGTTCCATGAAAATGACAATTTCTTGTATTTTCTTTTACATAAATAATACAATACAAATAATTAATCAACAAATACTTTTTACTGCGAAATTAGAATAAATACGCTTATATTACAAAACAAAAATTTGCGAGGTGTAGCGTTTTTCCCTTGGATTATTAAAAAACAATTAATTAAATTTTTCGATTTGTGTATATTATTCATTTTTTTTAAATTAAGAAACATCCACAATACATATGAAAAGATTTTGACATTATTTAAAATAAAAAATCTTATAATAGTACTCTTATAATATTTATTAATGGAAAAATGAAATAAAAGAACCATGTACGTTAACGACATTGAAAATTATATACGTTGTTATATAAATTTAAAATACAGTCCTTTCGATAGACGTTAATTTATTTTCCCTTTATTATTATGTACAAAAGAAATGAAAATTACGTTCCTATTGAAAAATTTTAAAGTTTAAACAATAAAATGGGCTTAACGGTTATTTCAACAAAGTAAGCAGGTTCTGTACCTTGAGTATTTATTATTATGAATTTGATTAAATTGTAAATCAGAAATAGATTTTCCAGCGAACACAATATTTCTTCTTGTTTACAAGAATAATCAACAAATTTAAGATCCCCTAAAATTCAAATTGATCAAATTCTATGAATTTTTATAAAACAAAAGCTTTTTAAAAAAAATATAGCAAGAGTAATAAATCAGTACTTCTGAATTTCTATCCAAATACGTAGTTAAAGTTAATGGAGGAATAAAGAATTATAAAATCTTAAACAATGCATTTTGAATTACAAAAGTGCCTTCCAATGCTACAATACAAAGTTAGGAGTAATTTGTATTAATAACTATTAGTAGATGATCGTACCAGTAAAGCAACGTTAGCATTAAATTCATTGTATAGAAAGAGCAGAGGAAGATAATGATTAGAAAATCCGAATACCAATAGTCTAATAGTCGGAATTACACGGTTCGCATAGATATTAATAAACGTAAAATATGGCGAAGAAGATAAAAGCATAAATTGGTAATTGGCGGTGCAATGTAAGGGAGAAAGAAAGTGACTCTAGAAACAAGGGGTGAAGCATTGATATAGTCAGGTTGTCGGAAAAGCAAAACAATAGCCAGGGAAGGCCGGAAGACTTAAAGTGGGTTAAACGGCACGGAAGAAAGAATCGGGCTAAAGCCGCGCGAAGTTAATCCGGGAGGAGTGAGGAGAATTTTGACTCGCGGAGATTATCGAGGAACGGGGCGTGCGCCTGTGCGCACGTCCACGAATACACGCACACGAATACATCGTGCCGGCCGGTCGTAATAAAAGAGAGGAGAGATGGTCCGTGGCCCGGGGGGTACCGAGGACAGGAAAGCCTCCGGTGGAGAAGGAAGGACAAGACGGAAGGCAAGAGAACGGATAGCCCAGTGCGAGCGGAGAGTCAATCTGTCGTACATCGTAGACCGCGAATGAGCTCGTAGCGAAAGGTCGCGTCGGTCGGAGGGTGGGCCGGAGGAGGCCGCGGCGAGAGCGCCAACGGTCGCGAGGACGTCGGCCGAGGGGGCGCCGGTGGCGGCGACGGCGCTCGGAGGAAGGGCAACACTCTGTTGTTTTAATCGATGCGAAAGAATGAGGGAGCAGAGGAACCGAAAGACCGAGTGCTCCGCCCCTCGCCCTGCCGATCGAACGAGACACGCGACTCCTCGAAAGGGCGAGCGTGACGAGCCGAGTGGAAAGGGGGGGGGGGTTAGTGGATAGAGCGAAGGGCAGGTGTCGGCGAATCCGAGGTTCGGATAAAAGACAGCTGCCACGGTAGCGCATCCCGAGCCGCGAGATTCTTTCCTAGACTGACTTCTTCTTTTTTTCTCTGCTCAATCTATCTAAGCGTGTAATTCGAGGCTTTACCGAGGATCAAAATCGCTCCTTATTGATATTTTTTTTTGCTTGTCGTCGTCGAGATGACGAAAAATTACATTGATAGCTATACAAGGTTAAACAGACCAAGAAAGAGAGAGAGAGAGAAGAGTATGAGACATTAAGAATCCACGCAAACATTCGATTGTCATAGAGAAGTCTACAGAATAAGCGCGACTCTCCGCGTCCCCAATATCTTAAAATATTCGTTCAGCTCATCGTAGTTTCTTTGGTCTGTCAAACCTGCAGGAAATTGGATGGGAATGATTTTGTTAGGGCATAAACATAAGAAGCTACAGTAAAATGTCGCGCTCAATTTAATTATTAGGCCGCGGCTGTAATGAAACGTCTCTGCCTAGCAAGTAGTCGAAAATAGCAGTACTGGATTAGAATGAGAGGAGGGAAAGAAACCAAGTAATTGGTCGAGGATGTAAAAATAATTGCTCGGCCTAAAGTGCGTTTATCAATGAGCGGACAAGCGAGAGTCGACACTTAAAGAGTCGCTTTTTTGCGAGCGCCCCTGAGTCCTATAAAAAAAATAGGCGGAAAGAAGAAAAACCAGAAAAGGCTCCGCTTGAAAACATCGTCGACACGCCGTGGCAATAGTTGCAGGAGGTGGAGCAGTGTAACGGGGAGGAGTGGGAGGACTAGGAGGAGGCAGTGGGGACAAGGATCAGGCAGCCGGCAGCATGCAAAAGGAAAATGAAGAGTGCGACGAGCGAGTGAGGGACGAGTGAGTGAGAAAAGTGAGACAGAGCGGCTCGTGGGTTCGAGCGCGTGCGTCTGTGTAGGCGTGCACGCGTCATATCGAAAGCTCGAGGGGCTTCAGGCGCGCTTCAGAGGAGCCCACGTGGACCTTTTGGCGGAAGGAGGACAAGTTGATTTCATTCATTCGTTCGCGCGCCACTCGAGAGTACGAATCTTTTCCCCGTGTAATCAGATCATACGTACTCGTCCCTGCTTTTTCTTCTTCCTCCCTTCATTCCTTTCTCTTTCACTTTTGCGCTCTCACTCTCTCTCTCTCTCTCTCTCTCTCTCTATATATATATATATATATATGTATATATGTTATATCTCATTAACTAAACATCTCCTTCTAACCTCGCGCACTTACTCTGTATTCCTTCGCTTTACGCTCCTGATATTTTTCTAGAGTATGTTCGATCCATTCAGCCTCAGCGTATTTGTTAACTCTATCTTCCCTTCTGTATGTCTTCTTTCTTTTTTTTATAATAATAAGCTTGTTTCTTTCGCTCGAGATGCTTTTCCGACTAATCGGCTCGCTCGCGTAAACATATTTCAATAAAGGTGTTATTTTACATTTTTCGCGTTGTTAAGACAATTTTCAGTCAAATAAAATTTATGATATGCGATATTTTTCATTAACGAGCTTTTGAATTGCTAATTGAATTTTCAATTTATTTTGAATATTCTAAAGCAAAAGAAGTATTATTATTTTGTGAAATATGAGACTTATGAAATATTGTCCTGTTAAATATTCAACATTTAATTACATTAGCTGTTAAGCTTATAAATTATATTTGTATTATTTCCTTATAAATAAGGTAATTAAAGTAATTCTCTCATCGTGAAACCCAGTATCGCGTTTTTCGAGCGCCAATAGCCAAGTACATTGTAAATCTCGGCTCACTGAAATTAATATTAAAAGGAAAAAAATAATAAATACTAAAAAAACATAAAATTGAAAAAAGCATCAATAGAATATCAATTATCCATGATTAAATAACTTTATTCTGAGGTGGTACCTTTTGTGCATCGTTTCATATGATACTAGAAGAGTAAGGTCACGAAACAACGTAACGATCGAAGGGCAAAAATTGAACTGCTGTTAGTTTCGTTCTAATCAACGCTCGGGATGTGCCGCTGCTTTCTAAGTCGCCGTCGCTGTACGTCGATCGATGAGAAGAAGAAAGCCACTGCTATACATTGGTCAAGTGCGGCGGATGGACTCTGAGGAGTGGCAAGAAGGGATAGAACAATAAGGAAGGAGGGAAGGGCGATGTCCACAAATAGGAACATTGACCCATCATTATCCTTTCGCTCGGCTTAATTGATTAACAATGCTTGACTTACTTATGCTGCCTTCCTCCCCCAAAGGACAGCCTCACTATAAAAACCTACGAAAGCGAAAATTGTTTTCCTTTTTAATTGCAAATTGAAAGGGCATGGCATTGTCCTTTAAAGACGCAATTTTTATGAATTTACAATGACTGTGCGTTACCTATTTTTGAGCTACAATTCTCTCGTATGAACGCCTTACTTCAATAAAAAGATTTTTATTAAAATAAAGCATTACCTAATGTTAGACAATACATTCGTATAAATAAAATATAGAACTAAACGATGACAATTATTGTGATTTGTAGTTGATTCATTATCAAAATCTTACATTGTCCATTCTCATTTTAACTTCATGTATAATCAGATTTATCTTTGGAACGTAATTATCCGAAAATACAGAAGTATTTAAGTTCACTACCCGCTGTGAAATTGATTATTCGTATTGTACGAGTTTATAAGGCAAATTAAAGTAACAATTGCATAAATGAACTATTAAAATTATTATTATACATACATGATCAATTTTAATTATACTATAAAAATTCATAATTTAAAGAACACGATTTTTTATGACACAAATACTGTACAGAAGACTAAAAATATGAAAATTAGTATCTACACCATATATATATATATATATATATATATATATATATAGATGAAAAGAAATAAAAACTCCTTAAATGTATATAATATGATATTACGTAGTAAAAATATGAATATATTGCATTTATTCATTGCTTTATATTGTCTAGAATATAATTAAAAATAGACATTGTTATTTCATGCAGATTCTAAAAATAACCACAATATTTTATCGTTTTAAATAGTTGTTTCAAACCTTAAGGGTCAAATTAATATAGTTAAAAGGCAATTTAAATTTACTTATAGCACTCAAAACTGGTTAAGGTCAATTTATTTTCTAAAATATTGATTTTATTTGTACATTACTATAATTTGTGAGAAAATTAGATAAACAGTTAAATGGAGATATGTTCTATTTTTAGCTTAACATGTATTTTATATTATAATTAATAGCTAATTTTTTATTTTTTATATTTGAGCATATCATAACACATTCTATGTAAAGTATAATTCTTAATTTTTTTTTGATTTTATTAAAATCAGTTCAATTT
Organism: Kradibia gibbosae; assembly: GCA_018907135.1. Lineage (NCBI taxonomy): Eukaryota > Metazoa > Arthropoda > Insecta > Hymenoptera > Agaonidae > Kradibia > Kradibia gibbosae. The sequence continues at coordinate 3,710,267 of JACCHX010000008.1, read as the reverse complement.
ACATAATTAAATTGTACGTCGACAGTTAGTTTACAAGAAATATTGGACATATTAAATTCCGTTGCATACAACGACTGTCAAATTTTAAAGCATGTGCCACTATACTGTACGGTGTGAAATAATGAAACATATAAGTGCAGCGGAAAAAAATTTTTTAATTTTCATCACTTTGTAAACAGGAGATTGTAAAATATAATAAATTACGTTATACTTACAATGTTCCATACGAATTGTACAAAGCACACCATCCTCTAAGCAGTTCTATAAATTCACTGTGGAATAACTCAACAATTTTTACTGTAAGTCATAACTACAAGTGCTTGAACTTTATTCTGTCACAAAAAATTATTTTGACGTCTTGACAGTGCTACGTATGTCCAAGCTAAAGCAAGCACCAAAGAATTATACTTGTCAACGAAAAAAGTTTATACATACATAAATACTTGTTAGTTTACGCGGCAATTGATGTGCTTTCGTAAATCGAGCTGTTACTCATAACATAACTGGCAGTCGGTAATCAACGACAACAGAGAGTGAGAGAGCGATAGAGAAAGGGACATGGTGACAGAGATAAAAAAGTATGCGAGAATGCGAGAGAGGCAGAGGGGAACTTAGGTAACGAAGAGATGCGAGTGCAAGGGTCGAGCTTTATAGAAGTGTGTGGTAGGGCGGAAGAGAGAAGGGTTTTCAACGTCGAGGAAATTGAGGGGAGAGCATTAAAATACTGAGGGTGCGGATAGCACCAGTGGCGTCTCTACCAAGGGACTTTTACTATTTCTACTACCCTTCGAAGCTTGACTTCGTGTCGTTCCTTCTGCTCGACGCGCGAAGCCTCGAAACTTTACGCCTCTTACACACAACCAATGTTTCCTTTTACGCGGTACACACGAAAGAACGAGCAACTCTTTCAAGGCCATTTTAATAAATGGCTCTTTTATCGCCGACCCTGGAATCTCTTTTATTTGCCAATGACAATTGCTGCGAACATACTTTCTTTCGTTAGGAATGTCAAGCATGCGTCGGGTAATCTTCTTCATTACTGATGGCAATCTCGCAATTACTTTTTGAATTTTAATACGAAATTATGAGTTCTTACTAAATATATATATACAAACGCGCGCGCACAATTAAATATTATTTACTTTTTATAATTCAAGTTTTGTATTATATACTACTGTAACGATCGAATTATAATGTATATAATTAGTTTCATTATAAACGACATTCAATAATATTTAATTATTTATATTAATATTCTGTTACTATTTACGAGAAAACTAATAGTAGATTTGTCTCAAGCAAATAAAATTGTTTTATTTCGAAAAATTCCTATATTCGATATTGCTTATTTTAATGACAAATCCCTTTTTCTATAGCATATTACTCACTAGTACCTAATATTTTAATTAAAAAATATTTTTGAAAAATTATGGTCTTAAATAAAAACATTTAACTATACGACTCTTATAAAAAATCTACAGTCTAACTTTGTTCAACTGTAATATGGGATTAGTCTTTTATGACGTTAGTTCATAAATAAAAATGTTTAAATATCTATCAATTAAGATTATAGTCCTCTAACATAAAGTTCAAATAATTTAAAATTAATACTTATTTTTGAAATTGTAATAATATAAGATATTGGAAACACTCATTATTACAAGCTTAATTATAAAAACAGAAATAAAATTTATAAATTTGATTACTTTAGTTTTAAAACATTGGCAGAAATAATTGTCAATAATCTATAACCTATGATGTTACAATATTTGTATGCTTTTGTCTGCTAACAATTTCGAAGCTTTGACAGGAATCGGTTGACTGAAGTTTATAACTGATACCAAACATACAAATGCACAGAAAAAAACGGCATATAAAAAAGAATTATTTTTTTCTTGTTTTATTTTTTTTCATTCAATAAAAGTACTTAAGAATAATTTTTAAGCTAGAAAACATTACTCTTTTATGTTTGTCAATTTGTTAAATGGAAAATAACAAATTTTGTATAAGGTGTTAAAAAATCGTAAGTTTTTAATTATGATTATTGTAAGTAACTTGTAATTTTATTAATAAAACAATTATTTATATGTCGCTTGAATGCTTTTATAGTCAAACTTTTAATCTAGAGGTTGTAAAAGATTTAAAAAAATCTATGAAATGGTAGAAAAATTTCCAAAATTTTAATTAAAACTAATCATTAAAAATCAGCACAAATCTAATCAAGATTCCGATAAATGATTTTTAAAAATCCTTTTCAATTTTAACCATTATCTAAGTTATTTGATAAAACGTAATAGACTGGACCTTATGTGCAAATGTTGTATAGAAAAGATTAAAATAAAATAGGGAAAGACCTTCAATGCTCGCTTCAGTGGGATAATGTTTCGCAGAAATTGCAATTCGAACTTTTCTTTCTTCGTGATACAAAATACGAGAGACGCCTGAGCAAACCTGTATTAAGATAAGGAAAGGCAAGTTTAATTGCCAAGAAGTAGAATGTAATGTTTCATTCAAAATGAGAATATGTCGAATTGATCAGAATGAATTGGAAAGCACGAAATTAACATTGATTGGAGGTAAATGCATGGATAGAAGGTGATAAAATTACTTGAAGAGCAAAGAATACTACACGGGATCGAAAAATAACCTATTAACTAACATGTTACCGTCGTATTAAAAAGGTGTGGCTTAACGTTTTTACATGGTTTATAAATTATAAAATTCTATCATTTTAACGAGCCAAATTACTTCTACACCTACTTTTTCTAATCGTAATCATAATTCTGTGTCATTCGGTGGCCTGTTTTTCCGATTAATTATTTATATGTTGGATATACATAATTGGTAAGTTTTTACAAATGATGCGTTTGCAGTACTAAATCTAGATTATAAGAATATGTAAACATAATATTAGAATTTTGTTATCGCTTTGAGTAAAACAATATTATGCTTTTTAAAGTAAACAATTGAAACGATACCTTGCATAGTGCATTTAGTTTTAAAAAACAGTTGTATGTTTTTATCGTCATTTTAAAATTATTTTTTATGATAATTTTATTATATATATATCTATATAAGTTTATGCGCTACAATACAGATCGATTGAATTAATCTATTAAACTTCATGCAAAAACACTCGGCGTAAAAATTTATTGTACATTCAGAAGCTAAGAATATTAGGATGAAATTAATGGCTCCTTGCGTGTACATGTTGAAAACGTATAGTAATGTAAATTAGGGAGTATTTTTGATAGTTATCGATATTTGCAGCCGTCACGGCAGAGCAACCATTTTGGATCTAACAACTCTCGAATACCACCATTTGCGTGTGAAATTAAAGGTTGAAATATTATTCAAATAAAAGAGCGTTGCAGTTGATGGAACAAGATGTCAATTAAAATAATTTTAGCTTTAAGGTTACAGTTAAAATAAAAGAATCATAAAAATCTCGCTAATCAGTTGTTGCAATTACTGTATACTCATAATTTTCAAGTAGGGTATATAATATCTTTTTCACTACACTGCTGAAATTTCGTAAAATGAACCTAATTATATTGTTTTGTATTGAAACTAGTCTTACATATTTTTATTAATTTTACTTCCTTGTAAATATTAAATTATTACAAAGGGGTAAATTAATTTGATAAGAAAAAAAGTTTTTGGGTTATATGTTTCGTATATTAAGCGTTGTATAGAATATATGTGTGCATGCATGTAAATTAAATTTAGGAACTTATGTATTAGTCTTAAAACTTAGGATTCAGCATAATTATTGAATTTTGTATTAAAATAGATTTTATGATCTGATTAAAAAAAAACTTTTGTACGAAGATGGGAATACTCATTCAAATGTACGAATTCCTTTTCAATTGTCGATAAAAAGAATTGAAGGTAATTATAACAACGTATATAAAAAAGTACTCTTGTTCTCTTTATGTTTCAATATGAAAGTAATTATAAACTTTTGACAAAAACTAGTTAAACCATACCACATCTAAACATGTATATCTAAACATGATTCATTGCGAAAAAGTTACTCTCTTAACACTTTTATCGAGGATTGCAGTATTACTCTATTGTCTAATTTCTCTAGACCTATAAATTATTTATTCTTTCATAGATGTCTCAATAGTTAATTACAAAATACGGTATGATTTGGATTTTTTACGCAATAGAATGTAAAAACTATAAGAGTTCTTACGCGAAATTGGCTAATTAATGAGAACGCTGTAAAAAATTTATGAAATCGTTAAACTCAAAATTATAATTTTTTCGATTATAGCAATTGGTTTGTAAAATTGACAATAATGTTTAAAGTTCTACTTTCTAATGTTTCACAATACTCGGTATGTGTCATAAGAATTAATACTATGCTGATTTTATGATTGATGTTAGTAAAAAATTGCCTAGATAAAGTAGAAGATTTCATTTCTAAAAAAATTACGCATTTGAGCATTAAATTATTTTCAATAAAAAAGAATTTCATTTGTACTGGATAAAAGATTGTATTTATTTCTTAAAGTTTAATTAAGTGTAAGCATTTAATTCATTTTAATCTAAGTTAAATCTCATTGCTGAATAGAGTTAATTATGAGATTGAAAACTCCTCTTCCTCCTTATAATTGTTTGTAATTTAGTTTAAATGACAATAGCTTTAATTTTCCTTCGTACGAAACAAATTATTATTTATTTACGGAAAATATATACTTGAGCTGAAACAATATAATACTGCAGATTAATTAGGTTCACTTTGTCAGTTTATTATATTATGAATTATACACTTTATGTCAAGATAAACAAGATATAATCAATAATTTATAACAAATATTTGTTTGATTTTTTAAATCTTGAATGCCGAATGTCTCATGTAATAACTATCTTTTATAATTAATAATTTTGTAATGGTCCTGAGAAGTGTCCGCAATGAGATTTGAAAAACTATTAATCGAAGTTTTGTTCAGGTCCATAATTGTTTATGGTTCTCGCTCTTTTGGCTATTATATTCCCTACAAAGAAGAATTTTTTTTGACCTAACACTTCGCTACTTTTCGCTTCCTTCTTCTAACATTGTTTTCAAAATTTTTCGTTCAAAGTTCCATTTTTATGAATCCTATTCGTTTCTCAATTGTGTATTTTTCTCTAAATACATGAATGAAAAATAAAAAGAGAAGAGATAGATAGAGAGAGAGAGAGAGAGAGAGAGAGTATCAAATACGTACATTGTTCGACGGGTACGATGAAGCGTTTAGGTTTTTTGTAAAGACGTGGCGTACAAACATTGTCATTTTTATAATCTGAAAAATATTATCAAGCAACGAGACAATGCGGAATCGAGGTACCTCGTCGACGTTAAGAAATTCCGAGATACACGAGACTCACGCTGAATAAAGAGAGAAGGATTAACGAAGACTAAGTGCAACGAGATGCCCCATTCGTCAGCAAGGCGGGAGGGAGTTGAATTATCGAAAAGCGATGAAAAATTAGGACGGCCATTTCGGTCCTTGGTTGGGGGCTTTCGGTGCAGTGAGTTATCTAGGATTGAATTGTAGGTGGAAGGGCGAAGAGGCGGCCGGGCCGAATACCGGTGAGCAGGGAAGTCTTCTCCCCTGCGAGCAGTCAATATCGCGGAGGTAGGTGTCAGGTGTCGCGCGTCGCGGGATAAAGGAGGGCGCGATCGGTTCGCGCCCGTCCGATCCCGCGGTCGGCTCGCGGTGGCCAGGGAGCGCGAAGGTAGTCGCCGAGCCTGGGGGGTGGGGGCACGCAGGTCGAGCGGGCGAGGGCGGGAGGGTGGTCGGTCGGACCGGCCGCTTCGGCCGTCGGCGAGAGTCCAGGTGCGGCTGCGGCCGGCCCCCCACCTCTTGGCCGGCGAAAAAGCAGCTGGCGATAAAACGCTCCTCCTCCTCGGGCAAATCGCGGAGCCACGGTCGCGGCCGCGACAAGAGCTGAGCAACGTTCTCGCGGGCCCCTCGTCCTCCCGCGTCGATCGCCCTCCGCTCGGGGGCGAAGATAGGCCAGCGCCAATCCGGTCCTGGCCGCGCTCCGATTCCGCACATCGGCGGGGCGAGGCGCCGGTGGGTGGGCCGCCGTCGCGGGGGCGCCGAGGGGCTCGCCGGCGACCGAGCCCTGGCCGGCGGCGCTCCTCGAGCCGCGAGGAAGAGAGCGGCGACCTCCCGCGAAGAACTGCCCCCGGCCGATTCGCGGGGGCCCCCTACCCCTCGGGCTCTCAGCGCGGGGCCGGCGGAACTCGGCCCTTCCCCCCCCCCGGTAGTACGGCCGCGCGCTGCACCGGGGAGAGCCGCCGTCGGTCTCGCGTGCGTCCCCGAGTCCTGGACACCGGGTAGCGATAATAACGAGCGCGCCAGGGGCCCGCGCCTCGAGGTTGCGCGCCGCTGGGGATATATCTCCTCGCGGTCCACCTCCGCGCGCATTGAGTCCGCCTCCGTCACGCCTCCACCGGCCCCCACCGCCGCCAGGCCGCGCTCCCTCTCCCGGTCCCTCGCTGGCTCTCGCTCGCTCTCCCGGGCTCGCCCTCGCTCGCGGCCGACGCCGCGCGGCTCCGCTGGAGAGAGGCGGCGGCGGCGGCGGTGGTGGTGGCGGCGGCGGCGGCGGCGGCAGTGGCGGCGCGGGAAGCTGCCGCCGCCGCCGCTCCTGCCACTACGCAGCCAGACTGCGGACCGCGAGGTGCTTCGACTCGCGCGCGCTCCCACGAACGACAGGCCCTGTGAGAGCGAGGACCTCGCAGCGCGGCCCCGTTCCCAGACCTCGTCGCTCCGAGTAGCGGGTTCTCTTCCTCGTCGCGAGTGTATCCTCGTCCTCCGGAGAGAGTAACGGAGCCGGGCAAAGAGGAGGCGAAGGAGAGCGAGGGAGAGCGAGAGAGAGAGAGAGAGAGAGTGAGGGAGAGTGAGAGAGAGAGAGAGAGAGCAAGAGCAAGAGCAAGAGCAAGAGCAAGAGCAAGAGAGAGAGAGAGAGAGCGAAGAGAGACGAGGCTTGTGTCGCGCACCACGAGGTAAGCGCGTGCGGCGTGAGCGCGTGCGCGAGGAGGACCGCAGTGACACGTGATCCTCGTGCCGGACGCGCACAGTAGCTCCTTGTCGACGGATATAAACACGAGGAGGCTCTCGGCTCAAGTCCGGCTTGACAGCTATCGCTCAACCTCGTCGAGACTGGCCCGGGGAGCCTTCTCGAGCCGAGTGGAGGCTGATTCTCATCCGGCTCTCTCCTCTCACTGCGGACCTTATCGCTCTGAGGGGCCAACCCCGCCGGAGACCACTTTTGGAGGTCGTGTCGTGGCCTTGGCGGCCCTTAATCCAGTGATAGAGAGGGGGGAGGGACGCTGCACGGGCCAACGCGAGCCCAGGAGTGCAACGAGCTGCGTCATAACGACGTCGTACGCACGTCAATCTTGGCCCGATTCAGGTAAGGCTCACGCTTGTCCCCGACTTTTCCTCCTCTCCGTTCCACGAGGCTACTCCTCCGTTCGGCCAGCCCCTCCTTATTTACCGATAATTAACGAAATGCCAGGCATTCAAGCTCTTCGGGTAAAAATAGTCGGCTGATCGGGGATTAAGGTAAGCCTAATTATTACGACGCTGTGCTTATCCGCTTCGTCAGCTCTCACACCTTCGCCCTGACACGGTCGAACGTTACTTTATTCCACGTCGTTTTCCCGAACTCTGTGTGTGGTTACTCGTCGGGCGAAACTCCACTCCACGTGTCGAACAAAAAGCTCCTCACGAGCATTCGTGCACAGCTCCTCCGTTTCTTCATAACTAGCTCGCACGTTGCGGGCGGTCGGGACCTCGTGTGTGTCACTTGTGCGTAACATCTCAGGTTTGATTTGAATCCCAAGTAAGCTTATGATTGCTCAAGAAGGCTTTGGCATTTTTGCTAATGCCAATAGACTGGGCTCTCTACCTGTGGCCTGGATTTCCAGACCTGGACGGCGTCTTCCAATGCCTCCAACGGATATTTATACGATTGATTTTATATAATTAGAAAGCCTCGCCAGCTCTTAATTGCGCCCTTCTGTGTAAATTAAAACAATCGAACGATTGACCTGTTTTTCGGCCGTTCTTGGTCCCAATATTTAGTATCACGGCACACCGAAAATATAATCGTTGTTATTGATCGGAATGACCCCAAGAGAGAGGCTTCGTCGCGTGCCGTAGACACGCACACGCACACACGGGCGCCCGCGAAACGAACGATCCACACAGTGTACGTACGTACGCACACGCATACACTTAAAAAAAAAATTGTAAATAGAACCGTCGTATTTTATGTTTTGCTTTCTTTTAGACAATGTCCTTCGCAATTTCTGACTACAGTATCCTACCTAATTAATTTGTTAAGATTGTTACCGAGACTTGAGGCTAGCTAGAAAATCACATGTCTATTCCGTGTTGATCGTTCAACGGAGCATCCATTGAAAATATTTGAGTCGAGTGCACGAATACAAAAAATAAAAAAAATTTGAATTCAAACGAGCAGGCCTTTATCGTATTTAATTAGTAAATTTATTTAGTCGTATGTAAATACTCTGTAACAGAGATAGATAAAATCTATGATGAGCATTCGTGTGTTGACATTTTCAGGATTTTTTTCTTCGTTTTTATAATGATTACACCTATGAAGGTGCTGAATAATTAGTTATAAAAATAATAGTGCATCTTTTGCCGAGTAGCCGTTCCTTAAAATAATAATGGCAAGCCTTTTATTATTACAGCGTGGAATGTCAATAGCGATGACGGAAAAACAGAGCTCACCATTAATATTTTAATGACGCAAATAAGGATTCGTTTTCTTTAAATCGTGTAAATATTGATGTGCTAACGGTACGTACGATACTGTGTAAATGTCTCCTAGTCAGCCGAATCGAAAGCTCAATTTTATACAAAATTATTTCCATCCAGTCGGATGATCAACCAGAAAGTAAAGAAAAATAACTCCTCCCGAGAATAAGGAAGTACGTCCGAGCCAAAATGTAGAGAACTACCGTTGGTTATTGGCGCAACATAACCGACGAGCCGATTTTTCTTTTCTCTCGGAAGATGAGCGGCGCAAGAAGTCGGATGCGTTGGGTTCGGGGCGAGAAAGCGAACGATCTAGTTCGGGAAACAGATGTATATATATATATATATATATATATATATATATATGTGCAGAGAGAGAGAAAGATAAATAGACAGATAATATGCGGTCAGGGGACGGTGAAAATGAGAAAAAATAATGGAAGGCGGCGTTCTCCGTCGATACGGTGAGCGTAGGGTTGGCCGGTGATTATCGCCGGCTGGATGCGATTAACTTAATCTTAGTAATTAAGAAAGTTACTCGGTCCTATCCATGCGAGAGAATAAGGATAGCGAGGAAGAAAAAGAGGAGTCGGCGCGAATGTGATTGAGAATTTTTCGTGAGGAGGGGGTGAGAGAAGGTAGGGCCATGGGTATGGGCGAGAGGGGAAAACGAGGCGGCGAGCATTAGGACGGGAAAAACGATAGACAAGAAGCTGTAATAAGATAAAGGAACTAAAAATTAGCGTCGAGTAAAGAGACCCGGATATATTGGAGTGAAAAATCTACCGGGTTATGAATTAAATATTCAAGGTCTGCCTAGTTGCCGATCCGAATTCTTTTTATGACATAAATTCATGCTTCATCATTATTTCTTTTTTCTATCTATCCTTTCCATCCCACCTTCTATAATTACAATATTAAAGCCTATGTTAACTTCGATACGTCAAGAAGAATTCTTCGCATACAATTAATACGGTGCTCAATCTTGGTGGATTTTTAAATTACATCCAAATGATTAAATGTATCATACATGACTCGATAAAAATTCAAAACGATCATTACCGATACATAAATCAGACTAAGCATTTAATCATGTCGTTTCTCTCTTTATTTTTCCTTCATTTCCTATTATTGCTCTGTTATCCGTTTACTTTTGTTGTTTTTTCGTTTTGTTTTCTCCTTTTCAAATTATACTACACATCATAAGTACAAGATACATACATGGAGGATGAAATCGAGGCGATTTCAGCCTCGGGAGGCCAAATGTTAATCACCGGACGAATACTTAGAGCATCGGCTGTATTTTGCGAAAGCATCAGGCGCTTAAGCCGAACGAAAGTGGCAACGCGAGCGGCAGCCGAGGAGAAGAGTGTGGCCACAAAAAACTGGTTGCTGTGTGCCGAAGTTCCTGTGATAATTTTCATCGGCTACTTAGCTACCTTCTAATAATTACCATGATAATTATACGCTCTTCGCGTATTTACATACATCACGCCTACGTACGTACTTACACATGTAGCCTAGCGTGCGTACATAATATGAACTTGGCTTGGAAATGCTAATTGAAGGATCAAACTCGCGGTGGCGGAGCGTAAACGTTGAAGTTCCTCGGACTTCGTAAAGCAACAGACGGATATATATATATATATAGAGAGAGAGAGAGAGAGAGAAAGAGAGAAAGAGAGAGACAGACAGACAGACAGACTAACAGAGAGAGAGGGAGAGGGAGAGAGGCCCATACACAATGGGAAAGGTTTCGTCATCGGGCGTGCAACGCTGCTTGGTACGGCAATATTCGTAAATAACGTGGGTCACGCGGAGCTTATAAATCTGTATCATTGAACAAATTAATCCTCGCCGAAACTCGAAAACCACGATCAATCGTCATTGTCGTTCCTCTTACGAGGTTGGTAGAGTCGAGTGATAGAAAAAGCAGGAGTTGCGGAACCAGGCTCGCGCCTCCCTCAGTGTAATTCAAATTCATTTTTCGAGCATTTCAATTGACTCAATTGAAAAAAGTTCTCGGAAACGAGAGAGCGGCCGAGGAAAGAAGACCAAGACGATCGGACACTCTGACGCAGAGGATTCACGCGGCCAAGTCGCCACTAATCGCCGCATTGCCCTGCCGATTCGAGGATCCCGGGAGTCGGATCTGCCCTCCGAGGGGACAACGATCGCGGCGTCGCGTTAGAAAATATTTCAGGAGCCGTGCGCGAATCGCTAATCGTCGAGCGCTCGACGGCGGCGGCTGTTTAACGCCGGTGCTTCTTCGGCGCTCAAGGATCCCCGGAGAGCCGAGCGAGCGGGAAAAAGCCACATCGGGCTTTTCCACGAGCGGCCATGTGACTAGGAGGTAAACAGGAGCACGTGCTCCCAGCGTGGGGTGGGGCACGTCGACACGGAGACAGCGTCGCGAGAGCGCCGGGGATATGCGCCGGCGAAATGAAAACGAGACTCGACATTTTTCCGGCGGCCAGGATTCGTCGCTTCCCCGAAATTTCTCCACGATGCGAACCTCTCCAGCGTCCTTCGACTCTCCTTCGCTCTCTTCGCGCCTCGCAATGGGAAAATGCGCTGCCACATTGACGAGCGCGAGTGCCAGCGGACCACGATGATTCCAACTGAGCCGGGCTTACGACTTACCTGAGCCGAACTTCTCTACGTTGTGAAATCGCAACGTTTCTTTTCCTCTCTTTCTTTTTCTCGAGGCACCGTATTTGTTGCCCAACTAGAGCGTGCTAAATTTAATGCTGCAATTAATTTCACTATTATACCGTCAATAAATGGAACATTGTTTCTTATCAAAATATTTTAACAAGAGATTTTCAATGAAGCGAAGAGAATGGTTTTTTATTTAAAAATTAAGCGAGATAAGAATAAATCAAAGAGCAAAATATCAATAATAGAGGATAATACGTATGTGTATTTTAATTTATTTTCGTTAATTGCGAAATTTCTATGCTAATATCTAGAATTACCGGAAATATCGGTTATGTTCGAGATGCAAATATTAAAATAATTATATAATTAACTCGATGATTCATTTTAAAAATACTTTCGTAATTAATATATAGAATGTGCTGTTTTCGGTATAAGAAGCATTAATTTTTGAAGATCTGAGTGATTCCTTTAACCACGCAAATTTTGAACGATAAAGAGCAAGCGTCAGAACGCGAGTTAGTGGCAGAGAGAGAGAGAGAGAGAGAGATGGAGGGAAAGAAAGAGAGAGAGAGAAAGAGAGAATACACGGCTTATTCTGCTATCCAAACTATAATGCGCTTACTAAGTGAAAAAGCCTACAAAGGTGCCATTTTAGGAGCCTCTCGGAACTACGACAATAAATCTACAGCAAATTAATTTCTTGCTTTAGGCTATTCTATCTTTTTACATCTCTCTTCTTTTCAATTTTACGATTAATCGTGTACGATCTTGTTTTATTTATTGTTTTTGATGCCCAAATATCAACAAATATCGCACACGACGTAGTAAATACTTCTTCCTCTATTCCTTCTTTCAATTATTTATTTTTTTTTTATATTTTGTTAATTTTAGTTGGTTATATAAGGTCAAATTGGTTAAAACATTTAAATTGATATACGGTACACATGTTTTTCATGCGATGAATACTGGCGGCAGCAATCGAATAAAATTTTAATCAGTTTGCATTCTGATCCATAAGCGCAAAACTTTAATACTTGAATTAATTGTGCATCAATGCGATGCAAAAAAGAAAAAACAATCAGCTTGCAATCGATTCTTTTCAAGTGAGTTAAAAAAAGAATGAACTTTAAGGCATTTAAGAAACGGCGGAGAAAAAAAAGCTTAGAAGTACATGAAGCTCACGAGTGGGAATAAGCAGTTCGGGAGCAGTAAGCGACCAAATTGCGGGTTAAACCAAGAAGAAAGAGAGATGAAGCGGGTTGATAAAGAACTAGAAAAACAGAAAAATGAACAAGAGAAAAACAGAGAGATAGATGGAGGGAGAGTGAAAGAGAAGAGTGCAGTGAAGAAAGAATAGGAGCGGATGAGGGAATGAAGATTGCGGAGACAAAGTTGAGATAGAGAGAGAGAAAGGATGAAATGCGACGTGTGCGCGAGGTCCCAAAGGAAGCACTCGACTGACGATATTGTTGGGGTAGGCACTCGAGAAATCGCTGGACAAAAGGAAAAGATGAAGTTACTTGGATGAAGCTGGGCTTAGCAGTGAAATTGATGAGAGAAGAGAGGTGAAGAGAGTGATAGAAAAAGAGAGAGAAAGAGAACGAGAGAGAGATATAGGCCGGAGGGTCGGGATGCAGAGGCGGATGTAATGGTCGTCGGCAGTATAGGGGCGTCAGGAAGGGGGATCCTATGTAGCTTTAAGAAGGTGAGCACGACGAAGAGGAGCTTCAATTTCTACACTTTTAGGGGATGACCTCATTGGATAGGGAACTAAGAAAAGCACCCACTACTTTATACATAATAATGTGTAGGGACCCTTAACCGCTTTTTTATCGCGAAAAATCTGTACGCTGTCAGGCGGAGAAATGATGCATGCCGACGTTGCATGTACGAGTATCACTTGAGAATTTATTTATAAGTGTCTTATTTGTTCATCGTTCAGTGTTTTAGCCGCCTTTATCATGGGGTCTGTATCTTTACTCGGTTGTGTAGTTACTGTGAGATTAACCGAAATGCGCAACTTGGTCTGTTTACATTTTTTGTTCCTTTTTTCTTCTTTCTCTGCGTTTCTTCTTCTCCTTTCACTTTTCACTTTTTCCCCTGGTAACTAGCCATTATTATTTTTACTACGTACGTATAGAGCATTAGAGAGATTAAAATTTTTCGTGAATGGGCCTTCAGTTGGGGCGAAATATAATAAAATAATAAAAGCTTCGATACATTTAAAATCGAATGCTTCGATGTCTTGCCGGAATCGTGTCATTACGATGCAATAAAAATTTATGAGCAACAGTCGTCGGATATGGATCGACCTTGATTGGCTAACGTAGGAAAAATGAGAGATAAATGCGAAGAGTAAAAATAGAAAGAAAGTAAAAATCGCATTATATTAGTTGAATTCAGCAAGCGTAGATGCGTGGAGATGAAAGCGACTGCGAATTGTCGAGGTCAAGTAAATAAATCGATGACTGGCTTCCCCTTAGTTCCAAATCATCCCTTATCTCTCTTTATACCGACCGATATCCAGCGCGCCACTTCGTATGATGTTTCACTTTCATTCGAAGCTTTTCTTCCGCCTTTCCTACTCCACTTCACTTCTGTCTCCCTCTCCTATCCACAGAAGCTGGCCGACCCTCGTTTGCTACCCCATTCAATTCCCCTTTACTCTACGAGTTTCTCTCCACCTCTTTCTCTCCAGCTCGTTCTCCCTTGCATACTGCAGGCCAACAATCCGACGCGCGATAACATTTCCCCTGACGATTCGCCTACTTCTACCGAGCTTTGTACTCCTCCATGCCTACTTGCTTGCTTTCTGTTTCCTTTTGTATTGTGATTTCCTTCTCGTTTATTCTTTACCAGCAGTGCTGATTTTTCTAACACGGAAATTTGACAATGTTACTTAATAGATTGATATTCCATAGCCGAGATTTATTTTCGTACTTTTTTTCATCGGGCGGAGGCCTCATTATACTTTGCGAGAAAAATCACCAATCTCTCTCTCTCTCTCTCTCTCTCTCTTTGCGAGTCGATTTGCAATTTCATAGTGTATTATGAATATTTTATAAATGAGTATTTAAAGCCAACGCGTAATGGTGCATGAATGAATATATACCTGTCGTATAATTTATGTAGATGACAACATTGAAAATAATCTTCTTCGTTACCATATAAATTTAACATAATAATTAAAAGCTCCAATTTTTTAACTGCTTATCTTCTGAATAATTATCTTATTGCTTTTTCTGCATAAGGGAAGCGTGGTAATCATGGTCACTTATAAAAATAAATCATCAAAAATGACATCGGTAAAAAATGTATACGAGGACTTAAAAATTTCGAGTACGATAATAAAAATTACCTTCATTATTACATCGTAGTATCGTAGATACAAGTACGATAATATAGATAATAAAGTGAAAGGCTACTACGTTTCGCGTTTAAGGACCAATTCTTTATAAATTCAGGAGAAAGTGGAACCACCAGCTCGTTGCGAAAAGCAAATCAATCGAAGGTTTAATTTGCAAGGAAAACTGCCATTGGGTACATTATTGTCATACATTATTGTAAACTACCGAATGCTATTATTATTATAAAAATAAGATTAAAAAAGTAGCTGTGATCGTGGGATTGCCTGTTAGCCGTAATCGGCTCTAATTCGGTCCAGTGTGGGCAATTAGAAATCGATGACTTTGCGCAATGGGTATCGTGTGGAAATTGGCGATTTCTAATCGTCGAGTTGCGGGCAATGATCAGATGAGACTGAATTGCGGTGCGATGATAATCGTTAGGTCTTAGCTAACCATTGCATCTGCGGAGTTATCCATCCATCAACGCGATCATCGCCACCGGTGTTGTCTTCATCGTCGTCGTCATTGTGCGATACACGCGAGCTACTTAAGCGTCCCATCAGGGAGGAAACGAGGGCCCATGCGTGCGTCGTCATTAATTCTAATAATTTATAAAGAAGCACGCACGACACAGGGAGAGGGAATAAAAGGGTTGTCGGGTAGGAGAAGAAGATATACATGCGAGACACAAGTGGGTCCTCGTCTCTCCTTTCTTTCTTCCTTGTTGAACCCTAATGGACCTAATTTGCCTCTGAAAAGCGTCGCTTCCCGAGATTCACGCTCGCGCGACCTCGCCTTTTCTCCTCAAGGACTTCCTTCACCTGGAGCTCCGCTGTCGTTCTCGACGTTGGTGGCGATGGTAGTGGTGGTAGTGGCAGTGGTGGTGATGAGGCCGACGGCGCCGGCGGTGACCCTGCGAAACTTAAAATACCTTGTGAAATTAAAACGAGTAAGCCGGATTTCTTTTATGGGCACGTTCTTCTTGCTCAGGCTTGGATCGACGCGGAAACAAAAAAGATCCATTAATTATTCTTAGTGCTATTTTTAATAATGCAGCCCAGTGTTTTAATTAAGATCGCGATTTTGAAGAATTGCGCTAGTTCGGAAACATTCCCAGCGATCGATCATTTTTTCCGAGCCGTACTGTAGGTAGTTTCGCACTTCGCCTGTCTTTGACAAAACATTTATAAATAGGATCGAGAATTTTTCAGATCGACCGTTGAGACTGTTTCGAAAACAATGCGTACTCTATGCGAATGCCTTCCGTTTATCTCGAATGTACTTTAAAACATTAATGCATTTGTTATTGTAGTCAATAATAATGAAAAGGAGGCAAAGATGCCTAGGCAATTATAGGATTTCGCATCGAAAGCGGTAATTTTGGGTAGTAAGTAAAAAGCAGGCTCTGGCAAAGTAGGCAAGTCCTTGCGATATTGAGCGAGCCCGTCAATTATATCGAATGTGTGCTCCGATAATGTCGTGTTAAATAAAGTTGCGCTTACGTAGAACCGTAGCCGAGGGCTCAATTTCTAAATTACTGACCGACGTCATCGTCGAATAAAAAAGAAAACGAGCGGATTGAATGAACATCGGGCGGTTTGCACGAGACCCTGTGCTCACAGGCCAGATGTTAATTTCAACGACTCAGCGTGAGCCATGAAGTCGGTTTAGTACATAAATACGTCCTTAGCAGGGGGCACCCATTATAATAGGCGTGCGTGGTTAAAGTTCTATTTGTGGTAATTCGGGGTTTAATGCACTCGTGCTCTGATTTAGTCCGCTCGACAAGCGCTTTTTTCTCCTCGGCCATGGCTTCTTTCCCGTCTCATTTTCTCTCACGTTGCGCCACACCATAAGAAGCTCCCCAGCGAATCCGTCGGCGAAACCTATACAGCCCATCGTTTGTGTGCCGGGGCTCGAACAAAAGAGACGATTTACGCCCATCAATCGGTGCGATTCGCGGGTCCTCCGCCGCCTTTAATCGAGCGACTCGCTCACAATTGAGGGTAGTCGGTATTTATCCTTTCCTTTCCAGAATTG
The DNA here is from genome assembly GCA_018907135.1 of Kradibia gibbosae. Lineage (NCBI taxonomy): Eukaryota > Metazoa > Arthropoda > Insecta > Hymenoptera > Agaonidae > Kradibia > Kradibia gibbosae. The sequence continues at coordinate 3,693,427 of JACCHX010000008.1, read as the reverse complement.
TCGAGTATTGCCTTTTAATCGGGCTGACTTTGAAAAAGCTCGATTCAAGGTGAGAATAGCTCCGGTAACTGCAGACAAATGAGACGTAAAAATATTCATGTAAATATATTGTGCAAACAAATGCCGGCTTTATGATATTATCTCTCGCTTCGTGATATCATGCATCGCTTGTGCGCGCACATGTAGATGCAATGAAAAGTATTTTACGAGGATGTTAGATGCCGTTGTGATTCGAGCGTACGACGCAGCCCCACGCTTTCTTAAAATTAACCATAAAATTAATTACGTTCAACTTAAAATATTCTTATTCCGTTATTTTAAGTATGAAATATGCATTAGTCATCTTGATGGGCGCGCCGTCGCTTCATCACGAGTGCCGAGACAATTCACGACGGGTCAAACACCAAGAAGCTTCACCCCAGCTTCAACTTCCAAGTGTCGGGCGTTCGATGTGATTCGTTGTACAATAATTGCGCTATAAACTAAGTATAGACGGGCATTCGGCGGATCCCTTGGCGAACGACGCGTCACAAACGCACTTGTACCTCGTACTCTGTGCATTGACCGTAGAATCCTAACCCAAGGCATATCCGTCGGGGACGCGTCAGGCTTTTCCGCGTTCCACAGCTGGACCACAACAGCTCGTTCCTCTTGCACCGATTCTCTACAATCTATGGTTTTTATTCCCCGGTGACATCTACGTCTCTCTCGCGGTATCCCCCTCCCCTCCGCTCTCTCTCTCTCACTCTCGGTCCTTCTGTCTTTCCGTTCGGCTCGCTAACGGGCGAATTAGCTTAACCGTGCACAGACGTTAATGCGAAACTTCGATATGTGTATCTACATTGGAGTGCTGTTACACGAGGCAGATCTGTTTGGTCCCGCGAAATCGTACAATGACACTCTCTTTCTCCACTTAAGACCGTTGGCCCAGGCACTTTGGTAGCCACGATTATCTCGCGACCGTACTCACATTAAATCCACTCGATTGATTACGTAGTCACGCGCTTGCATCTTGAAAAGGAGGAACTCGGGCGACCCGCTCACAATGTCTCGATGGGCGGTTGCCAACTGTTCCTGCTGAGATCGCTACGTATTTTTTGCTCTCTTTCATTCCCTCCCCGGCTCTCACGTAATCGTGCGCTACGTACTTGCTTTTGTATGCGTACGGGACGACGAGTGCGCGCGATTTCGCGCCCCAGCACGATTAAGTAAATTCAATGAATCGGCTTGCGCACATTGAGCGCTGATTGTTTAAAGGAACTCATGAGCCGTCGACTGGGTCGGCAAGAGCTGCAGGCGGGGGCTGAAAGGTAGCTGGAAGAGGGTCGGGCGTGCAATGGCGGTGGCGTCACAGGACGGGGTGGAGGAGGAGGAGGAGGAGGAGGGGCTTACGAAAGCCAGTTGCGGCACGATATTTTCTCCCTGGGACTGCTTTCAGACACTTGCGTGTGATTTAAGTGTGTGATCTTGCATCAGCTGAGCGGTGTCAGGCATGTCGTCTATGAAGCATTTTTTCCTTGTTATCTTTTCTTCGCATTTGTTGATTTTCGACGATGCAACGCGTACAATGCTAATGAATTTCCAGAATAGATTTTATGAAAATACGAAATTATAAAAATTAAGCTAAAAAAAAAAAAAAAAAAAAAAAAAAAAACAAGAGTAATTCACCGAGGCCAATAAATATGTTCATCGAACGAGGCAGGAGCTTTGCGACATAACCCTGACAATTTATTTTATCTCGGACAAAGGAGCAAACGATTAAAATTATTTATAATTAATGTTCAATCAATATGGCGCGCACCACGAGCTAATAAAAGTCCGTAAGAATCAGTCATTGTTGGGCCGGCTCGGAGAGGGGGTTGGGGGAGATGTATAATTAAACCACCGCAGTGCGAACCTCACCAGCTTCTCCAATTGGACGGATTTTTTTCCCTCGATCAATCAAACATCTCGCATCATCGAGTAGGTACATTATACATACGGACCACAAAAAAATTGCCTCTCCCACTCGCTCTTCCTCTCGTAAATCGAGCTCTCGGTTGTATCCAACGCCCGGGGCGTAGTACCTCCCCTCCTCCGGCAAGGGTTCCGTGTGCGGCTCCGGGCTCGAGGGGGTAGAGTCGTCGGAGCGGCGGGGTCCGAGCTCCGGGCGGTGGGGTGTGGTGCTTAGACGGCGGGCCGTAGTTGATGGTTCAGGTCCTTAAGCCGACCTTATCTACTCGCCCCTATAATAAGCCGCGATCTGAGACCGTATATTCTCGCGGGCAGGGACGCGAAACTATGCGGCTGTAGGCTCTCTCTCTCTCTCTCTCTCTCTCTCTCTCGTGCCTTGGTCGCCTTTCGCACAGGCTCCGGGAATTCCGCGCACACGCACGCGTGCTAATCTCTTGGAGCACATGTGCGTATACGGAGGAGACGCGCGCGATAGCCCGAGAGGGAATAAGAGTGCTTGCAATTACAAGCTGGTCAACATATAATTATCCCCAATGACTATAAATTACCGGATTTTTATGCGCAGCATTCTTAATTACCCTTTGAATTAACATCAATCAACCCCCTTAATTACACGCTGCTACCATTGATGCCGATGCGGCTACCTCCGTGCATTCTGAAAGGAGGACCGTAGCCGCTCCACCGGCCAAAGAGAATCAAGCGCGATGATAATGCGAGCGAGAGGCGCTCTACCTCATACCCTCGCGAGCCCCCACCTCCCCCGCCAAGGCTCTTCATAGCCGACAACTCGACCATTGCGTCTACCCTGCCCCTCTGGTCGTGGATATTATACGGGCCCTCGAGGAGGCGAGGCGCGAACGCATGCGGCGGCGGCGGCGATTGGGTGGCGTAAACGATTTGATATGCTCGTCCGATGGAGCCGGACGGGGATTTTGGTAGGAGGAGGAGGACTAAGGTAAACTAGTGGTCGAGGATAGACGGTTAAGTAGATAGGTGGAGCCCGGTAAGAATTGGGATCCTCGGACGTGCCGATTATTTAGCCTCGACGCGGGGGTTCGCTACTTATCTCATGGGCATTGAGCCTTTTTGGTACGCGCTAAAAGAGGAACGATGTTTCAAGCCGCTACAGTGCACAGCCATTGCTGGGAGACACATCTCGTGATTATTTATTTTCGTGTATTAATCTTTCGCGAGGAAAGTTACGCACTCCCCTTATCTTCAAAATTGTTTTTCGAGCTTTAGACCTTTTGTTCACGCCACGTACTTAACAGTTGTTTCAGACCGTTATTCTTTTTATTAAAACAAAAAATAACTTGAGCTGGCATAAGCCTCAATCCTTTCATCGACAAATTACTGTTATATTAATGCCCCGCGTTAACTTTATCATTTTGCTACTCTTGTTCTTTCAATGAGTTGCCATTAAAACTCTATAACATTGAGAAACATATACCAATCAGAATTACTGGAGTAGAATAGGTTTTAACTAGTTGATTACGTTAAAAAAAAATTTATAAAAGCACGCTGTACCCATTTTACAAGGGCTTACGCTATTCTGAATTAAGGCGCATTTTCATTAAAAATTAATGTTACATTCTTATTCGTATTATGATTCGGAGATTGCTTTTTTCATTTATGTTTAAGTGACGTATTGTAATTTTCTACTTTTAACTTGAAATTAAGCTTATCCCATAATTTAGAATTATTCTTAATGTTTTAATATCACGTTAATTTATGAACGGCATTAGTAGATTATTACAAATTTAATAATAAGAAATTCACTTATCAGATTTTAAGCGATTCATTATATTATTAGATATATATTATGATCATAATTGTTCATATATTTTTATTATTTTTGTAGGATATATTCATTAAAAAAGTTATTCCTTTGTACAATATTAATTACAATTAGATCATTGTGTTACAAGATTAACCCTTTTGGTTTTGTAGTTAGAAAATTATTAATACATATTTTTGTGTTTTCTGTTTAGAAAGTTTTAATAAATCTGAGTTGCTTTAAGCTTTGACGTTAAGTGAAAAAGAAAACAGTCAAAAACGTGTCCAACTACTTTACTTCTAACAGTATTATGTAATATTTATATTTGCTTCTGTATAAAAAACATCAATATTCTTGATTTAGTTTCGCCCTAAATGTATTAAAATGAAATGAGAATTATTTAAAATAGGTTGGCGTACATATTTGACGTTTTAATCACACAGTTATTTACATAACTATTTTATATTGTAATATTGAATCACTCGTGAAATATAAAAAGCTAAAAAACTTATTTGTTATAATTGTTCGCTCGATAACTAAGTGATATAAAAAGGAATATTTTTAAAAAGAATTTTAATCACAATTTGATAACTAAGCCATGCCTCAATTTAATGTCAAAATGACTTTTTTTGATATGTACAATCTTCGGATAATGTGTGCGTTTAATTTTAATATACATAACTTTGTTATTAGAAAAATACAAATATGTGAATATTTAATTATTCACATTGAAGAAACATTTCAACTCAATATCTTGACGTTGTGCACTTAGACGAATATCGTATAGTATTGTTTTTCCGTCACCACTTATATTCTATTATGCTGATATTGATGCATGTTATTCCGTATTAAAATGACCTTCTTTTTCTATCCAATTAGTTGTCATCGGTAAATACTTACAGAGCGCCGTTTGCAATGCACAGCTTAAATTTAAAACTTCAAAATTTGTTGGCCTTGTGTCATTCTGGGCACCATACGTCAGTTATCATGTGCTAATTTATACATAAATTGAATATTAACATATTTACGTTCAAGCTTCCCTTTATCAATATTTATACACATATAAGCCATAGTAATTTCCTTTGTTTGTGTTGTTATACTTTACAAAATTCTAATTTTCCGTCAGCTATTAATAAGTTTTTATTGTAATGTGAATAGACAAAATTTTGTCGGATATTTTATTTTTATTCGAGCGGATTCGATTAGATCACTCAACGACTGATAATTTTATGCGTTGTAAAGTGTTACAGGAAAATAATATATATATTATTTAAAGTATCATCATAAATTTCAAATTGATCGGGTGATTTCTTTACTGAATCTTTTCACAGTGGTATACTGCATTAATAACTTGAACATTTTTCAGAAAATTCATTGTAAGTTTAACATTAATATTTCGTGTATGATATATACGAGTATGATACCCTTAAAATAGTGTATTGGTGTTTTGAAATGTGTTAAATAATGATTGTATGATGATTTTGGCATTCTTCCGAGAATCCATTTTATGGTATTTATTATTTGGTACAGTTGTGCTAATGCCAATAAACTATGACTTATAAAATGAATTCGTTCATATATCTTGAAAGCTATATCATAATAAATACCGCGGATAAGTTCATAGCATGGCTAGTACGTCGAGATAAAATCTCATAACTACTAAAAATTCATTGATTAAATATTGTAATTGATATGAATGGTGAAAAATACATTGCAGTGCATAAGAGATTTAAAAACCTACAGTGTGGTAGAGAATAAAGCGAATCATTTCGCGTAGTTTACGTTTGGATGTACGATAAATGTCTGCGGTATGTAGGAAAGGAGTTGCATTAAGTTATTGTTATCCCGTCATCAGCCGCTTCGTTACGGTAACAGCTGTGCTTACATCTGGTTTTTCGGCATCTTAGGATAATTAAAACGCGTCAATTCTTTGGCTAGATTCGGGAATAAGGTCTATTAGCGTTCAAATCCTTGAGTAGGCTTAGTTCCGTACCTCCCCGATATCCACCTTTGTAATGTAAAAGCGACGAGACCTAGACACATTAAATTCTGCGGTTTGATCGGCGAGTGACTCTCGAAGCCGTCTATTACGAGAAGAGGAGAGCATATTGTTCGTGAAGCAACACACAAGCATTTCGGACAGCCGGTGGTTAAAGTGGTTCCTTCGATAATTCGTTCAACGGGTGATGTGCACCTTGTGTTTTTTGCAACTGATGCTCCTCATGGTTCTACACCAATTAATCATCCTATTTCATCCCCGGGCCATCTACCCAAATACACACACGCACACGCGCGCGCAAATGTATATATATATATATATATATTTAGGCAAGTGTGCATCTTTGTATATGTATAAAAATACACTTGGGCTTAAATATACATGTATACGTGTGTTTAAGCATAGATGTAGGGGATGCGCGATGCGTCGGTCGTCACTGAGGATTAGGGGGAAAAGAAGCGCCACATTAAAAGTTTGCCGAGAACGTTTTATTTGCGTCTGCTCTGACTTATTTGAGATAGATAATAATATAGGTAGCCTGGGACACGATGTAAAACTTAGATTTAATTTTCTGCTTTATTACTGTTATTATCAAATTGGCATGTAGAAATTGGAAGCCGGTCAAGCCTCGCTCGTCAAGTATTTGGGATAAGCTTGCGCCGCTGTGCACTTTGAAGCCCAGTGGAACATTTATTGTACCGCTTTGTAAATTTAAGTGAGTGCGAAAGAGGTCTTGCGATATTCAGCGTTTCGCTAATGTTTGTTGCGTGGGTCGCAGCCATAGAATTTCTGTGTTAATGACATTTTAAAAATAGAACGACAAATCTATAAAATTCGCGGCAGATGCGAATAATAGCACACCGGCGTGCATTTGACGCTAAAAGCATATAATGCCTTGCGTATAAATCAAACTGAAAATTAGAATAGCGATTTTTTCCCCTCTTGATATCTAAGATGCGCTGCGCATAAAATTAGTAACGAAAACGCACATTATTTATGTGAGAGGTAGGCTTATGAGTAGCGATCGATCACGTGGGACCGTTATTTAAATAAAGCAATTTAGAAAAATGTTGATTATCATCGTGCTCTCAATAGTAAATAACTTACACACAATCATTGGCACAATTGAACGCTAATTCTTAAATCGTTGAGCTTATAATTACAGCTTACATTTGTGGCTGTCTTGAGCGTAGGAATCACTTAGTATCGTGGGGTACTGACAATGGGGCTTTTGACGGCAGCTCCGTATACTGCCACCGCAGTTCGATGCAAAAATTTAAATTAATGCCCATCGTAAGAATTCCTCGAAGTAACATTTTTAATATTCAACCTCCCTGAAGTCAGCCACCGCCCACCGCGTAAGCACATGCGACAACGAAATATCATTACGAGCAGTAAAAACGAGGAGAATGGCGCACGAAAATAAAATCGGTAATTGAATCATGATATTTTAGTAGAGTCGCTTGTTTACACAGTTGTGCTGGGTCCAATTTTGAAAGCGTTGGTATGCTAATGGTTTGAAAGTATTAATTATTAAGTGACTGACATTCGAGTGGGGGAAATAATAATAACAACAACAAAAATGATAATTATAATTAAAGTGATAATTATAATTATTAACGTAATAATAATAATGCTGATGATGATGATGATGATGATGATGATGATGATGATGATGATGATACAAATAAAAAAAATAACAATAATGATGATAAAGATAATAATAATGATAATAAAACGAGAAGGCGAAGACGGAGAAGAAGATGAAGCGGAGTGGAGTGATGAGGCAAAAAGTCGGCACGGGTGCGTGAAGTACGTTCACGGGATGAATTGGTGGGTCGGGGAAGGTGGAGGAACGGTGGCGAAATTGGAGCGAGAAACTAGGGGCGGTAGCATCGCGAAACGCTAGCACGAGACGTCATCTTCGTGAGGCGCGTCGCGGAGGATGGAAAGACCATACAGGAGTTTGCTGTGGTCGCGGACAAAAATACATTCCGGCGGCGGCGGGCGCCTCCTTTTCGCGTACGCGTGTGTGCGCGAGGCATCGAAATGAGGGGAGGATACCGGGCCGTGCGGAATGTTAATTTCGTCGCGGTATAAATCATCTCCCGCCCTTCTTCTCTCGCTCTCTCGCCGGGCTCGCGATATCTTCGCAACCGCCGCTACGATCCGGGAGTGTGTGACACCCGGGGGTACAAACTTTATATTGCGCGACGACGCGTGACTCACCTTCGACTCTTTGCCTCCCCGACTGACTCCCTAATCCCGGCCCGTATCCGCTCTCTCGTCGCTCGGGCGCAAAAACGCGCCTCGCCGCATGGATTATTAAACTTCCACCACGGTGACGCTCGATTGGCTTTGGCTCTCGTTCTGTGATCCTCCTCCACGGTTTTCTTATGCGTTCCCCAACCCCCTTCTGCGCCTTTAACCCGCCCCCCCTCTCTCTCTCACTCTCTTCCTCGACCTCCCGCCGCCGACCGAAACCGACGAAAGTAGTTAATTACGCTCCTGGGTCGAGCCCGGCTTTCGCGAACTTGGCCCTGCCGCTTCTTAACGCGTATTCGTCCGCAGAGCCTTGCCGGGATTTGAGCGCGCACCTCGGCGGTTACACTTTTTCCGATGGCTCGTTCGGGACGCAGGGATGAAGTGCTGCTTGCGTAAGCCCGGGGAGCCGGCATTTAAGAGCTTAAAGATGAAGCAGAAGAAGAGCAAGATACCGGGAAGCGTTACATCACGTGGACAGCGCGCCAGCACTTGAGCACGGATGAGACGCGTGAATCCCATCGCTCGATAGGGCAATCGGGAAGATGCTCGAAAGCTATACGATTGAGGAGAGTAAAGAGCGAGGAGAAAAGCTCGAGCGAGGCTGGAGGAGCGTGGAACGACGGAGGCGGCGGCGCGTTAGTGGGCGCTCGTGTGCGGACCGAGTCTCTTCCTCCGAGGCTTCGCACTCGTCGCTCACCCTTAGACTCGACATCGCGTCCTCGTCCCGGCGTTCGCTAGATGATCCGTTCAGTCGTTCATTATAGGAGCAAACAGTTTAAAAAGTAAAAGCATTGGAGTCGGGCCAGAGTAAAAATAGAAGCAGATGCTCCGCGTGTGCGCGCGACTCACGCGGTGCCGATGTCTCGATGGCTTTCGGCTCTACGAGCGCATGGCTTTCGAGGCGTCGGCGACGTTGGACGAGGAGGCGGTGGAGACAGGCCGGCGTATTATTCGGGCGCGCGCGCGCGACGAGGAGGAAGAACGAAAGGACGTACGGGAGTTAGCCGATGGACTGGTTACCGCGGGCCGCGGAGCGAAGAGACGCGCCAGACGGCGAAGTCAGAGAAGAGGTGGAGATTCGAGCCGCGCTATTCCATTGCCCTTGAATTCTTACTAACGGGCACTTAGATAAAAATAATTACCCGGATAAACGCCCGCCTCGCTCGCTCTCCATCTCCCTTGCTCGTCTCCTGTCCTGGGTAGACGCGCAATACACCAACCGTCGAAATTGGAAGCCCCTGTATTTTATGCGCGCGCGCGCGCGAGTGCATAAGCTGCGCAAGCCGCGTTCCTACTTTGCGGGCTACGGCTTCGCGGAAGGAACGACTTTACCGGGACCCAGGACTTACGGGAATCTCTAGTCTCCATAATGTGCCCTCTTGACACTTGAAAATGACTATTAATGTCCAAGGGACTTTTTTCATGACGCTTCATTTATATCAAGCTTTGCTCGCTCCTTATTGCACTGACAAGATTTTTTCGAGGCTTCTGGCTTTGATTACAATTTAAAGCTCGAATAACGAATCAAAAGTTATTCGAAATTAAAGGCAAGACTAATTTGAGCGTGACGTAAAGAACAACATTGATCTCTAATACGACTCTTATAAATTAAAGAATCATTGTCTTTATTGTAAGAGCAACGTTTTTAGATTGCACGATTATTTCAGTCAAAGTATATTTTGTTCTCGTTAAAGAATTAGTAAATGTATTAACCGTGTTCATTAACTATTCATAATTAATCTTCTAGTCAAACAACGTACAGTGAAAAACTGGCTGGCGCCTCGATAACGTCTCGCTCCGTCAGACGAATTCTTCCAATTATTTCCTTATAATGCTCATTGGTTAAATTTATCCATACTCACATCTATAAATCAAAACCGTATTTCTATTTAGACTTCTAGCTTTTAAATGAACTTCATTTATTTAATCGGGCTAATTATGCAATATTATTTCATACATGGTTTTCAATCAAATGAGAAAATAATAAAATATTTTCTCAATTGTTACTCAATACATGAAATACAAAGGTAATTCAGATATAATGAATATTCATTTTAAGATTGACACAAGTCATGAATACTTATTTAGACCGTAAATTAAGATTAATTTTTTGTTTGAGCATTTTATATTAAAAGTCTTTATTATGAGTCTTTATTATGATTTTTATTTTATTTAATTTTTATTAAATACCAAATTAGATGAAATTTTAGCTACATATCTTTTTCGTGCTTTTTTGCGTGAGCTGCAAATACACCATAGGACAAAATTTAGTGAATATGTCCTGAATTTTAGGTACGAAACCTCATAGAAGAAATTACTGTTATTAGTAACTTTTTGGATCCTGATAATTCATCATCTCATTAACATTCTCGTGGTACTCTTTTCCGTTTTGTGCCTCAGTTACGTAATATATTTACTCGTATTCTGTTTTTTTTTTAACATTGTTTCCTATTATCTTTCAACTTTGCTATTTATTTAAGCTGTGAATCTTTTAATCTTCAACTACAAACTAAAGATAATTCAACTATTATACCTTATTATAATTATACGAACTTCCCTCGTATTAATTTATGGGATTCAATTACATTTATGTATTCGGTTAATAAGAGTTACTCTATCTGATAATTATGTAAAAATTTACGGTGCTTATTTATTTTCAGCTCATATTGACGTCAATTATTCATTATCCAACTCCGTACATTTATTTCGAAATTTTTATTTGCCCTTATTTTAGATCTACGTAGGGATACATAATATAATATTAGCTATTTTATGTTAAATGTGGTTGAAGTTCAATCTTAATCCGAAATACGGTTAGTAATGTAGATGCTTCATATGAGAATGTGAATGAGAATCCCATCAAAGCTTGTATATAAAAATCTTAAGCTCATAGAATGCTGAAATGTGCTTTTTATAATGTCCCCATGGGCGAAAAGGCTCTTTTACGAATGAAGATGATTTTTTTTGTTATTTTTAAACGTCAAAAGACATGAGAGTTCCTTATAATTTTTGGCGTCTGCATTCTTGTTTAAGAAAGAGCTAGAAAGAGAACGATTGAATCATCGCGTGATCGAGAAAGAGAGCGAGAGGAAGAAAGAGCGACAGAGAGAGAGAGAGAGAGAGAGAGAGAGAGGAGAGAGATAGAGAGAGAAAGGGGAGAGAGAGATAGAAATCGATTGTAGAGTAGGAGAATAAAAAATAATATTGGAATCAGTAGGTGCAGGAGATAATTGGGGTTCGTGGCTAGGCGAGAATCTTTTGATTTCTCGAACAGTTATTGTACCCTCATTTTATAGAATGAGTCATTGATAATATCAATAGCACTGTTATTAGAATTTATGGAGAAAAACTCAACTAATTTTTATAATGTTGTAATTCTAATATTATGCATATAATAAATTTAGTGTCTTTTTCTTTTATGATTAGATAAAGTATTCAGCTGAATATATTCGGTCCAAGTATATATTTTACTAACTTAGTACTATAATATTTATTTTATTACAACTGAAGGATTCTTGACATGATAAAAAATAGATAATGTATGATCCAAGAATATATAATATCGAATAGTCTTAATTAATACATTTAATGCAAGATTGTTGCAATAGAATTGACGTAGTCAACTTATTTACACAAAATATATACTTCGTACAATACTTCTATTAAGAGTAAAGCGAACCTTAAAGAAGTTGATCAATATTTACGCATTGTCAATTAAAGAACAAAATTAATTATTACCAATTTAGTGTCCATTTGGGTGGCTTGTTAAGACTACTTTTAATATATAGATTCCCACGTAAGTCCCCATTTGTTAGCAGGCATTTTTACACGTAAGTTTGAAGGACAGTCAAGCGGTCATTGCAATGAGAATCCGTCGACTTCTTGTCCCTTCCAAAATATGGAATCCATCATGACAAAGTTAGGGCCGGGACGCAAAGTCAGCCAACGGCGCAACGCGTTCCTAGGGCGCATTGCACTATCATCTTGCACTAAACGAGGCCATTCATTACAATCACATAACCGTTGGCTTTATCGCAATTGCAGACTGCGAGTATTCGGGATGCGAGGCTGACATGGCGGAAGGTTCGGCAGAGGAGGAACAGAGCAGTAGCGCTGCACCCGCTTCACCTCCAGCAGATCTCCGAATCTTGAACACCCAGCTCTCGACCACCTATCAGCAGCAGCAGCAGCAGCACCACCACCACCACCATCACCAACATCAACAGCAGCAACAGCATCAGCAGCCCCGAGCGCAGTCAGCATTACTTCAGCAACGGCAGCATCCAAGTATGTTGGCCACTGCGGTATCACCGAGGCACAGTATGTTGCCCCACGCCATGAAGGCCGAGATTAAGTCCGAGGCTGAGATAGACAACTCCTGCGATGTACCCTTAAACCTAAAAAGCGAGGTGAGTGGTCTGAAACCAGCTAAGTACTCGCATCGTCAATAATATCGCTAGAAAGTATTTTATAGCTGAGGCCGGCCCGGTATTAATAATTAGTGATTCGCGATTCTAATTCCGTGCGGCATTTCAACACCTGGCACTCAATTTTCGCGTCAGTCATCTTTTTTGACTTAACCCGAATTGCCCACGATTGCTATTTGTAAGAGCTTGCTAACATATATCAGCCGTAAATCAACTTACTTTAATGATTTTTAGCATTGCGTTTGGCGAATACGTGAACTCACTTTAGCTTGCTTTCTTCCCGAATGCGAATTACGAAGGCCCCTCTACTTCTCCGCGGCATCAGCAACAGAAGAAACATTTGGTTCTTAAACAAGTCGTAAAGCCTATGGAGAAATAGCATAAAAAAGTAATTGAAATTCGGTATAAATACGGTCCCATTCGCATTCCCCCTCTTTTCTCTTGTAATACCCATTCGTATTTTAAATTCTACGGAGTATAGGAAATTCCCTGGACGTGAAGCTTCGGGAGTGCCACATCAGTCGTATCCAGGGCTGCTTAATATGTCGCGTACGGTTAAATTGAGAGTGATCAACCTAAATTGTTTACATACATATTTGACGTCACTTGTCACAAAAAAATCACATTAATTTCCAGGCGTGCTTGGTATATCATTCTTTCATTTTTGAATTTGAATTCGGGCTTTGCTGCTCCTCGTTTCATGACATCATGCTACTTAATACACAAGGCGCACATTTGAATAATCAGCCGGGGCTTTATAAATTATAAATGATTGAGCAAAATCCATTGAAAAACTACGAGCCTCGAGCAGATCTACACAGCATCAGCAGCAGCAGCAGCAGCAGCAACACTGCTTTATCATGTTTTTTATTATACAGAGAATTATGCAGAGAGGAGTTCCAGGTTTTCTATGTCGGGGGCAATCAATTGTCTGCTTAAATAATTGGACGCTTGCGGTAGTATCGCGACCTAAATCGGCCGAACACCATTAGGTCGACAAACGAAAGTTAAGTCCGGGCCGAGCCGCGAGAATTTTAGAGGAGGGCCGGAGACGATCACCGTGTGGGTCAATGACCGATACATTTAGTCTTCTAGATGGAGCTCTGCTGTGTGTCTCTCTCCCCTCCCTCCCGCCCCCTTTGTCGTGTTCTCTATCTTTTTCGCCCCTTCCCCTTCCCTTTAGGCGCGGACTCTGGCTATCGTTAGACCGCGACGCTTGATAAACGCCTTTCATCGTATTAGCTTGTTAGACTCTTTATACGACTACTCGGCCGGCTTGTATCTAGACGCCTTGCCCCTCCCACCCCACCACTCCACTAATAAACTTTTAAGTGGCGAGCAATTAATCATGATTGTATCGATGGATACTCGTTCTCTCTTTCTTTTGGGTTTGGCGTAGTTGCGGGTCCCTGTCCTTCTGCATTATCGATCGCTCGACAAGCGCGCGCCCACCCAAAGCAAATAGTATCGATGTACGCTGCCGTAATTAATAGTCAATGTATCGTAGTATGCGCACGACAATTATTTTAATTGCTTTAATAAGAATACGGGAGTGCGGGATAGACGAAACACGTGCACGTCGGATGTGGCTCTGAACACGGGAGTGCTCCTCTCTCTCTCTCTCTCTCTCTCTGTTAGAATTACCAGGAGAATGTCATTTGCTGACGCATATATACTAATTATCGTCGCCTAATGATCTATTTTCAGCCTTGATGGAACACGCGTGTCTGACGAAAACGTGTATGATTTACTCGAGCACTAACTCCTGATTACACGCGTTAATTCTATTTATTTATTAACCGAAATAATATGCCATATATTAATTAACATCCGCTTCATTCAGAATAAATATTTTCATTCTTTATTTTATTTTTTTTTTTTTTTTTTTTTTTTTTTACAATTAGCCGGTAGTTCTTATATTCGGAGGCAGACACACGCGTGAGTGCTTACACTTTTTTTACAGTGTACCACTGAATGGCATGAATTCAGAACGAGGACAATGCATAGTTATTAATAAGAATGTACTATTATTAAAATTATTATAATATATGGATCGAATTTTTTTTCAACTTGAAAATATTAACACAAATATTTATCGATAGCTTACATACTTAACAACGACATGTGTTTTCATTAATGATCCACATAGGATAGTTCGGAAGTTTGAAATACGTACTTAACTTGCCTGTAGAAAATTCGTCTATTTAAATGATATTCTAAATAATGTGATGAAATTACAAGTGTTACTCCCAAAGACAATTGTCTTCGATTCAGCTATAGCCTAATTTTAATAAAGTTATTTAAATAATAATTACGTGCACGCGCATATGTATATGTAGATAAGCCAATAATGTTGCTCAAAAATTACAGTTTCAATGCTCATCGGGGGCATTTCACATCAGGGGTTTTTCACCTTTTTTTTTAAGTAAAATCTAATGCTCCACCTACGCCCGATAAGCATACTCAGAATGGGCGTAGGTGAATATTTTTTTGAATTCCATTTCTATATCGCTGTCCATCTGATTATCCATTTTTACTTATGCACCTGCGGCTCAGAGTTTCAATTTTTTTTTTTTTTAAAAGAGCGGAGTTTTACGACCGTTTACTTTGTCGTCTTTGTAAAAAAGAAATGGCTCAGTCGGATCGGGAGAAATGCTCTTCTTAGCATTCAGTTTGGAAGGTACTCGACGTGCGTCGAGTGAAAGAGAGCCGGAGCTAAAAAAGGAGAAAAAATAAAAAAAGATAAAAGAAGGAAAAAGGTGACCGCGATGTAAATCTTTAACAAAGACTCGAAGAAGGTCGAGCCATCAACGGCAGGCAGACAAGCGGGTGTTCGCAGCCGTAAAGACAATTTGTACCCAAAGAGTCGAAGGATCGGGGCTCCTTTGACTGTTTGCACGTGGATTATAAGCCAAGGATCGACAGAGAGGAAGCGACTCTTCCGGCGCTTCGCCACTTTTTCATCCCTGACACAGGCCACCCCGCCCTCACCCTCGTCCTCCATCCGCGTTTATCACTGGCTCCCTTGCGCCCATGCGCCTCTTCGGAGAATAGGATTTTTATAAGAAAGGAACGCGGCAGTGGGCGACCAAGAAAGCGTCGATTTCGCAGAGGATCCGGAGCCGAGCGAGGTTGAGAATTAGAGCGCGAGCTGCGAGAGGCAATGCACGAACCTAAAAATCTCGAGATACGCGCAAAAGAAAAGAGCTGGCTTTAATGGTCACGGTGGTGCGTGCTACGGGTGAACCTTTGCTCGCGCGGTTATGGTTACATTTCTATAAAGCCGAGCGCTAGTTACGAGCGCGTCAAGTACCGGCAAAATAAAAATGTATAACGTCGGGGCGAAATACAATTTACGCTTTTTTATAACGGTCAGGGGTCCGAGCTCACCGCCACGATCGCCGATTGGAATATATAATTATGAGTATCGAAAAGTACGAGAAAATACGTGTGAAAATTAATAATTTTAGCACTGATAAAACAAAATAAAAATCAATTAATTGGATTATACTGCTACAATAATATTTATATAGGTTTAGAAAAAGACTCCGGCGTGTATACTATGTTTTTTCAACATCGTATCAAACATAATGTTCTGCTAGTATTAAAAATTGAAGGGAATTAAAACATTGTTTGATCCAGGTGTTAATATCGCAGATGTATAAATATTAATCTTTTGAAACGAAGTAATGCAATTAATTGTTTAATCGTAAGTTTTAATGGAAAATAAAGACGATAAGCCGAGAAACGCAGTCGCGTTATCTCCAGTTCAGCTTGTGTATACGCGTTGTGTACCGTGGAATCTTGGGAATCAAGCGATTATCGCGATAACTGCGGAAGAGCGATACGCGTGGAGTTGCCTCCGAGCTTTGCTTCGTTTTGTTCTTCTCGGTACTTTACTAACTCCATTCTATTCGTGATATTGCTCTCCGCGGTCCTTCTCTCCAACTCTTTAATTCTTATGCACCAATTGCTTCCACAGGACGACGCGCGCCTCATCCCACAAACTTTAGCCTCTGCTAGCGGAATCTCGGATGTATTTGATATTTGATTTTTCAAGGGCTTGGAATTCTGTCTTAATATCCATTATCTATTTACTAGCACTCGAAAATGTAAATTAATAGTGATTAAGGCGGCTCTAATTTTAACTCGAAAGCACTACTTATTTTTCGAGCATCCGAAAATCGACACCTTATCTCAAGATTAAGATTTAAGTTAATTAAATATTTGGTGACGTGCTCATGAATCATTTCGAAAAACGTGAAGATTGCGCTTACTATCATTATCTAATGTATTATTGAACCAAAGAAAAGTCTCTCATGTGTTTTAGGAATGTTTAATGTAAAGGAAAAGAGCGTGAATATTCTCACTTGATTATGTGAATAATTGTCTTGACTACTTTCTGAAAATTATGTTGGATGGGAAGAGGAAGGGATTCGAAAAGGGTCACAAGAATGCAAAAGAATGCATTGTTTGAAGAAAAGGTGAGTCGTTTGAATAAACACGCACTTACGTAGTAGAAGGAAAGAATATATATATACATATATATATATATAGAAAGAGAGAGAGGGAGAGATGGAGGCAAAAGGTAAAAACATCAAACTTATGCGTTAGGACTTGAGGCTCCTCCGTTCCGATTGTTGTTCCTTGTTCGTCCATTACACTATTATCCTCTCAGAAAACACGGTATCCATCATAAGAACACTCAAGAGTTATAGAGACAGGAGAAAAAAAGATAGATAAGGACAGAGAGAGACAGAGAGAGAATGAGATGCATAGTTAGCGAAAGAGATGCAGACAATAAACTCAATGTTGTTGACCGTTTTTCTTTAATTTGCTCGGTCTGAATGTCGCGCAGTACGAGTAATTTACGCCTTGAAGAAAAGGATGTTCAATATATGCGAGTATACACATAGTTTTTGTCTGTATGCAATGGATAATAACACATTGTTCGGAGGTACGGGTTTGGTATATGAATGAGATTAGTCGGGGCTAGAGAAGGGGATAAACTGAAATTAATACATAAATTATCCATCGTATTGCGAGTATTACAAAAAGAATGGCTCCCCTACTTTTGGTACGGGATTTCGGACTGGTCAGTTATAGCTACTGGATTGTGGAGGATAGAGGGTGTATCCGATGAGTTCTATCGTGACGCGTCCATATGGAAAAAGGGGGATCGGACTTGTCCGAAAATTTATACTTAGACATTTTTGCTTTCGGTAAACTCACAATATTACTTTATTACGCAATTTTTCATGTATTCGGTTTCTCTCATATCGTTTTTTTTTTGTACACTTCTTTTGCTACACGTGTTAAAAGCCGATATGTATCATATTTTACAATTAGTTGGGATGATGGAAATGAAATTTTGAAATGGACGGTCAAAAATTTGTGAGTGTGTTGCAAATTGATTACGACATGTTTTTTCTCGAGAATTTCTAATTAGGTATGTGCTGTATGTACTCCTGGATTTAATAGTTTTATTAATGAGATCTTGTAGGGATGTATTTAAATAATGCAGTATCATAAATTGGACTTTTAAGTTTACTTTTACCATAGCAACAACAAAACGCCTAAGTAAGCAAAAAGACGTAAATATTTTTGCATAAAATCATATTCGTGTATGCGAAGGTAATGGAATATCTGTTCCAGATTCAGAAACTTCATTTGAATTGAATTAAAGCAATGATCGTGAAAAAAAGGATGTTCACAAGGGCGAACGACAGACCTATTAATTTAAAAATAGACATGGTACCCAAAGAGTATCAGTTGGCGGTTGCAGCATCGCTTATAATTTTGACGTAAATAATAGATAAAGAAAGTCGGGAGAGAAGAGTCAGAGTTCGACGGATTTCACTGAAATATTGGCGCTGGAGGTGGGCAGAGTAAGAGAGTTAGAGAGAAAAAGAGAGAGAGGGAGAGAGAGAGAGGGAGATGGAGGAATAGAGTACGAGTAGGGATCGGTGCGCGGCGTGCGAGCGACGGTTAGAATTGGAAGGCAGCCCGAAGGCGCATTCCTACTTGATGGGCCGGAGTCCCAAGCGTAAGTGCATCTGTCAAGAAGTGATTGAAGGCAAACGATCGAGGCGTAGGAGCAAACGAGCGAATAGGCGCAAACCGGAGGTCGCCCTCCTCAGCCCCTTGCCATTCCAACCCTACCCCACCTCTAGCACTACCTATGGAATCTCATTACCTCGGTAGCTCATTTCAGCCTCTGAATTGCGCCTTGATCAAATTTCACAATTGTGATTATTATTGCCGGCAACGGCCGCAGCCGTCGCCGCAGTGGCGGCGCTCGGGTTTGTATTCGTGCCTCGGTGACGAATGAGCGGCAGCTTTTAAATCCGCGCGGCCACGTTCGATCGTTCGAGTATAAAAGGATCGGGTTACCACCTGATTGCGACGCATAATACTTTTGTTTACAGCCGTCTTAGCGGCGATCGTAAGTGGCGATCGGCCAATAATTAGGCGGCAGCCGAGGCGTATTTCGATTCTTGTACACAACGACCGATTATAACGCCTTCTTTTTCCTTATTATAAAATCGATAATTGTCTGACTCGCTGTGTTGTGCCGTACAAGCGCATGGCTGCTCGATTGGTCATTATCGTTGCCCCTCGGCTTTCGGCTCGTTTCAAATTCGAGTCATTAGCATTTTTTTCTCTACTCCCACCTCACCGCTCGCTCTCTCTCTCTCTCTCTCTCTCTCTCTCTCTCGTTCTCTTCGTCTCCACGTAAATCGATCGGACGAACTGCTGGTGAGAAATATTGGAAAAGCGAAGAAGGTCCCGTGCTGAGACAAGGTTACCTTTCAAGTCCGGTGATTAGTTTAGAGAAATATACGTGTTATTCATCTCAATCATTTTTCTCTTAAATTAACGTTCGGCCCGATTCCTTGCTGCTCAGCGTAATTCATTCTGCTATTCGATTTCTTGAGCTGAATAACTGATCGGCGCGCTTACGATCCCTCATCAGTCTTGACTTACGAATGACCTCGTGAATCAGAACTCCCCGTGCTCTTGGTTCGACTCTAGTTCGACTCTCCGCGACAATTTGATCTTTTCATAGGCCCGAGCCAACGCCAAAGAGTTTGCATTAATCTCCCCTAGCATGCTCGACAAACTATACCGACCCCTGATGTCTTTTCTTCATTCATCTTTATATCTTTCGTTCTCTGCTTAAGAAACGCTTGCGAGAACCTGTATATTCCATAAGCGAGGCTCTGCACCTTGGCTTCGAACATCAATGAAGCGGGTACTTTTCCATTAGATCGAGGCTTGATTAAATTGAGATTCTGTCACTTTGCAAAAAGTATTGCATTGCTCGAACTGACGTTGGTTATTATACATAGCGTGCGTAAGAGGGATAGAGATCATGTGGATTCCAGTTCTTCGGTGCCTGACAAAATTTGTGTAAAAATCGAAATGACTTAAAAGTCATTTATAAATTATACGCGTAAATTAAGAATGCATCCACATGGATATTTATATACGTATTGAAAGTGTCATTAGATGAGATCTGGGAATATAATTAACAGGTGCTGATAATTACATTTAAGATAGATTTGACAGTCAAACTTGAACACGTGCAATAAACTTGCAGAAATTAAAATTTTTTTCATACAAAAATGCATTTATTGTTTCATTAATATATTATACACGTAGTCATTAAGTGCACGTATACACATATGCATTAAGTAAGTGGATGATCGGTAAATTACACACCTGACTGAAGTTTCACTTAACGTGTACTCAAATTGTCAGCAACGCGTTCGAGCTTCGCTTCCAGTGCTTATGGCATAAAATTTAAGCACAAATTATTAAGAATGCAGATAACAACGCTATATGTGCTTCGACGCGCTGCTCTAACGTTTACTTCCAACGTGTGGCCATATTTTCATCCGTCGCCTCTCGTTACAACCCCGTTTACTCTTTCACTTCTCTTTTTATTTTTATCGGGCTTCTTTCTGACTCCTACTCCGCCTTCCCCGCCTCCTACCTTCCAGCTGTATTTGCCACCGTTGTTGTTGGCTACAAACGACCCCCAACCACTTGATTTTCTTTTTAGATCTTGCAATTAATCACGCAGCTGCCGATGTGGATGTTTTTTTCCTCCTTCTTGCGTGACCGGTCCGCACTGCCTCGCGCTACTGCTCACCCTTTCGACATCGAAATTTAACGCTAATAGAAACAAGGATTTATTGCTGCGACTTCTTAAGAAAATTCTTCAATTGCTCTAATTAATTCTTTTACGTCTTCCATGTGAAATTAAGCCAGGTTTCTCTGTTAGTAAAGCATCGATGAAGAGGCTAATTAGCTATTGTATTTGTTTACAGTTTTCAATTGTAATAATAGATCTTTCTCTCACTAAAGCCGGTCATTTGATTTCGAATTTTGGCTTACTGCTCTTACTGATTTTTACCGAATGAAAGTCCGTAAGCCCCGCGTGGACTTTCTCAAAAATTCATGCTCCCATGCCCGGACAAGCCGTTGGAATTCGCTGTTGGCGATACAAGTAAGCTACGAGGTTCAAGCAGTCGCTTATTCGAATATTAGCTGCGGCTTCTTCCCTAAGTATCCAGCTCATACTCACTTAATTTACAAATAACATTAATCAAGCGAAACTTGCCTGCAATGAGCTCAAAGTCCGGTCAGCTCAATTTCCCCGTTAACATAAATAATTTTCTCGTTTACGGTATCAAGAGCAGATTCGGGATTAAGTTTATAACCATTACACGGAGTTGCATTACCGGCCGTGACGCACAACTGCACACAAGCCTCGGAAGAGAGCTCACCTCGTCGTCTCGCTAGTCTCCTGGATATGTCCTTTTAAAGTGGTAAACTTCTCCGAAATACGTATCCGCCGTCTGACGTTGGTTGCGGATAGCGTAAGATCGGCTGACTTCTCTGGAAGTCTTTCTCTCTCCGGACGTTCCATCGAGCTTGAGGGAACGCAGTAGAGAAAGAGAGAGAGAGAGAGGGAGAGAGGAAAATGTCGGTGGTGGCGGTCGGCAAGTTGGGGTAGGATGCAGTGGATGGTTTGCGACGGAAGAGAGAGAGAGAGAGAGAGAGAGAGAGAGCGGAGAAACTCCCTAGTGGTGCCAAATAACAATGTTGAATCTCATAAACAAGGAGACAAGACAAATACCCGTTATCCTCCCGTAGTGGACAGAGTCCGTTCCGTAGGGTGTCTCTCTTTCCCTCGTCCACCGACCAACCCACTCGAACCTCTCTTTGCCATGCCATCAGTGCAGCTACTAGAAGTGCTGGATGTTCGCCGCTTCTTCCTGCAGTGGCACCGCTGCGTCCACCCTCTCGCGAGCCTGAGGATGAGGGTCTCTGTTGGTAATTTCACGGTGTCTTGCATCTCTGAACCGCTCCTGTCCCTCTCTGGCTCCCGCCGTCGCTGCTCTTTCCCTTTCTACATCGCCCTCTTGTTCGCCAACCCTTCCTACTTATTCTCGCCCGCCACACCTACGCGAAAGCCCTACACTCTGCCGAGCCCTACCCGCCACGCGTACCCGCACTCAGTTGGATCTCCAGCGTGGCTTAATCTCAATGTTGCCGTTATACCATGACGGAGCTCCACGAGGTCTCATTAACTCCTGGAATTAAAACTATCTAGAGGAGACTCACTCTACTTGCAACAACGTACATACAGCTCTGGAACAGAGACTTGATACCGAAACTGCTCTGCTCCGGCCTGGAAGACTCTTGTATCATTCAGCGGATGCAGTATGACCTTAACTTTTATTTGAAATTTAAGATGATTCCTTATGTTCAAGGCTTGAGCGTGAGATTTCGTGAATTATGAAAGGTCGAATCTCGTACTGGATGACAAATCGCAGCGAGGAATGTATGTAATTTGATTACTTCAATTGATAAGCTTGACAGGAAACCATAGTGTTCAACTGTAGTTTTTATTTTGTAAAATCTAACCAAGTATGTTATAAATCAAATTATACGTGAAGGTAGAGATTAGATTTCCGTCGGTCCAAGTTCGAGAATTCGAAAATGCCAATCCGTATCTGGGATATGGGTGCTGTGGGTTTCGAGGATTTGAGCCTTTCTGAGCTCTTCTCTTTCGCCCTTCCTCCCTTCAGCTCGCTATTTCTCATGCATCCCTACTCTCTCTCTCTCTCTCTCTCTCTCTCGTCCACTCCCTCTTGCAAATCCCTCCCTCCTGTCCACCCCTCCTCCCTATCGCCCATTCGCTCTCTCTCTCTCTCTCGCTCGCTCTCTCGATCTTTTGTTTGTCTTTGTCCAGTCTTCAGCCTCTATCCATCGTCTCCACCTTGTCTTTCTATCTCCTTCTTACTAGCAGATCCTCTATAGCGAAGTCCTGCAAGGTCCAACATTAGTTAACGATTAATCAAGGCGCTTGTAGCTCAACATATATCATTAAACTAGTTAGCGAAGTAGGGTCGGCCAAGTGTGCTGACCACTGCTTCCACGCCGATCCTCGAACTCGCCCCTTCAGGCGAAACCCGCCTACCGCTTCGCAACCTTCATCCTCCCCGCGACCCACGGCCACCCGACTACCTCGCTTTCCGCCCCTCCGCCTCCTTTCCAGACACGTACATCCACGTACCCGGACTAAACTCTTGAAGGCCCCCGCAGCAGAGTTTACACTCGTCCTCGACTACCGGGCCAAGCGACGAGCTTTCTGCGAATTGCTCGTTACGAGACGAACTTTAAGGGTTGTCTGAATGCAATTTTACTTGTTCCTAAATATGTGATGCTTATATATAGTGGGATTATTTTCTTTACTCCAGTACCTTCATTTTTATTTAATTCTTACATAGTTGAATTTCACATTTATCTTCCGGTTAAAAATTCAAATATTTTCCTTTTCACTATCGATATTGTGTTTGAATGCACCAATATTAGCAGCTTCTCAAAGAAAAGCAACGAGGAAACGAATGGTCTTGAATTAAGAGAAACATTATTGCGTTTAGGTGAAAGCAATACCCGTACATATACACCTGCATATACATGTACAATAATCTCCAAGCAATAGACTTTACATTTTTTTTAATTAAGAATTTGAAAGTTCTTTTAATGTAATTTTTATTCCGTTAATAAATCAATCGCAATTGTCGCAACGTAGTATATATTGTTTAATGTTTTTACGCTTACAAAAGGTACAGTCTGAGAATTAAATTTTTAATTAAAAATTTAGTTACTTAGCTTTAGTTCGAAAATTAAGATCGCAATAAAAATGAATATCATGCCTGGCAATAGGATTTAAAGTCATTATCAAAATGATGAGTCAATTCAAATCGAGAAGCGTCTTTTCTTTGTTAGCACTTTCCTTGGAACTCCCATTCGTTCCAAACATTCTTATGTAAGATAGCTTTAATTTGGCAGTATTAGAAGGGCATCGGGATAAGGGTTTTTGCTCGTGCTTCGTCATATTTCTTACTATTGCGGCTCTCGTCTTACTTTGATTTCTTCGCTTGACCGTCGCCTTGCGATTCAACGTTTCCTTCCGCACCTCCTGTTGGCTCCAGCAATTTTAAGCTTGGTAAGGCGTAGGTGGCGTTGGCCGTTCCGGTCGCTCCACTACCAGTGGGTGCGTCCCTTATAAATCCTGCAGGACTCGAGCGGGCACTAATGTACGACTGTTTGTAGGTATAACTTGACCCCAACACGAAGGGTAGGGCGAATACGGCGTTAGGAGTACATGCTAAGCCGTGGCTAAAGGCTCGCTAGACTTGGCCATTCCTCACAGCTCTGGCGCTCTTCGGACTTACACCTCCTAGCTAAATTCACATGTGCGCGTATCTTGCTTCTTGCGATGTATGCGCAACACCTCTCGCACTCTCGCTTTCTTCCTCCACGTTAGCCTGATATAAGGTAACGTCGTGCGAACTTGTCTCCGCTTCTTATCCCAATGGTAAATGTTGGGAATTTATCGGCGCAGAAATTTACGGTTAATACTGTTGATTCGTCGGACTTTCGTTATACTTTTCAGCTTGCCCTCGACTCCGGGGGCAAAGGTGAAAAATGCGCGCGATGCGTGCGCGGCCGAGGGATTTCACGGTAATCCAGAAATTGCAATTTCCTGACTCGGTGCAGTCGAGCGCAGTTAACAAGTGGTGGAAGGGAGGGAGCGCCAGCGTTGATCTTACGCAGGAGTCCTGCACTGGTGTTAATATCGCAAGAGTTACTTGAGCCAAAGTTATTTGACCACGGTCACTGTTCATCCTGTGAGATGGTATTAAATCTTCAGCCCCGGCCGAGCTCAGTGCTCCAGATAGTCCTGTTGCGAAATCCCGGCGTGAGCGAGCGAGCGTAGAAACGATGACGCGCCGATGTCCGGCGGTGTCGCCGGCAAACGTTTGTTCGGCAAACAAACCCGGCCGGCTATCTTGGCCTCCGTTAGATTCGTTATAGTTCGCGTATGACCCGAGAATAGTTGTTGCGACAATGTTGATCCGCTGTTGGATTAAGCCCGAGTCAACGGAATCCTCTACTCGATGCTGGAGTTTTACCCTCGCTGTGGCCGGTTTCGCCTTCTGGAAACGCGCGATGACGAAGAAGAGCCGCGACTCTATTACGTGCCTCGTCCTTCGCTCTTGCGAAAATAAGAGAGAGCTGGACAATGAGGAGAAAAGGGGCGAGAAGCCTGCGAGTTCATCGACCAGTTTTTGCTACTGCTTAATTAAGGAGGATTGCTCGAAGTCTTTAACCGGAACTTTGACGTGGGCACGCGTCGGAAAAGTGTGGTCGCTGATTAACTTGCGCTCGCTTGTGTGCTTAGCTCCTCCGCTGGTAATACGGTGCGGGGCTGCCCCTTACTGTATTGCGTACGCCACGTTATATTTAAGTTGGTGGGCGACTCTAATTTTACGAATTAAGCATACTACGCTAAGTATATCTCATTTTATTTATTTTCCGCAGTTATGTCGGATGATCCGAAACAAAATCGTAAAATAAGTAGAAAGATCGAGCGGGAGCTTGAGGAAATTTACATAGAGCCGAGACTTACGGAGCGTATTTGAAGAGTAGTTGAATTCCGTTCCCAACGGGCAGCTGCGCAGTAGTAACGACGCTTTCTGGACACGAGAGTTGCTGACCGTCGCATTGAACAAGTATAAGATAATCCCTCGTTACATACGTAGAGCCTCGGACTACTGTACACGTGTATTTCGTCTCCCGCCTCACCGAGGTCTGCTGTATTAATGTTTGTCTTTATATCTGCAAACAGTCACTGGTGGTATCCGCGCACCAGGTACTGGCTAACTACCCGTGCTTCGGTCAGGGCTATGCAGACGCGCTAGATTATTAACTGACCACTGGGATTAGAAACTTCCTTCGAGCTTCCTCTCATCGTTCTTGTTGCTCTGGTTATATCTCCGCGTTTCCAAGTATATTATTGAAACAGGACTGCGTGAAGCCATATATATATATTTATATGTGCACACACGCAAAAAGCCATATTGAGTGGGAGAGGGGGGGTTGAAAGTAAGCGGAAGATCGAGAGAAAGAGGGATAGAGCAACCGAGTGAGAGTAGGTGACTCGCTGACTCGCGGCGGGGCGAGTTAGAATATCTATCTGATTTTCCGAGCAGACCCTCAAGAGGTGATATCCTTCGATTGTGAAGCTTCTTGGATCCCTTATGAATGATAATTAAATTTTATGTTTATTTTTACATCGAAAGTGATCATTACACTACATTCGCTCAAATCACTAATTTTCAATGAACGTGTGTTTCACGGCATCTTGTATAAATTTAACATTATATTTGTCGAATAGTAGGCATGGTCTCAAAATTTTTAAACTATCTTCTTAAAAACTCTAATTGTTGTAAAAATACCCCGTCGGATATTTCAGTGATTGAAATTTACCTTATTTACAAGTGTAAGCGTGAAGTTACTTTACACGACGATTTGTGTATATTGAACGGAAGAAGGCCTATTTTTCCTCAAGAGTATCAATAAAAAATGCTGAAAAATGGAAAAATAATCTGTCAATGATGTATTAATTAGCGTCTAATAAGAATAAATTAAAAAAAACAGAAGTCTTATCTGTGCATGTCTACTTGGTGATTAAAGTTATTCTAAGGATTCTAAAGAGTTTTAATCAAATAGTGTATTGGAGTCATTTAAACTGTAAAATCGAATTACAGACAATATTAAGGTAACAATATTAAAATCTTAAATACGTTCCGATTTCAAATGCCCGAGTTGCGGTGGCCCCGCGCTTCGCAAACCTTTTGAAACTTCTTCTTTTCACACGGTGGTTGATTACGGAACTAACCCGAAAGTCAACGTCCAATGTCACGAAACTTTCGGGCATTGACCGCTGCTGCTCAAATGCGTGCATAAAGTGACACCAGTTTTTTGGGGTCTGGGAAATGTGCCTTTCTCCAATGAGACGCGAACAATGGGATTTGTCGATGAAGCGCTGCGTTATTGTCGGTGAGTACCTCAGCCTCTCATCCTCCCGTCCTTTCGCCCCTCACTGTCCCTTACGAGGCACTCCTGCCCCTCCTCCCAGTCCACCGAGTCGCTCGTCTCTCGTTAATGCCGTTTTTGCACGCCGGGACACTATCCTTTTCTCGATCCTTTCCAGCGCCTCCCCCCGCCCCCGGCCCCTCCTCCGGGGTTGTCGTCGCCACGGCATCGCGTGGATTCTCGCGCGGTGTGCTAACGCAAGAGCCACCCGAAATTTCAAGTATCGCCTCCTCTTTGTGAGGTCGACCGCTTACGGCGGGAGGGGGCTAGGGGGTCGGCGAGCGATGACACACTGGCATTAGCCGTGAGTGACGAAGTGGCACGCGTCGCTTTTATCAGGGAAGGCCGCAGCGTGCCGAGCTCGTCCGTGCACGCGTGGGTGTGTTGTGTGCCGGCGCTCTCGTCCGTGTATGTGCTCGTCGCGAGCGTGTATTTAACTCTCTCTTTCGCGCTCTGTTTTCGCGCGCGAGCGCGCGTGTGTGTATAAGTGCACGTGTCGGCGAGAGAAAGAGGGAGAGTGAGTCTGTATGCGGACAGCATGGTTAACTGACACGGCATATTTACATTGCGCACCGGCGCAATTAAGCCTTGTGTCCGGCTTCAAGCGTCGGAAATTTCGTCCGGACTAACGCCTCGTACTTGCTTTCAGGCTGCCCCTCCCGCCTCTGCTCGCCCGCTAGCTTCATCCTTCGCATTCTTTCCGACGTGCTTCCATTCCTCTTAGTCTCGCATGTTTCGCAATAGCTCTTCTTAAATTCTCTATCCCGCATAAAGATTCCTCGGTACTCTCGTTACCGCCTCTCGTTCGCCTTCGCCAGAACTGTCGATCCTCACTGTATTTTCACTTAACGCGACGATATTCCTCGGATATTTTTCGCGTGGTATTTTTACATACTGCGGGCTGCTCGTACTCTCAGTTTCGGCCGTTCGGTTATGCTGTCGTTATTTGTATAAAAGAAGTCTCTGACGTGAAGTGCAAAAGGCATGTCAGCATTTAAAATCTGGTAAAACTAATGCTTCCTTGCTACTTTAAAATACACTGAATAATTGGTTCTCGGTATTCGATAGCTGTGCACGGGTGTTTTATTTTATTTTTATATCTTAAGCAATTCACAGTTATATGAAAGTGTGTGTACTTCACGGATTTTTAAAAAAAATCGATGAACAATTTCTCGGCGATCAGGTAAACAATTGCTTACATTGTGCACAGGCCGATCCGCGGATGCTCATATTTTCTATATTTTCCAAACAAGTAGTCGAACCAAAATAATTAGCAAACTACAGAAATTCACAAAGCTCTATAAAATAAGCTTACAAGATTCTTCTTTTATGTGTAATTCGTTTGGGCCATTTCTCGTGCTATTTTTATTCATTCGGAGGAAGCCAAACCCTACAGGCATAAAATATTATTACCGAGCGGTGAAAAGTAATTTTTGAAAAACGATTTTCTCCTTACGGTACAGATTTACAGCGCTATCAATGAAATACTCCTTTCGAGAGAAGGTACTACAGAACAAAGAGTCCTTAAATTTTCAAGCGCGTACGAGCACTAGGAAAGAACTGACGGACTGATATAAATGCTCCGCACTAGAATTTAGACAAAGATAGGAAGGGGGGAACGAGATAGAGAGCAATTTCGATAAACTTTGTGGGATAATCGCACCGGTGAGTCGATGCATGAGGTAATTTTCTGCGAGTCTCATGGCCACCGCATCTCTAGAAATTCTGGAGCACAAACTTTGATGACGGGAATATGTACGCGAGGCGCTTCGCGCTATTTCAGGCTGTTACCGCGTGACTCGCTTCTTCGGCCATTCAAAAATCCTGATATCCCGCCGCGATT
Source organism: Kradibia gibbosae (assembly GCA_018907135.1). NCBI lineage: Eukaryota > Metazoa > Arthropoda > Insecta > Hymenoptera > Agaonidae > Kradibia > Kradibia gibbosae. The sequence continues at coordinate 3,664,700 of JACCHX010000008.1, read as the reverse complement.
ATGTCCCGCCAAACCAGTAGAACGGATTCTTTATATTGGGATCTTGGGTGTGCGGGTTTGGCCCGGCTTGACTTACGGGGGCTATCAAATATCAATATAGATACGAAAAATGAAGCGAGTAACTATGTATTTTTGACGAGCTTATAACGAATCCACTGTGATACCATTGACACTTTATTCCACACTACCTTCCTGTTAAACTTTCGAGCTACACAGATTTGTTGTTGTCAACTTCCCCATTCGGTCACGAGAAGATAATCCGTCGCAAATTCAGACGAATGAAAAAAAAATATCCTTAGTTTTAAAACTCGATAATATTATTTAATATAAAATTCTGATACCAGAACAGTTCATCACTTTTATAAAGTCATGAAATTTGAACAGGAATATTATTATGCTTTCTCCATGTCAATATATAATCTACTAAATAATATATTCGACTGCGCTTTTTCAACTATATGCTCATCTCATATAACTACTATGAAAAATCTGACATGCGTGATAAACTATTAAATAAACAGCAATACTTTTTTCCTCAATTTTTATTAAATAAATTTGGTTAGTTTATGTTGTTTAAAATACAACAAAACACTGTATTTTTAAAATGTGTCTGTACGAGAATTATTAATATTTTATGTTTGGAAAATGGTTGTTGCCAATAATAGGGTTGAGATACAAACACAAAATAAAGTACAGCGTAATGATTAAGCTAGAATATATGTTTTATTGGTAAGATGATTAATAGGTATACGATGTTGGATAATAGTAAAATATTCCATTTATTTATTATGAAATAGTTTAATGAAACAGTTTTAACATTTTCCTTCATATTTTGATTTCATTACAAAAAACATTAATAATTTTCTAAGATTACCCTGATTTCATTAATATATTACAGCATCAACAAAATTTTGAAGTATTCAACTAATTATAAAATTCATTTTTATCCTATGTAAAACATACATACAGTAAATTTCTTATCATTTCATAAATTTGCATGTTAAATTGTTTAAAGAGTGATTCACAACTCACATTACGCTAAGTTTATCTCTATAAGAAAATCGCAATATTTTTTCTAAACTTTGAAATTTAAGTGAACACTATGTCTGATATGTGTCTATGTAAAGTTCGTGAATTATGTCAAAATAAATATTGGAATATTTTTTTATCTTATGAATGTATCTATTAATAATTATTCTAGCTAGCCAGAATGATCGAATAAGTTACTTTTTTTCTTTTATACACTATAGTGTTCAAAAGTTAAATAATTCAATTTTCAATAAAAATGTAAAATATCCCATTTATACAGTGGTGCACAAAGAAGGAATACTTTTATTTTATTTATTTTTATGAAAAAGATGACTTACAATATGTGATTTTATATTTAAATCACATTAGATAATTATTGCTCAATATGGTTCCTAAATTGTTACAAAAATAAAAAATTACAATTATTACGATGAAAAGAGTTTATCAAGCATTGCTGCCCTTTGTGTGTAAAATAAGTCATAACGGATATATTGAAAATGTCTATCGAAAGATGTAACAATTGCCATAATCGCGTGTAGCACTATGACGCAATTATTATCCTCTCTTGTAGACGCGCGCATGAATATACACGTACACAAACGTGCCCGGATAATGATGTATGTAATATATGCATTTGACGCAGCTGTATATCGTTAGAGAGTCGGATAGATAAGAGAGAGAGAGAGAGAGAGAGAGCCAAAATGAGACTTCGATTGGCAAAACAATAGTTGAACAGTCGTTGACGCTTTGAGAGCGGACAAAGATATATCCGGCAGCAGATTCGCTATCTTTATAATCTTGCTCTGCTCGAGCTTTAGTATACATGCTCGCTTCCATCTTTTATTAGCATCCCGTAGAATCTATTCCGCGGCTCTTTCTCTATCGGCTCGGAGCGTCACCCCATCGCCGGCTGTTTCCCGCTGAGCGTCTCACTTCCGCGGTGTCGCGCGAGCCTAGGCCAGGAGCCCTGGTACGGATCCCGGCAGAAGTGCGTATTTACGAGCGTTCCCGTCCATAAAGCAACCTAGCGCCTGATTTTGATACATTTCCCATGCCGGGCACTATCTCACGCGCGAATACGACCTACGTAGCCGTATACACTCGGGATTTATGGAGATGCTGGTCGCGACTGGCTGGGAAGACGGAGGCGCCGGGAGATAGCGGAGCTCCACCCGATGCTGATCACTGGCCCCTGCGCTCCTTCTTCGCCCCCGCCTTTTTCTCGCGGGGCCCTCGCTCGGCCTCTTTACATTGGCACTTAATTCCCGCGCTAGTGGCTAATCCGCTGAAACGTTGGTCCGAAACGCCGCTGTAAATCTTCGCTCCCGGAGCCGCTGGCCTGTGTAATGGCCGTGAACTCGGCTCGATGCCTGCCTCGCGTCCTTCTCCTCCTGCTTCTTCTCCTTTAACCCGTTGTCTACGGGCAGATGATCCCGAGCTACGGTCCTGAGCTCACCCCTCGACTCGGCCCCGTCAACTCGACAGGGCGTTTTTCACGAGCACGCGCGTCTTACTTATGGTGTTTCTACTCTAACCCATCCCCACTGCCGCCGCCAGTCCCATATATTCAATAGAGTATGTACATACATTACGAGAACGTATGCATGAGCCGTGGTCTCGCACTTTTCGAATAGCTCCATTAATCTCGGCGAACGTCCCTGACGAGCCATTCTATAATTAAGCGCGCGCGCACAATTTTGCCCTCGTATTATTATGGCATAAAATCGACAACTGTTAACTTATTGACAGATTTGTGCCAACAATTTTTTTATAATTGATGGATATTTGTAACGATCTTCGTCGAACTTTCATTATCGTTATCTTCTTCATTGTCGTTTAAGCGCAGTCGAAGGTTATTTTCAATTTGTCTTACCTAGCGCCAATAAATTTTGCCCTAGCTCCCTAATAGAAAATAATGCGGGCCAGATGAATTTTAATTCCTGCTATAGTAAGCGTGTTCGCAATTCATCGGCAAATAAAGTTAGATATTCTGAAACATTGGCCGTAGAAGCATCGATGTAAATGTCGAGAGGTCGCATTTAACAACCACGGGGCGATAATATCAGGACGGCTGCGCCTTCGACTGAAGAAAAATATCATGCCTCCGGGAAATTCGTTATTAAAATATACATTAGACCATGTTGGCAAAAAATATTCAGGGCCAGGCCGAGGCTCGCTTATGCCGGAATAAATGTATGTGCAATGCCTGGACGAAGGGAACGAAGGGTGGTTACTAGCGGGTGCTCGTGGGGTATCGGGGGTGGAAAAAGAGCTAAAGGGAGAGAGAGAGAGAGAGAGAGTATGCGAGGGCGATGCCGAGAAAGGGGTTACGCAATCGCGGAGATGGACGATCCTCCACGAGTTTCTTCGGACCAGTGGCCACATACGTGCGCGGTAAGCCTGTCGAGTGACTCGCATGTACTTAGTTGTAGGTTGGTATTGGGCGTGCACATATCGTAATCATAATATTATGCTGAAATTGGTAGGGCTGGTTTTCCCATTTCTATTTTAATGGCTTTTGGGATTTCGATGAGAGAAACGTCAAGTGTCGCTTTATGCCCCCGCGCTTCATGTCGCGAAACTTTGGCGCACGTTATCTTTCGTCTGCATATAATTCGATTTCCGCATTGAGTGAAAAATAAAGTATCAAGTATCAAGTATCGAGTAACCATTAATTCGCTTCCGTTCACATTTGGATTGAATAACAAAATCTTTACATTTTCATATTTTTTCTTTACCGGTTCGCTTAATTTTATGTATTACAGTGAATCCTAAAAATTATGATAATACATTTTTTAACATGTTATATCGTTTTTTGCTTTAGGTAAGTTACGTTGGGCCTGGAGTGTTTGCTACATCTATCTATAGATCTTCCACTTATTGGGTGACGTATTAAAATTATCGATTACCTTATTTACTCTATATTTATGTTTGCTGACATCTTCTTTATCTATAACAGCTAGAAATAAATTGAGAAATTTGGAAAAAGTTGTGCACGATTAATTAGAATATGAATTTGTGACTTTTTTACCATATTAATTTCTTATAAGAGTGACATTTTTGAACAATTTGATTTAATCAATAATTAGAAGTAGTGTATTGAATGAAGTTCTATACGAGACGAATTAGCATTCGCTAGATCGATTGAAACTGCTTGACAATTGACAAGCTCGTTTATTCTAGAACATTATATTACGGTAAGCAAGCCTATTAATTACTTAGTATATTGAAGGATAAAACTCTTGAGTCATAATCAAGTAGTTGTTATTTTGAAGTTGAAACGATATTTTATTTTCTTCTTCTAATCATTTGCCGAGTATATCATTTTGACAAAATAGCTTTCCACAAGTGGAAGGAGAATTCACCAATAAATGCATGAAGCCGCTTATAGTTATTAAATGTAATAGATAAAAGGTAGTTTTATCTACGATTTACATTGCTTTTAATAATAAATTGAAGAGATTATATGTATTATCCATAACATTAGTAACGGTATTCTCCAAAGTACTTTAATAATATAATATAGTACATTAAATTATATATATATATGTATCTCCTGTATTGGTTATCAGAATGGCAAGCGGACACTATTCAGGCTATTAAAATCAATAGGCATATTGGTGACATATTGAGTTTTTTTTTCATTGAATTATAATTTTTTGACGAAATATTTTTCATTTCAATTATTAAAAATAAGCCTGTAATTTATCAGATTTTCATGACGAAAATTACATGATAAATGCTGTAAGATTCAGTGCATGAATTAGTCCGCCTGAAAAATAATCACCATACAAAACAACAAAAACGGTTTAATTGTTACAAACTATTATTGTTTTCTAATAAATTAGAATTATTCAATATAGAACCAAATTTCTTATCTAAATACACAATACAAATGAATGTGATGTTGACCGGTTAATTAACTCGTCTTTCCTCCGAATCGTTTTACTTTTAGAAACATTTGTTTAGTTAAGGTCAAGAGTTTATTCACGATGATGAGTAAGTGGGAACTGGGATAACTATTGTCGTGAAAATGACGCTAGAAATTTCAGCCGAATTTGCGAATGTTCGTGTGAACTGACGAAACGATGTGTAAAGAGCGGAAGAAAAAGAGCACGCAAAGTTGCTAAAGAGCCCTTAGTCGGAATTAATACTTAGAAGAAGTTGACTGGTTTCCTTATTTAATTATAACGAGCCCACGGTGCTCATTCAATACATGATGTGTTTCATTTTTTCGCAGCGGGAATTCATACGTTTTTCTGAAAATTGCCGAGGCTCGACTTAACATAAAATTCTAATAATTGAGTAAAAATTTGTAATGTCTAAAGATTTTTTAGAATTAGTTTTTAGAGGAACATTTGATTTCTTTTACGGAATAAGACAATACTCGGTAAGCCGATTAAACAGAAAAATTGTACGAATTTATTTAGAATCTTTAAAATATATCTTTTTCTAAAAATTATCGAGGCTCGACGTAGCATAAAATTCCAATAATTGAATAAAAATTTGTAATGTCCAAAGATTTTTTAGAATTAGTTTTTAGTGGAACATTTGATTTCTTTTACGGAATAAGACTATACTCGGTAAGCTGATTGATCAGAAAAATTGAACGTATTTATATAGAATCTTTAAAATATATCTTTTAAGATACGAGTAATCTTTTGAAAACATCGTGTTAAATGACGGATGAAATATCTTTTTTATGGAAGTTATGGTTGCGGAAGTCATAAGCATGTAAATTCTGTGAGTCTTTTGCTAAACTCGTAAATATAATGTTTACAGTAATTTATTTTATATTTATAATGTAAGTACCTTTTTCCGAGATTTATTCCCACGGGAAAGTAGCAGTAACAGAATCAACAGCAGCAGTAGCATCAGCAAACAAAAAAGCCATGTAAATCTGTTCAATTATGATTTTTTTTTTTATAACGAAAATAAAGAAGTAATGTATTGTGAAATGATAAATTGTATCAAAATTATTGCTCGGCTTTGCTCCCGCAATTTTAAATTACACAATAAAGCACCATGGCGGCCGAATGAAAGTTGCTTCATTTTCTTTTTAACCCTGAAAAAGTGCCCTCCTCGTTGCTAGAGGCTACAATTTGTCTGGCCGCTTCAATACGACGAAATGAAACTCGCGTCGGGACATAATTTATCCAAAGCATCCTTGATCATCGTCCATCGTGTACGACATTATACTACTGTTGACCTGAATTTTTTATTATCCTTCGGGGCGCGTAGCGCCTATTAACCTGCCTCGATAGTCATCGTAAGTCGGCCTTATTATCTCGTAGAAAATAATCATTATGCTCAATGAACGCAAAACACTCGGGGCTCGACACCACACGCAATTTCGTTATATGTACGATTCCAAGAGAGCTGCTGTACTGATTAGTAGCTTAGATTCTGTACGTCAAGCGAGCATAATAAGACCCGCCACAAACAATGCCAGATAAAAAAAAGTATAATTAAATTAATGATTATTACGCGTTGGTAGAAAAGCAGTAATGTAATTTCTGTGGCTACTAACGATTAGCTACAATGTTGCTAGATATTTTGTAAAAATTTCGATTGTCTTACTCGGTCCTCTACATTAATTACAAATTAATGAGATGAAACGTGCAGAGGCCCATGTAAAGACGGTAATGTTTTCTTAGATATCTGATTGATTTCGAGGAAGGGAGGGGTTAATACATAAGCGATTAATTAATTATTAATTTGAAAAGAATAGTCAGCTTGAGGTGAATAGTGAGCTTAAAGGCCTATTGGCCGCACAAGAGAATATATTTGTGTGAGTGAATGTCAATCTAATAACGAGTAAGATCGAGCCACAAGTTACAAAACTTCGCATGTGTTATCTGCCCCTGGTCAGACATTGATTACTCAAAATACAGCACATTACAAATAATCTATACGAGTTATCGATTCTTTAGTATTATTGGTATTTCACGCAAAGCTTTTCCTCGTCATTGCTACTGTAAATCAGCCATCCAAGTACATAAAATATCAAGACATCCGTTATATCACTGTAAATTTCAATTAATTTTAGTTAACGAAAATTTTGTTAAAAATAAGTCGGGCAGCGATAAGATCCTTTTAACCGCATGCTAAATTTTGGAAGCTTAATATACTGTGTAAAAAACTTGCCTTGCCTAATCTTCATAGTAATAAACAACGATGGAATAGAGTTGTGGCGTCTATTATTATAGGGGAGAAGTTGTGTAATAAACCCAAGGCGTAAGAAAATTTCGCAGCCGTAGTGTTCGCTGCTAATCGTTGGCAATAGGGGTGAAAGAGATTAACTTCTCGGTGTAAAAGGCTCGCAAAAAGACGAGAATGACTGCGCGGGGGGTACAGGTGGTGGCTAAAAGCAGTGGACGGGCGGAATAATTGTCGGCGACCTCCGTGTCACTACTCTTCGTTTCGATGCGGTCTGGGTGGGTAAGGATGAGATGGATAGGTGGGCATCGACTGCACGATAAAAACGAGAAGCGAAGCAAGCGAAATGCAGAATGATAGTACGGGAGTGACAGTGATAGTGAAAGCAAGAGTGACAGAGAGAGAGAGAGAGAGAGAGAGAGAGAGGGGGAGAGAGAGTGAAAGCAAGAGAGGGTCGGGAAGAAGAGAGATAAAAACTCTAGTGAGAGAGGTATTAAGAAGATCGAAAAAGATAAAAACGAGGAAATAAAATGGAGCGTCGGAGCGGCCAACTGACAGGAATTTACATCCTTTCGAGCGCAATCTGCGTGAGTGAATTGTGTCGTGTTACCGTCGTCCGGAGAATTAGATCCGGACAATCCGTAATAATTATTCGACCGATGGTTAGCTCTCTTTCCCCATTTCACCCTTTCCTTTGTTTGGCTGGCAGAATCCAAGCCTGGCTCTCTATTCCATAATTTTGTCGTTTCTCCCTCTAACCCCTCTCGCTCAATACATCGGGGCTTACGCAACAGATTCATGAATCGCCGGTTTCCACCTTACGGGATCGGATACCGCTGTTCATTCTCCGCATGAAATAAACAAGTAAATACGGAGAATTTGCCACTTCCTCTTCTCCCTTTTTTCCATTCTGATCCACGTTCGCGGGACGGAAGGCCAGATTTTCTCTGTGTTACTCTCGCATTTTTCCTAGTACGCGCGAGACTAAAAATGGAATTATTGCATTCCTTTGCCACCTGCGTAGCTTGTTTTTCCTTTTCCTCGCTTACTCACTCTTCATTCTCTTTCGATCCCTGTTTAAAACTTTTTTGCCTTCTATTTGTTTATTTTTGACGTCCTTTATTTTTCAGCGACTTTCTTTTTCATATGTTTGCGGCTTATTGTTCGGTCAAAATTATACGCGAAATGTGTACGGGCTTCCTGGCTTTCTTTTTCAAATTTATTGCGGAGATGAAAAATGCATTTATTATGAAATGATCTCAATTGTTGAAGAGCTGCGAAAATATAAATGTAAACTGTGAATGCTTGTAAGTGCCGGGAAGCACGCGCGCGCCTGGCCGTCCTATCTTTTAATGTTTCAGTCAACGGGTTGGATCGTTTTAATACAGATGTTTTGCTTCTGGTAAAATTAGTTCGCTTAATGCCCAATGATTTATGCACACGGCTCAGAGAGTCTTACTCCCTTTTTCTCCTTGACTCTCTTACTCACTCCCTCTCACTCTTTCTCTCTCTCCCTCTCACTCTCTCTCTCTCTCTCTCTCTCTCTCTCTCTCTCTCTCTCTCTGACTCGCGATATAGGTTAAACGCACCCTAACACGTGTACGCGCTTTCGTCTTTGGCAGCACTATCGCATTTCACTACGGGTCGGACTTCTTAATGCATTCCCTCATGAGGAAAAACCATAGTTTGCTGCTTGTTGCCAAGCTATCTTCATTCGAATAATTCTTCCTCTATAGATAAATACATATGAATAATTGACCGGCGCGGATCGATGCCTTTATTGGAAATGTAATTTATAATTACAAATATAGAGGTCATTTAATTCGGCATCTCTTTATTTTTGTTTTGCTGGAAATTGAAACCAGTTTATTCAACTAAATTACGTCATTATTATTTTATATATTTTGCGTTTCGAATAAATCATAATTGGAACTTAAAATATACTTTTTCAGTATTTACATTATTTTAAAAATTAAATTAATCAAAAATTAATTAATTATCTGCTTTCGTTCCTAGCCATTAATTATCTTTTAATTTTCGGTGGTTGTGAGGGTCAGATTTGAAAAGTGTTCATTTTAAAACAATCATTCTTCCTTCTTTATCTTTATTTTGTTTTTTATATTGTTCCATTAGTTTTTTTATTCAACACTATGAAGCAAGATTTTTATTGCATAAGATGAATACGTTGGCACAAATGATTTTTAATATGATATGCAATATGGTCAGAATAGTCATAGTGTTTAAAATTAATAATTATATATTTTATACTATATTAAAATTTTATACAGTATTATTTATACTAAATAAATTAGTTAAAATCAATAGTAAAAATCTACCCTCTACAAATATTATTATCAATATTAACGTGCAAATATTGATAAGATTGGGTATTTTGGTAACGTCATCCGATAATTTAAAAAATCTTTTTAAAATAATTTCCATGCTTTATGTATATTTGAAAAATCATCCCGATTTGTTTTAATCATCAAGCGATCTCGTCAAGAAGTCATGAAATATCATTTGAATATAGAAAAGCGATGATAGATGCTTAGTTAAAATCACAGCTAAAACATTATTAGAAGCTCCTATAAAATTGTAAGCCTAAATTTTTTCGATTGCACTTAATGTGGACGTGCCTATGGCCCCTCGTGCATTAAAACTGTAGCTGTAGGACTTGTTTTGCTCGCGGTTTGGTTGGTCGGGCTATAAAAATTAAGAAAAGAAAGAATGATGGAAAGAAGGAAAAAAGGAAGATAATGAAAAAGTAGAAAAAAAAAACAGGAGAACAAGCGGTTTGATAGTGGGGGAGCACACATAGACGGACCAATCGGGCATGGCCCGCCATATCGAACGCGAAATAAAAACCCGGTTCGGCTCGCTGCCACCATTAGGCAATGCACCCGGGCAACGGAGGGGGAGTGTAGAGAGAGCAAAGAGAGTAGAGTGCATACCGGGTGCGATGAGGAGCGGGGGATCAAAATTAAAACCAGCCGGTAGAAAAATAATCAGATTTTCGCGTATATTATTAATGAAGATATGCAGGCGAGCGTACGAGTTTGTAGAGAGAGACATAAAGAGAGGCATAAAGAGAGAGAGAGAGAGAGAGAGAGAGAGAGAGAGAGAGGCAAGGCGGATATATGTGCGAGCGTTCGTCCCTCCACGGGAAAACTATTGACTTCAATCAGACCGAGTCACCCCTTTCTTTTATTCAGCTCCCATTGATGCGACTTGCGCTTGTGCGCGAATCTGCACACGGACACTCACAGATACTCGAGGAGTTTAGTTGCGGGGCAGTGGCCTTAGGCCCCTTGAATCACGCACATCTGCGCGAGCTTGTGAGCAGACATAATGAGTTGATTTAACGTTACCATTTAATGTCTAGTAATAATGCACGCGGTCGCTCGTAATGTTGCTCGAAATTCAGTGTCGAATCTTTACCGGCTTGGGGTTGGCGTAGTGGATGTCGCCAGATATGTAGTATTGTTTGATGAAAATTAGAAGAAATGATAAAAAGCATTGTACGTTAAAAGCAATAATGCTCGCTGTAGTATTTTTCAGCGATTGCATTAACAAATGTGGGCATTATTTCAAATTTAACCTAGAGAGAGAGTCAAATTTTTCTAGACCTTTGAGAATTGGTGATAGAATTTCTCAGTAGATGAAACTGTCTGCTGAATTAATTCATTGATGGGGCTAGGCACGCTAAGTACATTAAATTCGGTCCAATGTATTCCTGGCTAATTAACATAAATTTTGCTCTTTGCACTAAAATTCTAACCCTACAGTTTAAATGTTTTTAAAAATCTGCTCGTTGTTACATTTTTTATTTAATTGTATTCTTATAATTTTTCCAATGGCAGTTGTAAAATTGGATTCGTAAATTATTCGAATGTAGTGATAAATGCTTTATTTTACATTAGTAATTGACATTGTAAGTGGAAGAGTGGTAAAGTTGGATATTGATTGTATAAAAAACGTACTCTCTTCATTACACAATAGCATACATATATACATAAATAAAATTTACTTAAACTTTATTTAATTAACGAAGGATAAATGTACGATATACAATTATTTAGGGCTTATTAACGCAGTAAGACTGATGAATTTTCTTTGTAAATTGAAACAAGATTCTCTTCTTTGAAAAATGTGCTTCGAAAGAATGCAATACTGTATAACAGGCGACACTATCTATTTTTCACATCTCGTTCACACGTGTCCATAAATAAATAACGATATGTAATAGTGTGAAAAGCATCAATAAATAGCGAGATTAATACAAGCGATTAATCTTATTTACTCATTAAGCTTAAAGTCATTTTATTCCATCAGCAATTCAGCTAAACTCGAAATCCTTTATTTCGCACAATAAATTACGTGCAACTTTAATTTCACATGAGCCGCAATTCTTTAAAGTGCCGCACTTCGTGGATAAGACGTACGGCCATTGCAGGCGCTGGGATACAACAGGCCCTTGGTGCACACTTTTTAACGCGAATAGGGGTGAATATCGCGTGTCTTGGACAACGTGCGCCAACCTGAAAACGCACCCCCAGGCAGACGCATTGGGATCGAGTGCTGTATTTACGCTCTTGCCATCGCTGTCCGGCGCAGGAAATTTATAATTCCAAAGTTAGGGTGTGCTCATGCGCACGCTTGTATGTAGGTAAAAGAGAGATCGAGAGAGTAGGTTTTGTAAGATTCACGGGGGAGGGGATTGGATGGAGTCGAGACACGGCGCATATACACCCAGCCTAAAAGATAGAGGGTTTGTCTTTGGAAATGTATTTTTATGCAAGGACGAGAGAGCAAAAGAGCGAAATCGCGATTTTACAAAGCTTTACGCTCTCAAAGGGACGATTTTTTAGTTATTTCTGAAAGATTTACGTGATCCGGTTAAAAAGCTAATGAACCGAATGCTGTACCATCTTTGGTTGATCCTCCAGTGTGTCGAATGGGTGTGAAAGGACGGGATCATAATTCGTTAATTATTTTGTTTTTTTCTTAACCTGTTAATATAATTAATTACTGTATTATTTAGTACAGACATTAGTATTTATTACATTATTTTAAGTGCGTATTTTTCATAGTTTAAGAGAAGTTTGTGATAGCATTATTTCGAGGGATAAAAAATTTTTTCTACGAATCTTTTCCATATTTAAAAATGGAAAACTCTCGTGCATTGTTATTATATATGTTAAGCATACTATATAATTGATAATGGGTTTAAAATTATCACATTGTTGTATAGATGTACTTAAAAGTATTTTTTTTTAATTTAATCAATACTATAGTAAAAATTCGATGATTTATTTGACAAGGTCTCCATTTTCTCATTAAAAAACAAGTTTCAAAGTCGTATGAAATTTATGAATTTATGCTGAGTGAGCGTAGTGAAAATAATAATGTAGCACAGCTTAAATTAAATACTGTCATAATTCTTATTCTATTTGAAAATCTTGAATTATGTTAATATTATTATTGTTTCATTTATACGGCAGTATCATACCGGAATTGTATTTATTTGTTATAAAAAGTCTCTTAAAAGATTTCCTCATTAAGTCACTTGAAATTTGATTCAATTATTTTTTTCGATAGCTTTTAAGCTATTATTCATTCAACTTAACGGTAATATTTTTAATAGTTAAAAAGAAAAATGACGCATAATTTTCTTTTCAGGACAAAACTTGAAAAAAAAAAATTACCTTCTCTTTACTAAAAAAGTCTGGTTTTACCTTATACTGAGTTCGTTTAAGATCAATCGGATGTAAAACGCTTTGTAGCATAATTTAGTATTTTCTTATTACTTTCAATGTAAGAAAAAATATAATTTCTTGATTATTTTATTTTAACTGGTAAAAATTATACTAATACGTGTTTGATTGGGTAAAATTAGATAAAGCAATAAAATTACTAAAATGTTTATAGTTTTAGCAGGTCTGAGTCATATAAATACAAAACAAAAAAAAGGATAGATGAAAGTATGCTAGAAAAATGGTAACAGCTAAATGTAAAAAACGTTTCGTTTAAAGGTAAACATTTTCACGCATAGTAACTTTTTTTTGGATAAAATATGTTGCCTGTAGTATGTATCCTACGTATTACTGTTTGCAATATCAAGAAATACCAATTTTTGTTTTTATAAAAATACAATGAAGCTGTTACACGTGATCAACGTTTTTATATTAATTCAGATAAAAAAACATATTTGATTCAATAATAATTAATTAAAAGGGATCGATTTATTAAATCGTATTATCGTAATATCGTAACGAAAAGCGTATTTATTAAAAATTCGCGTAAGATCACGAATATGGTAACCATGGCGATTCGACGATTTCTAAATCGTGGAATGCAGACGCATGGAAGGAAGATGTTCCCTTGCAATTCTCGCCGCAAGCCATCGTTGAATCGTTGACGGGATAGTCCTGAAACTCAGTCCCACAGGAATTGGCGTGAACTGGGACCACAGGCACGATCGTCGACAAATGCTCCTAAACGAGATCCTTCTGGAATTTCTAGGAGTTCCGTGGACGTAGCCGCAGAATCCTTCGATCTCTAATTGGCGCATTCAGTTCACGCTTAGCTTGCCTTTCTCCTACGGTCGAGCTATGTTGCAAAGTTCATGCTCTGTCTGTAATTTTGGGCATATGCTTAGGAAATGTTTATCACTCATATATCGCAGGTACGTGTGATTATGGAGCTATACGCCACCGAGCTTTTAGATTTAATAATGCCGAGTTTTCGGATGGGCGGCAAACAAGGGGGGGGGGAGATCATTATTCCATTTTGAAAAAGTAATTTATGCCTTTGTTCTTTTACACATCTGCATGCACCAGATGCGAGGTAGATTTTTTCAAACTCTGGAATGATTTTGTTAATAACAAACGTACGAGTGTGAGATTTATTGACGTATACACATAAGGATCGGAACAGGTATAAATCATCGAATTTGATCACAGAACATAGTTTCCAGGGAAATTAATTATTTTAATTTGCCAATTTTTAGAAAGAGAGTAATAATACTCAAGCGCAGACTCTTGTTCAAATTTATAATTTTAATTAACGATTTTATTTTGCTTTGTAACAAGTAAATCGCTTACATTAAATTAATATGAAACAAAATAAAATGTACCGGGAGTCTGGGTAAGGGTTACTGCGTATGATCGTATTGACAATTCAAATTTAAGCTACTGCTCTTTGGTTGAACGTGACTTACAATCGGATGAAGCACGCAACCGTGCTGTATACATGATTGTACTGAACCGGCAGTTCTTGTTGTCGCCTTTCTGACACAATAACTTTCCCTTACTTTTTACATTGCTAGCTGCTCCTTCAACTTCCCTTTCCGCCGACAAATTTTTCATCTCGTTCTATCTCGTTCTCCCGCCCCTCGACATCTTAATAATTTATCGATCCGTTCTTATCAAACCTTCAAACTTTCTTGCTAGCACGTCGTTTAAGTATGTTTCTCTCTGTGCATGCTTCCACTTATCAAAATTTCTCTATGTGGGGATGTATTTAATAACTATGATCGCGCATGCTACTGGCAATTTCACTCGAATGCAGAATTAGAAAATAGCCGCCGCGCTCATGTTGCCCCCGATCGTTCATTAAATTTTAAAAATCAAACGTAACCGCAGTGTTTCATTGGTAATAGTGTAAAAAACAAAAAAAAAAAAAAAAATTGGAAAACGATGTTTGGTATGTGAGAATATGCTTTTAAAAAATGTTGCTAATCGGGCATTATGAAAGCATTTTCGGCTTATACAGTAATTTTGCGCTCGCTGGGCGAATATCCTTCTCTAAAAAAAAGAGGCTGGGTGTAATAATAAAAGTGCGTGGCTATAAATTTTCATAAACAATAAAAGGCAGGGCGATTTTTATTTATCACCGAAATCCATTTCAAATTTACTCGCGAGAGATTAATCCATGGAAATAAACATGACATGACAATTTAAACGATTCGAAACGGTAACACTCGTACTTTTCCCACGTTACTGGCCTCCCAGCAGATACGCGCCTGGCCAAGTTATCTTTTTGTCTAGCCCACTCGTGCACATCGACTCCCCGCGCCCTCCTCGTCGTCTCGTCGCGGTGGCGTTTTTCTTTCTTCTTCTCGCACCGAACTGGGGGCACGCACATCGAGCGCCGATCAGCTCGCATAATCTGCGTACTCATTATTGTCGAGACTGCATGGGGAGAGGCAATGCGTATGTGTGCGCGCATGCCGCGCGCGTTCATTACGGGCGGTGGTATGGCGCATTGTTTGCACAACGAGGGGGTGAGCGCGCAACGCAACGCGTGTCTGCGCCAGACGTGCGTGCGTGTATGTAAAGTCGGAGACGAGGAGGGGGTGAGAGAGAAAACGGCCTTAATGCGATACCCCTCTCGCCCGCCCATACTGCCCTTGTTGCTCCACTGGCGAGCCCTTCCTCTCGTTCTATCTCTAGCTCTCTCTCTCTCTCTCTCTCTCTCTCTCGCTCGACTCGGCTGGTGTCCTGTCTCCTTTTATCAGACCAGAACCCAGCGGAGCTCTCAGAGCCGCTCCGCGGTGACACGCGTACGACTAAGCTACTTATCTGGACGGTGTAAGCGCTTCAGATAATCGTCCGCGAATTAACTCATCCTCTCGTACTGCGCTCTGAAGTGCATTATATCGCCTGCATACGTGCTGCCACCCTCGATAATCTCACCTATCCACGCCGCTTTACATCCTAGCATACACAACTTCTGGACACGATCTTACCAGGGGGTTTGAGACGAAGATTTAGGAATATCTGGAAGGATGAGCTTCGTTTGAGAGAAGGGTTCGCAGCCATTGCAAATTATACGAGAATAACATTGGGCTACAGCGTTTGTTGTATGCTTGATACAACAGATTGTTTGAGCCTTAGCCTTGTTTATTTCGCGATCGTTACATGCATCATACGCAAATGACTCGGCTATTTAGATTTCATTTAAAATTTTTAGCACTAGCTCTGTTATTGATACACCGGACAAATATTTACTACGAGTTTCTCAGGGGAAAAATAAAGATCATCTTCAGCAAAAACATAACTAATTCTCTAAAATAGTGCGTAACAAAGAAAATAGTATCCCATATGCAGACAAATTATTGCATTCGCGCTTACGTGGAATACGCGAGTACGCGAGCGAGTCATTTGTAAAAAAGAAAAGAAACTGAAAAAAACATACATATATTTATTTATATACAAATTATAATGATGGTGGCATACATTATTTTTAATATAATATTAAAGTTGGTTTAACGTTACTCTGTAACTAATAGATTTTATCATTTCCAAAAATTCAGTCTATCTACGCTTTGATCAATTCATAGTATTATTTGAATTATATACGATTAAAGCTTATAAAAGGTCTTGAGGGTCTTTTATTCAAATATGTTACCTCGTTATTTTAATTTTAATTCAGCTTTGTTAAATATGAAATGATTATACCCGCAAATAATGCCTTTAGCTTGCGTCTCAACAATAACAAAGATCCGTATCTATTTTTTCCCGTGCCTTGCTTACAATCGAACGACACGTGCCTCGTTTCCCTTGGCGATGTTTTGCAATGATAAAAAGAGTCTCGCGGGACATCTCTTCTGTCCCTTTAATGATTTTAATTGACTTTCTGATATTGCATATTTCAGAGCACACTAATTGCCAAAGCTCTAAATCCGTTTATACGATATTTAGGTTTTTAAAAACAGTGTGATTAACAGTATTAATGAATATTAAACATTTTGTAGTTTTCCACGAAACGCAAGGTTGTTTAAATCCAGCTTTTACATTAGACGTACTAACTAATATAATTTCAGCTTTATTTTTATGCTGTGTTTTTTTGAAATAATTTCCTACTTTATGCTCTACGCTGTGTAAATTTTAGGCTAAAAATCCTTGCAGCACAAAGAAATAATAATATTTTAAATAAAAGTTCACTCAAACAGTGTCTGATAAATGGAAAGGAGCTTTTACCATTCAAGTATCGATGATGCAAATTTTTGCTCCTCTAATGTGTAATATTCGAACTTCGTCATAAACAGACATGTTTTTTCAAGCTGGACCCAAAAATAGAGTCGACTTTGACTCTGGGATTATATTTTATGACTTACAATCAGAATGTCGTTAAAATGTCGAATCAAAGTAGTAATTATGAATTTAATTTATATCCGCGCGTTTATATAGGATCGTAAGAGTGGAACTGGTTTAAACTACTTTTAGAATTGCGTTGAATGCAGGGGCTTCCGTATAAGTGCGAGTAAACTGCTTGCTTGCATTACAACTGGACGATGGAAATATGGCATTCATTTCCAATCTTTAGCCAAGCGCCGATCGAGCCTATTGTACACAAGAGTATGCAATCAAGTACCGCAATTATCCATGTGCCTTTGTCCATGGATAATTAGAAAGATCGTAGGCGGTGGGGGTTACCCTGAGATCCATCGGCGATTTATTGCTTCTGGTGGAATCTGTTACTACTATATCCGAAGTTTTTCTTCTGATAGGCCATTCTCTTAATCGCTATTATCTCTATTATTTTTCGCCAAGTTGTGCGCAGGCATATGCAGGTAATGCTGTAGGTATATGATTTATCCTAGGCACATTTCGTACTCGGCTCAATTTAATTTTAATATATCACGCCAACTTTTCGATCCACCATTATTGCCTTAATTAAATTAAAATACTCGCACATAAAATAGACTCCAAAATTCTGGTCTCACACGTGTATAATGTGTCAGATTTTAATTAAAATCTGGACGTTTTTTAAAACGCGAGCATAAACGCCTCATCCTTACACTTATTGAAGCGATGGCATAGGAAAATAGCTTGGAAATATATGAGGTCCGATAAGTCTATTTGTAAAACAAGTTGGTATATTTTTAAAATAAACGGCGCGTACTAAAGATCGCTCTTGTACATAATGCTTATTACGTATAGGGCATCTTCTTTTAAACATAATAGCCTTTGTAAGGCTAGTGTGTATTTCTGAGCTGTCGATGAATATTTCATCGTAAAAACTATGGCCTGGGGGGGCAAGAAGCTTCAGCAGTTCGACGCGCAGTACTTATTCGTGCCTTAATTGGTGGGGTCATGACTGTTGAAGATTAAGCGATCGTCATTGCAAAATATCGAATGAAACACGATTTTAAACGCGTATAGGAGGGCAGCTAATGGACGAAAACTCAGAAGCAGCCAGCGCTTCTTATACCCCCAGTAACTGTGAATTTGCAAGAGGTGTCGGCTGCGACCAACGATAACGATAAGCCGAGTGTATCGCGACGCAATCTGCACATACTTAGCGTGAGTAAAATGCATATTCTAGGGAGCGAGTTGCAACGAGCCTCGAGTGACGTGCGTTTTTCCCTCCGCTTTCCTACCACCGCCCTGGAGGCAGTCACATCTCCTCCTCGATCTCATCCTACTCTCGCGCCACCTTCGTTTGTCTTTTTCGTTAATCCGTGACTCGGTCTTCTACCCTTCCGCACATTGTCGCTTTTTATAAATGCGCGCCGCTGTGAATTATCATTTGCGTGTGCCTGTGTGCAAGAGACAATTAAAAGTGGAATCAATTTTGTTTTTTCATTCAGTGTGAATACTCGTGACTTAATGCTGCACAAATGTAAATAATAGACAGCAGTGCGGGCACCGATGGCCGGGAAATGCAAAAACACGCGTTGGTAAGAAGTAAATGATCCCCGACAGAATTGGAATTTAAATTCGCGCCTTTTTATCCTTCCTCGTTTATTCGAATTGTTTATTGAGTAAGTAATATTTTGCGGGGCTAATGCTAGCAGCCATTTGTAGTATTATCAGATCTGTTTATACTATAATTTCTCCCTTGCTACGGTAAAGAAGCGATGTTGTGGTCGTATAAGGCTTCTCTTCGTAGGAAAGTGAAAATCGATGTTAACACTTGTGTTCGAAAAATAACTGCGCTTTAGCTAAAACATAGACTACGCCATTTTTCATTACTTACTTATTGTGGCGAATTGGCTTTTACTTCCTAAGTACACACATTTCACAGGTTTAGTTAATAAGAATTTTATTTACATCTT
Organism: Kradibia gibbosae; assembly: GCA_018907135.1. Taxonomy (NCBI): domain Eukaryota; kingdom Metazoa; phylum Arthropoda; class Insecta; order Hymenoptera; family Agaonidae; genus Kradibia; species Kradibia gibbosae. The sequence continues at coordinate 3,645,448 of JACCHX010000008.1, read as the reverse complement.
TTTCTGCTTATCGCTTATCATTTTTTAACAAATTTACTAATAAAAAAAATTTGTTAATATAAATTTCGAAAATAATAGAAATTCGAGACATTCGCAACCGATTGAAAATATACGATAGAATTTCATTCTTAAGTGTTTATTGCATGATAGTTACTTGAGTGCTTTTTTATAAGCAATTATAGGTTCGGATTATTTTAAGTTTTTTCTTATATTAAAACTTTTTAATATTTGATGCTTCAAAGAAAAGCATTCACGCGAATCGTAAAAAAATAATGATTCGCGTGTTGTAAATATTAATTACTCTATTTTAATACTCAATACTTTGCAGAAATATATTGTCGAATTACATTGAAAAACTAATGAATTTATAAATAATGTTTAATGATAAATTTAAATTTAAAATAAAAAATGAAATCGTTTGCTACCTGTTATCTACCTACATTATTTGAATGCTTATAGTTACTTTTAAAAAAGGTGTTAGAATACTATTATGATTCTATTCCGTCAAAGCTACATTTAATAAATGTTCAACGATGTAGTTAAAGGACAATTAGTGACAACCGATAAAATTTTTGCGTAAGTTTTCAGGGGGATAAAATTTGGATGCAAATAAAGTTTTTCAGAATAATAAATCGTTTCATTTAGTGAAAAGATATTCTTTCGTAGAAAAAAAAAAAAATAGTTGAACTATATGGATGGAAGAAGCATTTTGCATAGAACAATAATTTATACAATAATGACTTTATTAAATTTGAATTTTGTATGTTTATTAGAGAGAGCATAATTTAGTTGTGATGTATAGGAATAATAAAAACAGCCACAAATACAAAAGCAACAATAATATTTTTTGTTCAATTCTTATGGTAAGATTAACATTAAGTTTTCAAAAAATTAAGCAAAAAGCGCTTGAATAAATCTCGTATTAATTTTGAATATTAGCGACGCGAACGATAGCTTTTATTTTGACCAGGATCATCAATTTATATTCCGCGTAAGAAATGAGAGAGACAAGGAGAAGAAAATCAAGCAACAATTTAAAATGCACTTCAATAAACTGTATTTCTCATTGCACATATTCTTCTGGACGCACGCATACAGATACACATGTAGAGGCTGCGATAGCTAATTCAACATCTAATATAAAGTTCTGGTTTTATGTTAATAGCGGAAGCAACAAGTTGAACCGGAGGTGAGAAAAATAGTCGCATTCTGCGTCGTCAGGAGCGATAGTTTCGCTGCAAATGCTTAATCGGTCGCCTGAAGACCCCGGTTATACGTGGGCGGTTTTCGTGGCCGTCGGCGGCGGCGGCGGCGGCGTGTCGGCGGGGGGTAAGGGAGGAGGGGCGGCGGCGGCGTCGTAGGGCGAGCGAGATGGGCGGAGGAGAAGCTCGTAGCGAGGCGGAGGACGCCGGTGCCGAGAGAACAGAAATAGTCGCGAGCGGCCGTCGGAGAGATTGGCGGGAGGTGCGGTAAAATATAAAGAGCTTTCGCTCTCGGCATACTTACACGACACTCGGCAGCTCTTCTCCGTTGCCCTTTCTCCTTCTTCGTCCTCTCGTTCCTTCTTCTGACCCCGTTCCCCGAGCGAGAACTTCTCGCGGCCAAGTTCAAGTCACTCCAATAAGACTCGGGCACCTTCGACGAGTAGCGCCGAGAAACATCGGGCACGGGGGAAAGAGTCCTTTTATTCCTCTCTTCCCTGCATTTGCCTCTTCCTCCTCGCAGCCCCTTCCGCTGCCGTTGGCAGTTTGCTTTGCGGCGTCACCACGTGCCGTGTGACCCGTGGACTTTTCAAATATCGCCTAGATTGTGGATCGCCGACTGTTAAAGCGAGAACTACGAGTGGGCGTTAGTCGTTCGTGCAATCATTGTGAAACGACGGGAAGAGAAACGTTGATGGGAAAGCGTTAATAGTTCCGGCTCTGATGATTCCTGTGTGATTTTTCATTAAAATTTATCGAAAAATAAAAGGAGGCGGTGGAAACAAGTCCATTTTGTAAATATCTTCTATTTATAAAGTACTTTCGTTTTAACTTTTCGGCCTGGCAACTTGACATACATCTTCGTTTAGTTCAACGTTGTATTACTAGACTGCCTACGTGATTATAAAAATGACTCGTGGTAATTCGTCTGCTGGAGCTTCGAATAACCTGTTATTTTGTTATAATTGTTCTTTTTAGATAAGGTCTACGTATTAGAATACTTATAACTAAGGATGAGGTGAAACCTTATTACGTATTCGAATCGTGTTACTTGAACTAATAACCTGTTACCGTAATTATAAAATAAATTTTAAATTGCCTCGTCATTTTGTAACGCGAATGCTTAAACGTAGAGAGCACTTTGATAGTAATACAGAAAAATAAGTTGCAGCAAGAAACAACTTTAGGACACGTAATTTTTTTTGCCTGATTTTCCATTTTTATACTTAATTACGTAATGCAGCGGGTGCAAGTTAACTTGGCAATAATTTTTGTAGAAATGAATAAGTCTACGAATAAGTAAGATTGTGTCGTTAATTGTAATATAAATATAGTCTGGCCGATTAAAAACAATTAAAGAGTCGAGTAGAAGAGACACCGGTAAATATCCGCCAAATACAATAATATTATACACAGTGAATCCCCCTTGATAATTACTGTACAAAATACGTGTTTGGGATTATCTTCTTCAACGCAAGTCGCCATAGATTGCAGAGATGCGCTAAGAAAAAAAAACGGGAAAGTAGGATAAACAAAAAAAATACGCATGCATGCATAAATAAATGTAGACAGATCAGTGAGCTTGGACAAAAAGGCCGGGCATTAAACTAATTTTACAGTTGATTACACAAGAGAAATACAAAACTCGGTATTATTCAAAAGAATCACGTTAATAGAACTTAATTTATATTGCGAAGGCGTAGGACTTCGGGTCTATTGATTTTTCCCGTCCCTTGTAATTATCTACATGCAGAGCACATAAGCGTCTGGACGCACACACGGACTCCACCGTATAACGAGAAGCCTTGTTGTAGTATCATTACGTCACTACGTATGTGCCGCGCGCCTCTGTGTGAACGAGTGACGCTGGGGCGCAAGTGTGTTAATGCCTCGTCTAGACAAATCCACGAGGGAAACACGGCAAAAGCGGTCAACAGACGTCGTGCCTTCGTGTTGCCTTACAATGAGGAGGGGCTCATTTCAGCTCTAGTTCCAAACTTTCATTACCCCCTTACATCCTCGTGGCGTTATCCCTTACCTACACCGACGACACCGCCGCCGTCCCCGACACCAATCCCGAACCAACTTCGCCGAGTCCGCTTATCATTAGGAAGCAGTCGCCCTTATCTTCGACATCATTCCCGCCTCTCTACGTAATGACGCTCGCAAACGATAATTCGCGTCCTCGTTTCTCACCCTGTGACGCGATTCGGCGACCTAACGGATTCCGTTCTGAATTCGACTTCGAGGAAAAATTTTGTTACCGCGAGCTGTGCTCTCAAAGACCCTTGTCATTGTTGTTCCTGGATTCGTGGAAACAGTGGCGCTGAATCCTCGGGGTCGTGTACTCTATGCTGGATTGCCTTCATGGCGGTTATCGCTGTTTTCTTTGAGATTTATAGGTTGCTTTCGTTAGCCGACTAAAATTTGCTGATAAATATGATGTCAAAAGGGTCCATTGTGAAGGATCCCTCTGACCAACTTTCGAATCCTTCGTCTTTAACTATAAGTAACCACATTCCCGGGTTTGTATAAAAAAAGGTTCACCTGAAATTGATCAGGAACCTCTGTAATATAGAAAAATTTAGCCCTTTGTTTTGTGGTAAATTTATCTACCAAGTTTTTTTCACAGCTATAAAATAAACGAAATAAAAACTCCTTAAAATATTTGAATTTGAAAAATACTTCTAAATTCCTTTACTTCAACAATACGAAATCGATATGGTTATTTTAATTTTTAGAATATTTCATACAGAAAAGGAAATTTTTTTTGACAAATATAACTCTGAATTTCGAATGGCAAAATAAATTTTGTGCCTTTAATACGACTATTTTCATTAATAAATCATCTCTTCAATTAATATGATATTAATAGTATTTCCATTTACACTGAACATCTTTTCAATAAGGAATAACCTCGTGTATAAGCTAAAACTGACTTTGGTCCAAGCGCATATTTGCATTGTCGAAACTCAGTCGCCGTATAGCAGAAAAAGGAATCTCCGTTCTTTTGTTTCGCAAACGAGTATGCGTCTCTCTCTCTCTCTCTCGCTCTCTCTCGCACTCTATGGGATTCCTTTTTTTATTTTTTTAATGAGCGCCAGCGAACGAATGCTGTTCGAAAATCAGTCGTTCAGCGAGGTCGGAAGAGAGAAAAAAGTGGAAAAAGGGATTTGTCCGTAGAGCGTATAGGAAACAAAACCATGCGTCCGCGTAAAAAGCTGTGATGCAGCATTATTATGATCGCTATTATGATCGCTGTTATGATTATTGTTCTTGCGTCTCGCACGCGATGTAGTTATTAAGAGAGTCATGCCGTTGAATTTTAACTCTGATAATATTTTGAATTTGCACGGGTATCTACATTATTACTAAACCATTCATGTGGAATCGTAGCCGGTATTGGCAGAGGAAAGCCAAACGAAAGAACAGTCTAGCAATAATTTTTAAATTGTTAATGGGATAAATAAAAGCTTGTCCAGATTAGCTATTGCGAAAATTGTTTAATAAATCTTTTCGAGTGTAAAAATATAAATTACACATTGCCAATTTTTTGTTTATTTTTGGTACAAAAGTTGAATTTAACGATTGTCCTTCCTCGTGTAGCACGGAATTTCGAGTCCGAGCTATTTGCAGGGCGGCATCAGTGCTTTGAAAAAATGCCCTAGCTAAACTCTTCTATGCTCAATGGAATTCGATTGTTTGATTTTAACTTTGAGCTGTCCAATCAGGAATAAAATGGACGGCAAGAGTCTTGGGATTTTAGCGCTTACGAAAAAACAGACATATAAGTAGTGCAAAACTTGTAAATTTCGTTAACTCAGTATACACTGTAGTTCGAAAATTCAAGCCCATGACGCTCGGGGGCGGTGATGGAGGCGTTGAGCAGAAGGGGTTCACGTTTTACCATTTAATCAAATGTCAATTTAGGAACAAATATAAAAAAAGCGAAGGATTGTATGGGTAGATCCGATGAAATAGATTCCAACGATTATATGAAGCTAAACAATCCTTTTGTCCAGCTGATTGGAAAAAATCTTTGCTTCTTCTATGGTCCGTCCAAAATCCGTGCACGTGTGTGAAGCGATTCCACGGTGTCGCGCGAAAATCGCACAAAGTCGCCCATATCTACATAAACGCAGGCACACACGCCGTTCCGACACTTGTGTACCGGTGGCACCAATGGGGTATTCGGGATGCGAGAAACGGGGGGGGGGTCGAATAGGAAGCGGGAGAGTTAACGAGAAAGAAGAAGCGAATAGATGAATCGAAACGAGCGCTTCGATTTGGTCGTAGCTCTTATAAATCAGCTGTGCTTATCGGCCTTTCATCATACCGGAGGTGAACTCATTTCGTTCTCTCTAAATACGAACTTTTTTCGGCGCAAAAACCTATTTCGATTAAAATGGCGTTCGCCGGCACCCAACTTGCGTCCCGCTTGCATTCTGTCGGATTATAAAAGGTTGGTCAGTATAGTCTCTCTCTCTCTCTCTCTCTCTCTCTCTCTCTCTCTCTCTCTCTTCACCAATTCATTCTTTCTTTCGCGACCACTCCTTCTTCCTCAATTCTCTTTCTTTCTCTGTCGCTCAATCAGCGTTTCATCCTGTATATCCTCTTCGACTTCTGCTGCGACGATCCTTCTTGTGATCGCATTTTCTCCCCCGCCTTTTTCTTTTTCGTCACTTCGGCATCCATCAATCGCACGTGTTGTTTGGACCCGTTAAATGGCATAACACACGCTGCTCTCTCATGGCAATATGCCTTTCGTATATTCAGCTAGGCGCATTTTTTTATCCTATATCTTTTTTTTATTTTTCATTCTCTATCGACGGGCATTTGTATCTTCGAATATTATAACGAACAGAAGTAAATGTTCATTCGTTATCAAGCTATTATTTATCTCTTATTTGCTTAATGGGGATTCGTGTTAATATTCTTCTATGAAAAACGGAAAAAATTTATTCTATTGATACTTTTATTTTTAAATGAATCAGTATTTGCGAATTAGTTATAACATAATTACAGTTTCTTATATATGTTTAGGCTGTAATTCATGTAGTAATAAGATTATATATAGTTGGTTTCCATTTTCCTATTAATATTTACTACAAACAATTAATGCAAGGTATAAATGGCTATTTTTTTAATTTGAATTCATTATTAAAAATCCAAATCTGTTTATGTGACAAATATCTACTGTTTAATATAATTGATGCCATTGACATTATAATGAATCTTCTGAAAAATTGGTAACTCAGAAGAACAATTAATTTGAAAATACAAGTTGATTTCTGTGCTGCTAATAACGACATATCTACAAAATTGTAGATTATGTATATCCATGACAGCGATTGATGCTTCTGGCATGCTTCGAATGAACAGAAGAATCCTTTCAGTGTTCGTTATTTCACTGCACTTATGGTATAATATTGTTATCCATTTAAATAAAGAAATATGTTAGATAGTTATTAAATCTAAATTGGCTTATATTTGTTATTTTTCAAGTTCTTTGTGACCATATGTAACTAAAATATTATTAAAGGATATAAAATATTAGATATGAATCAAGAGATTAAAATTTTTTAATTTTAATAATTTTAATAAATGGCATTTAATTTGTTTAATTTCCTAATATATTGTAGCTCTTTTAAATTCTTATAATGTATATTTGTAACGTTATACTATACATAGGGAAAAATTTATAAAGAAAAGTTTTTTTATGTATTGGAGTAATATAATTTCTAAATTCTAAATGGGTGATTTTTTCATTTTGTACATGATTAATTTACTAATAATTATTACATTAGAAAATTAAAAACTTGATTATAATAACTAAATTTTTATTTCAGAAATTATGTATATTATGAGCACTGATTCAATACTTTAGTCTCAGTGAAAATAGTTAAAGTTGAAAACTTGCACTGCAGTTTTAACTATTTAAAAGTTGACTTTTCAATAGTTTCCACGGGTCCTCTTGATGTAATTTTATGTTAACGCGCTAAAAATTATGCGAATAGAAATAAAAGTATCTTGAGAAAGAGAGAGAGAGAGAGAGAGAGAGAGAGAGAGAGAGAGAGAGAGAGAGAGTAAAACAGAAAACACAGACTTGTACATACACAGAGTGAAGGAGAAGAAATAAAAGAGAGTGAGAGAGAAGGAAAATTGGCCTGGTATTGCTAACGAATCGACATGACGTTAAGGTTCCGTACAGTATTACTAACGAAATTAGTGTGCATTACTGATCGTACCTACGCGATTAATTAGCAGTATCTACGCTCGTCGTACTCTGGAACAAATGAACTTGTACCGTCGCTGATTACCAAGCGCATCAATCTCGTCGCATCTCGTATTCGGTCCTCGGAAAAAAGGACATTTGCTCTAGAGACACGAATGTGTGTTTAAAATTTTGCCAGATTCTTCGTGATGTTTGATTTATTATTTCAATTAGCTTTTTTCGTTTTTTCCATATTCATTCATTTTACCTACTGAGGTGAACGTTTAACATACTTCCTTTTGTAAAATGAAACGTGTTCAATTCCTTATTTGCTTTGTCTTGCACTCTTCCTCTCCGTCTTTCTCAATATCTTAATCCCTTCTAACTCTTCTCCTCTTCCGCTGTTCCTTTTATTTCCTTTTTATTCATATAAGTATGTTACATTAGCAATTTTCTTAATTAAAAGTAAATGGGAAAATTATGATTGCACAATATTTCCAATTATCGAATTTTATGTTTAGCTGTATCTTGCAACGTGCGCGACGAATAAAATAGTCATAAAGTACTTTCAAGTGAGAATTTATTTAAATAAATTTTATAGAACTTCCTTATCTTGAACAATACTTTTGATATTTCTGCTACGTCACTTTTTAAGTCAGTATTGAGAGAACACGAAACACGATAAAAAGCATTAATTTTAATGGCAAATGATTACGGAGTTCGATTAAACTAAAAAGACTTACGTGCAGAGCGATAGGGAGGAAAGAAATGAGGAATAGGAATAAAAGAGAAGAGGAGGAAGAAAGGCATAAAAGTATGATCGAGGAATTGCCTTGTAATGCCACCCCTTGTCTCTCTCTCTCACTTTCTCTCTCTCTCTCTCTCTCTCTCTCTCTCTCTCTCTCTCTCTCTCTCTTCCTCTAAATATATAATACTTGTTAACTCACAGTTCATAGTCAACGATCCTGTATATTATAAACTGCGCCCACTTGAGAGCTCGCGCGCGTCATGCCTAACCAATTTCTCGCGAGAATATCATTATAAAATGCCGAATCACGAAACCAGCAAGTCCTTCGTTCTATTAAAATATTAAAATACTTCGCTCTCGATCTTCTCTCTCTCTCTCTCTCTCTCTCTTCCTACCTTACGTTTGAAGGAGCGCAGAAGTCGGTTTCGCGACTACCAACCTCAAGGGTGTGAAATAAATAATTTTACCTCGTCATGAACAGCCCCTCTACGTAGGATTTTTCTTACTTCTCTCTTACGCTTCTCTCGTTCTCTCTTTCTTCTTCTTTTTTAGTCTAGTTCGTTGTATTCGTGTTCCTGGGTTGCACTCAAATAACGGTAACTTCTTGCCTCGCCCACGTCAAAGTAATCGCATTGTATACTTTGCAGGCGGAAGTCAATTTTACCGATAAAAAGCAATTCTACGTTTGCTTATTGCGGGAAAAACAAATTGCTCGTGTTGTAGTATCGGATAGTGTGGCATTTTCGCCGCCGTTGCCACCATAACGCTCGTATCATTTGCCCACTTATCTAGGAATTTACCAGTTAATTTTTATAGCAGAATTAAGTGCCTGCACGTTGACTGATTAAAACATTTGCACCTCACGATAAATGCTAATATAATATTAATGGAATAGTCTTATATATGCGGAAATCGAAGCGTAACGACGAGATTATATCTTCTCAATTATAGACAATTGTTAATGCATTACTTATGCCTTCGATTCGCATTATTTCGCGGCCTAATTGATGGACGCCCACAAGTACGTATAAATCTGAAGGACGGATGCCCTTACGAATTTCGTAATATAATTTTAATTACACGCCAACCGATAACACTTTCTCGGAATTTTCCCACCGAGTACTTTTGCGCCTGGTCTGTTCAAAAGATTTGCTTGGCTTTTTTTCTGTCGGAGCTGAATTTGCGCTTATTAGTGTAAAAAAGGTGTGGAAAAACGTGGTAAGGGGAGACTGACACTGGTCGAGGCCATCGCCGTCGCTTCCCTGCTATTTCAACTTGGCTGGACTTGGCCGGCCGCTCATCAGTCAGAGTCATTACTGGGATAATTAATTACATTTGCCCCTCATCTCCTCACTCGTCAGCTTCGTATTCTCTACCCTCTCATACTTCGACCCAACGTCGCTCCCGTTTCCCCCGAACCGATGGAAAAATATAGGATCAGTACAGTATATTGCTGATGAGAGTTGGCGAGGACGAGGAGGATTGGCCGAATGAAAGAAAGAGAAAGAGATATTACGGAAACAGAAGGAGTGACCGAGGGACAAAGAGAGAGTATGATGAGTGAAAGGGGAAGGGGAAGTGCTAAGGACGCTTGTCGAGAGGTGTTGGGGAGCTTTAGCGCGCGTGGAAATTGTTTCATGTGATAAGGTACGAGAACGCGTCTCTCGCGACATAATACGAAAAATGAGAAGTGAGCCTTTCTATCTCCCAGCTAAGGACATTTTTAATTAGTTGACGAATTTCGCGGAGTTTTTTTTTATCTTAGGGCACCGCAATTGTCTTTTTTTCAGTGCTACGCTTTTTAACTGGATAATTTTTAGAATTATAATCCTAGATGTAAGGCAGTTTTTAAATGACAAAATTCTTATTAAGTTTCGAAATGAAGAATTAAAGTATTAAATATATACATTGGTTAACAAGGTTTTGAAAAATTATTGTCATATTTTTTTTTTACTCTGGAACTAAATATTAAGGTTGAAATATTGAATTTCTAACAATATTGTAATTGGTAACTTTTTGAAGCACATTTTGTTTTTTAAAAAATTTTTAATATATCTTCAGTAGGTGTCCTAATAAATTTTTTTTCATCGTAGTTAAATTTTAAATTAAAAGTATATTTTTGCTGGGTCTTAATTAAAAACTAACTGCTGTAACGTAAATTTTATCAAATGCTTTGTAACAATATGTTTCGTACAATGTAAACTTGAAAAATGATTATGCATTTTTTAAAATTATTATTTTTATTCCTATTGTTATAATGCCATCATCATCATCATCATCATCATCATCATAATTATTATTATTATTATTATTATTATTATTATTATTATTATTATTATTATTATTATTATTCGTAAGGTTACTACTATTATCATCATCAGATTTTTTTATCCCACAAAAATATTATTGTAACAATGTAAGCCATTGCAAAAGACAATTATACGTACAAAATTGAATCTCAAAAAGTCTTACGAACCTAGGCTCATTTTCTTACTCATTAGGAGAAGCAGGAAAAGCAGCAACAGACATTGTTACTAATTACTGAATGCAAGTTCGGAGATGAAACCATAACCTCTAAAACATATTTTTGTCTCTTATTCCATCTCATTTTACGTTTCAAACCACAAGATTTTTTTAAAAAATAAACACGTTTGAGGTGGTTTACGGTAATTATAAAAGTAAAGAGGAATGGAGCATTACTTTTACGTATAGGTATTTATAATTAAATAATTGATGTAATACATGACAAATGTGTTTGTATAAAAATTGTATTTATAGAATTAATTTGTATACATATTAAGTCTTCAATGTATAACATTTCTTTTTAAATTGAGTTTTTCACTATTCTTTATCGTTTTTAAATGTTAATTTATATACGTACAAATACTAGAATTCTTTAAAATTATTGCTTAAAAACTGTAAATTTCATTTTTTTTTTGTCAGCGTCGACTTTTATGTAAAATGTGTAACTATTAATTAGTTTATTATAAAGAACAACATATATTTATTTAGTGTTCATGGTTTAAAAAGCAGAATTTCTAGTCAACCACAAATCAGTTAACAAAAAAGAGTTTTTTTTTGTAAATTTTCTTAATTTTAATCACATGTATGCAAGATATACATGTTTTGGAATACTATTACTGTACAGAATAAAAATTATGAATAAAAAAAAAAAATTTTTCGTAGGTCAACGACCTAAAAATAACGATATTCGGTTGGTATTATGGAAATCATATTATATAGGCAGGAAGTTCTAGAAGATTTGATCTTAGATTATGGCCGTACTTTTATTCTAATTTATGGTTCAGATTTTTTGCGTAATTGCAGAGTTCCAGTAAAATTTGCCAGGCCATTGAACAGTTATTTTTTCTTTAAAGAAATTGATTTTTAAATTTTTAGCAAAAACGTCTACTGGCAATTTTACCGTCAATTATCAACATAATGGCATTGTTAATATTACAATTCAGCAGACAATGAGGAAAGTGTTCGTATTTATACAAAATTCGCCATTGTAAAATTCGTTCGCCCGCTAAATTAATTAGTCGGTATAATCAAATATTGTATGCTGCAGAGATCTACAACAAATTAAGTTAACGGTAGCAATAGTGATTGATAAAATAAAAAACGTGGTAAACGAAACATGCAAAGACAAAAAAACGAATGCGTGCTAAAATCGTGGGTTATTAAAATAGGGTAATGCAGGCATCCTCGTTACCAAACAGAAATAAAGTTAAAAAGGTTTTGTGCGAATTGTAGACTGAAAATGATATGAGAGTGACGACGATCGGAGCATAACATCCAAAAAGGAAGGCAAACGAGGGAAGGGAAATTAGAAAAACAGAAAAAATCTTTTGACCGTAGTGACACGAGTTTACGTCACGCTTATCCTTCCATAAATGGAGTTGTGCCCCAGTGTAGGAGCATCGAATGACGGCAAGTAGGGACGAGAACGGAACTGCGATTCCGCTTACGGGAGTTATGGTACACGAGTGGGTGGCAAATAGTTTATACCAATATGCAGAGGGTCGTAAGTTACGTAACGGTCAAGCAGCTATTCTGGGGCAGACCGGACCGGGAAGAGGATCGCACACACGGGAACGAAGGTTTACGTGGGTTTTTTTTTGTTTTTTTAGGGGGTATACTTTTTTATCAACGGTAGCACATCCGGCTACAAGTTGCGCACTCTTTGATCGAATCATCTTTTTTCTCCCCGATTGTGCGTTGTTTTCTCTCACTTTATGCGATGCCTTTTCGTTACGTCTCCTGTTTGCTTTTTGCTTTGCATATATCCCTATAACACATGCGCACGCAAGTAGAGACTCGCTTAACCTCGCCGGTAGCGAGTATCGATACTCAATCACATTTGTGATGCATTTTTTTCCATAAAGCTGGATTATAATTGCTTCGCGATTGCGAGAACGCGAGATCGGCCCCTCTCTCTCTCTCTCTCTCTCTCTCTCTCTCTCTCTGTCCATTCTCTCTGTAGAACCTTCATCGTTCTCTACTGTACTGAAAAAATGAAGTTCCATAGGGCTCAGCGAAAGAGCAGGCAGACAGGAATAGAGAAAGAGAAAGAAATGAAACGAGTCAGAATAGGTGAGAGATAGATAGAGAAAGATGAGAGCCGATGAATAAGAGGAGGGCATGGAAAAACTGATGAGGTTTCGAGTCGCTTGATTGGTAGGTACGTGCCTGTTCCATCACAATTCTCTATTTCTCTTTTTTCATCATTTTTCCTTATTCTCCAGCTGCCTTTTCTATTTATTTCTTCTTTTCTTTGGTACACTTACACATTTTCCCATCTCGCTTCACTATTCGTTGTTATCATAAATACAGAATCGTTCTCGAAATCTGTTCTGACAATCAACGCAATTGAATAATTGTATAAAAATGAGCAAATCAAAACATGCTCATTAGAAAATGAAAATTTATCAATAGGCCAGATTCTGTAAGGGACGCGCTGGCTAAAGGCCCCCAGTCGACTGGACTTTTTTTTAAGGAACCATCCAGTGATACAAAATTGAATGTAATACCTGGGTTGAGAGTTCATTTTTGTAATGAGTTAACTTTTAAAGAAAATTTCGTTTTTAAAACGGAAGTCGCTCATAAAGCTTTTGTCGACTTATTACAAGCAATAATCGAAATAGTATCAGGTACTTTGACAGTAGAAAGGGGAACATCGATCTCTTGGGGTGACCGGAGTTATATAGTTACGGGGAAATTTCTCCCGTTGGAACAGAAATTGAAATTAGGGCATTTGTCGTGAGAAAAATCGCACACTGCTCAATATTTATTTACCGAGGCTGCCGCTTTTATACACGTTGTCGTTGAAACTTAGCCGAAGAAACAAGAATTAAATAATTTGCCAGCGCACGAGGATATTTTGTAGCGGGCCTGCAGCGGATGCGCGACTCTCGAAAAATGGCCAAATCGTCCCTTTTCCCTCAAAATTATTGTGCAGGAGAAGGGCGCGATGGAGGCGGGTGAGCGACGAAAAAAGCGGGGTAGCATTAAGAGCAGAGAGCGGAGAAAATAAAAACGTGGCTATGCGGAGGAAGAGTGGCGATGGCGGCAGAGGGGCCAAGAGGAGAGGGCATGACTGGCTCATCGAGCGGAGGTCGTGGGGCATATCGTGGTCGGGGGATTCGGGGGTGTGCGTGCGCGACCCGAAAAAATCCATACAATCTGATCGTGACAATGTATTCGTGCGAATGCGCGATCGTCCTTGTGCGCATTTTTTCCCCAGCGGGCGTTAGGTTGGGGGCAGTGGGAGCGGCGTTAGTCACGCATTATAGGACTTTGCCGGACTACAATGAGCGGCCCGATAAATGCGAAATTTTTTGGTCGCCCCTAATTCGACGCGCCCATGCCATCCAGACGCTTTTTATCATCGAACGCCTACTCTCGAGCAGTCAGCATCCTTACTGTCGAAGTGAAGTTAGGCGACCTTTTAAGATGGTAATCGCGTAAAGGCTTTTCTTTGTACAGACTGTGATTGTCTCGGCAAGAGGAGTAAGGTGACAGTAGTGAGAAGATGCGCCTTCTCTTGTTATGAATAGACCATAACATTGTAGTTATCCGCAGCTAGACTGTTGCAGGATCCGGAGTCACACTTCCGATTCGTAACGATTCCGCGTCATTGTTCAGAGAGTGTCGTTAAATCCGCTGGCTAGCTATATAATATTTCGATACAACCTTTCCCTTCTTGTCTTCGGACTTCAATCCTTTTATCTCTTAACACTTTCGATGATCTAATCAATACGCTCATTTATTCATTGCGTATTTGCTATTATAAAAAAACACTGCTTTTCGGTATTTTCAAGCGCTAATCAAGGCTGATTCAAAGCTGAGAAAAGGAACAAAAAATGTTGATTTTTATAAAATAAAATCTGCTTGTGTTCTATTTTTTAGCCATTCTCTCCTCCCAATAGTGGTTTATCTTATTTTATCATTAAGATTATTTTTATAATTCAATTGAAATCGAATTTCGGTTGGAATTTGTCGCGGAAAAATTATGTGTATCATAGTTATACAATTAAAACTTTCAAATTACTTTTAATTGTAACATAAAAACGAGCAGAGATATGCCTAGTCAGTCTTATTTAAATTTATTAAATTGAAAAAAGAAGAAATTTTATACTTCACCGTGACTATCACGTATAATAATAATAATAATAATAATAATAAAATTAACATTTTATACTATGTTGAGGGAATAAGATGCCGCACATACGACCACCTTTTTTTAAAATAACACAATATATGTTATTTTATTTTAAGTTAGTACGCTAATATTACATCAGTTATTTTAAAGAAATGTCATTAATTTAATAAAGATAATTTTGTTTTGATTGAAAAATATAATTAATTTTTATGAATACTTTACAATATAATAATTTTAAATCAACAAATTTAGATTAAAAATTAAAAATATATACAGAACACACGGTCTGTAGATCAATTGTATCTCTATACCATTTAAATCATTTACTAGCTTATGCCTTTAAATACAAAGTAAATTATATATCCAAATATGAACACATAGAATTTTTTAATATCATTTTACAATCACAGCATATAATAAATTAATTTTTCTATTTATAGGCGAGTATAATAAAATAATCGATAGCCATTTAGGTTCTTATTCTTAGCTCGCCTGACCCCCAATCCGAGATGTTCATAATTGTGTAATCTGCCAATGGAAAACTGGCTGACCACCGCCTTTGACTTTTCCAGTTAGTCAGGCCATGCAGGTACTTTGTTCGGTAGTCACTGCTCAGTTTCTATTATCTCGCTGGTCTTTATTCCCTGTCTCACTTCTTCTTCTTCTTCTTCTTCTTCTTAATTTCTTTCTTCTTCATCATCTTCTTCTTATTTTTTTTTGTTGAACATACGAAATATAGACTCCGACGGGGAAGAAAGGTTGCGTCTGGTCAAATCGTTCGCCCGATAAATAAATAGGGATCTTACATTATCAGTCCGTATCCAACCCCGCCGATGATTCAATAAAATTCATAACGCTGGCATAGCCGAGCCGGGATAAAAAAGCAGCGACTGTTTTTAGCCCGTGTGAGCACGTCTGTTTAAGAACGTCCGACACAAAAGGCGGGGGGTCACATCGTGCCACATTACTCATGGCTTGGCGTTGCGCCACAATTTTTACCTCAGAAATAAATCATCATTATTACGGCCAGAGGGATGCGCATTATCGAAGAGGGAGAAAGAGAGGTAATCAGGGAGAATGAGAAAGAACCATAGTGAATGTAGCGTCGGGCACGGGGTAGATTATCATAGGTAGCGGGACCTCGGGTAGGAGTCGAGTAAGCGTTGCGCCGTTTCTCGATATAATGACGAAACGAATGACGAAAAAAGCAATACGAGCTTGCGGATCTTTTTCATATACGCGTGCGTGTACTATAGCCGTCCTTCCATTGTTCACTTTTCTGTATATATTTGCCGCCCGAGATCCGTGCATTATTGATGATAAGTTGCGACAATCTTGACTGAGATTACGCCATACGACCGGTAGGTAAGATTTTAAATATATTTTTGCACTCTGCTACATATTGATCATCTCTACTAAACGTAAACACACGTACACGCACGCATAAATAAAAATAGAAATAAAAAATAACTAATGAGAATATTTACCGGCTTTCTGCACACGAAAAATTCATCATCTGCTAGAATTAAATTAATGAATTGAGCATCATTCATTTCTTTATTTTTCATCGATACACTTCTAACAGTATAATAGCAAGTCATTTGTAGAGTCCGAAAATTAGTGCTCGTGAAATCTTTTAACTATATGCTCGAAAATGCTGAAAGGAGAAGAAAACAAAGAAACAGAGGTGCGGAAGGGCGTCGACGTTGGCGTGGTGGATGAGGCGAGAGGGGGTGAATTAAACGAAAAACATGAAATTAGTCGACGAAAGATATGCCTTTGAATTACACGAAACGCTCCTTATCAAACATATAAATCAATTCTCACTATTAATCTACGTTTGTGATTCGAGTTCCCCGAGTTATATTATTGCTCTGCGTTTCATCATTGTGAAACTCATCCTTATCGTAATACCGATCGCTCGAGTCGCCGTCGTACAAGTGACTCGTTTAACCTCAGCTGCGCGCGTCTCCCACCTCGTAGGGATTAAATTCCACCGAGGCCCGCGGGATGCGCGCATATAATTAACGTTCATTAATCGGCGCTCAAGACCTCGTAGCTCGCCTGGACTATGGTTCCACCGCCAGTATCGAAAAATCATAATTCATGCGAATTCATCAAGAGAGCCACGGACTGAGAGAGATTAGAGAGGTCCTCGACTTTGCTGATCGGTAACGGGAGGTGGGCAGAGACTAAAGAAAGAAAGGCTGCCTTCACCTTCTCCGCTCCACCCATCCGCGGACAGTGCCACATTCCTCGTGCAGGCATTTCTTATTAGAGAGGGATAATTAATTATGGGCTGGGACTACAGCGGCGATATGATCAGCTGCTTGAGAGCGCGGGTGTTGAGTCGATCTTCTTCCCCCGGCTGATTAATGATGCAGCGTCCGCGTACCTATAACCTGACTCCCTCCCTCCCCCCCCCCCCCACCACTGCCCCCGCTACTCGCCGTCCCATCAAATATCTTCGGCATCCCTAACGTAGACCCTTTCGAGCGTCCCGCGCACAATCAGTACAATGGCAATTATACAACAATGGCAAGTACAGTAACAACGGCTATGATGCCGATGATTTGTTCTACATCTCTCTCAGCGGATTATGCGAGCGCAGCGTAGTTATACAGGATCCGCGCGATGCGTCTCGCTTTACCGAACTCCATTTCTTTTCCCATGACTGGAACTACTGCTACGTCGCATTGTTTTTCTTTGGCTATTCGTGCTGAGCGAGCAGGCGATCCTCCTTGACTCTTCGAGGTCGTGGGTGGTAGGCGCAAATTTGGAAAACGACTGGGAATTACGGGCATTTGGAGGAAAATGTCGAGTAGCTGATGAAATTGAAAGTGCAGGATGGGACGCAGAGGAGCGAACGCTACCGAGTGGTGCGGAGGCTGATGGCGTCACCTCTGGACTTTCTCCACGCCGCTCGAAAACCCGGCCGATCGGAGGGCAAGTCTCGTGAGAACATTCGACGTGGTTCTGAAGCGTACAGACGAAAAAAGTTAGGCGCGCACTTTTTCCTCCTTAGGGGAGAAATTCAGCGTGGCTGCATCGGGAAGATTAAAGGAAAAGCAAATTAATGACGATACTTTGATGGTCATGAATGACTTCTCTTTATTGATTGTTTGAACCTGATCAATCATACTATATACGTACATATATATGCACGCGTATGTATGTACGTAAGCATACATACAAATGTAAAGAACTAATTTATTGTTTTCGCGCTTACAAATGCTGCAGATTCATCGAGAATGATGCTCAGTTTTCCACAAGTTCTTTTGAATAATTTTTGTTTTACTCATTTTTGTTCCAGGTAAGTGATGTTAATCGATACACCATTGCTCTACCCCGGAACAGATGGATCATTTTTATGGGTAACGTATTCTGCTTACCTTAGAATTGGCCTCATCTCGGCACTACATTACACTGCGCAATAATCTCGCGACATAATGAATCACCCGAATTATTATATCAGATTCATCGATATTAATCCGGATCGTAAACATTCTTAAGGATATATTTATGCTTCAGCCCATCATGTATTAATCGTTAATGACTGAAAACTAATTAATTCGAATTATCGTCGCGTTAAGGATACTGACACGTGATAAATGACGTGCGTGTGGGGAACAGTGCAGATACCGACGTTGGAGGTTGAAATTTCTCGAATAGTGACCCACACATGCAAACTTAACAACAACATAATCAACCCTGAAATCGGAAGAGGTAACCGACGATTTAAAACGAGAAGGAAGACTGATAAGACTGATTTAATAGATAATAAATAAATAGAAGGAAAATAAGAATTAGAGGCGAAATATAAAAGTAGTCAAATTAAAGCAAGGTATAGGAGAAAAACGGCAACGAGGAGAAGAGAAACGGGGCATGGCGAGCTATTATGAATGTCGGGACGGAGCTCATTGCTGCAACTTAAGGGCAAAGTGGCAATTTAAGGGTTCAACGCCTATAAAAGAAGCACCCTTTTTCTGGAAGATATCGGCGCTCGGACGTTCGCTGCCAAATACGCGCCAAGTCGATAATTGAAGTCTGCACGTTCATTACCGAAGTTAATCAGATTCGCCGAAACTATGAAGTCGTCGCGCAAATCCATCTCGCGTATTAGTAATTGTGCTATGATCGATCCGGATTGAGATGCTCATTTCCTTGCCGACGAGGGGCATCGATGGGTCGGTGCTAGGGCGGGAGTAGCGGCGGTGAATCAGGGGAAGATCGGGAGGTGCGGCCCAGGCCTTGGGGCTTGCTACGCAGGGGGCGAAGAGCAAAGCGAGACGGAACAAATAGCAATGGGAGTACGAAAGCCCGGCAAATGCGACGAGGCCGCGCGGACGGTGTGCGAAATGGCATACGTTGGCTCGGTGGCGCGACTGGCCGGAACATCATTACTGTGATTAATACCTAAATAAATCAGCCATCGTCCAATGGCTCGCTGATGAATCCAATAATTGTGGGATAATCGTAAGTAAATAGGGATTAACGTCGATTACGATAGGCGCGGTGAGAAGCGCTGGTCCTACAATTCGTAACGATCGTAATAATTTGACACGTGAATGCGCGAGGAATTCTATCCAAAATTTACAACGAACGATTAATGATGCTCCCGGCGTATCGCGGATTGTCTTGCAGGGTTTTCGATTTTACATTTTACCTCTATTCTTACCTAACTTTATTCATTTTAATAATTGATACGTTACTTTGGTAAGTCAAAAGTAATTACACTTGGTTGAAGCCTTCTTTTCCACTTTTCACGTGCAATCAAACTCGTAGTGATTTTTTTAACCCAAGTGTTAATTTTAACAATATATATTATTATGTAGCAATTCTCTTGAGTCCGAGGTTTTTAAAATTTACTTCCATTTAATATAATAAAACGTCTACGGCTAGATGCTAAACATCAGAATGTAACTTGTTAAAACCCCAGAGGCGTAAATATGCTTATCCGATTGTTTATCATTTAGCGTCTTGTAGTACATTAAAAAGAGACTGGCTTATAGTTTTCGGACCCAATAAAGTATTCAATACCTTCATTCACGTGACATTGAATACATTTGTAACATAAGAATAATATGATAAATCGAAGCTTGCATTTATGATTGCAATGAAAATTTATTCGATAAACCTTATATATAATTTCTTTCTAATATTGATGGGTAATAAATCAATGACACACTTTTATAACATCCGCTATAAATTCTATTACTTTTCAATATGTGTAAATGTACATGTACGAGAAAGCATGTAATTCAATTTAGGTTTAACGATTTCGATTTAATGTGTATGAAGTAACAGTAGCGTGCAGTGTCAATTTTTATATACTTAAGAGAATTACTTTTGTCGAATAATGGCAAGACGGAATATAAGCTGAATTAGAGTTACTTTGTACTCGTACGTCAATATTCGTTTTAATATCTTATATCGGGGCTAGGATAACAATGCGCCAAGGTACCGCGAATTCGCTATGCTTCAATCGATGAGCCATTGGTAGCGATAGCGGCAGCGAAGGGGACGTGGAACGTCGGAGAAGGTAAGATTTGCAGACCGAACTCGTTACGGCCTCGCGCCCCGATTTACGGATCCGGCCGACGCAAATCCCTTGGGTTCCTCGGCATCCACGACGAATCTCTCTCAGAGGGCTTCGACGCAATCTCTCATAAAGGAGCCTATCGGCATTAATTGGCCTTGGCTCCAGTTCGGCCTCCTTCATCTAACTACACTAGATATATCTAAGAGAACTGCTGCAGTTGGCACGCGTCTCTTCACCGGAATCAAGGACGTGCTACAGCCACACAGCGATAAAGGCGCGAGCATCCAAACCTGGGGGCGGGTCGTCAACACTTTTAGATAATACACAATAGTTCCGAAATGATGTTTTGAATCCAGTTTCTCAAGGAGGATGAATGCGATGTGGTTTACTTTGATTCGTCATATAACTGGTGTAAATTCGTTGATGGCCCATAAATCAAGAAGGAGCGAGGGTTTTCAAAGAGCTCTCAGAGCTTGGAACGGAATTTTGAAATTTATGCTAATGCAACGCGTCTGAGTTAGTAATTAGAAGGCTCGAATGCTAGGCAATTGCTCATTTTTACACTATTAAATAATAATACGTCTTACGCGTGGAAGTATGCCCCTCCCTGTCGTATACCCTGTTAAAAAAACTTGAGTGGTATTGATAGAGGGGGCGGGGGGTGATCGAGAGACCTTAAATAGTTTGGGATTGGTAAAAATCAATTGTGGATCTGCAGAGTAGAGCTGGTTGCATCTGGAGCAAGATTGAAATCACGAACTCATTTCGTCATATTCAGGGCTTTAAATTCATCAATGGGACATATTATAAAAGCCAATTGGGCAGGATATCCCCAAGAAGGCAAATATACAATGACGTCTTGTGTCGCTTGCCACACGCATGCACCTGAGAGAAGAGGCTCGGAGCGTTCGGCTCGAATATCAATATTCAGCCAAGAGATAACGAAAGCAATAATCGCTGCGAACACCCGGGCGATCGGCTCACGTGTGCGTAATTGCGGCGTGTCGTCGGCCGTGTATTATCCGAGGAGGCTAGTGTACTCGTCAGCGCCGCACAATGGAACTTAACAGTGGCTGAAGTGGCACGTGAGAAGGAAGTCACTCGTGGCGGCGGTGCCGGCGACGAGGGTGGATGGGTGGGGCGACACGGAGGGCGGGAGAGAGAGAGAGAGAGAGAGAGGAGGAGGAGGGGGGCGACGGCTAGGAAAGCGTGTCGCACGGGCAACAACGGCGAGAGAACGAACAATCGCGCTCTGTGACGCCGCATACATAATAAGCTGCCTCGGTCTCTCGAGCCGCTAAGGCCAAGTATGAGAAGTTAATGAAGCTCCTCTCCGTCCTGCCGCTCGAGCCCCGCCGACGCCGCCGTGACGTTAATTAAATGATACGATCATTGGTCGTTATGGCGTCATTGTTACGACGGGGGCAGGGTAGTGGGCTATCTTGACGCTCACCGGTCAAACATCAGAGTGGCGGCGTGGACGTTGATCCGCGAGCCTCAGGACGCAGCTCGCGACCGTTGCGAGCACGTGATCCGTCAGGATTCGCTGAAAGGGTGTGCAACAGGCTGACGTCTCTCACCCAGAGGCTTCTCGCGGCGAGCCTTGTGCACGACTTTGTTCTTGCTTATGCGCGAGTTTTCGACTCCGTGGAGACTCCGGTTGGAACTTGAGCGACGTGCTCGTTCGGTATTCGGCTACCGACTGCGATTGTTTCGTTTGCATCACGCTGCTCTTACAATGCGCCTCCTTTGGTGCGGGAGCCTGAGCGATTGCCCCGATCAACGATCTCCATCTTGAGAGTGAGCCTCGTTCTATCCAGCTCTCGGCTACTGCTACGCTACATTCAATGGTTAATAATCGTGCCCGAGGATCAACTATAATATGCGTATTTTCCAACGAATAAATTACGAGACAGGTGATGTGTGCTTTAATTAGACTTAAAGCGAATTTTGTACGATTGAACGGTCTAATATCGATAACCTGTTGATCAGTTTAATTAAAGGCAATTAAGAGTCAAAAATATTTTATTAAAAAGATGATCAGCGGTGATTATTTAATAGGCCAACCTTTTCAAATTTGCAGCGTGCAGCGACTAACTCCATTTCAACTTGCTTGCACACACTAATCTTTTTCGCAGCGCATTCGTACACAGAACGCACGTGTCCTATATAGTGATACTTTGAATTGTCAAGAAGCAAGCAAACATGTCATTGTGAGTGTGTTATCCTCTCTCGCTTCTCTCCTCTCTTCTCTATTTCTCTCATCTCCCACTATGCCACTCTATTCACAATTTAACGCTCCAGCCGCGGCAGACGCTCCTCGCGCCTCGTACATTGCGCGTTTTACGTTAATAGCCACAATTAGGTGTTTTAATTAGCGCTAGCTATAGTCAGTGTCAGCTGCTGCACCTAAATTAGGACTCAACGAAACAATAACTGCCGATTGAGGAACCTAATTAGCGAACTCGTTGCGTATGCCAGCGGTAATATGAAACTTGCGAGGAAAAAACGAAACGCGCTGCGCGACCGTTACTGCTGCATTGGGAGATTGCATGGTAGTAGCGAGGAGGGAGGAGAGAGAAAATAGACACTGGAAGATTAGTGCCTCTACTAAATAAATTAGTAGTTGGCAATGATATTCTATCGGGAATACCTTCGCTACGAGGACACTGATAATTATATATATAAGGCTAACCGTAATGTGTCGCAGTTGCTTGCCGTGGATGTACATTGAAACAGAAATGAATCGTACTGGGAATTTGCAATGTTCCACATATGTCCCCTTTAAATCTTGTACGATGCGCGATGTCATTGCTTAAGTATGAGAATTTTCCTTTCCAAGCCGTGTTTATTATCGCTGACTATGACTCTCTATTTCGAGGCTTCTACGCTTTCACTTGTGCATACGAGCGGTGTAGTTTATTTTGTATATTGAGCACCCAATTGTTGCTCTTTTGTTTAGATGTGTTTTCTATTCTTCCATTGAATATTATTTAACAATTATAATCACATAGAGCTAATAAGTCTGTTTTTACTACGACAGCATTATTTCAATGTTTTCTCGGTATCACGCCATGATTTCAAGATTCTCAAATGCCCATATCATTTTTAATTGTACTAAGAAAAAATTTATTTGATTGAAACGCAATAGCTTTACTAATAACAATTCAATATGATCGAAAGTATTTACAAATGCTTTATTAATGTTTTAACGCTACCTTAGATGTGTTGGAACGTGAAACATAATATTACAATCCAATTTTTGAAAGTGATCACGGTTCAAATGGGTTTTCTTGCAACATAATTCTCCCATCGATTATAATAGGTGATTCGATTAACGCTTTGATCGATGATTTCGTTACTTGATTTACTCTTAATCAAATTACAAAGAATTTAAATTATATTGGCTTCGGTTAAATTACTCAGGTGAATTAGGAGTGAAACATGGGAATTTCAAAGAAAGACTCGGTTATTTAATGTCCGAACATCCCCGGCGTTTGCTTATAGACCCTAATAAAAAAGGTAGCACACATCCTCTATATTACATTTGAATAATCAGTAATCTCTCGTTACAAGCCACGAGTGCTTCTTGGCTCATACGCGCTTAAGAGAGACTCACCAGAGATAATCCACACATTATTTTGCGTAATGCCTCGCTTCGCAACTCCTTCAGTTACCACGACGGAAAATATAAAGCGAGGGAAAGAGATTGAACTGGTGGAAGGGAGACGGCGATTTGGACGCATGAGCACACGTCACCTTTTGTGATTCGTAAGGTTTCCGGCTTAAAATATCGTGCAACTGCCAGCCTAAGTTGGTAGAATTCTGAATTCGGCGCTACGTTAGCGTACGTGCGTCCGCGCATTTTTCCTGTGATCTTTAGGGTCTTCCTCGCTAGTCGGCGATGAGGGGGTGGGGCGTACAAGGGAAAAGTCAGCGCGTAACTGGACCCATTCCAAATTAATTTTTGAAAAGACCTAAAGGATAACACGACCTTCCCGTCATGTCGCGTACCATCGCATTCTCTTTCGCTTTTAATTCGCTCCTCGCTGCTTCTGCAGCCGCCGCCACCATCGCCGCCGTTGCCTATCTCGCGGAAGAGTTAATTGAAAGTTTTAAGCCTGCTGGCGGCTCTTTTTAATAAGACAGGCCCTAAAGTAAGGTAGAACTGTAAATTATTCAGTCTAGGTTTTCCTTTTGTTATTTTTTTTTTTTTTTTTTTTTTTTTCAACGGTATGAGAGGGCAGTGCAGAGGGACGGTCTCTAACTGACAAAGCACTGCGGATATATGAAGAATTTAAGTTTTGATTAAATTACCTTTTGAATAAGACGTTTTGTTACTGCCTTCCTGCTTACTATTGTCAAATCATGATTCTGTTAGCACAAATGCTGCATTTTAATTTTCTTACAGAGAGCGAGATAATTCTTCAAATAGGTATTTGTAAGGTAAGTAGATGCTATCATGAATTACGATGCTCTTAATATTAAAATTAGTTAACATCTTAAATTACATTATACGGGCGTAAGATTGTAATAAAGACTTTTATAATAATTGAGCAACAAAGGAGCTTTTTTTTCAAAATAACAGCCCAAGCCGGCCACTTGAGAAATATCAGTTAACTGTTTTATATGGTTTACCTGAGCACAGCATCAATACATTACTTGTTGTCACTATTTATCATCACCCGCATATTATTCAGCTCTTCTTTCCGGAAACTCGTAAGTACGTAATCCGCATACGGGTGGAATAGGCTCCGCTTATGAAAGACTAAAATACCATTGTTTGATGATGTAATTAAATAGAAATTTTAATTATACTTGTAAATTTTTATAAAAATTTAATAGAATTTAATTACAAATAATTGTATTTGCGATTATTTTATTATTATTGTATTGCATTATTTCTTCATATGTATTATTTAAAATTAAAATGTAAAGTTATATAGAGTAATTTTTTATGAAAATTTTTTCTACCAAATTCGGTGTTTAAAATAAATAAATTTTTATTATGCGTGATTCTTAAAATATAAAACTTTTGAAAATTTTACTAATTAACTTGAATATAGTAATGCGTATACGTAATTGAAATAAACTTCGGTATCGTTACCAAAATTATTAAAAAATTCAGAACAATTATATACGTACATATGTATATGTATTTATGTACGTATGTACATTAACAAATTATATGATTCATTTTGCTTAAAGTGGAGTCCATTCGCTTCTTAGGAAAATAGATCACATTTCTTTTTAACAATTAAGAACAATTTTACTTCTAAAACGAAACTCAATAGAATAGAATTCAGTTAAATATTCACTTGTGTGTGTAATTTACAACTACAGAGAAATGAATTCCCCAAGTTTCTTTGACAAATAGTTGCGATACATCATCGTAACACCAGCGATGAACGAGTTCTCATTCACGCATAAGCGCATCCCATCAAGTCGATGAATTACGCGATACTCTTGGTTCGCATAAGTTTCTCTTTTCAGAGTTTATATTAAAGCTATTCACTCGGTTATTATTTCATTGTCAAGCATCACTCTAGGAAATATGTGAGTTTGTATATATATATATATATAAATGGTCGAATATAAATATATATATATATATATATATATATCTGTATACATATTGTTTTAAATAACTGTCTAAGTTAGATATTATCATATATTATTACATATAATTGAGTTCATTAATGGTCATGATAATTAATAAAGAGATAAAAATGAATAAAAGTTTTTAATAAAAACTGTATTATGCATATAAATATTTCTGGAGGAAAATAAATTAAAAACAGTGCATAAATTATAAAGTACAAGACTTTAACGTATCTACAAAAAGGGTAAATAATACGACTATCGTTGAGGATTATTTCATCAAATTTTAATAATCAAATTCTATTACTATTTGAAAATATAACAACAACGTAAATCATATTTATTGTTGTATTAATGACCGACATATCACATCCGGTTATTTTCTATTCAAAATTATTAATAATGCCATAGGAGTATAATTTCAAACTGTTTTAAAGCCCATATTCTAAGGTCCCAAATAAGTTGGCTACTACTTGAAATAAATATTTTAATACCGTTACTGATATCCATTCTCATCGGTCAACTCTTAAGATTCGAATTATCGATAGCGTTATATAGAGATCGTCATAAGTGTGAACCGCGAAGCCCCAAGGGCTTACTCGCTCATACGCACGCGGCTGAGAATGGCACTCCTTGTGTTTGTAGAGGTAGAGGGTAGTAAGAAGGGTGGAACAGGGTGGTGGTGAGGTGAAGGTTGGTAGCGTTGATAGCTACATACCCGCAGCGTTAATCGCCAGTTTCATTGTCTAAGGTTTCCATAACCTAATGAACGAAATCACATACGCCGATGAGGAGACACGTAAGGTCTACATCTCATACTTCCCTTCCACCATCACGAGCCTTATTGAACATGCAATTCAGATCCTTGATGTGCCCCAATGGTAGTATGAACTCTCCTGTTAGGGTCTTTTAAATCCTCGATATTTTAATTATTGCTTTTACTGTCTTTATTTCAGACCAGCGAAGCTGGCAGAGGAAATACAATGAGTTGGCTAATTACATTACTTTAAATTAAACTATTATATTGAATATTTTTCATGCTTTGCAAAGCAAGAATAAAGTTAAGCGCCTTTATCAAGGTACGCCTTAATATTCGGATCATTCTAATTTTCAACCAACATCCATCTCGATAATGTGTAATAAGGATTATCCATAATTTACGTTCTTACATGCATCACTGAACGACATATGCTCGAAAGCTTTATAACAGAAATGAATAATCAAAACCTAGATAAGAATTCAGGCTATAAATCATGGCGCACACGAGGAGCTTTCTTCTAATTAAAATGGAAAACATTAATTGAGCACGTATTATTTTCTATCTCTCCCTCTTTGTTTCTCTTTCTCGAGGGGCTTGTCTGACTTGGCCGTCGTCGCAGTCTCCGAGCATAATGAGATCGAATACTTGACAGGCTGCAAAGGATCTCATCCTGCTTACGCACGTGTCCCACTATGGCTCCGCGTCACGAGGCGTCGCTTAATCAAATACAAATTAGCCGCGTACGGGGCTGCTCGCGTAAGAAAAATGGGGTCGGAGGAATGACGGCGGGATATCAAGGCTACTCCTCCTTTTCCCCCTCGTGCATACGCAGCTGCCAGTAGTCGTAGGTTTCCCCTGTCTCAAACCCTTCATCGCCCCGCTACCTACCCTCCTACACTGCCGTCGAAAATTACCCTTCGTTCGCTATCCCCGGTTATCGAGATAAGTGATCCTCCCCATGCGCCAAGTACGACGGCGACGCGTCGGGAGGCGAGACTCGTGTATTAGCAGTACGTGAGCCACAGTCGCGCGGCATCAAGGACACGACACTAGCATGATTAATGCGATTAACATTTCATGCGATTCTGGTGGTGGCTCATCATTGAGTAATTTTTTATTCGGCTTTCGTTTGATTCTTAACTCGCGGCGCTTATCCTCCCAGGCTACCTACATTCCGCGCGATAGTCGATTTTCGAATGCAGAATATTGATTTAATGCTTATGTAATACTGAAAAACAAATACGCGCAGATCGTGTGTTCTCTGCAATGCTTTGAAAATTCGCTATTGAAAATATATTTTTCAATATTAACGAGCACAGTATTGAATAAAAACTTCTGTGGGTGCTTTTTAAGTTGAGCTTTGGCGGCTTTTTTATGTAATCATTATAAACTGTTTAATCCATATTCCTATTTACGTAATTCTAGCAGTAATAATTTTCTTACAGACTCAATAGGCAAAACATTACATACAAATTAACATATAATAAATATTACATTAATAAAAGCGTCACTCGAGCGCATTGACAATATTTAGTTGATAGATTTGCAATCAATTTTATTATTAGAACAATTCAATAATTTTAGAAAATACATTTTTATATACCTTTTACAAGTATAGATTTATCTAGGTGGTCGGTAAACGATTTATATCCGGTACATATACGAAATAATATACTATGTATGAGCTGGATACAATCCAATGTTGCCCTAATCAATTTTATATTATTTTATACAGTGTATAATGATGATGATGAATATTATTACTGTAAATTTTTTATTCAATACATTACTATTTATCTGTACTAAGCATCGGTTCTGTTTTTCTTAGTATTGAAAAGCTATATTAGTAAAACCCGTATACTTAAATGAGCATGTAAATTTTGGAATTTTTTTAAATTTTGATTTCGTATAATTATTTGCAGACATTTCAATATCAACTATAATAACGATTTTCTGTATCAATAATAATTGTACTTGGATAACATTTTATTGGTTCGCTCTTTACTCATTGATTATAGACTCAAGAAAATTATTATGCATAAGAACTCTAAAATCGAGAAAAAATAACAATACATCTTTAATCTAAGAAATAAAAATTTCTGTTTAAGCGTGGCTTCGTTTCCAGTTTTTTTTTCTTATCTAAATCTTCATATTCATAGAAATACTTATTACAATAAAATTCTATGAGATATAGTATAGTATAGATAGACATATATAGATAATATATAGAGCTATATATAGATATAGTATATAGCATAGTATATACTTAAGTTGAATTACTTTTTTATCTAATATTAGACAGTGAAGATTTATAAATATATGGCTATACCATTGATGATCTTTAATAAGGGGTCATAATTGAAAATGAATTTCTCTGAGATCGTTGATATCCCTTATTATTTACTAAGAAAACAGTTCTAAACTATGTTTATCAGACCGATTGTAAAATTAAATGATTTTGACCATCTCCAAGCATCAAGTTGTTGGTATTAAACTAAAGGCCAGAATATATAAATATTACTTATTAGTAAATAGATGAAAAAAATTCTCTGAATTTCGACAGTGAAGCCATTGTATCAGAAATTGAAAAACGACCTCTTATGTGCGGTTACTTCAATTAATTTACAACCTGGAAATTTCATATATTTATATTAGTATATTAATATTAGTTAGAGATTAGTGCCCTGTTGCAGGTAAACAAGTTCTATGTATTTGTATTGTTCTTTGCTTTGGTTTATATACTGAGATAAAAAGTTTTAAAAGATTTATTTAAAAAACAATTGTGCTATTTGAATAATAATTAAAACTATTAATAGAAGCTAACGTATGCTTTGATATAAGTTTTGTTATTATCATACTTTTGGTAGTTTTGTTGAAAAAGTATAAAATGCATGTTTATGATACGAAACTTAAAACAGTCTAATTAATTGAAAGGGAATGTATCTTGATATAATGCATCTCAAATAAATAAATTAAAAAAACAATGATAAACTGTGCATTTAAAGTAACCAAAGTTGTTCATGTCCGAGCTCGAGTATTGGCTCCCCTGAATTTCATTTAACAATCAGTGCCAGTACACGAGTTTCACGCATAAAAGACTGGCAGAGAGACTCAAATAACGTCCACATCCCGTTTTAACCACTGTCGTGTCGCATAATACTTTTGCGGGCCGCTCGATCTACATGCTTATCTCTTCGGAAATTCGCGTAATTAAACAGACCACTCTCTTTCCCTCTCCTCCCACTGCCCTCTCCTCTCTTAAGTCTCTTCTACTCTGGCTCTCTCGTTCTCTCGCTCTCTTACGACCTTCTATACCTCACACCTGCACATGCCTGAACAGGCGCGAATCAATGAATATACGGGTGGCATAAAAAATCGCGAAGGTTTCCTGGTACGAGAGAATTATTTATATGCTTGCGTCTGTCCCTCCAACTTATGCATACGGAGCCACTGAAGGGCTCTGTAAAAACGAGAAAGACAAGGTGGCGCGGTAGGAGAAGAAGAGGGCCCCTCGAATGAAAATAAGGGTAAAGGGAAGGAAATAAAGTTGCCCCGGTAATCGCGCATCGAATTAAGAGGTAGAGCTGGTCTGCTTTCGATGTACGTTGTGGGATTCTCCATCAGGCAGCCGTGCGTGTCAGTGTGAAACGGTGGCCGATGTAAGACGTCATTAGCGTTCGGCGATTAAATTAAAATATTTGATTAGCAGGCTTTTCATTCTTCCCCGTGGCTCAAGGAGGAAGTATAGCATCCGCGAGCGCCTCTTCTCGCGCGCCTCGAAAATTTGAAATGCTAAACAGCAAATATGCCTAATGAACACGTATGCTCGCACTGCTGTCCCCAGCCACTGTGTGTATCACATGTCATTACCGAAGCTCCTCTCACTTTCTCTCTCCCTCCCTCTCTCTCTCTCTCTCTCTCTCTCTCTGGAGCTCTCTTTCTCGCTCTGTCCTTCGGCCATACACTTCATCCACTTATCGTCCATGACTCTCGAAGACTGTCTCCGAGACACTTCCTTCCGCCCTTTATCCTTCCAGCGTCGACTCGTCATGGGCTCGACCGGAGGTGTCTGATACTGCGTAACGATGTATGCTTATATCCTCGTGATGTGCGCCATGCTCTGTTTGCTGTCGAGGGAATTTTTATGGCCAGAGGAAAAATATCACGCTTATTTCTACTTTGTGTAGAGATAATTTAATAACTAGTCCCAATTCATTGAATACGGATACGATCGGCTTCGATACGTTGAGTCTTACGACGTAATCGCTAGATTTATATGTTGTGCTTTTTACGACTTAGCAAAACAGTAATTTTCGACCTCTTTAAAGTATTTTTTATATTAATTTCCACTTGCAATAACCAATAGTTCTTATATTTTAATATTTTTTGTCGTCAAGCGACTAACCGATTGTATACAATTGGTAAAATATGAATACATTGTGAAACTAAAGGCAATTAATTAGCAAACTGCATTAGAAGAAATTTGATATTTGACCTAACAAGATTCATACATTAATTAAAAGTTTTGCTTTCAATTAAATATACTAATTTAAATAAGACATGTAAAGTATTATTTTAATCAATTTCGCATTTAATCTTGAATATTTTTTTGACATATTTTTTTCTTTCTAAATGAATGATAATTAGAGAACATAATAAATAGCACAAAGAAAAATGTTTAGAATAAAGTTGCAATGCGCAATTTGGTTATTCTTATTAATAATATTGAATATAATTCCGTAAAATGTAATTTATCTCAAAACTCTGAAATAATTAAAATAAAGTCTTAAAAATTGCAATTTAAATATATATATATAATCGTGCATTAAAACAATAAATGAGTTTTTATTGCATAAACAAATTATATGAAACGAAATAAAGCTATTTTAGCAATTTGAATTAATAATTCTCTATTATCAATATCGCACCAATCTTCAAAATGCTTCGCAGTTTTTTCCTCATTGTTATTTGTTTCTGTCCTTCTACATTGTCTCCCTTTCCATCACATCGGTGACCCTCTCACTCACGAGATAATAGATTCATCCTTCACGCCTCTTAATTAGGACTTAAATTTTATTGGCCTTTAGCGTTTTCGCGCTATCTTTCCCTCTTTGTTTCGCTCTGGATTTTCTATTTTAATCTCTGTCTCTCCCTCTCTTTCTCTCTTTTTCTCGGTCTCTGGATCGCATAGCCCGACTCGGTACATCGGACTTTATGTAACTATACGACGGAGACCGCACTCGTAGCCATTACATTCAATTTGAGATGTCGAGCTATTAGTCGAAAGAGCCACTAAGGGAGAAACGTTGCAAGAAACAAGGGAAAAGGGAGATTTATGTTTTTAGCAACTTGGAAAGCAAAATTTATGCAAAATAATTTTAAATTACGGGTATTATCAAATAATCGATACTAAGTTGGCAAATCCAGGATAAAATTTCTTCATTTAAGTCGATATCAATATTTTTGCATTCTTTACTTTGCAAGTAGTAATTTTTTCAATCAAGCGTTATTAGAATATACGTCAATGCAGGCAAGTAATAAATTATATTTAAAATCAGTCGATTTATTGATTTCAATGAAATCTTGTTTGGAATGCTGTACTTTGTCGAGTTATAATTATTTAGAAAATGTATCGCCTGTAAATAAATAAAATGTAAATAAACAGTCATTTAAAAAAAGTAAATGAAATTTAGAAAAGTACTATACGAATAGATTTAAATAAATTGTGATTTATTTTGTCATCGCCGTCGCACGATACATTTAATATCTTATATACATTTATTAATAGGTTCTTATGAAAAATATTCTATATACATAAATTATAATTAAAAATAAAAATTCCAAAAATAAAATAATAATTGTATATTAATTATTTAGATGCTTATATAATGAAAACAAAAAACGTATGTACACTAATTATTCTTATCACTGTCATCTTTAATGTAATTATAGATGTTATAACGTTTCTTTAGGTTCATCATTTTTTCATTAATGTATTAAAGTTTCAACAATTGATTAAAATGTATAACTAACATGTATAATGAACATAAAATTTAATTGTTTCCGTTTTATTATAAAATAAATATCGTTGAAAATATAATTGATGATAATTCTTCCTAGATAGTAATTTACGTTCCAGAAATATTAATATTCATTATTGATAAAATAGTAAACATGATTATATTTCATGCTTCTCTAATAAGATGCTTGAACATGTAAAGTATACATGTCGTAGCTCGGAAATTTACTTTCATTTGAAATTTATGAATCATCGAGGTGAGAGAGTCGCTAAAATTGCTGCGTCTGGATTTTATCAATTCTTGCAAAGTTCTTTGTATCGTTTGCTTCTTTATGAAGATGCTATACAATGATAGATTAAATAAATTTTTCCTGATTGATTTTTTCATAATGATATTAGCATTACAATTAGCTTTATAATACTTAAAAAATATTATATTGAATTGATTATTAACTAAGAAATCATATTTAAATTTCAATCGCATACGGAGAAGTTTTACTTGTAAGAATTCGAATGAGGAAATTTTTTAAAAAAGTTTTTTTTGACTAATTGGATAAAAGTAAACCTGTTAATGCATACAGCATTAACTAATAATGAATTTATAAAAATTATTGAAGAACGAAATAGAAAAATTATAATATATTTGTATAATGAAATAAGTTTTACAGTGAAAAAGTAACGAACTCGTGAAATTTTGTAACTTCTATTGGTATAAGTAAGAAGTACTTGGATACAAGCAATAAGATATTAGAAAAAAGATTAGTATTCTTATTAGCTGGTAAGTAAAAAAGATCGATAACTACGTAATAATAAGGCTACAGAATGCGCGTTTGTGGTGCGATGCTAATTCTCTGATGTTGTAGCCTAACATTATGTAATGATATCGTGCGAGAACAGCCATTGTAGATGATTGCATGTCATGTTTCAAGAGCGAGAACTGTAGCGCCTTTGCTAACGTAATGAAAAAAAGTTTTGTGATTGTATATTGACTGCTGTATTAACACACGCGTATCATTTTTATTTTTGATGCATATATTATAAGTAAGCATCAAATATTAGAGTAGGTTCATCAATAATTTAACCAGGTCTTTGGTACAATTGACTCCATGAAGAAGTTGCAATAAAATTCTCAGCGACGATTGAAGGTTCGTCTGGTATGGAACAATTTACGTTTCATAAGCTGTTATATTCCATGAAATATATAAAAAAATAAAGTTGAATATTATAATGAAACACGTAGCTACCCGTTGAAAATATTATTGCACGGTTCCAACCGAAACATCGGGGGTGCAAAGTCAGGATATAATTAATGGGGCGCGCATATAAAGCCTTAATTCGAAAAGGCGACATTGATCGCCATTAATTTCGGCGCTGACGCCGATGCTCAATAAACAATATCCCGTTACGTTTAAGATAAGCTTGCGGTTCCGTTAAGCAAATATAGTGCGCGCCACGGAAAATTATCCCACGCGCTAAATTACCGGTTTCGCGTTACAAGACGCCTCGCGCGGGTTGTAGCTTCGTGTATTTTTTTCCTTCCCGGGTATGCCTTACTCCGCTGATCCTCGTCTTTCCGCCTCCTCCGACTCCGAACTGCCATCAAACCTCATCTCACGAAAGTGGTGATTTACCTCCGCCCGATTAATTACGCGCTCTCCGGGGCTGAGTTATCACCGTCAGTTCGGTAGCCGCGGAGGACTAAACCACGCCGCGCCGTTGCCGATGAGATGCTCGGCCCTATCCCTCCCTCCCGCCCCGTGGAATATTAAACGTCACTGTTTTCTCCGTCGCTTGTTTATATGCCTCGTACAATTACTTTTCCGTTCGGGTTTCACTTACGTCGCGACGTTCGCCTACTTTGTCATTAATGTGCTCTTTTTTGCAATTTTAATTAATTAATGAATCGTGCGCCTGGACGGGCCTCGTACATCTTTTTTAAAACCTCCCTCTCGTCCTCTGCCCCGGGTCTTCTCAAAAGCCATGTAATGTAATTAGGACGGAATGATTACTAATAAAAAAGTGCCATTCCACATGCAGCTAGAGTTAATTAAATGCTATATATCAGCATTTAATATGTGTCCGTGTATGTTTTTGATGACGCTTTTACTTTTATGATGCACAAAGAGAGACTTGCTCTCCGCGTTTAGCCGATCGTTTATCGTTTCGCAGAAATTTTGCCAGCAGCGCTTCATCCACCTTTACCCAGTGTAATCCTTATATCAATTGCTCGTTACTCAGTATCTCTTCATTATCTCCCCTTTAACGCTCCCACGTAGTCTCTTTGTGTCCGGCGTTTCGTGAGCTTTTTGTACGTGTCCGGCCATTTGTTCTTTTGTAATGAGATACAATATTTTTCGCTTTTAAAAGCGCATAGTCGCGAAAATTGCCGAAGCAACCATCGCTTTAATACCGAGATGAAAAAGGTAGTCAGTCAGTGTCTTTGAGACGATTTTACAAGAGCAGTTTCTCGAGTTCCCTCGTACTGCGCCTCGATTGCCGATCCCCGCTGCGAAAATTCGTAGCGCGGCTTAGCTCGTACCCCCACCCCCCCGCGCACGATACTTTGCATTCGCTCGCCGAGGTTGTCGTTTTTGTAGGAAACATCAATATTTATGGGGTTTAATGCAATCGTTATTGTACACTCTATTTGTTCCGATCTTGTATTACCATGAAAATGTACGAAACAGGCAGCTATTATTATTAAGCTAAACAATGAAGCCGGTCGGCGCTCTATATAACCTTGAGATCGCGGGAAAATAGCACCTCAATAGTTCACCGCATTAAAAAGCAAAAGTGAAATAAATTTAAGGAGGAAGGAAAATTAACGAACGAGGCAGGAAAGGATGGATCTTTAAATCCTTTATTGCGTCTGTGGAGGGACACACTGTCGCAGTCTATTGTAATTTAATTTAATGAATCTCCTCCCTTCTTTCTCGCTAGAATATTTATTTAAGTATTCATCTACATTCCATCTTTTAAATCGCTTCATGTATTGCAATTTTATATTCTTAAATAATGTGCCAATGACGCGTCTGGTTCATCGTTTTTAGGAAGCTATGTGCTATTCATAAATACTATGCCTGGGAGTCGGTTTTGCGATGGATCTGGTGCGATTAATTTATTTATTCAACTATAATTTTGAGGCATTCTTCTGATTTATCAGTAAATAAAGTATAATATATGTTTCTCTTAGTTCGAAATAGGGGCACAAGAAATATGAACTCAACATTGTACGAAGATAATTTAAAAACTTCACCATTTCAAATTAAAAATACGAGGAACATAAATTCTCGCGAGTACACACTATGTTATTCAAATTCGTTCGAGCAGCTACTAAAGCAAAGCGACAAACTTTAATCGGAATATTTGCACTTTGCATTGATATGCGTATGTATATTTCAATTAAGCAAGTGCTATCGTTACAACACCTTAAATACAGTGAAAGGGAAGAAAGGGGTTCGTTAAATACTTCTTTATCAGCATATAAATCTTTTTTAGAAAAACCAAAAATACTAAAAGCTTTCACCTCTTAAAATCTTTTTCCAATAAAAGAGTAAAAGCTTTATTTGCAGATCAGACATTAAGTCTTCTGCTGACCGACGTTTCTCGAGACGCCAGTTGTTCTTTCGTCCAGCGAGGAATTGATGCCAAAAGCCAAAGGCATCCGTCAGTGTACTTTGGCTAGTGCGCTGACCACTTTCCTCTTCTATTCGCGAAATTCTTCAAAAAAGTGGCCGAATGTGATGGGGTGAAGCCAAAAAGCACCTATTGCATTATTTTATCGAATACATATGTATATGTTTATAGATACATGCTTATAACATTTTTGGCTAAAGCAAAAGTAAACTTCTTAACGGTCGATTTATTTACTCGAACAGAATGTCTGGGAATATCGATTTCGACCATGATAATAGATACCAAATATCATCTTAATGAGCGTAATTTAAATTTATTACCAACTCGAAGATACATTGTATACATTTAAATATGCAGCGTATTTCATTTGTTCGTTATTTTTCTTACAATTTTAGAACTGCAATTAATTAAGTTTATGCAATATAACGTAAGATCTCTGTTCTGGCTCTTAATATCTATCTTTTACGCAAATATTAACTCGTGGCAGGTAAAATTTAATAAATCATGTCACAGTTATGCAAATCTTACGTGACAAATGATTCTGGCGAGTAATGTAAATATTACAACTCACTACTTTCTTTGTATTTTAAGCTTAATGTGACGAAAAAGGTGCAAAGGCTAATTATCATTGACCACGTATATGTGCATTATGCGATCTTGCAAGCTGATAACTATGAATATAATTCCGAGCTTAGTCGTTTAAGGCCGGCTGCATAGCCAAAAACGAAATATAAACCTATAAGCCGTTGAATCGAATGTAAGTCGGCTATACGTAACCATGTTCACAGTTGTTGGCAAAATTTGCATTTTAGTAACGAAAATGAATGCGCGACTCCGCAGGCAAAGTGACAAAATTGCTCGCTCGAATCATCCGTAAAACCAACATGAGCATACGAGGATCGCTAAAGTTTGAATCCAGTGGCTGGCGAATAAGAGTTAATGAGCAATACGTCATTCATTTTAAGGAATTGTGCCGGTAGTCAACCAGTCAAGCTTGCAAGGGAGCAGGATAAACGCTCGGTAAAGTGGCAGACGTTGTCTAAGGGTGGAGGAGGATGGGCTGGCCAGAGAGTAAGATGACCGCACACTCGGGCTTCCCCTTCTTCAGCTAATATGCGTTCGAGGGCGGGTCCGGAATAAGTTATCTGTAACTAACAACCCTTTGCTAAGTGAACGCTTCTCAATTTCGAGTAAATCGCCCCGGACCATAATACATTGGGCGCTCGCAAGCTAAAATGAACAATCGCTATAGTGCTCGGTAATTATAATCAACTTGGGACTGTTGTACTCCTTGGATGAAAAAAACATCGATGAATATTTTTTGCTGCTAAATATTGTTTTAATTTTTTTTCTCCATCTTTTTATATGCCAGCATATAATAAGTACAGTAGATCTACGTCGATTACATGAAATAGCAGTAAAGCATTGATAGCCTTTTTTTATTGCTCCTTAAATATAAATTGTTAGCTTTAACGTCTAAGTGGTAAAACGTTTTGCTGAGTTTTCTATTATATTGCTTTAATTGCTCCGAGCAAGTTAAGGCTCAATTTTTATTTAGTTTATGTTCATTTAATTTTTACGTTATAAATCTATTAGCAGATAATTATTATTATCATTACAAACTTGTAATATTATTTAGTGATGCTACATATTATACAGTAATATGTTCCTTTTTAAATACCTATTTTTTTTCATTTTCTGTTTCGTTTATTAATTTAATACTTATGAATCAATGTGTTCTTAGTACTAAATCTTAATTTATTTGTCTTTATAAAGTATCGTTTTATTTTTTGAAGGCAGTACTTGATTTTTTTCTACTACTTATTGTTAAATTTAATCTATCAATCATTCTACTGTTTAAAATAGATATTAAAAAAAATTTTGTTTGATAATAAAATACCATATATTCTTTTGAATAATTTAAAATCTACTTTCGCATTTAACACAGTTATAAAATGTATTAGTTTGTTCTTTGCTTTTAACTTTTAATACATTTTGTGCTAATAGAAGTAATTTTTCTGCATTTATAGATTATCATATCAATAAATTATTCCTTTGGACATGACATCTCAACCACTTTATCAATGAGTTTAATCTTTCATCCTTATGCAAGGAGTGGTATACCAGCTTACGTAAATCTTGAAAATTCAGAAGTGAAGTATAGGGCGTAATCTTTTTTCTAGAAACAACCTCTTCTAATAGAAATAGCAGTTGTTTCAACATATAGTCGCGAAAAAGAAGTGAATTCGATGGACTAATCTGGGTAGTAGTTATGGAGAAGCTTCTATTATTTACACGCTCGCTGTCTGTCTCTCTCTTTCTTTTTCTCAACACACCACTTCACGTGCACGATTACACACTTGCCCTCTCTATTATCTTTGTTCCTTTCATACAAACACTGGCATACATAGATAGACTGTTTTTCTAACCTCATGGTTTTTGTAAATTACAGATGAATAGAACTTGTATATAATATATATTTACTTCACATATATTTATTACACAGCTTTTATTTCTGCATTTGAAATAACTTATTTAACCACTGAACGGTGCTGTTGCGGTTTGTTTTAAGCCTCTCCTCGTTGAAGTTATTTTTTTTTATTCATTCTGAACCTATCTATAAAAATCGATTTAAACACTATGATCCTCACATCTGCAATCGCCGGTATCATTTTTGCAGTTATTATCGCCATTTTTATCACCATCATCGTCCTCGTCATCATCATTATAGGGACTACAGGGCTAAAATGTTCTTAACAATGCAAATGACCGACGAATGCGTTCGGAGTATAAAATTATATGGCTCGTACGGCGATGGTGAAATAAATCATCTATCTATTTATATTTGTCGGGCGGTTCCCCTTTAGCTCCCGTGCGCGTAACTGAAATAAGGAGTTGGGATGTACGGAGCTGATAAGTGTAGGTGTGCATCTGCCTTCGTTGTGGTATGCTTCGATGTAACCCTTGTGTGCATCCCGTTTCGGCGGGAACAGGAGCTGCAGCCGCTCGGGTGACGTTGGAGCGAGCCGAGAGAGAAAAGGAAGGGTCTTCGACTCTCGTCTACGCGCCTCATGGACTCAAGAGATCAATAAATGACCCCCTCGACCTGTACTTTCGCACGCCGAGCCCGAGGCACTTATCCTATATACAAATGGACAGGCGAATCATCTTCGCGCATAAGCGTATCATCTGCGTTTGTCAGTTTAGACGACTATGACTTTGTTCTTTGCATCACGGCTGCATCGCTCGTAGTCCACTCACTGCCGTTGCCATGTCTGGTACTGGCGAAAGGATTGGAGGGGTGGGGCTCATCACGCCCAATGCGTACACTCCATATTTTCCTTATTCGAGCCTTATCTTTCTACTTTTCTATAAGTAAGAAATAAATCGTAATTATTTGGGGTGCCTCTCAGCATAGCGATGAGTTTTTCATTTTCGACACAATTACAGTAGATCCAATAATGAATTCGACGTTATTATTCTTAGTCTCAATTTTCGTAAAGAGTTTTAAAGTGTACAAAACTTTAGAATATATTTAGAAATAGCTGTAGTTATTTATGTAAAGTAAATTTTTCCTTACTTTAAATGTGTACGAAACATGGAAGGGAATACATTTTTTACATAACGTAGTGATTTATTTCTAATAAAGTAATATTAATAACATCATTAATGAAAATAATGCTTCCTAGAAATGGGATTTTTCAAAACAATCATTGAAAATAAAATTAATTATTTGATTATCTGTATAAGTTTTTTTTAATTTGATTAATATTCAAATCGTAATTTTGTGGTTTAAAATACCTATTCTTGCTTATATTTAACTAATATATTCAAAGTTGGTTTAAAAATTAAATACATCTAAGTGAAGAGTATATATGTAATTATATAATATTTTTATAATATTTTACGGGAAATTTCTGAAAACTTAATCATAATACCGAATTTAATACTGAATGTATTGATTGTAAGAGCGCATATTCTTTTATGGTGAGAAAATAAGATAATGAGTGAAAATATCTATTATTTAACGTTACGCTAGTAATATGAATATGACTGACGTGGAGTTCGTTTTCAAAATATTTAGGTGGAAAAGATAAACTAAATAGATGTTGTCAATTGAAACGCTTTATGTACAATGTGCTTGAAAATGATAAACGGGATAGAAACGGGTGATAAAGCTGAAATTTTTAATTTTTTTGTTGTCTTAGAAATAATTATATATTTAACAAATAAATATGTGATATGTATATATATATATATATATAAGCTTGATTTACTTGGCTTAGTATGCGTGTGCGTATCTTAAAAAATAGCATAAATTAATTCTATCATTGAACTAATGATATTTACATAATTACAAATTAACATTTTTATAATCAATGATAATTGCAAATCTCATTGACATTTATTAAGAAGGAGTTTTAATAAAATTGCTTGCACTAGAAAGAGAAAAAAAGTTCTTTTTCATGTTTGAAATAGCACGTGCGGGCAAGCGAAAGCTTTAAATTGGCCGACCTTGAACCAGTTAAGATCCAGGGGATCTCTCGGCAAGCGCTTCAATTAATAATTCCCTTACTCTTTTCTAAGCTTCTTTTGTGTCTTCAATGAAACTCGATTTGAAAATCGAATACGCTCTCAATAGCATTTTAAAAGTATTTTAATGACATTGGTCAGACTTCACGAATTACGAAGATTAATTAGTTTTTGGTAGGGTAATTTTATCTATGCATATTGAGTTTTTACTGCGAAGATTATTAGGTACATTGTCTTTAGTTTCTTAATTATATTAGCTTTAATTAGCTATATAATTAGTTTCAAATCCCAATAAGCTATATTTTTGTTTGAGATATAATACACTTAGAAAATTGTTTTATAAATATTATAGATGAAACAAAAGTGCCGTATTAATTATATTTTTCCATAATAAACAAAGTTCACTTGTTGTTTAATATTTATTTATAATATATAATCCACCAAATAATTACAATAAAAATACGTCCATTCCAATTTTTTCTACCGTTCAGTTTGTACGCAAATAATTACAGTTTAATTACGCGCAGTTGCTTACAGAACTCGTGTATATTCTGTTTTAAATGTGTATATATTTCATTGTAAATTGACAAAAAATGTAGCTATATGCCAAAAAACAATTACAGGAAAAATTGATAAATAAAATGTCGATATGCCGATATATATAAAAATACATAAACCAGAGGGTGTTGAAAAACACAGGAAAGGAAAAAAACTTTACTGAGATGTTGGAGGAAATGTCGCGTCGCCGCGTTAAATTAAACGCGGAAAGAGGAGGCAAACGGTGCGGAGCAGAATGAGGAAACTGAAGTGTAAGTTGCAGGGAGCAGGGAGTTTGGGATTTTTACGGGTGTGATTTCTCTGGCGATGCAGGTTACAGAGCCGGGGCAATAAAGGGCGAGAGAGGAAGAAAGAGAGAGAGAGAGAGAGAGAGAGAGAGAGGGAATGAGCACTCACGCGAGAAAGGAAGAACAGAGTTTGCCGGGATACCGACACGAGCAACTGGTGGTGGAAAAACACCCTACTTCGCTTTCTCGCCCTGGACGTGTACGGCTCACCCTCGTGACACCCTCCGCTATCGGCACCTCTTTCCTCCGTTCTTCTCCCATCCTGGACATAGTTCTTCCGTGTATACCCCGCTGGAGACTCAAAGCGATTTGCGAGATACATACTTCCAAGTTTATCAACGCATAAAAGCCACAAGGTATGTCATTGCCGGGTTAGATGGAGGGGGACCATGATGGGAAAGGAGTAAGCAAGAGATTTAATGTGCCTTTGACGCTCGAGAGCAACATTCGTGGGATTTTCTTTTGATGTAATTCTCGGTCTGACCTTTCTATTTGCATCAATTTTAGATGAAGCCCCGTGAGGGCCAGAGATTTACTTCAAGTGAAAGAGGAAAATAATATTTCACGTTGTTTGTCCCGTGTAAAGTTATAAGTGATACATTTTATTGATCCCCTTGCAGTGTATCTCTCTATATGTTAGGAAGGGAGTTTCTCGCTTTGTATTAATTAAGATTTTGTCAATTTATATTATATCTTTGAAGATTCATGTAAATTCATATAAATTTAAATGCACATATATATATATATATACATTATATTACTATAACGTTATTTTACTCAATGTTCAATAACTGCACATTCAGTTTTATTATTACGCACTGTATGCTTTAATGTACTCAATTTTATTTTTTTTTAGATAAGTGCTTTCAAAAATTAAACTTTTACGAATGCTGCGTTAAGATTTCTGATAAGTTTTATGATAAATAGTAACATTAAGGCACTAAATCAAATCCAATACTTGTACTTGCATCTTTTTTAAGAATTTTACTTACAGGCTTTGCCTTGTCTTTTTGCGTGCTTTGGTTGAAAACAAATTTATTGTGTCGATCGCTGCATTAAAAGTTCAAAACTGCGGATTAATAGACATGAGCCTTCATAATTCCGAATAAAAATAAATTAAACTTGTTAGCCTTTTGCCTTAAAAATGTAAATTATCGCTGTGGTCATAAATATGTAACATTAGTATGTAATAATCGTAGACTTCAACTGTGAGGGGTGTATTTGAAAAGTTTCGCTCATTAAACAATCCTCGGCGCATAATTAAAGCCCCGCGCATCGATCGCGTATCACGTGGATTCTAGAATAGAGCCCCGGTCCGCCCATATCGCGCGTGATTGCTTTTGAAATTCATGACGAATAAATATACCATTGCCGCTGTTGCCTTCCCCTGCCCATCCGCTCCGCCATCCGTTTCTCATTTTCTTCATTCCAGCGCTGCTTGGAAAGTGTATGGATTACAGAGCGCCTGGCCTCTTATTCGGTTCCCCAGTTGAAAATCCTGACGAGTGGCACCTATAATTCCGATTCCGGTCCCCGTTCATTACGCCCCCGAAATATTCATGGTTTAATCCCTTAGATCAGTGGGCGGGCCTAAGCCATCATTAAGACTCGAATAATTCAGGTTAACAGCAAGCGAGCTAATCTTAATTTGCATTCCCCTGCGTTCTCTGTTTGCGTTCGACCATCTATCCTCCTCTCGTTTCATGCATCTACCACCCCCGCTGCCTTTGCAGTCTTTAACCGCGCACCCCACTTCACCCCTATCGGTGCCGCGACTCAATAAAGGACATATGCCGCATCCGATAATTTCGCGCTCGCGCTCGCGCTCGTCTCATGCGTTCGCCGGTCTCGACTTCTTGTCTGGGGTTGCGCGCCGCCCTTCACCGTAGTTTCTCGACATAATCTCGCAATGCTCTAATATGATTATCTCCAGCGCCAAGCGGACCAACTACTCTTTGCAATCGTTCCACCGTCGCTCAATTGTCGGTCGCGTTGTATGAATAAGAAACAATTCTTTCGCTCTTGATGACATGGCTCATTGAAATACCGCAGCAAGAAAAGGGAAATCGGATAATTTATCAGTCAGCGAAGGTTAAACAATACTTTCTAATCCAATCATCAATCATTGCCTTTAGGAGATGTAAGAGAGACAAATCGGTGCAATCAGCAATACTTAAATAGAGTTGTATAATACTTTTAAGGCCATTAATCAATTTTAGCTAAAAACAAAAGAAATTGAGCAAATGACCGGGATAATGATACATTTCTTGGTTGAAAAGTTGGCT
Source organism: Kradibia gibbosae (assembly GCA_018907135.1). Lineage (NCBI taxonomy): Eukaryota > Metazoa > Arthropoda > Insecta > Hymenoptera > Agaonidae > Kradibia > Kradibia gibbosae. The sequence goes on along the minus strand of JACCHX010000008.1, from coordinate 3,601,399 downwards.
CTGTCAAGCATAAATATTTTTAAGACAGAGTATTCAATGTAGATACTAAAATACAAGGTGCCATTAGAGTGAAGGGTTCAAATTAGACGGATGGATGTATTTGAGAGGCAACTTTTTATAACAAGTATTTTTTCTGATTCTTGGCTCTTTAATAATAACCGTATTAAACTACTTCTTTCAAGTACTTGAACAAGGAATATTTTCAAGGAAACTCTATATTGTATGACACAATTGCATCGAATAGGCCAATCGCATTTGAAATAGGCAGCAAAAAAATCAATTAACTTGCGCATAAATAAATTTGTTGCAACAATAAATTTTCTGTATACCTTTTATTCGCGTCTGGCTAATTATATATTTAATTATCTGTATGGAAATGAAATATAAAGATCTGTAATGCACATTTGATTGAATTTAAAATAAAGGAGATTTTAATAAAAGTTAAAAATAAAGCTCATGCCACCGTAATTACTGGGCGTTGATTTACATTTTTTATGCAGATTTGCTTGATTTAATAGGATTCGTAAAAGAGACAGCGACGGGCCGGTCGAGTGACGGTGGGGTAAAAGCGCGGGTGCTCGTGATTGTTCGGTTGAACGGGCGGGTGGCGGGACAGGGGAGCTGGGAACGTAGCGAGAAAGGCGGGGCGAATCGGCGTTATGCGACGTCGCTCGACTGATTAACTTCCATTTGCTTTTTACGGAATTGGCGACGTTGACTTCGACAGCAAAGTATTTGGGCTGTGCGGAAGCCCGAGGGTCAGCTTGTGCGTACACTGGCGATAGTCGCGGCAGCCGGCGAAAAATATAAAACTGGCCACCGTTGGGGCTGACTGATATCTGACTGAAAAAAGAAATCGCCAAAATTCATTAGCGCGGGCACGTTCTCTTTTACACGGGAGCCTGCCCCAGCGGTCGTTTGAAATATACAAAAAAGTCATCCAGCCATGTATACGCGCATCTACGTTTCCGACTGCCCGAATCTGCTTCCCCTTGTGGTGACGGAAGGAGTGAGGGGGTCTGAACGCGCGAACGACAATCGTGGTCTCGGTGGGAGGGTGTATAATGGAGGCTGTCGACCATTCGCGTTAATTTCCCGGAGTATCTGCGCCCAACGTTTTCGTTGGACGCCGCTTCCCGATTCATCCATACGCTTTGTTAAGCTCACATATTTTAACCGGATATCGAAGCCCGTGAAGCATTTGCAAAAAAATTAATTTTTTAAGCGCGTCAGTGCTGAGCTACGCAATTTTTAAAAAGCCCTTACTTTTGTTCCAATTGAAAATTTCGGTTCCATTGAAATCGCTCTTAAAATCTTTGTATTATATGGCGACCGATGCTTCATTTGAGGTAATGTTTGCTTAAAGAGAAAAAAAAATACCAATAAAATCATATTAATAAGACATTCACCTAATGACTAATAATTGCTTTAATTGTAGAAATTCATGATAAACAATCAGTAAAGCAGCGTAATCGTGGTGTTTGTTTTATTGGTCGAGAAATCCTCTTCATTTACGGCAAGCTATTGTATCTTTAGTGTCATTTGTATTCAATTAAAAATGATTAACCGTCGAGGCTGATGTTTAGTCATGAAGGTCGGTAGTCGCTTCTCCTTTCCCCCATAGCCGAACTGCAATGGTGGAGGCGTCTTGTCTTAAAGCTGGAGCTATTTTCCCGGGATTAGTCTATCTTGTGACTGGGAGGCGAATCAAATGGACGCGTGCAGATTCACGTGAGAAGGCTAATATCGGGAGTACGGGTGAACGAAAGCCGCTGGCGAATGAAAATTTAGACGTCCCTGCGGAGGGAGAGGATTTTTATCAGCCGGCCACCCTCGGAAAACGAAGTCTCGTAATATTCGCCCGATCGGCGCTCGGACACGGCCGCAGGGGCCACATGTGCCCCGACTCGAGTACGGCCGAACTCCGCGTACAGACACGGCCAAGATCGTTCGAAGCCTAATAGACTTCCGGACTCGTAGAATTGCTTTCTTCGCATTGAAGTTCGATCGCTCGCAGTCTTTGAGGCTGGCCCAGACTCCATCAAGCAGTGGTAGTAGCTCTGCATCGCCTTTCCAGTGGTGGAAGCGAAGGTTAACTATGCCATTGGCGACGGACCGGGGTTGCGAGGGGGGTTGCCGGTGTGGCGGCTGCTCTCCTTCGACGGAGCAGCGAGGGATCGAGCAAGGGTCCGGTGCGGTGGACGGGCAAATACAGGCTATGCATAACAATCGATCTCGCTCGAGCAGCTACGGGAGTGGTTGGTCAGCGAAATGATGAAGGAACGGCTGGGACAAGGTGGCGGAGGAGAAGGGATGCTTGCCAAGAGGGCAATGCCATCGAGCTTGGACCGAAGACGAAGGCAAGTCTGAGATAGCCACCGACGTTAGCCAACACCCTATTTGCGGTTCGTCCGTCCTTTTCCTTCTGCGCTCGCCCTCTCATTCCTCCCGACTGACCGTATAACCAGTCTCCCTCGGCGTCTTCCCGATATCGGCCTCGACGCTTCGGCTCTTCGTATTCGCGAAGCGGCCACTCGGTAATCACATTGACTGCATGCCCAACTACCAAGTGGGTCTCCGTAGGTCGATCTTGAAGCTCCAGCTAATATGGAAGAACGCGAAGAGCATCGGGTTGTAGCTTTTTGAGATTGCAGTCCTTTGACGTTCTCTGATTTTCGCCCATCGTACAATATGATTTTCTCTTCTCGATTCTTGGGCATAACTGCTCTTCTGCATCCTCAACAATTTGGTTGAGAAAAAGTTAAGAATACCTCTTTTGCTTAATATTAACTTTTGCCGTGAATTCGTGTAATGTAGAATGAACATTATACCAATTTTGCATTTAAATGCTTTTCCACATCGCGTAATATTAAATTTCAAATTAAAAAATTCTTAAAATCTAGGAATATAATCACTATCTTTATTCGGTTGGAGGCTTTGCTCTTTCAAAAAATTATGCCCAGCCAAAATTTAATTTTCAATCATGAGTCTATCATTCTACATTGTACGTTTTAACGATGATGTATAATTTCATACAGCTACTATTTAACCAGCGAACAATGACTAGGATTAATGAAGAAAAGGAATCAACGATACTTCATTACATACGTTTAATTTTAGATGATTTTTATTATTTAAATACATCTATTATACGTAGTAAGCAAATATATATTAAGAAATATTATATATAATACGTATACATATCTTTAATACAAAAAAATGTTTAAATAACAAAGATTTGGTAGCAGACATGAGGGTATAAAATGGAAATGTAGCATGAAAAAAAATCTCGATAGTTTTTGGCTAAATGTATCGTAAAAACTTAAAATTTGATAGGATAAAGAATTATGTGAAACTGTACATAAACAGAAGAATTAGAATGTCACGAAACAAATACATCTTCTTAAGCATGTAAAAATATATTCAACTAGACTTTTTTTAAATTAGATTTTTTTTTTATAAGTTTGGATTTTTATATTCATAAATTATCATTAACTTACGCATGACCGCAATAGAAAAATTTTAAAAAACATTGAAAAGAAAATCGAAAAATATGTTAACTTTATGTCCAATTGGTGGTTACTTTTTCAATGTATTTCCTAATACAATAAAGAGTGAGATAAAAGAGTGATAAATAAGTAGAATAGAAAGAAAAGAGTGTCAAGTCAATATTAACTTTGGTAGAGTATTGAAAATCATCAATACAATCATTTTGTGACAAAATATAGAAGGCCACTTAACTATTGATTGGAATTATTAAAATTTATAGATATAGTAGTAAAACAGTTGCCTATAATTTCGCATATGTGTAATACTCACTTATATTTATCTATAAACGAGAGAAAAATGTTTGAAAACATTTACCGAAATACTTTTAAAATAATTAGGAAATTGATACTATAATAGATTTTATCATAAAGGACTTAAGCTAATAAAATGAGCACACAGGCTATTTTATTAATTGTATACACATTTATAATTAAATTTGTTATAAATAACCCAGGTTAGACATTGATAATAAATTTGAACTATTAGCGACATTAATATAATCAAAAAAATACTTTGCAAAACATTGATTAGATTGCAATTGTCTTCATACAAATAATAAAAACGAAGAATCTTTTACGTGGATGATTTAAGTAAATTATCCAATATTACTAGAATTTGAGAACTTAATCTTGTGATTCCGTGTTGGATAGTTTCAAAGCCATTTTATCATAGTAAAAAATTGGACACGGGTATCAAATTACGAACGTAATAATATGAATAGTATAATAAATATGGAGTTCATTAATAGAGTAATAAAATAGTTTTACATATGGACAAACACATATGTGTACCATCATATACCTATGATTTTTTTAAGAACAGGAATCGTTGTGGATAATCAAATAATTTCGGTTGAAATAATATTTTGTACATGCGTTTTAAAAATATAATTAGTTAATTTAATAATTTACTGATACGATAGTAGTATTCTGCGCATGATCATATAAAGCCACTACTATACTGCACTAATCTATTGAGAAATATGAACATATTGTAATTTGTATTTTTATATAAAATACTTAATACTTCATTTAAAAGGTTAAGGAAAAAAGAAAAAATGACATAATGTAAGTAATACTTATTTTTATTGTATAAATCATTATTATAAAATTGAAACAAAAAGTAATGAGACAATAAAAAGAAAAAAATAGTACATATTATAAACGAGTATGAAATATAATTGAACAATTATTAAAACAGATATACAATTTTAAATACTTCAAGAAATCCATATATTAAGAAATAATAAAATTAATTTCCAATGATATATTAATGCTGAAATCTTGTAAATCATAATAAATTTATCTACTTATCATTTATCTTCTTGAATGTCTGCACGATTATTTTTTATTTTCTGCCTATGATTGATTAGTAGAAATATAATTCTGTTTTAAACACTTACTCTTTCATTATAATAAATGATTTTATATGTTCATTGAAATGATGTATTTTTTATATCTCGTAAATAAAATAGGTTTGGTTTATTGGCAATGTGTGAAAATTTCTTAAGATGTTTGACACATAAGCAAGTGTATAAAATAACATTAAAAATATCATTGCTGTATTGATTTAAAAGCTCATAAAAAATTTATACCAATAAATTACTTAATTAATTTTTGTATAAATTAAAAAAAATTAATTAATTACGAAATTATTTTTCTTGTTTCTTTTATAATTAATATATTATTATTCGTGTCATAAAATTGATTAAAATTGAATACCTATTTCAGAAACAGAAATACATTTTTGTTGAATATTTTAGAAAAAAAAAGATGAAAAAACTAATAATATCAAGGAAATTATGATAATAATTAATTTAATTTTATCCAATAATGATGATGCAGAATTATCTTTTTTATATATGTGGTGATAATTAAAAAATATGTCAGCTCTATTATGCATTATACATAAAGATAATATAAAGCATACAGAGAAAGAGACCGGGATATTAAGTATTGTAGCTTGCATAATATTTAATGTAAGATGTATTACTCTGTGTTATAATAGAGCGAGTAAATTACACTGCGTTTATTGTAATAAATAACTTCATCCACTTGTGTATTACTAGGATAAACATATTGTGTAATTTTAATATAAAAGAGGAAGATGGGTAAGATACTAAAAATCTCCAAATCTACATAGTTCTTCAATCAAACATCGCGACAGAACGCTTGAATAAATCAATGTTTTATGAATACGCATAAATTTGACGCACCATAAAAAACTGAGGTTTGATTATACAGATCGGCGCTTGCTATCTTTTTATTCTGACTGTATATCACAAAAGGATGCAGACAGCACGTATTGTGAATTCAATTGGTGGGGCCGAAGGGCAACGATTGCAAGAACGAATCGACTAAGAGAGTGTCTCTCACTTGGTGGGAGCTCGGCAATCCCGAGCTTCCGTGTCAGCGTCTCGCCAGATTCTCCCCGACATGTCAATGCACAAAATGCATCGTGCAATGCTCGTGTCGCGTCGGATTCGCTTTCGCCGTTATATAACCGGCGGTTTGCTTCGGTCTTGGAAATCCTGCGGGTAGGCATCACTCGAGCCGGACGATTTCTTTTATCGAGTTTGCACTCCGGAGTCGCTTTGAGGTTCGGCCACTCGAGTGACCAGGACCAACCCCGAAGCACACGGGCGTGTCTCTGCGCATGCGCCCAGTCGAGTGGTCGTGCATTCGAGTCACGATCGACGAAATTATCACCTACGCCCGTAATGGTATTAATGCACGCCCGGCTGCGAGCTCGCGCGATAAGCGCGCGTCAAGATAGCCGCACTTTGCACTCTCTTGTCTCACTTCACGCGCTCGTACACACGGGATGACACCGTGCGATTATCGTTCGGCTTGTTTACGTTGTTGCCGAAGGGACGAGGTGGGCCGCGCGTTATCTTATCGTCGGATAAACAGGCCTACTTTCTAAGCCGATTTCTTATCGCCGTTTCTCTCATTTCCCCGGTGTGCCGGAAGAAGGGGTTGCGGAATCCACTTGAACCAGAGAGACGACGAATCATCAGAGCTTCGCTACATTTTTTCCTATTTCAGCATTTCCTGTCGCGAGACAAGCCTCTATGATTTTTGTATCGGGGCGTACTTTCACTGTGCAAGAAATTTTTTTTTTTTAATAGGAGTGTTGGCTTCGCGTATAATTCATACAACTAATTTGAGCCATTTTTTATTTTAACGCTGTCATTTAATTTTTCAAGAAAAACTTGTAAAATTTTAATAATTGAAAAAAATTTATCGAATTCCCTGCTGCTCTCTATTAACGCAAATTATTAGTGATGGGCAAATTTCCATTTACATTCTATAACGACATCGATAATAAATAAAGATTGTAATATTTTCTTACTTGACTTAGATAATGGACGCTAAACCATATGAAACCGTCTATATTTACTGAATCGTAAAATGCTGTTATTGAACAGCTGGCTATAATTAAATGAAGTGCTTGGACAATAGTTCAATTAATGATCATAATGGTTTTTTGTATTATTCCTGCAATTACACGATCGTATTATTATTACTACAAAGAGCACACTTGATCAATAATCTTGGGCATTTATACATTTGTCATAAATGTGTGTGGCTTTTATAAAATTAATGAACAATTTTTTAACGTTATTCCCGATCTATTTTCTACTCACAGCTGGAACATCTTTGTAAATTGGACAGTAGAACGTTGAATAATCTTCTGGCTTTTCTGGCAGAAAACATTTATTCGTGGGTAGATTTTTTGGAATTAAAAAAATTAATCATGATTGTGTGAGTAATAATAGTACGGATTTGAAGAATAGAGTGATATTTGTCCGTCTTATGATCCAGCGTAAAATTGATAAAAGCCCCATAAAAATATTAAGAATATACACTCCCGGATGGATAATATTTTCAAGCCATCCTCGTTGTTCAGTCATAATTTTAGCAGTTCTGTAAAACAAAAACTACAAACGTATTTGTCCACGAATCTATTAAAAATTATAAAAAGGCTCGTCAACGTATAAGAAAGTAAATTAATTTGCAGTTCCTCTTATCTCAGCATACACGGCTTTGGTCATTTACTTTTCATTTTCTTCGAGCTTTACCATAGTAATTCTAAGTCCTTTCATCCAACCTTCGTCCTCTCATATCTAGTAAAATAAGTAAGGTCCATCTCTCGCCAGACGTGGCACGTTCAAAAGCTATTTGAGGAGTGGATGAAGGAGTTCGGTTCTTGGACGAAGCCATCGGTCAAGTAGCATTACGGAATTTGCATGTTATTTACTTACGAGTCACCGAGTACATTTATTTGGATTATCCCTGGAAATAAACCAGTGTCCGGCTGCTCTTGCGCTCCTCGCGTCTACGCAAGGTAGAATGAGTCCTCTTGACATTACCTCCTACGGTAACCAGGAGTCTTCTAGTACTGACAGACAAACGACCGCTGTCGCTTCTTCCCTTACAGAGCGCGTGAGATGTATCTCTTTTTCTTTTTGATACACATAAGCGCGGGTCATTTTCAATCTGTCCGTAAATCGCCAGTATAAACGTTGCCGCGCTCCTTCTGCTGAGATCCTGCGACGAATGAGAAGGAAGGTTTTGGACGCTCAGACACGACCGGCTAGGAGGGGAGGGAGTATCCGAGAGTAGGTCTTAGATGGGACAGTGGAAGGGCAGAGATTTGCAAAAATTTCTTCGCTGCTATTACGCGAGCAAACTTGTATGGGCAATCGTTGAAGGATGAAGATAAAAATGCCCTGCAGATTGATGGGCTGATTTTTAATGTAAAATGATTCGATTTCGCAGGCAATATTCAAAGAGTCGCGCAATTAAAGGCCATAAAGCCTTTTTCGGGGAGCGCCAGCATATAGAGAATTCATCCTTCGGCTGCGCGGCTATAACGACATTTGCACATTTTAATTTCAAATTCGATTTCTCAGCGATGTAAGAATAAGGTACGCTCCACTTGATCAATAACGACTGCATGCTTACGTAAATATACGCGAGCCTGTAAGTGGATTTGTGCTCACATGCTTACTGACTGCTCATTAAGCCGATATTACCCCTGATAATTGATATCCCAGGCATTATTTATAGGGTAGAGGTATGCACACGCGCATTAAGCGCTTAACCATTAGAAAGAACTCCGCAAGGATGTCACTCGTTCCAATTACAAAGCGCGAGTTGTGGCTGCGCGTGGGACGAGCCTTTCTTCGGGTGTTATTCTCTTAAAAGCTGAATTCCCACAGAATATATGCGGTGGGCTACATTTGTCAGTGCGCGCTCACCGACGTAGCTTGTGTGCTTCGTTATTGAAATTTATGATTTTGTGCGAGCCTAAACGATGTAGCAGTGCTTTCTAAAGCTGCTACGATAATAAATTCAAATATGAAAATTAGATTTTACCTGCACTTATTCAGTATAGATGCTGTGGAAATCAAATCGATCTTTCTGTAGTTTAATGGGCAAATAATTTAAAAGACATTGACATGTGCAAATTCATGCTAAATTCAAACTACGCCGGATATTTTAATCGGCATGTCTCGGCTTGAAGAAACCAATTGGCCTTTTTATATGGAAAGGGCGAATAAGTGGGACGTTGAATCGGAGGAGTAAGCGAATATTGGTATAAATTAAGATCAATTTCCATTCGGCTAAACAAGGAATGCGACATACAATTATTGAAAGAGTTTTATAATTTCAAAGAAGAAAATGAACTATTTTGATTCGTTATTTATTATCTGAAAATTACAGTACTACTGAAGTTAAAAGAGATTCAGTATATTGGAATATACACTTTGAAGATAGCAATTTTAATTTGTATTCAACTGACGGGTCGAGCTCACTCTCTTCTCTCTCTCTCTCGATTTTAAATAAAAAAATACTGTTTATTTAATACTTCTTTTTACATATATTGACTTTAATCTAACAAATATTTTTTACAAGACTGTAATATTGCTTGATTTAATTGTGTAAATTTTTGCACGAAGCACAGTTTGTGTATTAAAAACATATCAGAATCAACTTTATATCAGTATGAAGTAATATAAAACAGAATTTCACGGTAAAGTGACATGCACTTTTAGATAATTTAATAATAGAGATAAAAATAATTACAATTATGATGACGAGTAACTGGCGTATTCGTATTTATAATAAAGTAGATTATTTTTTGTCATCATATTTAGTTTGTGTACTGAAGATGATAATGATGAATCGCTATGCCTGAGTTATCTTTTACATACAGACAAAGATAAGAAAACTTACGATGCTGTTTATAAATTACCTGCTTATTCGTTTTCCTTATAAAAAAAAAAATATTAAAAAATAATTATGTTTAATTAAAGAAAGTGTCGCCGAAAATTTAAATATTCTCCAGTCCTCTTTGAGTCTACTAAATTACAGGAAGCGAGCTTTTTGCTATAATTGATTAGCCGAATTGAAAATCTAAAGTCTTTTAATGAAACTATTTTTGGTGCACGTCTTTTCAAAAGCTCGTTTAATTTTTTTTTGGCCGAAGGCATGCGCATGTCCATCTAAATCATGCAATATGAAGGTCGATCTTTTCTCTTTTTCCACAATTAAGAAAAGTACAAAGGAAAAGAATTTGGAATTCGCAGAGTACATCGGAGGTGCATATCCTTAAGAGAGTCTAAAAGAGAAACGAAAAGAAGCGTCTATTTAATTCGTCGCCATGCCTCTCTTTTCTTTAATCGGCTGCATACGTCGACGGGGATTCGTATTCACCCCGCGCTACTCGAAGGTTACGGAGTCCGTCAGCGTTCGGGCGGGTGATAAAAGCCGTAGTTTATGCGATGAATTTCACCTGCCGCGCGTCCTCCGTCCCCCGGGCCTATTAACCTCGGCCGCGATATTCGCGGATTCCGACGATTGAGCCGAGCGCGGCGCAGTCATAACATAAATATGTAAGCAGCGGAACAGGGAGCCTCGCTCACCGTCGCCATATAAAGGCTAGCCTGTCCATCAATGTCTCGACGACGTCCTCGCGGTACTGCTCTAAAGCTCAGCCCCGCAAACGATGCCGGAGCTCCGTCGACCAAACGGCTTGCTTATCATACCGCGAGCGGGGCCGTGTTCCGCATAATGTCCCTAGGCACGGGTCCCTAGGAAAAATCGCGCTTGTCGAGCTTCTTTGTGCCGGTGGTATTGAGCAACGGTGACGGATAACTTTAAACAGTCATTTTTATTGTCTTGCCCTTTTTCTCAAACCGATGCCTCGGGAGCCAGGCGATGCCGATGGTTACTCAGCGCATGCCGTTTATCCCTCCTCCTCTTTTTTCTCCGACTCCCGCTTAGCTGATTCGTCTCGCCCTACCGCCTTTCTAACCATGTATCTTGCTGCATGTTTCGCTCGACGGACAAACGCAATAAATAAGAATTTGCTCTTGTCTCTGGAATAAAGGCTAAAATCATTATACGACGCTGCGGCGTAACGTTACCGAGCGTATAAAATGCCGTCTTAAAAGTAATAAACCGAATGCATTTAAACGGGATGTTGGCTCGAGGAAAGCATTATGGCCAGTATCAGTGATAAAATATCATTTAGTGGTGAAATATCGTAGGCCTTTGGACAGAATGCAGCTTTTAATCGAGACTACCTGGCTATTATTACATTTCTATTAATTAAATTGCATTATACGGGAAGCACTAGGATCTATCTGTAAGATATTAATGAAGAAAGGATACACGATCAGCCAGAGAATAATAATTGGAAAGATACTTTGTAGTGTACGAGGAACATATTTAAAGAATGCAAGAATTAAATTTTAGAAAACCTGATAAGTATACGAATGTTTCCTGCTGATTGTACATTCATAAAAATGATATTATTATGGAAAACAAAGCTTTTAAAATAATTAATTTTTAATAGAACTATTGCCTTCTAAAGGCTCTCAATGAAGAAAAAGTTTTGAATTGTAAAAAGAAACGAACTTCAATAATAGTATAATCTCGGTCATAAATTAAAATTCGCGCAACTTCTCGCTAGGCAAGCCCTTTATTTAAGTTTCGTCCATGACACTTTTACTTCCAAGAGAATTTCTCCGCTTCGCCTTAGCCTCGCCCCGGTCCGCCTTGTTGTATCCACGCGTAGCAGTCGAGCGCTTTGCCGAGCTTTGCCAAAACGTAATTAATGTTTAGCATCTACATTATTTGTTTCGTTTCATTTTATTCTCTCCGAAGGCGTTGGTGCCGCGGATGATTTTATGCAAATGGGCCGGCGAACTAGGAGAGAAACGAAGTTTCCCGTAACGACAACTCAAACCTTCCTCGTTTCATCATAAAATTTTCTTTATATCGCGGGCGTAACAGGAAAATTGAAGTGGAAATTTCATGGACCCTTTAAATTTATTCTCTCTCTCTCTCTCTCTCTCTCTCTCAGATGTCAGCTCCGGCGAATATTCATATATATTATTCCGGTCGCGCTTTTCTCTTCTAATACTACCCCTTCCCTCCTTCCCGCCCACCTTGCTCCACCGATTTAAGCTTCCACAAAACCGTACGATGGTTCCCGCCGAACGAGCTCCGCCGCCGCCGCCGCCATCTCGTCAAATACTGGAAATTATAAATTATTGCCCCAGCCCGTGGCAGCTCACTTTTCATTAAAGCGTCGCGGCGCGCATTGGAAATGTATCGCACGTCGCCGTCACCGGCGAAGCCAAGGATAAGCCTGCCAGCCTTTATTTCCGACGGCACTGGTGCTCGGGCGCCTCCAGCCGTGGAAAGCGACCGGCAATTATTTTCAGCGAGCGCAGAAACCGAGATCGCGAGTCGGAGAAAAGAGAGCCGGGCGTGTTAATGTGCGCCGCGTGGCTGGCGATTGTCCTGGCTGTCGGCCGATATATCGCTCAGCGAGTCCGAGGCCGGTGCCAAGTGTCCCGGTCGCTTTCCTCGCGCATGCGTCCCCGCCGACTTTGACCATTGTCAAAGTGCCGACACGCCCGGGCGCCCGACGCGCAGCTGCCGTCGTTCGTTCCCCGGGCCGCTCCATTATGCCCCGAGGCCATTAATTGGGGGCTTAAGCGTCCGGAGCTCACCCACGAGACTACATTACGCTCTCTTGGCTACTCTTGGCGCTCGAGACCTCGGCTCCTCTTTGCCCCTCCAGTTGCTCTAACGCCGAGCAACACGTGCGCCCTCCCGTAATGACCGGCTCGCGACATCTCGTCACGCGCCCTCCCACGTAATTATAATACATTGGTGCTGCTGTGCTTTCGTTCGTATCGCGCGTAATGATCTTATTAGTGCGTTGACGCTCATTACGATTTTGCCATTGCAGCCAACCTCGAATGCCCCGGAGGTTGGATTTTTTTTAATTTTATCCTTCCCGCCAACGTTGATCTTCAAATGACCGTTGCTCGATAAAATCGAAAAGAGCATGCGAGCCCATCGATTGGCCAAGTCCCGAGTTGAGAATTAGTTTTGTGGAACGACCGAATAAACACTGATGGCCATATTTAAAATAATTTTAAAGAATATCGGAGAATAGCAGGAAGCGAATCATACAAGGTGCCGCCGACACGTTCGTTAAAATAATACGCTATTTACGTATGTTTGCACTCACTTACACTCTTATTTTTCGAACGCATTAGTGCGCATCAAGTGTTTGACGTGTTAACCTCCGAGGCGACAAAGCGTACGCCCGGAAAATTATTAAAAAGCGGGATACGAGAGGGACGGCGGGACGGCGGGATGGGGGGGGGGAGAAGAGAAGAGGGTCAAATAAGGAGAAAAAGTCGACGGGCGGACGGACGGGAGTAAGGAGAAAAAAAGCGAGGCGCGCACACACGGGAGTTAAGCAGACGCGAGTAAACTTTTATCATCCGGCTTTAATTTAAGCGGCGTTAGCCTCTCACGTCATGGGGGACTTTACGTGTGAATTAAACGTACCGCTACGGCACGTATTACCCCTTTCCCCCCCCTCCCTCCAGCCCCCCCGCACACACAAATCCAGCACTCCTCCTCTCTTTCTCTCGCTTTGTCTTTCCCTGTCTCTGCGTCTATCCGTCTGTCCCACCATCGTGGATAACAATGCGGAGTATAATTAAATGTGTGTTTCAACAAACATCATATCGTGGGCCCGTGTAATACGTCTGCGTGAGCAACGACTACCGCGCACGAAAATGCACGTAAGCGTGTCCGGGCCGCACAAATACAGAGGCTCGCGTTCTCCCTGGTGCGTGCGTATGTGCAGCCGAGTTTTATGGTGGCTCGCTCTCTCCAGTCTCGCTTTTAACCCGCTCATCCTCCGCCTTTTTTCTCTCATGGCCACAAACGCTTAGAATATTCATTCTCGTGTGGCCTAGGTATATATAGGAGTTACTATTATAAACTCTTCCACCTCTCAAGTTTCTCGCGTATTACGTTTGTGGAGCTGATGAAGTCCGTTGTTGTTGCCACGCGTTCTCGTATGTCGCTGGTCAGCGACGGCTGTTTGTATTCGCCGCTCGCGGCTGCAGAATGCGAAAAATGATGCAGGATTCTTTTTTAATTTTATAGTTTGTGTACCCATTTGTTCTCTATTTCTCCTCTGCCTCTCCCTCCCTCCTTCCATCCTCGCCAGACTCTCCGAATTAATACTCCCGTTTAACCACGTCGGTGGCATCCTCGCTAATACCTCTTTGCATGCCCCTGTGAATCTGGACTTTTTCCGTTGGGAATTGGCAACGTGACTATTAAGAATGATGGGTTGGGTTTGAGATCCAAGATCTAGAAGATAAGCGTGGTCTTTGGGGGCTGGAAGATTTAGGTGGAAATCAAACGATTTTTGATAACGCGGCACTTTCACCTTTTTTCTACTAAAAAATGCCCCAAGTTAAAATTTTTTACACATTTGACAAATTCAACAGGACATTTTCTTACCCTAGCATTATCATTGTCTTGTACGGCTCTCTCTATTCTACTTCATTATATTTTTTAATAAAATGCGAATTTCCGTCGCACACTATTAACAGCAGCAGGCAACTGCTGCTCCGATGAAACTTCTACGGTTGTTAACAATAAGGAGGAGAAAATCTTCCATTAAGCGGTGAGAAATAATCGTGATATCTCCCGCTGCTCATTAAGTAGCTGCTCTAATAATTGCTTCAATAAGTAATGTCCTTTACATTGATAAATTAAAAAAAGAAGTGTCGCGCAGTGTTTGGAATGTAAATTATAACCGTTGATGAAAAGTGTTTTCCAGCGATTCTCTTGGAAAATCGTGAAAATACTTCATGGCGTCTTATTATTTATCATCGCTAGAGGCGCAAGCAAGCAAAAGCACAGGTGCGGGCATACGTGGTTTATATTTGCACGCGTGCTAAACTTTTAACGAAAGCGTCTTTAGTGTGGCCTTATGCGATTCGCGAATACGAACAAGGACGAAAACGAATGCAGGGTGTGCGAAGCGTTATAACTCTTCCACGCCAGATACACTGCGCGACTATTCAGTATGTCAGTTAAAATTTATTAACCAAAGCATTGTTCATTAGTTAACATTAATTAGCTCTAATAGTTATAAGGGTACTACAGCGAATGAACAGCTTAATCTTTATCAGAGTTTAAAAGTGCAACGATGCACATAAATTTTATAGTACCTTAGAAATTAGAGCCTGTGCATTATGAGGCTTGTTGTTTTTACAATAGGTTTCCATGAATGTAAAATTTAATTAGATATATTTATCAATGAAATTAAATAAAACTTCAAAGAATCACGCCTTTGACAATTGCTGTAGTTTATTTCTTTATTATTATTTATTTCTTTATTCTAATAAGATTTTGAAAGATTATTAATATGCAGTAAAATATATTCGATTAATTTAAGAATACGATATGTATAAGATTAGCTATCTTGTATTTATTTTGAAATTGATTTTTTTAATTTCAGGTAGGAAAATAAACAGAGTTCAACACGTTTAGTTTTATCTTAGTAGCTGCTGCTATGGTAATGTACATCCAATTTAGTTATTTTAATATTTTTTTTTTCATGACAAACAGTTTTTTTTGGATCAATGAAATTTGAATTATAACTAAGCTGTGTATACTATTTAAATTAAATATTACTTTTTAATTACGTTGTGTTTGTTTGAAACTAGATATTCCATTATGTCATTATCTAAGATGAATTATATAACAAAAACATATAGAGCAATTTCGTGTTTAACATAAAGATGCAAACTTAAAAAGTTTTTTAAGTAAACGATAAGGAAATGACGGAACATTTGTAGACTATTTAATAATAATTAAAGCTACGCTTATAGTAAGCTTCAAAATACTACTGAAAAATGGCTATTTTCAATTTCTAAATACTCGGTTACTTTTAACTTAGATGTTTTTTTTTAAGATTTTTCAAAAAGATTTTTTTAAAAATCGCATAAAAGTAAGTAAGTAAATAACACAAATCGAGTAATATAAAATTAAATTTTTAAAAAATGTTGTTATAGATTTATAACCTAATTATGTAAACAATGTATCTTTAATTATACAATAATCATACATTAACCTTTGATGTATCCCTGTACAAGAATAGAATGAGCAATAGTTAGTTTTTAGATTCTTTCAAGACAAGAAAAACAAACTAAAAATTTTTCTAAAAAATTTTTTTGGCATTCTCAATAATATTACGATATTACAAGTTAAAAATACGATAATTATTATCGAAAGATTAAACATCTACAATGTATACAAACAAGCATAAAATATTTCTTAGCCAAGATTATCCGGTTCAATAGATAAAAAAAGAAACCAGAATCAATAAAAACATTGTTTTCACTGTACGTAAAACTCCGTATACAGACAAAGAGATGAGATACTTATTTAAAAAGTGAATTACTGACTCTAAAATTCCCGAAATATACCTCTGGAAAAGCCATTAAAGTAGGGCTCCGTTTCCTTCAAATTACCAACGGTAACGGCAGGACTCATCGAGAAAAGTGTCGATTTCGTTAAGGTCAGACGTCGTTGAGCGCGACCTCAGATGTAGTTGAGCATTAAAATATATTTCATTACTAGGCGCCAGTGCGAGAAAAGCGACAGTGCTCGTAATGCGCGAGACTGTCGAATAAAAAACACTTTTTATGACAATGAGCTTTAATTAACGTGCCGTCTATGACTGTTTGCGGGGGCGCACTTTTCCAACTTCAATTTACGGCGGCCGGGAGCCCGTTTCCAAGGAGAGCTAGCGGCTACGACTCCGCAGCTGAGGCCGAGAAATGCCCTTAATTTATACGGCAATTGTATTATATGGTAATTATAGCGAATTGAGCCCCCCTTCCTCCATCTAGCGACGCCTCGTTTTCGGCGGCGGAGGATTTACAGGGCGCGTGACTCTTTTGTGTCGCGGCATCGGGAATGCTCGAAGACGTCGCGCAAAATTTGGTTATTGTGCAATACTCAGCAGCGCTTGAAAGGGTTTGTTTGATTTAGCTTCGTGATTCAATAGCTTATGAAATAAAGTTGCTAAGATTTGAACTTTGAAAAAGATGAGATATTTTGATGATGAGACTTTTCTTTATTATTTTTTTTTTCTAAGAGATTTAATTAAAAATCGAGCATTTTGTTCTTGTTTCATTGGTTGAATAGTTTTTTTCTACAAGATTTATTATCAATTGAATACAGAATTTAAATACACAATTTCATAAATTCTTACAAATACATTACCTTTGCATGTAAAGTAGTACTCAAGGTGTATAAAATATTCTCGTTAACTAGTAAAAGATATTTCATTTATCAATAAATGTGATATACGCGTTATTTTAGAGTTCAATTTTTAATGCTTTATGAATATGGGTCAGAAGTTCACTGATGAAGACTAACTAAAATGATATTTTATTTTTAATTTTAAGAAGAATATTGTGTACACACCCACCCACACACACACACCCATGGACATGTATATCATGCTCCTCGCAAGAACTTAAATTGATGAATAAATTGTATTTTCTTAAATTTAATTTAGACTTTATAATTTCCTAAAATACAATATACGTATAATTTTATGTTACATAAATAACAAAAATACATCTGGGTTAAGGTTGAAAATTATAAATTTTGTAAGCCGTTTTAGAAAAGAAATATATCGATGACGATGATTCATTAATTAATGACATAATGTTGCTGACATTAATTATGCTGAAATTGATGTATTACCCGAAAATCGCTCTGGATTGTGTTCGGAGTTGTCTGGCAAAATCTATAACGTGTAAACGGATATTTGTTGACAACATTTTTGATTTGCGCCGATAATTACAATATTTTAAAAGATTACGTACTCCTTTCACCTTCAACACAATTACATTATTAATGATGAAACTCTTTATCAAAAGCTTGCCAATGTCGCATTAAGCACCACACAATAAATAAAATCAATTCTATATCAATGTAGTCTGCATATTCAGTTAGAGTTGAAACAGTTCGAATTAAGATAAATCCTAGCTATGCTAGCGATCATTTAATAGGTATGCAAGCTACACCGTTGCGTAAAACAGGATAATCGTGACGTGTTACTATTCTTATAAAGAGTGGCTTTCGTAGGGTGTTGGCAAATCTTGGTGATCTGAAGAGTCGCATGGCCCTAATTATTGTTGAGGCGAATCGCGACCCGAAGTTTATCAGCAGGTAACCGCGCATTGCTCGTCGCGCTCCAAAGCTATAAATTTCCGGCACCGCTCGATGCCTGGCGTGTCAGGTTATGCGCGAAAGTTGAAATTTATGCTCGGTTGTTTATGATTGCCGAGTGATAAGGGAACCGTGGTACTCCGTTACCCTTTTCCTCCAACCCCTTAGCATCGGCCGACCCCGGGGCCTTTTCGTCCCCGGATGACAAACGATACCGTAATGAAAAGTAAAACAGTACTCGAGCGGCGAGTGCGCGTGGCTGCATAAATTTCAATGATTTAATGCGTCGCGGTTGCAAGTAAAACTCGCCCGCCCCATTTCGGATAAAGACGCAGCTTGATTTTTTCGGTGGAAGAAGAAAGTTAGCATTACTATCAATTGGAAACGTAAACTTATTTAGACAAGTACATGTGCATTATTGCGAATACATAATGCTAAAATTTGTTGCGCGATCGGACTATAATGTATACATATATATATATATATATATATATATATATTAACGGGATTTCGTAAACTGTCATTAGCTCCAAATAACAGTAATGAGTCGGAAGTTTCAGTTGAGAGGTTAAATTGATTTAAAAAATCGATGATAATTGTTGTGCGCCTTAAAAATTCTTGTGCGCGGGCAAACAATCATTTGGATGCTCGCTCTCTGTTTGTAATCGATATTCTTGCGCGCAATAATATATAGCAGTTCAAAAATATAGAATATCTCATCAATTGATTTAAATCTTGTAAGTCACTTATGCTAATGACTTGAGCCGAATTTTTGGAGTTACTGCAATTCATACGAAAAATATCTCCTGGACTAACTGGTTGGAGTAGATCAAAACAAAGACTATTCAAGCAAATATTGAGAGTCAATAAAAAATAGCCTCGATCTATATTAGCATTATCTTCCTAAACAATAAGTATCGTTACAGTGTTAAAATTAAACTTTTCTAATAGGCCAGTTGATGAAAATGCAACTCACTAGGCATAATAAGAAAACTTCAATGAGGAGAAAAGAACAAAATGATTAACTTTCTAATATTGATTTATCGATTATTTCATAGTAATTCTAATTATGAAAACAATACTCTATTGGTTGTGTGAATATAATTTATATCTCGTAATCAATTTCAATAATAATGTTTTAGCAATATCGCCTTATTAAGATTAAGCGAATAGAAAATGAAGTTTCAACACAATATCTCCGATGGTCGATCAATATTATTGTGATTGCAAGAGCAATATCTCGAAGCTTTTAACAATTCATTCGAAAATATTTGCCATATATGAAATGTAAAATGGAGTATTCTTGAAAATAATTTTGATCCGTACAACGATAGACGCGAATTACCGAATCGCGGTTAAAGTAATTGTACCGATACAAGATAAGCATCGGCGAATACTGTCTAAAAATAAAAGATGACGATTGGGCAGAATACGAAAAGCAACAATAAAAGTTCACATCTTTCAGAAGCTGAATCTAAAATCTTGAAGCTCTATTGGTTGGGAGGAGAGGGCAAATGGTCGCGTAGGCGATTTTTCCCATTTTAATAAAACTAAGTGTTACGCCGCTGGTATATCGAGTACTTGAAAAAGGATCTACAGCGGATGGAAGATCTGAGGATTACAGGAGGGCTGCATTTTTTAAGCGAACGAATCGGTCACTTAACGCCGAAAAAGGAATCGGTGATTCGACGGGGTTATTGGGGTGGCGGGATTGACGAGGGCATCGATCGCAAGGCGTCTCTCTGCCCCGATATAGCCAGCGAAATAACGTGGAAGCGGCTGGGTGGTATACTCGCGTTAGGCTAGGTAGGGTGCTTAGGTGTTACAATGATTATCTGAGAGGGACAGCGAAAGGTAATTATGCCCGATAGAATTGGCTTGGCTGCAGGAGCGAGAACGCGATATACTTTACATCGGGGCCGAGGCGACGACCAGAACGAGACGCTCTGCTCTTTCTACGTCTGTTTCTCTCTCTCTCTCTCTCTCCTTCTCTCTGTATCTCTCTCTCTCTCTCTCACCTCCTCGTTCTATCCGTTTCTCGTCCGCCCACGCGCTCAATCCCCTCGTTGCCCTCGCACTGCCACCAGGAGGCCGCTATCCTCCTTCGCTCGCCGCCCGCCAAAGAGGGATGCCCGATTCTCGTAATTACCTCGAAGTGAGCTGCTTTCGACTTCCAAAGCCGTCGAAACTTTGTAATAAATAGTGTTCGGCTGCAATTGGGTTTTCCGAAAGGTGCCGGGCTCTCCCTTTCCCACTCCCACCCTCGGCAGCCCCTTCGGTCGACACTCCAATCGCGCGCCCTCCGCTGCACACCCGCATCCAACCTCCCCCTCTCCCCGACACTCACCTAAATGTGCAACTCTCCTGGTCTTTCGCACTTACCCTCCTTCTCGCCTGTCTCTCCTCCAATGGATGCCAAGCGTGTGCGTTTATTACTACTGTATCACCCTCTTGCTTGCTTTATCTCCTTCGGCATACGTACGTGTGCGGCTTATTTGCTGCCGACATTGACTTGTATGCGCGCTCGCTTTTAACGAGGAATTTGTCATGATATCGCGAGCCTCAATTTTTTAAATACACATCTAACTATCGCCGAAGCTCATTTTCATAATCGTGCGCTCGCATTCAAAAATGTTGACAACCCATCCCTCGTTGTCCATCGAAATTCCCTTACTATCAGCTGTCTAGGGGTCTTTGATAATATTGGTCTATTGTCAGCGTTTATGTGCGGAGGTATTGTAAAGTATCTTACAATAGCATTAGCCTTAACCCAATTTCTTTTATTACTGCAAAGGCTCAGACCAACAACATCGATATTAGAAATTACGAGGGGACGTTGATGAGCAAATACAGATTGCAATTTTATTGTATTACGGGCAAGTAGAGCATCAATCCTAGGCTGTAATTTTTTCTAGTTTCACAGTTCAGACTCAAGGGTTTTTATTAATTCTCTACATTAACAAATCACACAAAGAAGCAACATTGCAGGAATTCCCACAATCATAACATGTGACTTATGATTATTTAATAATACTAGAAAACAATTGTCATATTTTTTAATGTTATAATTTTTAAAAAATTTTGTGTTATATATTATGTAGAATATTCGGTAGGTGTAAAATAAAAACATCGATTAAAATGAAAAATTAAAAAAATATGTTAAATTTTTAATCTCTTGAAAACAAAATAGGCAATAATTCTTACATGTATCGTTTAAGAATTCTTTATTGATCCTAAACTTTAGTTGTTTGTTTATTCTATGTAATACTAAATATGGTATATTTAGAATTCATATTTGAAATCATAATTTTAATTCATCGCCGTTCATGATGTAATAAATCGTTGATAAATAATTCTGTCCCTTATGAGTTCTGAATTTATTTTATGTATCAATTATCACAAAATACTAATTTTACATATTTTCAAAACTATATTAAAACGCTATTTTATTCATATTAATATGTGTGGGTACCTAATTTTTTAAGCCTTAGCACACTGAAATTCAAAATTCATCTCGTTTCCTAGAAATGCGCTGACTTTGTTTAAATCATAATACTGTTAATAGATAAACCTGCTCTATGCAAAAGCGCAGGGCAGAAATGAAAACTAAAAAAGAATTTCTGATACGATGAATGTCTGATATGTGGTATTTCTATTAATCACAACTAATATGAATTCTGCTATATAGATTTCGAGTTACTGTTGAAAGACCCAAAGACAAAAGATATTGCCATTCTCGAAAAATTGTTAATTCTTTTTTATTTGTACAGTGAAGGAGAAAGTAAAAAGATAATCTGTAATCGACTTCTCTGGTGTGAGACCGGCGGAACTTGTCACGACCAACTTAATTAAGTTAAACATGACCGTACTTCTGAAATGCCAATCTTATACGATTTTATACTTTGTTTTATACTAGCCGAATTAATTTAAATGTACATTACTCTCTATAAGTATTTGCTTAACACCAAAAGACAAGATCATTCAAGAAAAATTGGTTTATTTTTAAAACATTTAATTACTGGATATCTATATGAAATTTACAAAAATATATTTTTCAAGCTAATGGATTATGAAAAACTAAACTATTTTAAAAATTTTATTACATTTCTAAAAATCCAATTTCATTACTTTTTATTTAATTTTGATATAAAAACATTCTCAAAAATTGATAAATAAAAGAACGATGTACAATTATAAAATATTAATTTCTTTTTGTTCAAATAATTTCATAATAAGAATGATGATAGCAATACTTCCATCTTATGTAACTTTTTAAATTTAATTAAACATTAAGTTGAGTAAAGGATTGCACAGAAAAATGTTGACTAAGATTTCCTACATTAGTTATGTATAGCCATTCAAAAATTAAATATATTGAATCTAAAAATGAATTTAAAAAATAACAGTATCATTAATTTAAACTAATTTTATTTTTAATTGTAATATAAAATAAATATAGAAATATTTAGTTTTTTACAAATTACATTGAAATCTCACAAAAAATTCTATAAAATATACTCATTACGGAATTAAAAGCTGTAAATAAAAATGGTATATTAAAAGTAGTATGTAAATTTATTCTTACGAATTAAGACAAAAATATTTCAAAGCAAATATTTTAGCTTAAATGATTATAATTAATATTTTAACACACAAAAATAAATAAAAAGTAGAAACTAATCGATATGGAAAATAAAAGATGTAACAACTCATAGAATAATAATAGAGCTACATACAAGTTGAAATTTTTTATAATAAAATAATAATTGACATATAGTTTTACTATTATTATGATTGAAAGGGAAATTCTGTTATGTATAAAAACTAAAATCGTGATTAAAGTGTTGGGTAATTAATTACTAGAGTAACTAAAGCCCTCAAACATGCAACTGGTCTAACTAGATGGAAAGAATAAGTGTAGAAAATATAGTGCAATCTTTAAGGTCACAATAGGTATCGCACCAAAAATTTATAAATAAAAATACATACAAAAACTTTATAATAAAAATCATGATCAAGTAGTTGGCGAAGAATTTCAAATAATTTTTAATCTAATATAGAGGAAAAATTTATGCATAAATAAAGTTTAATAAGTAAGTTATTTATAAATGTGAAATATAATATGAAAATATAATAACTAATTGTATCTTAGAATATACCATACTTCATTAGAAAATGTGAAAAGATACTTAATGGTGCATTTCAACAGAATACTAAGGTTTTTGGCCATTCTTGTCTTTAAAATTGAAAAATTGCTACGTCTCTTGAAATAATAATATAAAATGTCAATGGATTGAAATAGCATAGGTAAAGAATTAAAACATTTATAGCTCATAAAAATATTAATGTCATGCTTATCTTGGAAACGTATTATACCAACAGCTGTTACTTAAGAATGGCCAAGCATCATATATATATATAACATATTTCCTGACAACAAATCTCTTAGAAGACTAGTTATTATTACAATATAATTGAAAATACTGTTTGATATAATACTAACAGTAAAATTTATTAGAATTAATGTATGAAAATATCTTTTTTTTTTAATTAACCTATTAATCACATTTTTAAAAATAAAATCTTAAAAACATTGTAATTTGGAAACACAAAATAATATTTAAGATACAAATATTTCAGCTTCATTTTAACAAATAATAAATACTATTTATATGTGTTTCTTAATTTTACGTGTTAGACGGATATTACTAGATCCACTATGATGCCACATATGAAATTAAAAAATTGCGAGTAAGCTTATGAAACTTAAATATTTTTATATTTATAATACGTACTGTTCAATAATTTAGATAGAATAATAATGTTTAAAATTTATTATCACGTAAGTATTTCTCATTTCGTAAAATAAATGGTTCTTTTTAATACTCTCTTAACTATTTAATTGAAAAAATAAATTTTAAAAAGCGATTTGTAAGAAAATTATAACATCAATATACAATTATTTTTAAAAAAGTAACAACAAACTTTCATTATTTAATTACGTAATATTTTTTAAGGAACGTTTCAAGCAAAAACATATTATACATGGAAATTTAGCTTCTCTGTTTTTTTTTAAATTATGAAAAAATCAAGTAAATTTGTTTTAATGAAAGACGTTAAAATGTATATTTATAAATCAATAGTTAGAATCTTATTTTAGAAATAAGTATGTACAATTGTGTGAAAAATATAAATAACCATTAATAGAGTGTTTAATTATAATAATTACTGTTCATGATTGTACAAAATAATTATACTTATACTTTAAATATGCTCAGCTATTATTCTCTGAATGTAAGTATTTATTTATAGTCTAGTATTAAATATCAATTATAGTACTGTGTAAATTTCAGTGCAAAAATATTAGTAATTAATAATAAGCTTCGCTATTCGAAGAAATAAACTAATTGCCCTAATTATTGATTAAAATCAATACAAAATTATTCTTGAAAAAAAAAAACGAATTTTACTGTAAAGATATGACTTTTTAGTATATATATTTTATTTTTATGTAGTTGTATTGTAGAGAGAATTTATCAAATTCCTCTTTATTGAATTATGGAATAATATTATTTGAATCATTGCCAGTATTAAATAATTAATAAGAAGTAAATAATATAGAGTATTTTTTAGAGACGTAGTTTTGAAATTTTGTTTTTGGTAAACATTAAATAGATTTTCGAAAACGAGATAGAAATCTGTGACTGTAAAATTGAAAATTATATTTTTATACGAATGTCGCTATAAAGTAATGTTAATGCAAATTATGAGAATGTGCAAAATATTTATCTATAATTTGATATATAAAATTATATTATGGAATCAATAATATTCATTGTTTTAACAATAAGGTTTTTATTTTATATGAATACTGTATTTGCAATAATCAGGGTGTAACCGAGGTTCTTACGTGCATTAATCAATAAAAATATTTTTTAAATATGCTCTATTTTACTAAGTAGATACAATATGAAAAGAAATGAATGGTGAATTCGTGATGAGATTTTCAAAACAATCGAATTCGTAGAAAGAAGTCATGAGTTCTCGATGAAGGTAAGGTCTCTCTAGCTCTTAGAAAAAGTAAAAAGAGAGAGTCAATTAAATGTAGGAGGTAGTTTCAGTTGATAAGCCACGCATTGGTAAAACCGCTTATCAGTTAAATAAGGACTCAGTAACTGGTATCCCGCAAACTATTAAACACTAGTGGATCGAGCATGGAATCTTATCATTACATGATAAATGGGGATCAAGCGTGGCTTTCACTCTCAGAGGCCCTCAGATTTTTTCCAACGCGAGCGCTCAGTGATATTCCCGGCGGCGCTCAACGCAGCCATTATTAATCACGCAAAACAGTGTCTCAATCGTGCACAGCGTAAACACGATCGCGATAGAGCCGGACGGCGGGCGCATTACATAGGTTAGCATTGCGCGTTCACTATTATAGTCACGGTAATTACGTGGTGACGACGTCCGCCCACGATAAGCCAGAGCCGGAGGTCGAGGCGCGAAGACTGCCAAGGGTTAACGGTAAGAGATGCATGTAGCCGTCGCCGATCTTCCCGACCGTCCCTGCCGATAATGCGGGCCCAATGAATAATTATTCGGGGGGGGGAGTCATCTCCCGGCGGCGGGAGAAATCAATGACGCTTCGCGAATTAATCGGCGGTACTCTGCTCGGGACCAAGGAGTCGCGACATCATTTTCGTTCAGTCGAGCTCTCGTCTTTACCTTCAACCTCCGATCTTACTGAGAAGCGCTGCCCAGATGTCAACTATCGGGTAACGAAGATCGCCAGCGCAGACAGTTGTTATGAGAGTTAGTGCTTTAAATGTTTTGTGTAATCTGTTAAGCGGCATTGCAAGAAGGAGGAAGGCATGCAAGAGAAGCAGGAAGCGGCTCGTTCGGTTTTATAACAAATAGTAGCAGCGAATTCTCTGGCTCTTGGGTTGTAACTTTACTTTTATTGGGAAATAGATAAATTAATTTGGGTTCATTTTCATAAGTTTCATAAAAGTAAGATATTTTCTTACGCTAGGGAAAAGTCAATTATATTGAATGATAGTGATTGGTGTAATAGGGGAGGATTTCACATTTGCTCAATAATTCTCTCTTTATTTTTTCACGTATCATTCTCTCGGAATTACTCCGAATCGAAAATTCATCTTTGTCTCAGTTGTGAGAATAGTAATAACACTGGTACAAGTTTCTGAATAACTCACTTCGCGTTTAAAGTGTTTTCTCAGGCCGCGGATACGAATCTGATGTATTTATTTGAGGAAGTCTCATTATTAACTTAGTTTATATGTAAGCAGTCCTTGAGTTATTCAATCCTTGGTCAAGTGAGATAGTTAACAAATACCTCGATGGTAACGAGCGTAATTCCAGATGTTATGATAATTTCGTATATATCACAGCTTTTATTAAATGATCTTGAGGTAGTAAATTTAATATTAACGTGCGACTTGTAAAAACATAAAAATCTCTGCTGACTTGAATAATGTTTATACAGAAATAATAATTTGTAATCGCTTATCAGATAATTCTTTTTTGGAGTAGTTTTAATTAATCATAATAATACACTTTTTAATTAGAGAAATTTATAAAGAGAATTTGTTAACTTGAAACTTTCTGTGAGATATAATATTTTCTCTAACTTTTGATATCATTCTTATAATTTATGCGTAATTATATAACAATAATAACTATCTATTTATATAATGGTTTTTCCTTAACAAAAATTATAAGTCTTATCGCACACTTTTTATTAGATTATTTAACATTTTTACCAGTTTTAATGAATAATTACGAGACTACAATATTAATGATTATTTAATATTTTCTTGAATTAAAAAATAAGTAATTATACATTTTTCTTTCATGGAAAGAATACACAAGCATTAAATATAAGTAAATGGCTACTATAATTACTTATAAATACGAAAAAAAAATTATTTACGAAGAAGACTTTTATTATGACCATTGGAAGAAACCACAGAATTTCAGAGAAATCTGTTGGAGATAATAAAGTTTATAGTAATTGTATTCAGAAATATTTAAAAATGATAAATTCTTATAAGATACATTGCTTTTTTTTTATCAAAAAAAGATACATTGCATGGTAAAGTAAAACAAGTATCTTCATTGCAGATCTTATTTGAAGACCAATTAAATGTATATTTCCAAAATATTAATTAATAGTATTTTTAATGAAAAAAAAAATAAATAAATTATCGGTAAAACCGAGCTCTCTAAAGAAAACGGTACCGAGTGTAAAGCTTGCGTGTATATGGTTGCAAAAGCAAGTTATAAAAAACAAACAAAAAAGCTGAAAAAAGCATATAGAAAAAAAAAGATAATACAATTGTGTCCATTCATGTTGAAACAAATTCAACTGAAGTACAGCATGTATAAAATTTTGACTTAAGTCTGTTAAATTGATTGAATAACGCTGAAATGCGGTGCGCACTCAGCAGAATACTTTGAAACAAAATGGACAGCGCGTTACATGAGGCATGGATTAGTCGTTCCATTAATTTCCGTTTAACGGTTATCTAAAAATTTGCCAAAGCAGAGAACTAACGAGTATATAGTATGCCGAAAATAAAATGAATGCGCGAAGCGAGGCCAAACTGCACGGAGGGATAATTTATCGCTTAATCCGGGCCGCGTTATCGAAAATTCACATTCTAATCTCGTTGAGTGCCAGGCGTCTCGAGTTGGTGGCGCACCAATCGCTCGCCTCCTGACTTACCCCTTGGCGCGAATCACCTTGGCCGTAATTTCCATCCCTTTGATTTTTGCCGAGCCGCTTGGAGTCGAGGCTGTCGTCGTCAGCGTCGTCGTCGCCGGAAACGAAAGGTGCGAGACCAAGGCGGCACTTTACCTCGAATGCCGCCCTGACGATTTAATAAAGATTCTACCTTCGAACTCTTTGATGCCACATTCGCCGGCTTCATCATTTGATAATGGCGTTTGCGCAGCGCGCGTCACTTGGACGTCAAAGCGACTCCGTTCCACTATGCGGGATTTTAATCTCGGGCAGACCTTCCTTGATAAGAACTGCTGCTCTTATAAGGCCGACGTTAGTCATAGACTTTCGGAGAATTGCGTATTTTGGGACGCGTTCGTTTAATGGTGAAGTGAAGGAAATGATTTCCGTTAATGATCTCGCAGCACCAACTCCTCTCAAGTTCTTCGAATTTCAACGAATGTGTATCTTTTCTTATATCATTCGCGATTACGTGAAAATATTCAACTATTAATTTCTGAGTCAATTCAATTAAATAACATTCTACTTTAAAAATAACGTACTCCGAGTAAATATTTTAAATGAATTAATATTAAAATTAGAGATACCTTTAACTTCATATCACTATTAAAGCAAATATTAAGCAAAGCATATTTTAATTACCTTAATATTGTACGTAATATACTTTTGCATTAAAGAAATTAAATATTTTTCTATAGCTTATTTATTTACACACACACACACACAATGTAGTGTATAGGTAGAATTAAATTTTAAACTTTTTAATCAAACGAGTTATTTTTAAATATTATATTTTTTATGCAAAAGTATATATCATGTGCAAGCGCATATTTACAGAAGAATTTAATAGAATATCGTCCTTATTATTTAATAGAGTACAATATTAGATCATAACTCTGTACTACAAAGTGAGGATATTTATAATTTTAAGTTTAGATTTGCGTAATTTATTTTACATAAGCATAAATATTTTAGTAAAATAAAAATGAAATGAATGAGCGTCTGGGTCATTTAACGACAATTATTATTAAGATTGATACCTTTATATTTTATATGATGTTTTGACGTGGCACAGTTATACGCTCTCATACCAATTGGTAAATAATTTCCTTTCGATACGATTCGCCTGCACGAAATATGAGCGCAAGCCCCACCGATTAGACTTGCTGGCCTAGCATTAATATTAATAAAATCTAGGCCTCCGGTATTTATAAACCGTTATCGTCTGCCCGAAAGGTTGTCGGAGAGAGTAGAGGATTATAGGAAAGGAGCAGTTGATCCGCTTGTTCAAGAAAATCGACCGGTTTGCTCGATATACGGAGCCTCGCGCGATCTTCTCGGCCCGCCTTACGAGCAGACACTTCCGTGATATTTGGAGGTCGCGAACGCGACAGACCGAGGAACAACTCCTGATGTGCGAATCTGGAAGCAGGACGATCGGGACACGCGAGTCACTAGGCTCCGATAATAATTCCCTCCATCAAGTCTGCAATTACGAAGAGCCTTAATCCTTTGAAGAGCAAGTAAACACAGCGTTCTCCATCCAGCCGTGGACGACAGTCTCGTTAATTCGCAATATCTCTCTGACCTGGTCGACTTGCCCGCCACTCCTCCGCCGCACTTTGTAATTCACTTCCTCGGCGTCAAAATTCGGGCGGCCACGGCGCGTTATCTCGCTGCTATCGATCATTCGAGGAGGCTTGATAATTAGCAATTAACTATATCCATTAGACGCTAATATAATTACCGCGTTGCTGCGGGCTGCCGCCGACGCCTCGCTCTCTTCACTCCCTCGTGCCCCGTCGTTATACAGGCATGTAGCACCGATTTTGATCCTGGCATTGGCGGTGGCTCCGCGCTTTGGGGGGGGGGCGAGCAGAGGACGGGAGAGGATGATTAGGCAAGTGGGTGGGATCGATTTATTTTCGACCCCAGCCAGGCAGGCGCCCGAATGTACGTCTACCCACTCCCAAAATCTCTTGTAGCCCCCTAGACAGCCTAGATCGCGGGGCTTATTATACAGTAGTTGGCCAAGGTCGCCACACGTGTGACGTTAATCTTTATCTTGCTTATTGCATCCTGATGGATGGTGGACCCGGCGTAGTCAATTTCGATGCTGCAGGTTCGCGGTCAATTTAAAGAGAGTCTGGGAATGTAATGGAGACCTTTTTGCCTTACTGAAGCGCAGAGCTTGTCTTCCGTATATGAGAGATCTGTTAATATTCCATGAATTTCCCTGGATTATAATTAGATGGAATTATTTTCCTTGTTTTATTTTACTACTTAGTTATATTCAAAACGACACCATGAATTATTTTAATTTTTTTAAACAACGTTTAGATCAAGTAATAATTATCACGGAAGCTGCTATAAGGCAATATTATTACAAAGTATTATAATTGTTGTGCGATGATGTTGGATTCTCAAAGGCGCTCGAATCGAAATGCTTCACAAAAATAGATATATTAATAGTTGTTTTAGTTCTTTTTGAATTTTCTCTCTATTTATATTTTTAGCTAATCTCTTTTTGCCAAAATCTTTACGAATAATCCCAGAAAGCTAAACGCTTTCGTAAATCGCGTCGAATTTCCAAAGGAGAATTTTCAGAGTAATTTCTCTCCTTCACCCTGGTAGTATAATAAACTTTATTTTCGGTATAGTTTAAGCTGGAAATGGGGGAAGGAAACGGTAATGCTTTATGAAAATGATTAAAAAATTAATTTACAAAAAGTTCGTGATTCAAAATAACCTATTTACTATAACAAAATATGTAATAAAACGTGCAATAAAATGTATTTAAATTTTAGTATAAAAATAATTTTTTTTATTGGTAGCAAAAGCATTCCATCTATTGTAACCCAATATACTAGAAGGTACGTCGTAAATTACTGTCGGTTATCAAGCAGCATCGGCAAAATTTTAAGGCATTTCTAATTAACGTATAATAGCGTAAAGACTTCAGTTCCTATGTCTTAGCTACTCATCATGCTTAGAGCCCATCAACGCATTACGTCCATAATTCATTTTTTTCGCATCTTTTCCATACTACACCACTGCCACCACCATATCCAATGACACTAACCGCACTACTACTCTCGCTTCCTCCGCTCAATAATTGACAGGCGATTATCGTATAACCACTATCATTAGCATTAGTCATGATCTGCCTCCCCCTCTCCAGGCTCCATAGTAAGATCCTTTTTATCAGAGCAAAGTTTCACAATCGTCCCGCCATCATTGTGCCGTTACAACGAATGAATCCTACGTTCGTACAGTGTCCAAGCGTCAACGAGAGAACTTTCGCATAATTATTCTCCCTCGTGGATTGTTTTAACCATCGATTATTAGAAACTGTCGAGTAAATATAAGAAGCTAGTGTTTAATGCAGTCGGCCATCATGGTTAAGCGCGAGCTTAGGCTATGGCCTTGTAGCAACTTGCAAATATCGCTAATAACGAATTTAGGATTTTTATAGTTCCGCACACGTGAGCCATCCAGTGGTTTTCATCGCCATACTTGATCGAATTCTCTTTTTACGTAATTCTGGGATATCAATGTGGCGGTTTATATATTTTTAGGGACTTAGTTTTACAATGATTGAAAGAGCAATGCTCGTGAATTTTTTCCTCTACATCCTTCTCCTCTACCCGAAATTGGGTGACTATATTAAAAACATTTTTCTAACCATTACGTGACATTATGTCAGATCATCATTTACTTATTAATATATACTACTAAAAATAATTACACCATTGGCTTTTAAACTGTTGGTAGAAAAATTAAATGATAAATAAGCACCTCATCTAAAAACGCTATTAGTCACTTTTGAGACCTCATTATACTTTCATAAACATGAATAGAAGTAAGTAACTTTTTTTTTATTTTCTCTCGTCCGAACTTGTCACTTTGCGAGACAATGATATTGTCCAATTATTAGCAAATTGCTACTAGGTAATAGTTTAGAAGCATTAAATCGATTTAGCATTTATAAATATTTCAAATCGAACACACACGTAAATAAATGCTTAAAATTAGAATTTACAGATAAATAAATAAATTCTCTTTAAATTAATCTTTTTATGCAACTATGTACTTTGCTAGATATAGTTTGACACTTCTTATTGACATTAATTATTATTGCACCGTACTAAAAAAATGAATAGTTTAAAAATTAGATGAAACAATAAAGAAATTCACGTACTACATGTACGAATACGTGTGCAGGAATCATTCTAATTGGTAAAGCTTGAAATCAATGGGAAAAAATTTATATAAAAGCTAAAATATTTCTCACTCGTTATTCGAAAAGTGCATTAACTGTAAATGACGAGTTCACGCGTAATATAATTTAACGATTGATATTTACTCATGAGAATAAAAATTGAGTTGACTAGAGTTATTTAACTGTTGATTGCGTTGTAAAAATGTTCATGTGAAAATAAAGTCAATAAAAGCCGGACGTCGAGCATTTCTCATGAAAACGTAAACGCGCTTGAATTGTCCGTATGCACCAAAGGAATACAATTATGTAATGCGCTAAGAGTTGTGGTGTCGGCAGCATGGCGTAACGATAGAAACATCGCGTGTATTCTCATTAAAAATGATCGCAACGTTAATTGTTCTATTAAAAGTGCTTATAGCGGTTTGAAATATCTTGCGGCTGTCCCTGTAATGTTTGCATGGCGCGCATCGAGGCTATAACTTTACGTTACAGCGAAGCGCTAATTAAATAGATTATTTCATTTCGTGGGCGATCGAGTAGCGTCAATACGTTTAAAATTAAGCCCGTAGTTTTAATCGCTCGTATTAATATTCGATTTTTTTCCGTTCAACTGTCTCACGATCCCACCGCTACGGAAGCCGAAGGCCACAGATTTAAACGCTTGTGAAATAATAGTGACGAGCCAACGCCGACATAGCCTTCAATTTTGATACTGGATTGAGAATGTGTTGCGGGGGAGTGGCGGCGCTTTGATGGTGATGTTCTTTGGTGGAGAGAGGAAAAATAATGGCGACGAATAAATAATCGCCGAATCAATTTTCTCGCGTACTCCGTCTATTTTCAATGCTTCATTCGTGTGAATCCAGAATTTTACATATAAATTCGTTTCACCGTACGTTTATATACTTAATGTATTTAGTGTAATGTAACGAGTTGATGGAATGGGGCTTGAAAAAATAAGTTGTCGAGGGCCTGTAAAGGAAAGTCCTAATCCAAGTAAATTTGTACTCCTTGTGTTGAATGCACACATATTCATTAATTGTGCTATACCGACGAAGAAGGCACAGCGCTATTGGAATGCCAGACTTTTGTTGCGTTACTAACTATGAAATGGGTCAAATTACGCGTTTAACGTTCGCATGTCAGAGATTGTAAATTCACTTGATATCTCCTTCAGTCACACATGAGCACCAAAAATGATTAGAGCTTTCTTTTTTAGCACGTAGTAAAAATCAATATTCGTAATGAGCTGTGAATCGTTTGACGAATGCGAACGGCCGACCGAGCCTTAGCGAATCGTGGCCGAACTTTGGCCGCGCGCACCTTCTACCAAAGATCCAGGATGCCTAACGGTCTGCTGCAGACGGCAAGGCCTTCCGTCCGCGCATTGCATAACAGCAGATCAGTCAAGCAGCGCCGAACGAAGACAGGCGTTTGCGCCACGTGCAATTATGATAATGGTAGGCCACACACATACGCACACACAGAGCCCCCCGCGTCAATCGTGGCCTGGCGCCACTGCCATCTGCGTGCAAGCCTGGAAATGACGCAGAGCGGTGATGGCGGAAGGGGCATGGCACAAAAGGGGGTAGAAAGTGAGAGAGAGAGAGAGAGAGAGAGAGAGAGAGAGAGAGAGAGATAGAGGCAGCGAGGGACAGAGAGACGTCCTCGCGTTTGCGTTAATTCTACTAGTTCTGATATCGTCTGTATTTAAACAGCCAACAGAGCACAGCTCGTGTATGGACTCACGGAACTCAGAAAGTGGCGGCACCAAGGGGGAAGGAGTCGCTGCCGCGAATAAGGAGGGACCGCGACGGGAAATCTGCATAATATAACCAACTATTGTTCAAATAGACGAAGCTCCACAGATTCAATTACCATTGTGATACAATTAATGCTGGAAATTTCATCAAATTGTGCGAGAGCGGGTGTCGAAGCGCAGCCCCTGCTGTCTCTTACGTATGCATAAGTGAGTTTTCCATGGACGGCATCGCCAGGGAAAGGCGCGTTAGCTCTGATTTTCGATTTTCAAGAAAATCCGAAGGCAAACGGGATGCGATAGTCGAGGGTCTGCCGTCACGAGATGGACAATGTTTTCCCAGAAGCGAGAACGTGTCTTTTGTTAATGCCGTCTATCTCCTACAATTCAATTACATTAGCATTACTCGAACCCTTCTTTCGATTTTCTATTCGTTATTAAGCAGCTTACGTCCTTTCCTGATAATAATTCATTTATCATGTACTCGTTATATTTTAGGCTTCTGAATAGTTCGAAATCGAATTCTATTTCGAAAAATTCGCTCTGATTACGTTGATTGCATTCTCGTAGATTCGGGTAGGAAATTGAGCTCTTCGCCAAGGTTTTGAAATATCTCAGGATGAATGTTTAAAAACAAAAATTAGGGATATAATTATTTTATTTTATAAAGTAAAAATGCAGCATAGAGTCTGATACTATACTATAATATATTTAAAAAATTTTTTTTTTACATTTTATGAACAGTAATGTGTATTTTATTTTCTGTTAATGTATGAGTACTAAACTAGTGACAACTCCATATCATGTGTATATACGTATACATATATATATATATGAGAGAGAGAGAGAGAGAGAGATCGACTAGCCGCGCGACTCTCTTGTAGGAAGCTTGACACCTCCTTTAATCGTCCCACGGAGAGGCTATCCAGAAACTGCTCAATATACGTGCCTTATGATATAGGTATATCATCTACCGATTCACAGTAATGCGCAATTCTGTATGCGTCCGTGGCCGTTTGTCGGCGATATTAGCGATACGAGCTGGCGGGTGGGGCAGGTTGAACCATCGTAGGTTGAGTAAGCCTGTGACGGTATTAAGGACGTGTTAGGGTTGTCGAAGGATACCTCGGGAGACGACAAAAGGACTGCACGCATCCAGACGAACTGATGGACAACGCCATATTGTCCTGGAATTGCTTTACTAGAATGCCACTCCACGAATCTCTCCCAGTTCCTCTTTAACTATTAATTGAGTTCTCCTGATTTTCTCCTTGCATTCCCATTCGTGCTCGGCCCTGCTCATTTCGACGTTCATTATTTTTCCCTCCCTCTCGCGCTTTTCCCCTTGTGGAATCGTCAGGCCCGGCGCCGAAAATCGCCTTGCAAGCATGCCGCTGGATTCTGAGCCGGCGCCCGCGGAAAAGAAAGGTACGCGGATGACTCGGGCCGTCTTGGTAAAGGGCGGGCAGCAGATCGGTTTCGTTCGCCAGAGCGCATAAAGAAGGATCAGCCGAACATGTCGGCGCATCGCCATCGCCGCGCGTGTACACAGGCTCTGCGTGCGCTCGCATATACGCCATACGAAGTCCATGCAGATTTCGGTAATTTCGGACGTCCATAGCGCGTGATGCGGGAAGTTGTGTGTCGAGGGGCTGGGTGCCACCCTCCTGGCCAGTTACTGGAGACGTACATAGGTGCGGTTCCTCGTTCGGTCTACTCCGGACTTTACTCAGTCGAGGCGATGGGCACACCGTTCCTCCTTCCTCCGCGTTTGTCTCGCTCTATCCGAGTTAGTAGCCTCGCCGTAGCGCGAAGCCCGGCCTGCCTTCCACCACCTCATTTGAATTTCTAATTAGGAAACCTCCATGCAATTATTGGATTAATGTAAATTACGAGAGCTGGCTCGGTCTCCGCACCACCACCGCACAAGGCTCCTACGCCCTCCCTTTCATTCTCCTTCTCCCTCTCCAGCGTCATCCATCCCTCGCCCTCTCCTATTTCACTTTCTCTCTCTCTCCCTCTCCCTCTCTCTCTCTCTCTCTTTCCTCTGCCTCTCGCTAAGCCCTTGCACTCGTCCGCTCTCTTTCACTTCGGATCTCCCTTCCTATGCTCTCTGCGGGGGGTTGGGGATAA
The DNA here is from genome assembly GCA_018907135.1 of Kradibia gibbosae. NCBI lineage: Eukaryota > Metazoa > Arthropoda > Insecta > Hymenoptera > Agaonidae > Kradibia > Kradibia gibbosae. The sequence continues at coordinate 3,565,373 of JACCHX010000008.1, read as the reverse complement.
TTAAAATCCGTTGATTAATATGTAAATTTAATAAGATTACTGTTCTAGGAATGCTCGATGCAGACGAGAGCGACCGGGGGAGGGTGGATACGAGGCAGCGTTGGCTGGATACGGTGGCTGGGACGGAAAGGTGGAGTGGTCGATGGGTGGTCAGGACATACAGCGAACCCATTCGCGGTGCCCTTCCGCCCCTAGCCCTTTAGCGCTGCGTTTTTCTTACCGATGTGTGGGTGTCTCTACGTGGACGCTTTTCCGTGGTGTTGGTACGCTACCGTGACCACCCCTTATCGAATTCCCTGTATTTTCATTTATAAATTAATATGATTTTTGCAAATTCATTAATACCCTTTTTTAATTATACTTAGCCTTAATTGTGATTGCTTCTCTCCTTTTGGTTTCCAGTCAAAACGTTCCCATTAATAATTCATTTGATAGTAAATTTGATGAGCTCATGACTATAAGTTGACGCGTATCTATACAACTGGACAGGCGTCGCTGCGAAAGTTTTGTAAATTATGATTATTAAAGAAATATATTTCGTATTCTTTTCGAGGGATATCATTGTACGCTAATTTTTTAATTATGCATGCACTATTTTCTCATCGTAACTCGTTCGCGAGGTCACGATTTACAAGCTCTTGTAAATTTCTGTATTTATTGTAATTTATTAATTACCTTCCCTTGTTTGTAATTTAATGGTAATACTTTATCGAAGCGTATGGACTTTGTTATGTCATTTCCATAATGAACGTGTATTTTTTTTATTCAAAGTCTTCAACATACTGGATAATTTATGTATATCGACCTTTACAATTGCAGACAGGATAGAGAGTTGCCCGTAATTAGCATTGTCCAGTGTAAGAAGTTTATAATGGGAATGGAGTCAAGCGGAGACACTAATTTAGAGGGATCGACGGATTCTATAAAATACGCAGTTATCGCGAGTAGATGCACCACAAAACAAAAGAAGCGCGAGAAAGAGGAAAAAAACACACACTGCTGTTTTAGTACGTTTTTTCGACAATCACCCTTGCTTAACCTACCCTCTTTGATCTCCTATGCAATCGGTCCTTATTTTTTTTCTTGATCCTCGTGGTGCGACTAGTACACACAAAGGCACAACTTTTCGACATGGTTGAAAAGCTCGATATGATCAGCCGAAAGCCGCGTAAGGTATCGGTCTTAATATGGCGCAAATAATCGTGTACTCCATGATTCATCGTGGCCGACAATGCATTCTTATTACCACCAGCAAAAGCGCGCACAAACGCGCATACAAATTCTTAAATTGATGCTTTTATAGGAACAGGGTTGATTTTAGCGAGTGTCCTGCTCGCATTGCTTTTCAATCAAAAAGCGATGCCTCCTGTTGGCAGCAGAGGATTTTTACAATATTTTGATCAAAGGCCGCCGATTTTCTCGGCACCGTCGACTCCTAGTGCCTAGGCCACGTCGAAAGAAAAACGAGCCCATCGTTGCTCGCCATTCCATGAGCGACCTCGCATAATCACTAGCATATTATCTCGTTGGCCTCGATTCGCAAACGGCGGAATATTGCGTACTACCATATTAACCCTTGGCACGTGGTCGGTATAAAGGAGTATATAGTTCTGAGGGAGATGAGGCCGGGGCTTGAGGGCTAACGGCTGATTTTTCAGTCACGATCCCTCTTTTTACAAGTATTACCCCCTCCGTAGGAGCTGGCGACGATACCTCCTCCTTCCGCTCATTCTCTCCCTACCAATTTCACAAGGCAGAGGCTCAGCCGCTGCTCCACGCGTTCGTCTGCGCGACGCATTCCGTGCTTGTTTTCGCCCGTCAGAAAAAAGTATCGGAATCGTTGTTCTATCGTCCGCCCTTTTTCTCTCAATTCTGGTACGCCAACGCCGAAAAAAAATCGATTTTACAACTTGTATGGTCGCCGAGCGTCCGAACACTTTACAACCGCGGCAGGGGCACAGATGCAGTGCAGTCGAGACTTGATGGCCGTTTGCTTTACGCATCTTCCCCTGATAGGGATTTCCATTTTTTTAACAATTTACTTCTTTCATATGAGTGGACCTCTATTGAATATGAAGCAATGCTTTGGGGAAAAATGTGTAGTATCATTCAGATTTCGTTGGGGCGAAAGCGAAAATTCCTTCTTTTAGTTTATGCGGTAAATATTCGTATGATTAAATAAATATATATCCCTAGTATAATTGTATCATATAAATTTTTAAACAAATTATAAATCTTCTATTCTAATATTTATTTTTCTTAAAAATAAGTTATTAGATACTTGAATATATGAATATGATAATTAGCATTGTTAATATTTTAATACATGAAAATCTAAAATTAATTAATATTTTGGAATCGATGAACCAAGAAAATTTTTTATGTATTTATATTTGTTCATACTATATACATATTTACACACTCATTCACTCAAACACACATACACATACACACCCACAGATATATATATATATATATATATATCTATTTTTACAGTAAGTAATTTTATGACATATACAATGTAATATATATGTAATCTTTTATCTATCCATTTGTAATTCTAATTTTATGATTCAGGCTTTTTACACAACCATAATCATTATTGAATTTCTTATCTAATTACTCTTAGGACTAAGAATCGTAGATGCAAGAAATATCATTAAAAAAATCTGTAATATTATAAAGAAAATTTTATATGTAAGCTATTATAAACTGTATAGTAACTTAGTTACCAAAATTAACTATAGTAAATATGATACCGGATAAACAATCATACAAAACCGTATAATTATTATCAAAAGTATTGCATAAATGTTTACTATTCTTCGCATTAATTTTATTAAGACTTTATGGTATCTGATAATATTTGTATCCATAAAAAAATTACTCCTGCTCTATTTCACTTTCAATACAAACGATGATGTAAAAATAAATCTGTTTATGAAGTTTGTTAAATTAATATAGGTCACAGGAAAGATAAAGCTATTTTAAAATACAGGAACTACTTATGAATGACTGTAAATAATGTAATCTGTTTGTTTGAAATGTAAATTTGAGTGCCATCGGTAAAATATCCAAATGAAGTTAGCAAGCTTAATAAATTGAATTTGTCAGTGTCAAATATATATTTTATTTCATAAGCCAGTTCGTGCCGAGCTTATAACAAGTACCGAAATGATAATAAACCTGTTAATGTGTTAATAATCACATACAATTTTCTCAAAATACATATCCGTTGTTTGTAATAGAAAGGCAATGAAAAAAAAAAAAAAAAAATGAATCGATGCGCTTTTCAGGTATAGGATCAAGTCCATATACGAAATTGATTCAACAAGGAGATTAATATAAAATGAAATTATGTACGGATTTTTCGCGTTAAAATTTTTTAACTCCATGCGCGCATATACACACAACAATTATACATATACATAAATACGTACGCGTCAATATGTGTGCGTGTGCGTGTGCGTGCGCGTGTATTTACTCTTTTTTTGTTGTTATATATGACGAATGCATTCAATGAGTGGCAAATTCAATCGCTTCGTTTTCGAGGGATGCATCACTGTCATCCCTTTCAGTCCCCCTCGGCAACAAGGTAACCGAGCTCGCTCTCGTAACGACGACCCCTCTAAAACGTACATTATAAGTGTGAGGATATACGAGAGTCGTGTAGGGAAATTTTAAAACCCATAAACATAGGCTCGGACACAGGCGACTTCGTCTGCTAATAAACTCAATAAAAATAATGCATTCACGGGAATTCGCAAATGGACGTCGTCATTTCATTTGAAAGTTCGCCATTCGCGGAGCCGTACAAAGACCGGCTGAGTAAGGTAGGCAAATGTGCGGAATTGTCGATTACCGGGCTCCGCGATACTAATTGTTAAAATCGAGAGTAGCTATAATTGACGTTTCGTGTTAATGTGAGGGCGGTCTCTCGCGCTCTCTTCGAAATGGCAGGCAGATTTTAATTCCGAGGTCGATGACGTAATTTCGATAGATGAGAACCGATCTCGGTGAACAAACGAGCAACGTTTTTGCCGGAAAAATAAGGGAGCACGTATTTATTAAAATCCGAAGAAGTTCGCCACAGATCGCCACTACGTAAAGGCTAGTGAACTCCCGTCTACTTTGACAGTCCACATTTCGCAAATTCTCAATGGATTTGCTGGTACTCGACCGATCTTATATTGTGCAGTCGACTAATGCGGCATTGCCGAATGCGAGGAATAAAATGATAAAATGATTAATTTGCCTGTATGTCGTTCAAATTTTTTCCTGACTATTTGTTATCTTCAATTTGCATTTAAATCAAGTATTTTCACAGATATTTTCACCGATTCCATTAATATTATTTTGCAAAGATTATCCCATTTCAATTGCAATTTATACTTTGTATTAGTATCATTCGACATTAATATATGCAGATAAAAAATTCTCTATCTATATTTTATGTGAGTGCGTAGGATTTGCGAAATATCTTAAAATGTAAGCTTATCCAATCTGACGGCAATAAATTATGATAATTTTTATTAAAATCACCTTTCTCTATTTATATTTACTAACGGTTCTATGTGCCTTATATTATTTACCGGATCAATCTTATTGTAACGTATATCCAGGGAACTAAATATTAAATGTTAAGTACATTAGTTTTACGAAGAGGAAATTAGGCCACTTAAATTTATTTTGATATAGTATGAAGAAGCACGGCTTTGCCAATTAACACTCTATTAACTTTTAACGAGTTTTCTGCAAGCACAATGACGAAAGAAGGTGTGAAATAATCGATCCTATCAATCTTTAATTACCATCCATTAATTGTACGTTGTCCTTTTTATTGTCCTGATCGATAACATAATTATAACAAGCAAAACTGATTTCCATTTATGATCTCGATGGATAGGTCAATTTTTTTTTATTCATTTAGCCATACGCTAGCGGTCGAGATAAGTACCAACCACGGGGAATATCCCAAGGGAGAAAAAGAAGCAAGCTATCGAGTTAAGCTTGAAATTACGTGAAAAGAGTGCAAGTGCGGGAAAACGATCAGTTTTATACGTATTTTGGTAGGTACGTGTAACTGCATTTGAAAGCGACACCTTGGTATTGCATAATGCCCGGGAACCTCAGGACCAACCCTCAATTGCTCCGCCCTTGCAATATAATAACATTAGGCTTTATTTAGGTTGTAGTTTAACTTTAAAACACGACTCGTAGTAATTATGCGGGGATTGAAACAATGCCCGCGGCTCTCGCCGTGATATATTTGCTCGCGACTTTTTTGCAAGACAAAGGCGACTTGTATCGCGCATTTCGCCTACACCTCTCTCAAGTCCGACCGACGTTATTTCACCTTCCCGACGTAGTTCTCTCCTTTGTTAATAATAGTGGTTTTTCTCTCGTTCTTTTCTTTATCTTCCTTTCTTTTACTTTAATTTCTTTTTTTTTCGTAAAGAGAAGCTTGGCACGACTTTGTTCCGACGGAAAGGGCGTTAGTTCGTAGATTATTGAAACTATTTGAAGTTTTAATTATAATCATTGATGATAATAGTTTTTATAGTCAAGCAACATCGAATTTTTTGAGAGTACTTCGATTAAACTGTACTTATACACTTAAAAAATTCTGGTTTGAAAATTTTTTTAAAAAGAACAATACACTTATTGGAATAAATAATTAATATTTTCGTATATAGAATATTTTCGATAATATTTGTTAAGTAAAGTTTGGATAATACATAATTATCTAAATTTATAGAACTTATTAGAATTATGGAACACATTACCATACATTCTTTAATTTTTAATTATTATGGATTTTTCATTCATTTAAATAATATATAGAAAATGTTTGATACATTAGTCCTGAAAACTACAGCATAAGCTTGTTTTTTATAGATTCAATTTCCTATTTTTGTTTACTCAATTTTCATACTAAGTACTGTAGTTAGAAAAAATTTCCCTTTTTTAAAATACTACGTAACTTTATGTAATTTATTAAATTAGTTTTATCGAATAATGATAACTAATTAAAAAAAAAAAATATATATATAATTCTTAATTTAAATATAATTATTACGATTAATAGCTTATAAATCTATTTTTATTTATTAACCAAATTTATTTTGAAGACATATATTTTATTTTGTGGTTCTTATGATTAGAAAGGAAATCCAAACTCTATAAGTTGTGTAATAAAAAATTAAGCATAAAATCGATAATGTATATTCAATTAACATTTCTAGTAAATTTTGAAAAATTTCATTTTTTGTGAACATGTTCATCGAGAAATTAATCATTAGAGTGTATTAAAACGATTACTTATATAAGTTTTATACAAGTTGCAAATAATGATATGATTTTTACGAATCAAACCTTCATCCATTGAATAAATAACGTTTCTATGTATTCAGTCTAATGCATTAAATTAAATTTAATTTTGGTATAAGTTTTAAATAAAATTTCAGAAGAAAGTAGAGCATTAAAATTATTTATCCAACGTAGTTTGAAATACGAAAAAAGAAATATAACTAACAAAATTATAATAAAGAAATTGATTATTTGAAAATGTTGGATAATGTTTTTACCGTAATAATTGTTTCGTTACTGTAAATTTATGTAAAATAATCTGCATAAGTATAAATGTGAATTGTACGTAACATTTGCATGAAGTTGAAAGAAAAATGAAACTAAAGCGGAATTTTTTTTTCAAATCTTCATTTTGATTTATTTTTCATTTTATTTCATTTTGTCGCCAAGAATATAATGTTTGCTATAAACAAGATCATTAATTAAGAAAAACAATGTATAATGCGTGAGTACAAGCTAAAAATTCTTAACACATTGAAATGAAGAAAAATATGACAAGATAAACATATATTAAGAATACAATGAATTGTATAATACAAAAATTATGTAGAACGTTGACAAATGCATCTGTAGTAATAAGCAATACCCAGTTGCATCTCAAGAAATAAAGTAAGCATAATTATTAGTCACCACTGTAAATTGATTAATTATTATGAGAAATTATTTATTGTTTTAGGTGAGTTATCCGAACGGGCCGCAGTCATCCGATTCCTTACTAAATGGAAAAGACTCACTGGTAACGTACCACTTTTTTTTTATAATAAAGCTTGAGAATCGACTATTTAAAAAGAAACATTAGAAAAAATAAACAGATGATTACGCAGAACTTTTGTTACTAGTTTACTGGAAGTTATCGAATGCATTCCATCGCGCACGTAATATTAACATTCGCAGGATAGCACGCGCACATCAAAGTTCATTACAGTAAAAAAGTTAAAGCGAAAAGAAAAAGAGATGCGTAAACAAATAAAAGGAGTGGTAGAATCCGCAGACCAGACACAACCAGTAACGGGCGCATTAAAATCTTATGGTATCAGTTTACGTTCAATGCACGCCAAGCGTGAATCGTTGTTCGCGTCGCTTGCACCGGGGGCATTTATTAAAATGATAATTTTGTGCACGCGCCAACAAAAAAGGAGGAAAAATCAAGTGAGCCGGGGCGGGTGGTTCGGCGGGCGGCCGTAGTAGTGAAATAAAGCCCAAAAAAAAAAAGAAAAAAAGAGGGCAGCCACGACAATACGACGGTCTCTGCCCATCAGGGCCGCGGGGGTGCGCGCGCGTCCCTACGCCTGTGCAGGGGCTCGTTCGGGGCTGTCCAAGGGATCCGTGGGTCGCGTATCTGTTTGTTACGTGTCGTTGCTCATGGATTCCCCTGTGCCCTTTACGCGTCTCTCCCGGCCCCTCTCCTGCTCTTTCCTGGGCGAGAGAGCGAGCGTATGCGTCCGTGGATTTTAATAAACCCGGATGTTACACATTGAGGCGCTCCGCTGGTATGGGCACGCGCGTGTGCAGTAGGAGGCCCGCTACTCTGGCTCTCGCTCTTTGTAAGTATAATTTCCAGGAGAGCGCGCCGATTTTTAAATATAGCGTCGTAGGTTTGGACGCCAATGAGTACGTGCACACGCGCGCAACACCAACTCCTTGTGGATCGAAGCGGGGCGGAGGAGGCGGGCCGCTATTCGGGGTCTCGGGGGTTGGGGTTGTCGGGCTGGGCGTCGGCGGCGGTATTGGGGACGGGGAGGGGGACGGGCAGTCGGGACGGGTGGGCGAGTCAAAGCTTGCCGCAAAAGCTTTGGCTGGCTGATCCACGAAAAAAAGAGGCGAGGCTCTCGCCATCCGTGGAATCTTTTGTTATTTAGCGAATTTTTTGATCATCGCCGGTCGCGTCTATAATAGTTCGGATAGATAGCCCCTCGCTCTTTCACATGCGCGGATTCTCCCTCTAGCTGACGGCCTCCCTCTACAGCGGTACGCGCGGAAAGGTGTCGAGTGCATTTGAATTTGGTGCACGGCCAAAGCCCGCAGCAGCCGTTTCCTTCTTTCTCCCACGCACTTGGTCACTTTTCTCTCCTCCCCGGCTTCTCCACGATACCCCTTCGCCGTCTATCTCTCTCTCTCTCTCTCTCGCTCCCGGGTTTTTCCCTTTTTACACGAGCCGTACATGCAGGCTCGTCCTGTCCTTCCGTGCACGTGAATATCGCTCGGCGGCCAGTGAAACGGAAGCGGAGGTGCTTATGGGCGCCGTGGAAAAAAAATACGTCGGAATAGAAACCGGGGGAGAAGCCAGCCGAGTAAAATGGAGAACAAAGAGATGAAGCGAGTGCGCGAATCTAACAGCCCGGGCTGCAGCAGCTCATTCGTGCACGACACACGTACATGTACCCGGTCCGCTCTGTTTTGTCTATATAAGTTTATCTATTCTCTTTCATCGGTTGAATGAAACAAACAAAAAGAATGAAAAAGAGTGAAAATGGCTTGGACTACGATCAGTAGCCGGTCTCATTTTTATATCTTTTTTTCAGCGCCCACACATTAATCGATGTTTCGTTTTCGATAAATTCCACCTTTTTATGAGTATGCCTTTTTTCTGTTCGCGAAACGAAAAGGGAATTCGAAGCACCCTCGTCGATAAGCCCACGATAAATTTAACTTTATCAAATTTGTTTAAATCACGGCATATGGAAAATATTTCTTGGTCGTTTTAACTCTTTCTTAGGCGCTTGCGTCTGCAGCCATTAATAGGTGACAGCGATCACGTGTCCCCAAAAATACGCAACCAACAAATCATTATTATTTATCACTGTTGATTCGTAGCAGACAAACGAGGCTTCGAATAAAATAAAATGTAACAAAACATGGAAAGTAGGAAAAGAAAAAAAGAAGTCTTCGTAGAAGTCTAACGGGGGAAAAAAAAAACAAAAATAAAAAAGGTCTAGCTCACTTCTTTCAACTATTCAACTTTACGCATAAAACAAAATTTTACCCGCTCTCGTATCTCCAGAGGCATTTCTAAATATAATCGTGGCAAAAAATTTCGCAGGACCGCTTGCCCTTGCGAGCCTTCGCTCCCGACACGCGTAAGTAATGAAACGTGTTCCCGACGTATCACGCACTCTCTTTCTCCCTCTATCTCCCTATCTCTCTCTCTCTCTCTCTCTCTCTCTCTCTCTCTCTCTCTCTCACTCACAATCCCTCCTTCCCTAAGCAACACTCTTTCCCGTTTTTATTGGAAATAAAATTAGACGTCGCTGAAGGCGCGAGAAGAGCGCCAGCCGTTTTAATTGGCTCTCGAAGGCCACATATCGTGAAACGCGATTAACGTTTCCACCCTCTTCCCCGCGACCTCATGTAGATAATTGTGCGGACGCGTTCTCCTCCACCTCCTGTCGTCCTCACCGCCGTCGTTGTCGTCGCCGTCGCCGTGGTACTCCTCCTCCTCCTCGCTACTTCTCATCTCGCGCCTCCTCTCTTATCACCCCTAGTAGCAACAGTTTGTCATTAAAACAAATTAGACTTTTCGCGTGCGTCCGCGCGCCATACACGAGCGAATAAATTTCGGGAATGCCGGCCAAATACCGAAACGAGGAGTCAACTTCTGGCTAAGGGGATGAAGGGAAGATTTCGTAATGGCGGAGTCGGGGAGGGGCAGGGAGGAGAAAAAATAACATTGCTGGGGGACAGTGAAAGATACTCTTTAGAGTATAGAGGCGCGGACGCATACACAAATGCTTCAGGTGCCGGATGTATAATGGGCGTCGGTGTATCACAGCCAGCTCGAAATATAATGAGATTTCACGGCGTACCTCGCATAAAGCGTTGGTGGTAATGGCAGACGGGAGGCTAAGAGAGGGCGCACCGGAACAAAAAAGCACGTCCAAATATATTAATTCGAACGTACACATACTTCGGGCGCCTACTGCTTTATCTGGTTTAGTGTCCGGAGCTCGGGCTTTTTAAAAATTTCCCCACGCCGTCGGATACAATCTCACCCAAGCGACAATGTAAAGGAGGTCTGACGACGGGACATCACGTAATATGAGTTACATGCTCGAGATTCACTAGCCGTTAACTCCGTATTATCTGCGGTTGGATTATTTTTTCTTAGCTCGGAAGGTTCCTTAGAGTCCATAAAACTTACATTGGTTTCATTAGATATTGCACCTGCACGACAAAATTTTATAATCAATAATTTTTTTTAGAAATCTTAACTTCGAGTGACATTAATATTGCCCACCGAGGTGGCAACGGTAAAATAACTATTATAAATGATTAATTAATTCATCTATGCATAAATCGAATACGAAACATGAAAATTCGTTTTCATGTTAATCGGTGTTACAATATTAAACTTTATTTGGGACACTCGCACCGAAATTCTATATGCCAGAAACGAACTTTATTTAAGAATAATTTTTTAGATATTTATCTAAAATATCGATGCACTAATTTCTAATTCTATATTATACAAGTATGAAATTAAATATATTGATATGGAACATTATTACTACTGCAATACATTATCCTCTGCTCACGGTAAATCCGAATCATAACTAATATATGAATTAATTCGAAATACTTTTGATGTATCATTTGCCTTGGGTGTATTTATAGAATGGAATAAACTAACAAAAGTGGAATTCAAACTTGTGAGAGTACAATGTTGAGTTTTATAAAATTCGCGACCCACGCATTTTTATGCTTTTCTAATATATATATATATATATATATGTATTTCTAAAAATGAATTTGCGATAATTTATATACAATACAATTGTAGTAATACCTGGACTGATAGGCTAGATTTCTATTAAGTACGCGTGCGTATTTTAAAAGACAGCTTAAATTCGTACTCAAAACTGTAATACTGCAGTGGTTATACAGTATGTTTGAAAATAGCGATAAATGTACAAATTAAATGATGTGAAATTAGAGAATTCTGTAAAATGAATTGTCCAATGAAGCATTTAGAGCTATTAGAGTAGAGCTCTAAATGAGATATAATATACTTATAAACGTTGAAATAACATATTGCCTACAATATTTAATTACATCGCTAAAATCACGGAAGTAAAAATAATTTTATCACATTTTTCATTTAATTGATATCTGTATAAGTTTTTGAAATGAGTTTTTAAACTATAGTAAATCAGTGTATGCTTAATTGGGGAAACTTGAAAAGCTTAAAATAAGGAACTTTAAAGGTTTTCACATTAATTAACTCCAGCGGGATCGTATGCATCTTATAGACCCTTACAGCTGTAGCTGACGGGATAAACCATCACAAGCGAAACGTCCGATTTGACAAAGCTACTTAATGTATGTAATAGAAAGCCATCCACGGAGTAAAGTCGAGGAGTTTGTCAGTTACAAGCGACGTCTCTCCCCCCGTTACTATTGACTTTAATGAATAAATTAGCGCATGAGAGACGTCGCTTTCGTCAAGCACCAGAATCCACATTTACCGTCCTTGTGAGCGTGCTTTACGCATAACTACGCGCTTCATCTTGAAATACACGCTGCTATTCTTGGATTTTGAAGACGCTGCTGTTCATAAATATGAAAGGAAGATATTGAAACAATAGTGGGTTAACCATACAGAAAACCAAACGAGCCGACCAACTAGTGACCTTACTCTAATATATTATTCAAAGAATAATGTTTCCGTAGAAATATTTATTGATTGAAATTGTAAATTATAATATTCAACGAGTCTTCTCTTTAAAAAAATCAAGTCACTAGAACTGTTTAATTCTTTTATTAAATTATATCGATTTCATGTGAATGCTGAAGTGACCTGGCGAGTCATGTAAGGAATTTTATCACAATTAATTCAGCTATAACCTTTATAGTATCAACGATTCAGCAGCATTGACTGGATTATTTGTAATTAAAAAATGCTAATTTCTAACGAAGAAAGTATATTTAACTTCCCTCGATGTCTAATTTTGTACGACTGCTTCATCGTTTCCATCAAGCAGTAAAATATAGAAGGATAGTAGATATGGCGAGGGCAGAGAGAAGGAACTCGAACACTCGATAAGTGATTTGGACCACGCAACTGGAGGTGAATGTACGAAAATTCGGTTCGTCGAATATTTTAGCTCCTCCTTCTCTGGAGCACTGAAGCTGTTTTGAGTATATGCTCGGGAGTTAGCACTGCTCCAGAAGCTACTTGTACACAGTAAAATCCAATAAGGGCATCTCGGATTCTGGCAACAGAGTCGCACGGGGGAGTTGAGACAGACAGTTACATAGATAGAGAAAGAAAGACAGAGAAATAGAGATAAAGAGAAAGAGATGGAGAAAAAGATAGAGAAGAGATAGAAGCGAGAGAGGCTCAGCTCGTAAAGTACAGGAAGATGCATACCGGGATATTAAGGCCATTATCGCCGTTGCATATTCATGCTGTATTATAATGAAAATACACTTTATTACTGAAGATTAACAGCTTCTTACGGGTTAACGCACAGTTGCCGTAAAGAGCCACGATCCTTTTCCTCGACGCACTCGTCATTTCGCCCGCTGTAGAACCCATTCAGAATCGTCGTTTTCTTCTACTGCCAGTATCGACACTCTCCTGCTATTCTTGAATTTCCCTTACATTTAACTTTCAATGCTTTGGGCTGTTTTCCTAATTTCGTATCAACCAAAATAATGTATCCCTCAAAAGTGTTCGCATTAAGATCATCGCAATTTTCAAAATACTTAAACAAAAACCATGCCTCGAGTTCATTTAAATCGAAAAATTTTTTTAGAGACCTTTTTGAATTATCACAATTGGAAATAATAAACTCTACTGGAACTATTGTTTAATAATTTGTGGATTTTTATTGTACAATAATACGTTTTGCTTGAAGGTAGAGCATTATTTAGTATTGATCTATTTCTTAATGGAAATTGAGAATAAATGTAAATGTCTTCATTACCGATTCGTAATGCTGTCCACTTTATAAATAAACGCTTGTACGTATTGATTGTAATTTACGGCTGCTTTACGAGAGGTCGAGCACAGTCACAGCAGAAAATTATCAAAATTTAAGAAAATTCATTTATAGAAAATACCTATTGCAATATATTTTGAACATTCAATTCATTATAATTTTCATTAGAAGATGTATGAATGCATCGAAATAAATTTCTTAGCATTAAATATATAAATAAGATAATTATTACAAAAGATTAGGCTACTTATTTGAATATTTTAACAAGAATCATAAGACTACAATATTTCAGTTTTCAAAGAACTTATATACACAACAGAGTTGTAAAATCGTTCTTGTTAATCAATATTCTCGTTCTATCGTGTACAAATCACGTGACAAAACTGAAAGTTTACGTGTCGTAAATAAGTGAATAATTCATTCTTCGTACGCTTGTTAACTCTAGTCAAGGAGAAACAGGTGGAAGAATAAGAAGAAGAGAAGTGGTGGAGAGGAAGAAAAAGAAGAGGCGAAGAAGTAGAAGAGCGCGGCGGGGCAGGAGGTGCGCGAGGAGGGAAAGAAAGATGGTAAAGAGGTTCGCGAAAAGGACAGCAGCTCGCGCGAAAGTTAAACAGCAGAGCGTGGCGCGAGGAAGGGAAAGACAAAAGTGAAGAAACGATCGACACGCGAAGGTAGTGAAGCGGCGAGGCAGGACGAAAGCCTGCCGTGAATCTACATAATATCGGTAATGCTCAGAATGCCAGTCGCGTAAATGCGGCAGCTCTCGTATGTTCCGGGGAGCTCCGCAAAATTCTAGCCCCAACTTCCCGTCTGCTAAAACTTATTTATTAATTAATTTCACTGTTAACAGACTTCGCTGGACAACTATTGTCCACTCTCAGCCGTTATTTTCCCAAGTCCGCGAATCGACTACCGATTGTGTGTCCAGGTTTTATGGCTCGCTACAGCAGCCACTGTGGCTTCATTTCGCGACCCTGCAATGACATTCTCCATGGAATTTAATTAGATTGGTTTAATTAGAGAAATTACTACTAAATTCTTATCGGCCGGATTTATTTTTGTGCAGATTAAACATCTTTAATTTAACAGTTAATAATGTTCTTACTCGCTAGATAAGAACCTGCGCAAGAAGTCTGAGAGGTATTATGCGTCCGCTTAAACCATTTCTTATAATCTGATATACTTAAATATAATTGTTGTGTATATTTTGTTTTAAATTTAACAATTTCAGTATACCTTCCTTCTCGACATGCTGAAATTATATTATAATAATGTCCAAAACAATTACATTTTTGAATTAGCGAATTCGGAAGTAAAGCTATTGAGCGCAGTTTCTTTTACTTACCTTGTAAATGTGAAGGGCAATTTTTTTTATTGGGTAGCATTATATTAACGACTTTAGGGTATATTAAACATACGTAAAAGTAATTGTAAGTTTATAACCACATGTGAATGATGATAATCCAAAAATGTTTATACTTTGAAGCAAATACGATTTTAAGATAAATTGTATTAAATTTAATTTCGAATTGAATCAAACTCTTTGGACTCACGATCTAAGATAAAATATTGACAAATCATAAACCATTGAATAGTTCTTAAAAAACGATAATATTTTTATCATACATTTATATACTACAATTAAACATTTATTATGTACCTCTTATAGAGGTACTATTCATTTAAATTTATATTCTTCTCCAAAATAAAAAACGTATTCTTTTTTATAATAAGTTTCTTTATCACATGTAAATAATTATTTTTTATTTGATACTTATTTAATATGTGTAGATCAATTGTGTAGATTTCTAAAATATGCACGGAATTATAAATGATATTAAAAAAAAAATTTTATCTTCAAACCGTACTGATTAATTCATAAAATAAATATCGTAATAGTTAAGGATTTGATTTTTTCCCTTTAAGATTTAGTACAATCATACTCTTAATTAAAAATATAAATTTCAAATTTAAAGCCATACCTTACACAGAGGTGATTAAACATTTTCTTAATCTTTGGAGTACGGAGCTATAATTTTTATGATAATTCAGGTAACAGATGTTAAATAAAGGTAATATTTTGCCGATAAATATAAAATTAGACGTGAACAGCAAGCGCTTCGTAATCCATACTAACGCGAAATTTCTAATTTGTGCAAATTATTTTCAAGCAGAGCCTGAAAAAAGTATGCCTTTGGCTAGAAAGTATATAAATATCGCGGATTAAAAAATGAAAGGGAGAACGTGAGGATTATTTATCAGAAGAAGAAATGATTTTTTCTCGGTACTTAATAAAAAGTTGGATTCTCTCGGGTGAAAATTAGGGGCGGACGAGTGGGCATAATATCCACGGCTGTGGCCGGAGACGAAAAGCACTAAGTCTACGGCTCTCCATGTAGTGCGTAATTAGAAACCTTTGTGCAAAATGAATACTGTTAATTAACGTACCTAAAAAGACATTACTCCCCCTTTCTGCCGCCGCTCCCCGCCTACTCGATGAACTCACGTGCCGCCCCCTCCGCATATACAACCACCCACCCTCCCACGGGGCAGACGGCGGCTGATGCTCAGCTAAGTATGGCCTCCACCAAGCGCATTACCTTTGCGCTTATGCTGTAAATAAACGATTTCTCTGTTACGTAGGTATGTACGTGCATGCTTAGCTCCTGTAGCCGCAACGACTGTTGCTATTACTACTGCTGACATTGCTGCTGCTCTGTTGCTTCAGTTACGCACACTAACTCATTCGCTGGCGTATATGTTCATTTTGTAGACCATTATTTAGATTCGCTTTTCTAGGTCCGGTCGCCAATTTAAATAGGGATTCGAGTAAAAATCGTGCTTACCTTCTTTATCTTTACTATAAGCAAATAATATCTATGTAAGGTTTGATCGATGAGCAGTTGCAACACTAACTATCTATTCATTGTTCCATCAATTTATTAATTTTTTCTACACGATTCCTCTTGGAAAAAATGCGATTCTTTCGCGATATCGTTTTTTAAAATAAGTGCACTTGAATTAAGGCAACTCCTATTGCATTATCATTCGCAAAAGGAAACTCGAACAAAATCTTACTAAATATTACGACTTGATCTCAGCTATCGAATATGTATTTCGACTTTATTTGGACAGTGTTAACAAAGCCATATCTTCGGGAGGTAGGAGGGAGGTTAGGTTGGATGTAGAGAAAACTACGCATTGCTAGGTAGTGAAAGCGAAAATCCTGTTGCACGCCACGGCCTTTCCTTACAGTCGTTGCAAGAATACTCGAGGTCGTGGGCAAAAGTCGCCCGGTTCCCCCGTTCCGCACGTCTCCTCGGGACGACAAGAGCAGAGGAGCGGGCGAGTCTCAGAAAGAGGCCAAGAGAAGGAAACCGAAAGAGAGTCAGAATCAGTACGGGCGGGTATTAATTGCGTCTTGATTAATTAATTTATTCGTGTTATATACCGATGGCGGGGAGCAACGGTGTGCACAAGTGCAGAAGCAAAAGATAGTCTCTGAGCCCTCAAGTGGAGTTCGGTAGGCAATTACAATATGAAAGGCGTATAAATCAGCGGCTTTAATTAACGCGTTATTATTATCATTATGATAGCAGCGTAAGAACGAATTATAGTATTCTGAAAGATAAGGCTGGAGCCTTGGCGAGGGGGAAACGAGGGTCAGAAAGAAAACTTGGTTTTGATATTTTCGGAGCGAAAACAGACGAGACGAAAAGTCTTTTCGATTATCCACCGCGTCGACACTTTTAGTATCCACGCCTTTCGCTTCTGCATTTACGTTGCTATGCGCTGCGAATCTACAGGCCGCCTTATTTATTAATATTAATAATATTCGACAAATCCACCTTCTTATGCGAGGGGCCTGAAGAGTATTCCCTGGAAAAAGCCTTCATAACATAACATAGAATTTTTCGTATTATTTATAATTAACAAAGGCCCTTAATTTTCATAAGTATTCATGTATTTAAAATTGAGTAGTGCGATATCGTGTGAAAGATTTGAATGTGAATGGTTTTTCATTTTTCCTACGTCGCTAAATCATTGTTCAAATGTAAATCGAGTACACGCATTTGCTCTTTCAAATGCTTAACGCGATTTTATTATAGTGCCAAATATTGAATTTCATTACGAAGCCCAGCCGTTTCGTGATTTCCAATGAAACTTCTTTTTATTTAAATTATGAAGGCCAAGTAGAAATTTTTACATTAAAAAACCCCTTAATTGTATGTCAGTAAAAATTGCATGGTTTTTGAGGGAATTCTCAACACGTCAGAAATTTGGATTTTCAATAATAAGGCTGTAAGAATGGCATAAAGTGCGTGCCTTCGGGTAATGAGTATCACTCCATATATCGAGTAGTTACAGCAAAGAGTGCGCACTTTCAAGGGTCTCGAGTTTTTCTGTCAACAGCAGATACATTGCGCGCAAGCCAACTCACCAATAACTCGCGTCAAGTGTGGATCGCGAAATAAAAAACATCGTTTCCAGCTACTTGAAACTCATAATAAAGTAATCGTGGATGCAACGTCGTAGTAATAATAATAAGAAGGGAGCTAGAGGGTTTACATCACAAGCAGGAGACCGAAAGAGAACCGTAGAGTCCGACTGCTAACTTTATGCGTATCGCCTGCATCGGTTAACTCCCAAAACGCCACTAGCAGTGGCTCTCATACGCTGTTTTTACCTAATATTCCAAATGATACTCATCACTTATTTAATATCCACGTAGCTTTTAATCCTTTGAAGACTTTGATTGTCCATAGTATTTCTATAGCGAAAGGCCTGACCGGTAAAGTGTGTCAAATTAGCATGGCCACGAGTTAATTTTCTAAATTAAATAGTACTCGGTGATTAGAGGCAGGATTTCTGAATTATGAATACAATTGTTATTATATTTCTAAAGAGAGACTTGGACTTGGATACTTGGACTTCATTGTAATTTCGAGGACGCTGTCAGATGTTGTCCGTACCCCGGCGTTTTTAGATGAATGAGAGTCCAGGGGATGGCGGAGAGACCGATGTTGTACGTCGACGAATTACAATGTGACAATCGGCGCGCAGATTCATTCGCAGTTATTCTATACAGCTGAGCGTCACTGCAGATATATATTTTAATTAATCGAATTATTGAACTGTATTGCAATTAAATTGAAATATGAATGGAAAATATGTGAGCACTGCGCCCGATCCAAGTGTGCGCGATTTCCCATCATTATCGCGCCTTCTCACTTGCAACCCCGCGAATTGCGGCCTCACGGGTTTTTGGTCCTCATACTCTTGTACCCAATCCCTCGCTATCGCCACCGCCGCCACTCATTACTCTCTCTCTCTCTCTCTCTCTCTCTCCCTCTCTCTCTCTCCCTCTCTCTCTCACTCTTTCTCTCTTTCTCTTTCATTCTCTTGACTATCGTTGCCCTTTTTTCTAGTCTATATTAATTTTGATTGTGCCCGTTGTTTCGGCGTTCTTTTTAAACCTGAGTGTAAAAAATAAAAAGGGAAAAATATACGAGCGCAGTTGTGCTGCATTACTGGCCATTTTGTGTCTGTCAATTAGAAAAATATTAATGGCTTTCTTTTATCATGATACTACATAAACTAACGATGTCAATATGAAACCTTTTTTCGATATTTTCGTTTATAAAAGTACGATCATTATCATTAATCCTCATTGATCTACAAATTATTTGTATACAGTTACACAGATTTATTTTGTGATGTTCAAAAAGTCTTTTTTCAATACAAATAATATATTTTACGTTTATAAATTGAATACAATAACTGTGAAACTACTATACTACTCTTGAAGTCAGTTTCTGTAAAAAATTTCGAATTACTTATATTATTGTATTAAAAGTTTCTTAGAGGAAAGGAATCTAGCGTAAAACTGTAATAAACATCACGTAAATAAGATGCAATGCAAACTCTTTGCAGTATTGTAACCTTATAGGAGATTCGGGTCACGGAAAAACAAAGTAAAATAAATCCGACGATAAAGCGATGCAAGTAAATTTGTTGCTTTTAGCGGCTCATTATTCGGAAAGCTTCCCACCTACGGTGCCAATGCTTCGAGTTCGGACGCGTGTAGAGAGTTTCAATTAAGCTCATAGATGCGAGCCGATACTCACGACCACCAAGCGATGAAACTAGTTTCGTGATATGATTACTGGTCGGCAGTGTTAGTGCGTATGATTTCGCGTTCTTTCGCTCATTGACATTACGCTCATTTGGCCCTTTTGCTCCTGGTAGAGACTATCGAGTAGCATTAATGCGTAAATTATCGGTCTGCGATTGCATAACATTGTATGACTTTGGCTGTTGGACGTAATTGATATTCACGGGATCCGAGCTGCCGATAGTCAATTGAGCCTTATTCTAGTAGAGCGAACGCGGCCCCTTTCATACCAGGGTACATTATTATACATGCGTTTATTAAGTAAGACGAGGATAAGGAAACAGCTTCGCCTTTGACATAAGCAATTGTACGGGTCAGTAATGATTCTCTCTTTCCCCTCTCCCCCCTCTCCTCCCCCTTTCTCTCGCTTATTCTCCGTGTCTCGAAATAATTCGGTTTCTTAGAGCAGTGCGGGCTCATTTTAAACATCCGTCGTTCGAAAATGCGCAGGCTTTTGTGCTTTTCGCGCATAATGATGGTATTGAATGAGGTGCGCGAGAGAGACGATGGGCCGCTATCCGCAATGAGACAACAAAGTACACGCGGCACCCGCGACACTCGACTGGATGGGACCTGGGGTGGGGGGGGTGGGGAGGGGTGAGCGCCCGTCGTATATGTCTATAGAAATCGGTCTAACCAAACTTAATTGAATCCCAGTCCGAATGTATAATATGTAGACTGCTTGCATAATGTCGTAAGCTCTCCTCGTGTCAGGGGCTCTCATCCCGGCGCGGTCTCCTGCGGGATGGGGAGGACCGCTGCTAGAATTAGATATACAATAATGTAAGCAGAGCTCCGTTGTGGTTTAAGGGTTGGGCGGTAAGGTCATGTATATTCATACATCGGCCGAGTCTCTCTCTCTCCCTCTCTCTTCTTCTCTCTTACTAGCTCGTCCTCTCTATCTCACTCCCCGCCGTCTCCCTTCCCCGCCCACGCTTCGCTACCCGCCGCAAACTCGGGACCCGCCGGTTGCCCAACCCTTTGACGCCGTCCTGCCTTCCTTCCGAACTACTACCCAACCCCCAACCCACCAACAGCCCCCTTCCGACTCCTTACTACTTGAGTGGGACTAGATTGGAGAACGAGTCCGCGGCTATATAAGCCGGCCCGAAAGGGTCGGAATAGATTTACGCCGCATTCTCCGAGTTTATGGCTCGTATGCACTGTAACGCCTATAAAACTTTTATCGACTGGCCCTCTGCTCGTCTCTTCTTCGCTCCTTCTTTGCACGCTCCTCCGCGAGTCTTTGTACGCCCGATGAACACGTAGTTATATATCCAGGCACAAAGACAAACACACAACCGTGGACGGCTTTATTAAGAGGCGGAGTGCGAGAGCCGAGCGTCTCAATTTGTGGGTTATAGATGAGATGTTTGCAAACTTTGTTTCATTGTTGTTTTTATTGGCGCGAGCGAGATGCTATCTTATAAGGACTGATTCTCCGCTCTTTATTTTTCTTTCTTTTATTTAAAGGACTGCGGTTTGCCGCGTCACTTTGCTCACTTTCATTGTACGAGCGTCACGCGCTTTTTATAAGCTCGCGATTTACATTGCGGTGATTCAATGGCAATTTGTTTTCAAATATTGAGGTAACTATACCGATAACATTTTCTTTATACTCGCGAAATTCATTTCCATACAAGGAAAGGATTTAAAATTTGGGGATTATGCGGACGATTAATGGGTTCGGACTGGCACTGATCACGTAACATTTTCAAACCTATATAATAAAATCCAAAATTATATAAAATGGGCTTGTACGACTGTGAAATCTAAAGTATTTTTATTTTAGAAATATGTAAATAAGCTATAATGACTTATAAGTTGTCACCACTCACTATCAATTTGAAAAGATGTTTCTGCTTCAAGTACCTAGAGTACCTAACACTTTGTGTAAAAGCATTTGAATTTTTGAAGTCGAAAATTGATTTGCTACTTTATTTTTTCTTTTCTTATCAATATTTATACAACAAACATTCGGTTAATATAACTTGTAATAACGCAAAATAATCTTATTGCAATGGTATAAACTCTTAGTTTTTTAAAGTGTAAATACATTAAAAACGTACTATCCATGTATATATGTACATAGAATAACAAAATATTATGAAATTAATCTAATAATTATATTATAAATATGATTCATTTTATTTTTAATTGCAAAATCTAATAATTTACTAGTAGTGTAGTCATGGATTTAGGAAATTAAAAAATATTTTTTTAATAGAATTTTGTAATGTCCTGTTGTATAAAAATAAAATCTCGAAATATTGCTATAGACAAATTTAAAAGTAAAATTTTTGAGAGTTGATTGCTATTGATTTTATCGCAAGTTGTCTTTGAATTATGAATTCCTAATGAATGAAAGCTATTAATTATGATATCCATTAAATGCGAATCCCAGGACATAGAACTTTTACTCGCATTGTAAGTTATTTTAGCCAGATTAGTTATAACAATTCCCGGTGATCGTACGGAACATCTATTTTACAATGGAACTTCATTATTAGAATGTTATACCTAGTTCTTCAGAGGATAATTGGTAAGTAAACTATTAATACTGCTGAATATAATTTTATTTAGGTAAACGCTAGTTTGATTAGTGTAACTTTCTTTAAATTCTTTACCTAAGTTCTTAATGATTTAAATGAGAGGATACCATGGAACATTTATAGAAACTATTTTATTTATTACTAGAGCTCGGTGTCTCATCTATATCTTATGTTAGACAGTACATTGCTTCGATGAAACATGTTACTTTCGTCGCAATTGTAAGCAATATAAGTTTCCTCAAATATCTTTGAATCTTGTGCGCCGCATATTTATAGTTACTAAAAATTTCGCTTCCATCTCAAAAAAATTAAATATTTAGGCTTAAAGCTTATATGAATACGCGTGTCTGTGTAAAGTTGAGTAAATACTTTTTTGGAAAAATCCCCACCAATTTGTCATCGTGCATAGTCTTACGCGTGTATACAAGGCCACGAATTAATCCTCTGCATAAGACCACGAACTCACGCGATATACTCTTGTCAAAATAAGTCGCGGTGACCGAAGCCTTGGTCCTCCTGTTATGCACACAATGATTCGACATCTACACTTCATACTTTTCGGACCTGCCGTCGTTTCATGGCGAAGCTGCATGGGCTTATAAATGCCTTGTAACGAGCCGAGGAATTAAGGGTAACTCACCTTACATATGAGACGCATGAGCCAGCAAATATTAAATTGTTATTTAACACCTTCACCACTTTTTGTCGGACACGGTGCGCGCGCTACCGTTATATTTTTAGTGGACGACGTTTTATTGTTAACCGATCCGTCTCGTTAATTAACAGTCAATAACGCTTAGCGTTTACTTGCTAAGTTTAATTAAGCAAAACTTTTTAGTTGTATTATAATGGAAATTGGTTTGATTTCGCACGTGAATCGACGTATGAACTCTTACTTTCAATTCCCTTTCCTCGACCGCCACCTCACAACTTTTCCATCACTTGTAAAACTCGACTACTATCTAATTATACTTGGGATATTAATTTGTATATTCATTAATTTCCTGGAGAAAATTTAATAATAGGTGAGCCTTGACGTTATTTTTATGACCAGGAGGAGAAAATGTTCAACAAATATAGTATCTTATCGATTCTATGAACTCGTTAAAAAAATTAAATAACATCAGGGATATCTAAAATGAACAAAGCCCATTAAAAAAAGCGCGAAACAAGTCGTATTTTATTTAATTCTGCTTTATACGCATACATACGATCCGCGAAAACTCATTCCTCCGTGTACTAGACAATGCGCGATAGCAAAAATGTTTTATCGCCAGTAATAATTTTTATCAAAATGAAAAGAGAAGTCATTAAAAAGATAGAAATGGAAAGAAAAACAGGGATGAAGAACAAGAAGGAATGCACGTTTGGACTGGGCACAAAGTATTCGTCGGTTATTGTGCGCTGCTCGAGTTTTGATTGCCGCGACATTATCTAAGATGATATGCGCTTAATTAAGTGCAATCGTATAACGAAAACGTTGTGATAAATAAAAGCATCAAAGTGCTGTACGTATCCGTGGCATACACCTATACGTAGAAACAAAAACGTTGAGATATAGGCAGACTCTCGGAAATTCGCTGAAGCAATAAAATTTTAGATGAAAGTAGAGTCTCGCATTACCTTTCCGCGCATAAAATATTACACTATGCAACTCATCGACGATTACTATTCTGCTCTTTTTTATTATTCTAACGCCGTTTAATCGGCTATTTAGTTAGCGTAGATTTCCTTGTTCTCAATTGAGCTTTTATCGTGATCCCATGCTACCAACGTACAGTTTTATTTGCAGTATGCTTTTCAATTTCTAACCATTCAAATAGGATCCTGTTGCATCCACGCAAATCGAGTGCTAGGAGAATCTAGAAATTATTCAGCATACGATTTATTGTTTCTTGTCCATATCATGGAGCTGTTTTAGTTTACTTTAATTCAACAAGTTTTAAAATTGATGCACTTTCTTTCTAATTTTATTAAACAATAGTACTTGTTTTATTCTAACGAATTAAGCACGAAAAAATTTGTTTGAAATATTTTATCACATTCTGTTCCCAAATGTTATTAAAGATTACCTTCGTACTATTTAAAGAGATATTCTGTTCACTTTAAGCTTCAATAAATTAAATCTTCCTATTTTTATTATTACTCCCCTTCCCCTCCTTGTAGACATTAGCGAAAATTTCTTAATTTATGTTTATAATAAAGAAGTCTTAATTCTTAAAATTTGTATCTATATTTTTTGAGATGCCTTTTAACGTTTATACTTATTGATAGAGGAATTTTAATTTTAATGTAAAATACTTTGTGGTTAGAATCCAGTCTATATTTGCCCAACCATTTAATTACTTATTTGTACTGATCGAATCGTATTAGTTACTGTAAATTACGTACGTGCTAGAGCTTACATTCAAAACAAGATTTTAAGTATGAAATTTCAAATTATTTAATAAATATTGAATGAAGTTTTGGTAAAATATTGATGTATACAAAAATATATGAAAATATTACATATTGACGCAAACATAAATGCACCCACACAACTACTTACTTACGTAAGAACAAACTGATGAAATATTGAATCATCCAACTCTGATCAAAAAAACGCAATTATTGGATAGCTATTCCCTGGCGAAAGAGAAAAGAAAAATCAACTATCCTTGTGGTAGCCCTCAATCAAGTACAATCTCGTTCGATCAGAGTATGTGTATCAAGCTAGCATTTGTAGTAGTGAATTAAGAAAGAAAATCGCTAGTACGGCAAAAGCAAAGTGGTCGAAATACATCTCTCGGTGCCTGAGTCACGGTTTCTTCGACTGTAGATCAATGCGGCCACACGGCCAAAATGAAACAGCATTAAGCATATGAGAGCGAATCGTGGGCGCAACCCCTTTTTTGCGCGTTCTCGCGCACCCCTTTTCGAAATGTCGCTCGGATTGGGAGCGCGAGCGGTTGCCCCCGAACATTAATATCGCGCAAATGAAGCTCATTTGCATATAAATAAGACTAAGCAAGAGAATAGGAGCGGGAGATTTTGGAGCGAGCGAACCGGAGTCGAGCTTGGGTAAGTGTTAGTGGATGAAGGGGCGGTTGTCGGAACGCTTGTCAACCTCTCGGAGGGGTAATAATGCGGCGGATGTGTCGCTGCGGGGGTACAGAAGTAGGAGATACTTTATTGAGTAGCGCACGAGCCTCGATAGATTAAGCGTAGAATATTCGGCACTTCTCTGAATCATCGATAGTAACCTATGATTATTAATGATCGATGAACAAAATCTTAGCTTTTGTATCTCAAAAGAAAAGTGCCTAGTGATCAGCGCATAGAAACTGGAGGACTAGATAAATTACGCGAAAAGCAAGTAGATATTTAATAGGGAAAGTTCACTTTAGGACCAAGATTAAGAGGAATAGATGAATAGATAGATAAATAGATAGATAGATAGGTAGATAGATAGAGATAGAGAGAGATAGAGAGAGAGAGAGAGAGAGAGAGACGAGAAGTAGAGAAAGGAAGCGATTTCATGAAGAAAGACGGAGAGTAGATGAAGTCAAGTTCCGTACTCCCCTAGCAGAGAACAACCCCCCTCGCCCGAACTAATTACACTTACAGACAAAGCGGAATAAGCCGAGGGTCGGTCAGTTCTCTCCATCTTTCTTTGCGACTCCCTCTCGAGCGGCGCGCTCCGTCGCCGAGACCGATAACAGCGGTTCCCAATGACCACGTGATAATTGCGAGTCATCCACGCGAATAGAGCTACGATTCCGCGGCTATGTGTGCGCGTATGCGTGTGAGCCCAGCAAATGTTCACATGGAGGTGATTCCGGTCTCCTGGAAATTCATCGTTTCCTATCGGTCTGCAGGGTATTCTAGTCCTCACCGATGCTTCTCACTCGGACGAATTATAATCACGAGAGCGGCAGGTTAGATACGACCTTCCGCTTCAACGTTTTGCTCCACGTTTTTCTTCCAAACCCCGGTCTCGCCGATTTTACAAGATCTAGGTTTCGCCCTCCTATCTATGCCAGATATCTCTTAGCGAAAGCAATTTGAGCATTTTAAAGATCTCCTTAATTCTCTTCCAAACATACGTGCATCGACAAACTATTGCGAGTCTAAGTAGATACGAAAGGTTCAGTCGCGTTCCTTCGCAACTTCAATGAAATAAATAAGAGCGCTCACTTATTGGCTTGCATAGGAGTTGGATAAAAATACAATAGCAGAACAATAAGAAATAGGCGAGGTGCCGCTATGCAAGACTTCACCGGTCCGCGTGGTCCAACGAATTCGTTCGCGGAGTATCACTGGCTCATTAAATAATCTAAAAATTCATAGCTGTTATTCTGCATACGTAATACAGTCTGGATAAATCCATAATCAATAACGTGCATGATAAACACATGCGGAAATGCGGCCGCGTATCAATGCCTTTGATGGATGGGAAACGGACCTGCAGTCTGCGCGGAGGATTATCGGGGCGAAAAAAATGCGCGTGCAGTGCGCTCCGCACTCCCAACGCCGCACTCCCAACGCCGCACCCCTTGGCGCACCATTCGGGGAAAAATGGCCATTAGTTCAAAGACTAGTTAGATAGCGGGTGGGCAACGCACACAGTCGCGAAACCGCACTAACGCGTATACAAACGTGCCAAACTTCGTGCGCGTTACGTATACACACCGACCTCCGCGCTATCGTTTATTAGCGCAAACAGATATTAATGTATTTTTACGCGGCATCGACCACTACGTTCACATACGTAAATGTGAGCGCGAGCGTTCGTGCTTTTGGCGTCGTCGGAAAGGCGAAGCCAAATCCAATTACTTTTATTCGGACGAAATGAGTGCAGCTAAGTCATTAATACTAATCAATGGACGAAACGGTTCGGCGGCGGGGGGAGAAGGCATGGAATCCCTTTACACGTATTATCCGTAACTCCGAGCGACCGCACAAATAACTTTATTGCAAAAAACTTGCGTTTTTGCGTCGACCGGCCTAACGACGGGGGAAGGCCTGTTAAAAATCCGAGTCGATAAGTAATGTTTATTGTTGTATTTTCAGTGCCTTCCCTACCACCTTTTTCTCTCACAATTCCCACCCTGGCCAATCCGCGCTTTTTCGTGTGTTTCCGGTATTACACCCCTGCGATTTTTTATCGTTAACACCCGCCGCGTCTCCCTTACTACGGTGATTTCGTGCACCAATTTCTCTCGTTATTAACGAGTAGCTGCGCGGAATCGGGATTGACTTTACTAGACCCCCCCTCTCTCTCTCTCTCTCTCTTGCGCATTCTCTTTTTTCGAATTTATGCGGAGGCTTTAACGTTATAAGAGCTTTGTTATCATGCAAAAAGGCATTTTTTGTTTAAGGCGAGCACATTATTTTTTGGTGAGCAATAAAGTACTTCATTTTCCCTGTATATACTCATACGTCAAAAATTATTTTTATACAGTTTAGTGCATCGTTATAGTGGCTTGGCTCAAAATACATATTATAAAATGAACAATATTAAACGCTTGGCTATATAAAACAACTTAAGTCTTGACTCTTCATTAAACAAATGCAATATATAATCATTAGATATCTTGATTTTTTTTTAATGTTTCTTAGTAATTTCACGTGTTTTAAGTATAAATTTAACATGAAAAATATGCTAATGTCAACTGAGTAATTAAATAAATGTTTACTATATATTCACTGATAAAATTATTAACTTGTTGAAAGGTAATGTTAATAGATTAGCCGATAATCAATAATTTATATAAAATTTGTTAAAGAAGCTTATCGTATATAAGCACACCTGAAACAAATAATAAATTTTCCGTGTCCACATTCAGTGCCAATATAACGATAACGTTTGTAGGATATATTTCACTCATTAAAAAATTAACAACATAATGTTTTAAATTAAAATTCATTTAATCAAGGAGTTACGTTGGCTAGACCGTAATTTTTCGATAGATCAAGTTTATAATATTGCCAACTTTTGAAATGACAATTTATAAAACAAATATTCAATCTACTATAATCCATTTAGACATTTACTTGTTATTCTTTCATAAACAAAATTGTTTTAAAATAAATTAATTTTCTGAATTATTTTAAATTTCTTTAATAAAAAAGGCAAAAGACTTTGATAATACGTCAATGAAGTGTTATTAAAATTCTTGCAATTATACGATTGCTTGATAATTATTTTCTGTGTTCATTGAGAAGGAGATAAAACGAAATTCCCGTCGAAAATGTTTTATGCGAATAAATGTTATTGAAGAAAGAGAGAAAAGGTAAAATGAAGAGCAGCGAAAATACAATCATTTATTGCCGAATATAGTTCGTTCGCAATTTCCGGATATTTTTTTATTCATAAGGAATCTTCTGTACGACAGCCCCATATATATATACTATGAGCGCAAAATTTTTGATATAGCAATCTATTTTCAAAAAATTCTTCACACAACTAAAATCTAGTATTTTATTATGTTTTCATTTATTTGCATACGTATGTCATTTAGTTATGTGAATGTGCACATATTCATAAAAATATGGAATCAAATATTTGATTCACTGCGTATATCGTAGCGTAATGTATAATTAATTCTTTGGTAGTAAATTTTGTTGGAATTTACCATTACTTCCCTTAAACGTAGCCGAATTCAAAATATATATAGAATTGCTTTCAGAGTAAGACGATACTTCCTTTCTTTTTACAAAGGAACAACTCAACATGCGTAATTGATCAGCAAAAAATCTGCCATAACTTTTGTTTAACTTTGCAATAAAAAATTATTATAGTTTGCGTTGATTGAATATTAAAAAATTGAATTATTTGAATGAATTAGCAAATCCTTTAATAATGATTAAAGATGATTTAAAATAATAATATCCATGCTATTACAATAGTACTGTCGCTTAATTAAGGATAAATTTTTTTTACCTGAAACTAATCATTTGTGGAAAACATGCATAAAACATGCATAAAACGTTAATAATGACAAACGTAACGAATTCTAATCGTCATCTAATGATGAAATTATTTATCCTCCCTCTCAGAAATGTTTAGTTCTCAACTAAAATTTTATGGTATAATAACAAAAACTCTTCGTATCTGGAAATATTGGTCGACACTGGAAAAAGTATGTACCGATAGCGTGCACTTAAATCTTAAGAATCGTTCACCTTGTATTGCAACTCCTCGAACAAACATTTGAAATTCTCAGTTTGTTTCTTAAATGCATTAGCCTTTATATACTCTTTGGATGAAATTGGTCGGTTACCGGAGGCTCTAAAACTCTTAATCTGTATCCGGCTACAGTTCTACATGTCCCGGCATATTTCCATGCCATTATGCAAAGAGGCCGCGCCGGTAACAGTACCGACTCCCTTCTCAACCCCTTTACCGATGGCGAGTCTTACACTGAATAATACGTATACGTTCGTTGAAACAACATCGTCCTGCTGAATAGCGAATCTTATAAAGAAAACGCGAATTAAATTTAGAAATTGATTCTAAATTAATGTGAATGTAACATCATTTATCCGGCATTATTTAATAATTATTATATCATAAGCATACATGACGATGTAATTTTCCCCTCTCCGTGAATATTTATTCACTTTGAATCGATTATTCAAGCTACTAATTTATTTGCCGTTGCATGCACTTCGATGCTAGGTTAATACTGTAGACAAAAATTTATTTTTTTATTTTTTAGGAATTTCCAATACCTTGAAAATAGTTCTAAATGTCATCATTATCATAACTTATTATAATGCAATGATTATGGAACGTAAGAGAAAAATTCTTATTCCGAAATGACGAGTAAAATATGATCCCTTAGTTTCATTAACAAAATTTTTTAGTTTTAGTGAAATTTACGTGATAGCTCTACATCTCAATCTTAGGGGTCGATTATATTTTTAGATAACCTCTTTCCCAGCGAAGTAAACCTATCTACATAAGGGACGTATAGCGTATTGATTTATTATAATTTAGATTGCCTTGAAAGGCCTCACTCGTATTACGCGTGTTTATAAAAGCTCTGTATATAATGCACGAGTATAAGGGCAGGCGCAACGCCCGCTAATTATTCCTCGACTATCGTGCAAATGAGCACGAGAGAGGAATTATCTGGCGTCGTACCTTCCCCTCCTGCTCCCCGGCCACGTCTTTTCTTTCACTCTCTCGTTGAGCGAGATTACACGAGTGCGATAAGGGCGTCTTTTCGTACTTTAGCCGCGGCGGCGACAGCGTCGGCGTTGGCGTCGGCGTCGGCGGTCCTCTCGTATTGCCATTAACGGCCGGACGATGATAAATGAGCCAATTCACCTAATTAGCGACTCGATTCGCCGCAATGATAAATACGTGGGGGTCGAGAGCCAGACGCCCAAATACACGCTTACGACATATACATACGCATATATACGAAGTCGATGCGATGTTATTTCGGGCGCTTGCGCATCTCGCGTGTCATCGCGATCCTCAAAATGAATATTAATCAATTTGCCGGACGCCGCTTAATGTAGCGGTCAAGTAAAAAGCGGCCGCCCGTACGATACCACGCAGCTATTAACATATTTTATAAAGGTGGGCGCAAATTATGCGTTCTTTTTTCAAATGTTATCGCAGCCGCTTAACGATCGCTGATCGGTTCTTGTGTTTTAGTTTTCTTTGTCGAACTACCATTATTTACACTTTCAATCAATATTACAAAGGATAAACTTTTGTCCACTCTTCTTTTAACAGTGCATAATCTCTTCGATTTATGCAATTAATACTTAAGTTTGAATTTCATTTTAAGACCAAGTATCAATCGTTTATGAAATTATTTTATATATTGCGATGTATAATGAATTACTATTTTTCATTATATTTTTTCTTTATTACTAATCAATTAAAATGTACATGAGACATATTATTTAAAATTTTTTTATCATATTCAAATGTAGGGTTATAATTTATCAATGATTTGTACTTTTATTGGAAATTATTGTTTGACAAGATAAAAAGTGAATAATGGATTCATAGCCTTTGATCGAGATTAAACAAATATCTTTCAACAAAAAGCCGTTGACTTGTTAAAGTTTCGGCGTTAAGTTCTTCAATATTATTTTGCTTTCTTATAAATATGACGACAAAACCACTATAATTATAAAGCGAGGCACGTGCTGTACATCATGATATCACGTTCCGTGATTCTTTACAGTCGGATCTTGTTTCATTATTATTTCGACCAAAATCAGACAAAATAAATGTTGTTAGTAAGGCGTTTAATGAGCTTCATTCATTATAAATTAATAATTTCAATTATTCGTTCACAATAACGCGTAATCACCTGTATACTGATAATTATTACAATGAAAACTTTTTTCTCTTTAATCCCTTAAATGGGCGATAATGTTACTCATGTTTTAATATGATATGCTCTTTGAATTATTAATTAAATATTATGGATATATACATATATGTTTCATGATATGCAAATGATATTTAAGAAAAAGTGTGATAAAATGTATTACATTTTGAAAATACACATCAATCATGATGTATAAAGCTAACATTATTGACGCAACTTATGTTCACCTTTAGATAATTTTACTATCATCTTTAACGGTTCCAAGTAAAATTGGCTCGTGAAAATAGAGTAGCGCACGAAGCTTCCTTAAAAAAATTGATAGCGACAAAATCTGTTACCTATACGTGAGGTGCTTGAAGACCCTTTATGGAATCCTTAAATTGGTTGTTTCTTCTTGTTGTTGCAGGACAGCGACAGAAGCAGCACTGGAAGCCCTGAGCCAGCTTCGGGCTCGCTTCACGAGCACCAGATGATAATCGAGAGCATGAGGAACTCGAGGAAAAGGCGGCGCAGTTCATCGCCGAAGAATATTGAGCACGCGAAGCGCACCGCAGTCGCCCAGGCCCACCTCAATGGCACTAGTTCGTATAAAGTCCTTAAAAAAAAAAATAAAATAAATAAATAAAAAAACGAAAGAACGAAGCAAGTGCCAGTATAAATTGGCGAATGCGACAAAAATACGGATGCCCGTCTAAACACGAGTTCCCTTTTTTAATCTGTTACAGTGGCAGGTATGGTGACGCTACAAAACCTTCAGAACCTGGCTAACCTACATAACCTACCCCAGGTGGCTTCGTTCGCCGCCGGTCTCCAAGGCATGTCCAACGAGCTCACCAATAATCAGCTCATTAATGCACCCCTTAATCTTACCGTCACCTCTCCAGGTTAGCATCAATGCCCATACGCAACTTAGTCAGAGAGCGATATCGGGGAGACGTGCATTTTCCTTGAAAAATACGTCCGGTGAAGACGAGAATTTGCGTGCGTGTCTTGCCTCGGGGGGCCGCGGAAGTACTTTGCGGATCGGTTTTTAAGCGATTCGCAAGGCTGCTCATCGGAGAAACGGACAGGAGCTCGCGGGCAAATTATACGTTGAAAGTAAACGACGTAAATGCACTGATCGGATAAACCACAGTTATTTAATGTATCGATGCGCTAAAATTAAAAAAAAAACTCATTAAGCCGCGGCTTCACTTGCACGTGTGCGGTCACGAGTCGTCACGCGACTTTAGCTAAGGTTCCCGTAATGGTCGTGGCTCGCGACCACATTAAAATATATCTAACACGGGCGAGCGAACTTGCATTATCTTGTGATGTGAGAATGTGAGAGTCGATAATCGATTTATTCGGTTATATTTAATCGGCCGATTCCGTTCGCAGCTGGAACGGTTTCAACGACACCCTCGTGCACCACAGAGCCGATGGCGACGCTCACCCAGCTTCTATCGCAACCCCAGCCCGTGGCGATGCCGCAATTCATAATGACCTCTGGTCAACTGGTGCAGGGCATCCAGGGTGCTCAGCTCCTCATACCCACGTCGCAAGGTGAGGGTGACCATGCGTTTCTGCTTATAATAATTGATCTCCTTTGAGGATCTTGGAACTTTTTTCTTTTCGTGTCTGTCGCCTATGCCTTCTCATATTTTATTTACAGTGTTACACTCGAGGAAACCACCTTCAATAATGCTTGCTTCAAAAGGCTTTAAAGCTTTTTTATAATTCAGTGGCAACAATATTTAAATATTAAATACGCGCTAACCTGGAAAAGAGCTTTTCTAAATATATTGTACTCCAGGGGTAACTAATTTTATTTTTCAAAGAAGGCTGAGTGAAGAAGTACATTTCTATGAGATATAATAAATATAAATTGCAGAGTTATAATTTAGCAGTTAATACCTTTCTGAAAAATACCTTAAGCACTAGTTAATGCTTTCATTTCACTATAAATACAAGGATAATGAGCTTTCTTTTTTTCATTATGTTTAATTAATTTAATAATATACTTTAAATATATAATTTAATAATGTTAATAAACCGGCTAAATCATTATATTTTATACACTTCAAAAAATTATAATAAAAATTCCTGTAATAAAATTAAAAATTTTAACATTACAGATTTTTCTCAAAAATATTAATTATTAATATAAAATATGCAAAGAATGATTTTCCAGCATCTGAATTTTTTAAATTACGGTATTGATTGAGGCTATTACTCAGATCACTTACAGCAACTATTTTTTGGTTAAATGCAAAAAATTTTTTAAATATTATTACAATCATTTTATGATCTTCATTTATTGATGCTCATAATTATAGTTTAAGATTATCAGATGTATTGTATATCTAGATACGTATTAAATTATTACTGCTTTTTTCTATTATTACATAATATCTGCCTTTTTCCTCATGTAAACAAATGTTTATATTCTTATTTTTGTGTGCAAGCGTACGTGTGG
This sequence comes from Kradibia gibbosae, assembly GCA_018907135.1. Classification (NCBI taxonomy): domain Eukaryota; kingdom Metazoa; phylum Arthropoda; class Insecta; order Hymenoptera; family Agaonidae; genus Kradibia; species Kradibia gibbosae. The sequence goes on along the minus strand of JACCHX010000008.1, from coordinate 3,531,534 downwards.
GTGAGAGCGTTTACATTCATTTGTTAGTGTAACTTTTATTCATAATATAATACATGTCAAAAAAGTAAAGAATTTATATAATTCCCATAGGCTTGATTCATTGACATATTCATATATATATTTAATTTTTAGAATGTAATAAAATTTGAAAAACTATCGGTTTTTGTAAACTTAATGTAAACTTAGGTTTTTTTTTACAAATATTTAAATTTTTTAGCTATGGCATACCTTAAGTATATTATACATAATCATATATTACTGTGACCAACTTTATTAATAACAAGAAATTAAATCTTCAAATTGGAAAATTAAAATGTTTTATTATACATACATAAACTGAGAATGAAATTTTTTTTTAGAGGTATATGAATACTAAGGATAAAATTTAATTCTAGTATATATGTGTTGGTATATATATATACAAGCATATTTTTTTTACATCGAAATTTTATTCTTATTATTTTGTGAATAAAATAGAATAAATTATAAATATTAGAGAAAACATATGATCTGTGACCTTGAACTCCGAATACCCACTTATTATTTTACAATTATCAAAAGATTGTCGTATAAATTGCAAAGGAGATTTTGAATACATATAAATATAAATTAAACATTAATAATATTGTAAATTTTTATACATTTAAATATTGTATGAATAATATGTACCAAATTAAAAACGAACGAAAATAATTAACCAAAATTCTTTGGAAACGTATCTTTGCTTGAAGTTTATTATTTAAAACTGTTTTTATTTTAATATAATTTTTAAAATTGATTCTTATTCATTTATTTTGAAATTTTTTTAATAGAAAAAATTGTTGCAAATTATACAATGTTATTTGGTTTTCATGTTTACTATCATCTAATAATTTTCCCTTTGTAAAATGTTAACTTAATAATAACATTTTCTATCTTCGTTTACATGGAAATAAATATATTTTGACAGATGAATAGTACTACCAAATTGTAATAAGTAATTAGTGGGATTAGGCAAATATGATTTTGTAACGTATACTATCGAAACTGTAAAAGCTTCTTTCACACTAAAAAAAATATAAAAATTAAATAACCGTTTTGTTTGCAAGAATGCTTTTTTCAATTTTTTCAATGCTTAAGGAATATTAGCAAATACTAAGATTATTTGAAATTAATAAAATGAATTTCATCTAACTTAAAACCTCTTTTTAGTCATTACCTATATTTGTTAGTATTATGAAGATCATATTATTAATTCCGAGTATTTCGTATAAAATAGAAATTATTTTCTTGAATTCAAATTCAGAAATCTAATGTCAATACAACATATAAAATAAATTGCTTTGATTTGAATTCAAATACGAATTTAATAAGAAACCATATGTTCATGACGTTTTCTATTTTTATATAGCAATCGCAGTGAATCATTTATGTTAAAAATGTTTTGAAAATTTTGCAAATAGTATTTCAATTATCGCATTTTTCAATAATCATGTAGTATGCTTTATATAACTTTTTTGATCAGTAAAATATAAGAACATGCAACATTTCGTTTTTAATAAGACCTATCATAAAAATTGTTAAGTAAAATTATTTCAATATTTAACAGGATATTTAATGTCATTATAGTTTATTATGAAACCAATAAATTTGAAAATAAAATTGACATTATATATTGACGAAAAATGTATTTAATGCCTAAGTGCTCATGTGCATACTGATTATATGATAAATGATAAAAATGAAAATTCTTTGTCTAATATAACGATTAAAATATTTATTAATTTATTATCCATTAAATATTTCAAAATTGTACATGTCGAAGAATTCGATATTTTATTATAGATGGTATTTTTGAAAAGTAATATGTTAAATTCAATCGGTGGATCAGTCACTGAATCAATTTGTATTATATTTTAGTCCAACATATTCACTTGTACTGGTAACACGCAATCCCGAACCCCGACGCAAGTTCAGATTTCGGTTTGTATCCGGATGAAGCCCTAATCACACTCCGACGGCTGCATTATATCGTACAATCGAGTTTGTGCCGTTATACTAATATCGGCTATCTCTGGCTAGCCACTATCTCTTCTGCCCCTTTCATCGTCTTTCTCATTCCTGTTCATCCCTTCTCTCTTCTTCTCTCTTCGGTTTCGTTCTCATCGTCCATATATACTTAGTAAGCCGAGCGCCACTGCTCTGGCTATCCTCATCTCGAATCCGAGCAGCGCAGGACAAACTCGGCAACTAATTTCAATGTATAATTAACATCTCACTACCGACCATCCCTCGCTATACAGGCGTAATGCTCTCTTTCCATCTTCCACCGCATCTAGACCTCTCTCGATCTTTCGACCATTTCTTGTGACTACGTCCGTCAGATTCACCCATATGTATATTTCGCCTCTCTTTATCTCATCACCTGTGAGACCCTTAGCAACCTCCGTTAGTCTATTGCCACTCGATGTCTGACTAAGCCCTACACTTGCCACTTGCCGCCTTCCAATCGTTATAAAGAGATAAAATGAGGGAGAGGGTCAGCAAGAGGGCTAGAGGAAGGGAGACTGAATCGGAGCATACGAAGCTAACATCGCGACGATTACACAAATTCGGACACTATTCCTATTGATTGCAGTACTTTCGGTTGAAATTGGTTGTTGCAATACTGACAGTTCAGTGTTGTTCACTTTACCAATATACAAGCATATACCAGTAATAACTTGTTCGCGGTCTGCGATGTAAATCTATTTCATCCCTTGAAACAGCCTAAGAAAGTGTGCGGCTACCATTGGACCCTGATTTCAAGTGGATATCTCGTTAGAGTCCTTACAGAGGAGGCAATTATCAATATTTCGAATTCGATTGGATGTCTTTCGTGTAATCAGTGTTGGTTAACTGCATTCGGCCAGTCTCAGCAGCGGCGATGCACTTGTCTACGGTCTCTTCCATGTTGATTTTGATTTTGAATTATGGTGGGGGAGGGGTGAATTAAGTCTTATGTCCGAGTTTCCATTGGTTGCTGCCCACCAATCGCGAGTAAGATCAAGTTAGTACATTTTTTAAGAAAACTCCTATTAGCATTTTGATTAGGAACTCTATCAGTCTAACAAATTATGCTTTTCCATATTGTTTGTAGCTTTATGTTTGCTTCATAGAAAAACCACTATGTACTTTCGTAAGGTTCTTCAAAAGAAATAACCAAACATCGATTGGTAAGATGTAAAATGAACTTGATAAATAATTAAAAATGATATAATTCTTATATTAATTTAATTTAGTTTCACGTAGTTAATTTTTTATCTTAATAAAACAATGATTTATCTATTTATCTGGTGCAATTTAGCGAATACTCTGGCGAACTTCTGTGATGAAGTTAGTAATTCTTAAAGGCACTTCATATATAGGTACGATCTCAAGCTGCTTAATAGTTCTAACAAAGTTCTTACAAGTGGTTTTGCCCTTTAGGCAATCACGAGGATAAATTGAAATTCTTTAATTAACAAGCTTTTTCTGCTATCCAGGATTGCGTATTTATAAATACCGATTGTAAGATATATTTTGAGCAATATATAAACAAAACTTTAACGATTGTACGATTAATTGATTTAAATGATAATAAGAAGATACTGTAAAGAAAGAAAGAAAAAAACAATTTGATCTTGTATAAAGTTCTCTACTTCGTACTTCAGGTGGTCTGGAAAGTTGATTGGATGGTTGACCGCTTATCCATCCAGGTGCTCAATACTATTGGTAAAGTAGACTTTATCAACCATAATCTTGCCATAATTCCACGTAAGCTAAAATAGCCGAAGCTATTCTTCTAATGTGAATAAATTTTCTCGGGCATCGGTAATCTGCATCTTCAAAGGTAAAAAAATCTGTAGCTCCAAATAGACAATGAACTCTTCTCATTGAGCTATGTTAATAGTATTAATCAGCACATTACATACCGGGCGTTTCCCCGATTCTAAAAGGTTTTCGTCATCTATAAAAAAATGTTTAGACCCCTCGAGTAAAAGATCTAGAGATCTAGCGGAGTTTTACAGTCAAACTAAGAGGAGGTAAAGAGAGAAAGAGAGAGAGAGAGAGAGATAGAGGTAGTCATTCGTAAGTTTCCGCGGAATCGACAAGTTCGCTGAAGTACAACAAGTGGTCGAACTTCCGGGAGCTCGCATGCGCCTCGATCAATGCTCGTCTCGGCCACGCGCCCCAACGCGCGAGCACCCGCGCACATACACATGTCCACGTACGCACCTTCGTATAACGGCGTTACACCAGCATCGGGCTTATCTCTCGGCAGAATGTGCGAAACTTTTATGAGTATGAGCAGGATTTGCAGCCGAGGACCGCCTCTGCCGGCACAATGCAGCGAGAGGTTGTACAGTCAGCTACTCATGATCAGTAATCATATTAAGAGCGTGTACAGACTAATCAGATTAGCGGGACTCGGGGATTATCCCAAAACAGTTCTAAATATGATTAGGCGTCGTTCTGCAGAGAGGGAGACATCGTCGCGGAGCCCGAGATCGACAGGAGCGAGCCCGAGGCTGCGGACGTCCGGAGCCAGGCTGCAACTCGGCATTAAGACGGTGATAATAGTTTGCCAACTATGATGCGCTCGGAGAGGAGGTACCTGTCCAACCCGCTATTTAATAATCCGTTTCGTTAGACTCGGATAACTTTAGTGCACCTAGACAGAATCGCCACTCCCTGCATTCGAGGATCCTCTTCCCTCGGAACGACCGTTACCGCGGACAGTAAAGCTCCTTCACGATCGAGTGTTGATGATGGTTGTGCCTGTTTTACTTCGGCCTCGAAATTAGAGCGAGTAGATCGGAACCTACGCTGATTGAAGCTACCTCATGCCTCGTCACCTGGCCGTCAGTGGACACCGGCTAGTGCGTTTGGCAAAATGACCCTTTTAATTTCTTGAGGAATATTTTTTTAGTGCATTTCGATAAGCGCCCAGCTCCAAAATTCAGAATAGGCCTTAATTCCCATTTTTATTGTAGTAATACTTTCGATTTTGGAAGCACCAATATTTCCGATGGTGGAATCTTAAATCATTAAGCAATTACATAGAATAATAATTCCTACAATACATAAATCCTCTTCTCGGCATTAATGTATAGTTATTCAATAATAAAATATGTTCGTATTGTTTCTCGTTTAAAGTTACTCTCTTTAATCGAAATACTCCTTCTTGACCTCTCCATTACTCATAAACTAACTGTTAAATATTTTATTAGCTGCAGATTTTATACCATAAAATCTTTTAAATTCAAAGATAAGAATTATATGATAAAAAAAATTTTTACACAAAAAGTGGTTAAGTTTGATTAAATTATACTTAAAAATAAGCATACTATAAGAATTATAATATTTACACATTTAAATAATGCTAACGTATTCTGAAGAATGAATTTATCTATTTTTAATAAATTTGATGAAATTTTATTTAGAAAATCAAACTTTTCAATATGCTTTATTCGATTATAAATTTTATAAGCATAATTTTCTGATTAATCGAAAAATTAAAAGTACATATTTTACTGTATGACCTATCAAATTACACATGTGCATTTGTGTAATATCGTTGTCAAAGATACTATTACGAATACAAAAAATATTTTTATAAAATGATTTCATTAACGTTAATGAAGTTTTGTTTTAAACTAAAGTAATTAGCCTTTTACACTCGTATTTAATCAATGCTTGGAGCATTAGAATGTATTATTTATTATGTACAGGAATGTGTGTACGTATGTGCATGTGCATGAATTTATTTTCCGAGTATAAATCATATCTCAGACAGATTTATTTCGTAATTTGAATGCCTGAAACTACCGAAAATAAATAAACACAAGTTTAAATTTAATTGCATTAAATTTCCAGTATTATCTAATGACAGGTTATAAATCAAGAGAAAAATAATAATTTCTTTATTTCTTTAACAGTAATCCAACGGCGATGAGAGCCATTCAACATTTTTAACGCTTAAATATCTTTTCAGGAATCGCCACGCAAACCATTTTGACCATTCCTGTGAGCCATGTTAGTACCAACAATCAAATAGTAAACCTGGCGCTGAGCAATGGTCAAGTCGTGTCGACAACGCTTGCGAATCTGCAGTCAATCGCGCAACCCCAAGGCATGATGAACACTCCTGCGAACAACGGTAAATGAATTACAAATGACTGTCGCTTTAAGCAGATCGGACGTGCGATCGCAGCAAAATTGTATTTTAGGTTTGGACCCTTACCTCCAGCATTAGAAATTGAAAAATCATAATATCAATTCATTCATTTGTATTCCGAAGATTCAAAATGTTTCGTTGCTTTTTTTTTCAAATATAAGAGATTATTACTGTATTACTTTAAATATCTCTTAAGCTATCTTTTTTATCTGCATGATTAATATAACTTTTGACTTTTTAAATTTACAAGCATTGTATTTATTTGCTTCCATACCTCTCGTATTATATTCCCTTATACTTATGTAGAAATATTACTTGCATTTAAGCAATGAAAAATTATATACCTTATATTTACCTTCGTGATTTCCATTGCGATATAAAAAAAAACATTTGTATGAGTAAACGTTGATGCATTCATTGTAATAGATGCTTATTTATCAAATAAAGCTTATATATACAGCATTAAAAATGACGTAAAACCCCGATGAATATTTTCAGTCCTGCTTCCAACGGAAAATAAAATTTATATTCAATAATTACCTTCTCTAATATACAAATATAAGCATGCGTACGTATACTTGTCTTTATAGTGCCTCAACATAGAACGATAATGTAGTTGACGATTATTATGTATTCGTCGGGCACACCAACAGTACGTATAACCATACGTCTTATCAATCATCGCGATCAGCTCGCTTCTCTTAGCAGACGAAAAGTGCTTTCGATCGGTGAGATCGCGTGGGAGGTTGCAAGTTGGCGAAAAGAATCGAGAGAGAATCGGCCCGTTGGCGTCTAATTTAAATAATAATTGCTCGACACCCATTGAGCGCGCTGCAGGCGCACCGATTCTCCGAGGTACACGACTTTAAAGGTGGTATGCTCTGTTTGTCCTCCGGTGCGTAGTACCGACGAGTCCGAGTCTGGCCCCGGGCTTGGGCCTCAACCCCGCGGCCTTGCCGCATCTACTCAGCAACAGCTCGGCGAGCCAGCAATTGCTGAGCGCGATGCAACCCCAACAGCTGCTTCAGGCGGCTCAGGCCGTCCAGGCCCAAGCTGTGCAAGCGGCTCATCAGGCCCAGCAACAGGCGGCTTCCCAGCAGCAGCAGCAGCAGCAGCAGCAACAGCAGCAGCAGCAGCCGCTCCTGGCCACATCGCCGCAACAGCACGGACATCGGCACGGGGCTCACATCAATCATTACGCGGTGAGTACGATTGTTCAATCGTTGCGCTCCCCGTCCATGAGGACGACACTGGCTCCGGCTATTCCCCGCGTTCCTCTCTCTCTCTCTCTCTCTCTCTTTCTACCATCCGGAAATGCCGTCTCGGCCTGATTGGATCTAGGACGCAATGTCAATGTGCTACTGGATGATCCAAGTCACGCCATACGAATAATTTTAACCGTTGAAGTTACCGATGGACTTTATATTAACAATATAATTGAGTTATGCACTCAATCATACTTACTGTATATTAATAAGCATATCATAGTTGTATTTTACAAATAATTTCCGTTACCGACAAATTATGTATTGATATACATATTTAGTGTCTGCATAAATGAATATTCCTGTTCAAGCCTGAAACAATACATTATATTGATTACAGAAGAGCCGCATTTTCAATTCATATATTGCAGAAATTAGAAATTAAATTTTTAGTTACTTTAGATTATAAATTTAATTCACCTTTCAAATTACTTTTTTAATTTGCATACATAATTCGGTTTTTATACGTATTATCTGTTGTAAATCTGTCATAAGTAATGCTTTCAATGGGTACAATTTATGAATTTAAAATTTAATTAAACAGCGATTACTTATTTGAAAAGATATTATATAATCTGTTATATCATCTCCTTTATTTTGTGTTTTCGAAAGAAATTCTACAAAACGATTGTGATGTAAGACTGCTTAAAATAATAATTTATAGTTGCAGTGAAGTCAAACCTACACTAAATCTTTACGCGTAAGAAAAAGGAAAATTCTAGTCATATTCCGACTGTTAAAGTAAATTATTTTCTTTTATAACTACGCGACATGAAATATTCATTATCGAAATATAGACCCTCTTGAATGTTCACCTTGTATCTTTAGTTGTTGTAAATTGAATTTCCAACTGCTTGCAGTATCTCTATAATTATTCGTGCAATAAACATTTACATTTTTGTTCATGATTTGCATTGCCTTTTTGGAATTTCGAACCGGCCCTTACGTGATATACTTGAACAGCCAAAACAACTTTCGAATCCGAATTATTCAGAAAAATAAACGCCCGCGCTCTTTTCGAAAACCTTCTTTTATCACTTACATACCAAGTAAGTAGGTAGAAAAAAGGGAAGAAAATACTTTCTTTAAGAGTGTAGAAACAAAAAAAACTCGTCTCCCTCGCCAACGAGTAATCTCGTTAAGAAAGTATTCCCGTCCGGCGAATAGCACTTCCGTCATTAATTAGAACGGCGAATTGCCCTCCAGTCCACGATGCTCTCAGTCTTATTATTATAAGAATACACAATTGAAAGATGTGAAGAACGCTTTGACATGATAACTGGAATACATAAGTATCCTTGAAAATAATTATTGTAAAAAAAATACGTAGTAATAAGTTATTTAATAATGACGAATAGACTTTTCCTTGGTATTATCGAAAATTAAGTTATTATTTTATTCTTATCATATAACCGACCATCACCGATTCTTTTCAAGTGCAATGTGTGACTTGTGATTTCATATTTATTTAATGAATCATTATACAATTTCAAATCTAAAAATGGACCAAATGTAGAATTTATTCTTTCTGGCTCAGCTCTTTTTAACTTCATAAAATTTCAAAAAATGTTTTTAATAGTAAATATAATGAAATTTCAGCTATATCCATGCACACTGATAATTGTTCTAAATATTAAGATTCAATAAGCTTAAGATCGTCAGTGATTACTTATGCATGTATATAAATACAATTTTCGTAGTATAAATTAGTAATATAGGGAGGAAGTAAATAACAGATTTTAATTTCAGTCGTTCAAGATTTGAAATTTTTTAATGCGAATTTGACTATTGCATTATTACGAGACGAGAGGTATTGAAAAATTAATATCTATTATTTAATTATTATGTAATCTGGTCTGAAAATAGACGACTCAGCGGTTAATTTTCGAGGGATGAAAAAGTTCTTTAATCAGCCAATATTACAAATTGAGTTAAAATGAAACTACATAAACAGAAGCTAATAATTAAAATCTCGCGAGCCCCTCACTAAAACTGCCCCCTCAAATCATGTATGCACGCAGAGTCGGTCCTGCCGCCTTAAAAGATGCTGCTCTTGAGTAGCGAGCTAAGCATTCTCTTTTTTGTCCGTTTTTCGAGTAGCAGCAGCAACAGCAGCAACACCAACAGCAGCAGCAGCAGCAGCAGCAACAGCAGCAGCAGCAGCAGCAGCAGCAGTCGGAGAAGCACCACAGGGAGCGAGTGGATCAGTCGTCGCCCCTGAACGGCTCAGCGGTTTCGGCGGCTTCGGCCCTCAACAGACTTGCGGCGAGCAACGGGGAAATCACCATCACGACGACGCACGGCTCGACAAGCGCCAATGTCAAGGCCTCGCCGAACAGCGTACACAGCGTTAAGGACGACGACGACGACCTCCTCAACGACTCCTCCAGTGAGTATTGGCTCCGCAGCCGGCAGCTCGGCGAATTTCAGTGAGGCGTTCGTGCACACAAACAAAGGCTTCAAGTTATTAACCGGCTTTAACGATTAACGGTATGGACATTGAGTGGAGCTGCTGATGCGGGAGTGGATAGTCGCCGACTGAGATACACGTTATTGATTAATTAACAGGGTCGCGGCGTTTCCCTGCTACCCAAGAATGCTTGACTCTCTTTGAATGTCTGGTCAATTATTTATACGGAAATTCGGGAATAGGGGCGCACATTTAGAAATCGGCACGAGTGCGCGACTCCGTTATCGTGAATAATCGGCGAGCCCATTCGAACGAGAACAATGATTGCAATTATTTCTCGTCAGTTAATGAATTCAAGGGCGAGAGAAAAGAAAAGGAAGTTCAAAGAAATGAAGCAGAAAAATGATTGGAAAGTCGGAACTGAAGTTGACGTTGAGCCGAATTTGCAACGCATAGTCATTTTCTCGGCATCCCGCAAGAATATTCGTGGCCGAGCTCAATGGAGCATTAAATTTTGTTATGGTTCACTCGGATCGCTGAAATGCAATGTTTCGCGGACTAGGAAACCCCTAAAATAGATATGATTGATTATCCGGTATCGATTATTTGTATATCGTAATGTTGCCGATTATAATTTACTAGGAACATGTTGTTTTATCTAAAATTCGATTTGTCTTGTCAATTCGTAAAATGAATTTAAATATTTCCCTCATTTGCTCTTATTTAATTTTGAATTTCCACTATAAGATAGCTATAAGTACAGAGCAGCCGACGCATAAGGCTTCATTGCCGTTATTCAAAAAATGTAAATGATTAACCGTGGATGCGAGCTGTAAAATAAGTCGCCCGCCTAACCAACATATCTTCCCAATATCAAAAGCATCCTCAATCGATTTTTGCGATGGTAATGGCGTGCGTATTGAGCAGTTGTAACCATAATTACAGATCAACCGACGATTGATAAAGCCACGAACAACCTTGTCGATGGCGTTAATTTAGACGAAATAAAGGAATTCGCTAAAGCCTTTAAACAGCGTCGAGTCTCACTGGGGCTGACGCAGACGCAGGTTGGGCAGGCCCTTAGTGTTACTGAGGGCCCGGCCTACAGCCAAAGTGCCATTTGCAGGTGAGAAACGCGTGCAGACACTTTCTATTTATTTACCGGACATGTAATATTTGTTTAAGTGTAATCATTAGAAGTGTGTGCGTGTGTGGCAGACAGAGGCAAACGCGGCCATTAGCCCGCGGAGGCTTTTTTACCCGTTACGTTTAGCCTTGTTATTGAATTCTATTGAAACGTCTCTTCGCACTCTCAAGTAGTGGCTTCGCATTAAGTGCTTTGGTCGCAGTGCTCATGTCTGGCACTTATGTGTGTTTATAAAATAATACAATAAGTGATAAATATGGAGTTGACGGTTCTTTATAACTGGCATTAAATCGTAAATAAAGACACATTTATTTAAAGTTAATGTTTGACAATGAAATTGATTCATCATAACGATTAAATTTACCGATTGCGATCAGTATATTGCAACAGGCGATTAAATCTACGGTAGCAGTGATTTAAAATTAGTATTTGATAAACGCGCGAGAAGGTCCCGACCATAGCATTCAGCAAGATATTCAAAGCCCATAGAATCGAATAGAGGCTTCATGTTTCTAATTCCATTGGATATAACATTACATAAGAATATTGAGTGTGAATGAATATTAATGATAGGTTATTGCTTAGCAATATATAATGTAATCAGTTTTACTCATGGTGGTCCATGCCTACAAAAGTATTCTTTATAATACATTGACCGAGACTCTTTAAACAAAATTCCGCTTTTGCGACAATGTTTTATTTTTACACGGGCCACCGTAGAAAAGCTGCTTACTCTATCGACCAATGTTAGCTTATTACGTTTCGACTAATTGATGCATTGGTGATTTCCCAGTGCCCTGGCTTTCCAGATGTACGCTCAGCAGCATATGTACGTTCACCCCTCATTCATTATTTAATTTACCTAAATTTCTAAAAATCTGCAGTCATATCCAATATTTTTTAAAATTAGCGGCTGTCACCATACGAGCTTTAATGGCTCTTCGTCAAAGAGAACGAAACTAAAAGAACGAAATGAAAATTATAGCACTTGGTTTCTCGAAACGTCGATTGAACTCCGATTATCTCTTCTTTCAATGGTCGTCTTTGTTTTTAATAAATAAATGTCAATTCTCGGGTTCCTCTCATCAAGGCTCGCCCTAATACATCCAAAATAAAAAAAAACGTATATTGGGTATAGCTGCAGTTACTGTTTTGCCACTTTCCAACTTTTATTCGAAAAACGAAAAGAAAAAGTGTCGAATGACCGAGAAAAGAAGACTTAAAAAAAAAAAAAAAAAAAAAATTAAAAAAAGGATTGGCTAATTTGTAATGGAATTGCAAAAGGAGCACTTTTGTAATTATTAACTTTCTCCGAGCCAGGGCATTGGCAAGCTTGGGCATGATGTCGCCAACGCGCTTAAGGCTCCGATTTGTTATTTATCTCACTTCTGTGCCTACGTTGAGCTTCCTAACGACTTTCTCGTTAGCTTCTCTCACAATTAGTACAATTGTTTTTCCTCGCGGAACATACGTACCTGTACAGCCTCGACGATACTCTTTTTTATTCACTTCGCAAGATCGGACGAACACGTTGGCACATCATAAACCCGTGGCATCGCCAAGTCAACGCGCATGCACGCATTGTCAATGTCCTGTTATCGAATAATGCATGCTTCTTTAGTGCTCCTTTAGTCGACAATTATACAACAATAGCTTCAAGTCGATTTTTTATTTAGTTTTCTATTATTTTTTATTTTATTACTTTTAATTTGTTAATAATAAACCATTGCATTATTTGAATTATTATTTTTTGACTACCACTACTATTATTATTATTGTTATTATTATTATTTATATTGATATAGCTATAATACGTTTGTAGTAATTAAGTGACTTTTTTATTACATCATTGGGTTCTTCGTTTAAACGTATGCATAAGCCAACTGAAGTACTTCTAAAATAATTATAATCTGATTTAATTATCATTTAATTTAATTTCATACATAAGTGACGTTTTTAAAGAAGTTATTTCATACTGCTGAAAAATATTACCTTTCGTACTATATTCAAGAACTAAATACATTAATTACTAAGTTTTCATGTTAATGTAAAGTTTTACATTAAATTACAGCACATTTCTATGTATATAGAAATTTAAGCTTTATACGTATACAATGCTTTTATTCTCATTAATAATTTATACATTTTTTATTTTGTGTTAAATGAGATGAATTCAAGGTTTTTCTTGTACATTTAAATTAGTTATAGAGTACATTAAGTGCATTTTGATTTTCAGCCATGATTTTATAACGATCGAAAAAATTTTGAAAATTATCATTTATAAAAATGCAAACTTAGAGATACGACCTTATATTGGTCACTCTTAAAAGCTTGTATGATTTTGTTTTCGTTTTTTCGTTCCTCTATTATATTTTTTTTTTCAATAAAAACAAAATTAATAAAAAAATCGACTTAAGTTTTATGTAGTCAAAGAATTTGTTTCGCTTACTTATAACAGATAAAATTTTTAATCTCACTCTTTAATTTTTTGCATGCTGCTAACAAATAACAACAATACAAATATTATAAATCCGTCATTGTACAACATTCGATTCTACGATTCTTCACCTCTAGGTTCGAGAAGCTCGACATCACGCCAAAGAGCGCTGTAAAAATTAAGCCTGTATTGGAAACGTGGATGAAGGAAGCTGAGGATAGGTGAGATTCCATTGCATTGTCCTTTAAACATTAGCTCGAAACTTGTTACACGCGAGAACGAACCAACGAAAGATTTTTTAAAACAATGCACGACGACTGACGCGCGACGGCGATTGTATAAAAGATACCGGGTAAGGGGGCAAAGATATGGCGTGCATTCCAATCCGTTATAAAGGCGGTTGGCTGCTTTCCTCTATGGTCCAGCGGCAAAAAGCGAGCAAATATTGTTCTTTCTCAATAAGTAAATTTCTCAGCGGAAACCTGGCAAAAAATAGAAACTATTCGCCTCGGGTATAATAAATTGATGAATAAGTCATTTTTCTTGCTGGTCTGGTTGCCGCTGCTTATCAACCCGGATTTTCATTTATCTCGATCGGTTTTTTAAGAAATAAAATATCGTTGAAATTCATCTTACCGCTGTCGTAAATTGCTTACAAACGTTTATTACTTATCCGCAGATTTTTTTTTTAAATGCATTACATTGTAGGGTTTTCCAATCAGGATTTCCCGTGCATCTTTGACGAAAAATTTTAATAGTGATCAGTCCTAAGAATTATTTGAATACTATTTTCGAAGCGCATAATGCATTGGTAATTTTTAATTCGTTTCATAATCGCTTTTCTTCGCACCAGCTTTTTACAATTCGCGCGTGAGATTTATAATATAATAGTCAAGCCATCGATGATTGTCGAGAATGAGCTTAAGGAAAAATAATAGAACGAGTTTTGTAAAAGCAGTTGATTGTGCAATTAAACGAGAGACACGGGAAACAATGGAGTGAGTGACGCTTATACCGCGTGATTTTCAAAAGCGACCTATTAACATTGGATCGGAGGCAATGCCAATTTTTCAACCCACTACTAGACCAATTTCTCCTCAATTAGCCGAGAAAAGTGAAGGGACGAAGAAAGTCCCGCTTGATATGCAATCGACAAGCAAGCTTAACATTCTGTCTCTGGCGGTGCACGCCTCTGGCGCAAAGGCGTGCACTTTAATTGCCTATTCACTAATTGAATCCAACCAATTAATTACAGATCCGCGGCCATCATAAATACTTGGAATGTTGATTACGAGGGGATTGGTGGGAGGTGACATGGAGTTTGGAGTTTGAAAAAAAAGACGAGCTATACTGAATTATCGAGATAAGCACCGGGAATTTGGAAGGAGACTTTTTAGACTCGCGAGCATTATATACATATATTCTTTACTCTTCCCATGTATGACGGACTTTCATATAATACTAATATTCAATAACTAATCTTCAATTGTTAAATATTGAACACAATATTGTTATTATTGCTGAAAATCACCTCGCTTTATGACTAAATGTAAAAATTGAATATATTGAACACGGTTCTTTATAATTAAAATGGTTAGGGATTAAAAGGTTTTAGTAAAAGAAATCAACATACATCACCTTTTTGACTGGTAGTGTACTACAATGATAGAACAATCTATCATAATCGGTTCATTTGTTGCTAAAAAATAATTAATAATTCTAGAAAATTATACAGCTAGTAACGCCGATCGAGCGCTTAGAAAAAATAAATTTCAAATTCACAATTTGCCTTTCTCGATCATAATGCGAGTTTCTAGAGTTAAGTCCAACGGAGTTTGCGATTCCGCTAAAGCATACAAGGCCGTGAATCAATTACGTCCCTCGTCTTCCACTTCCATGGACTTATCCATCCGCCGATCTACGTCGCTGAGGAAACGGGAGATCGGTTGCTGAGGCGCGTGTCTTTTTCGACGATTCTTTATAACCATTTTATCGGACTAAAGCTAGACAAGAAGAGCTCAGAGAGCAAGACATCCGGGAAACGCGGTTTGATCACGTCTCCTCCGGATTCTCTCAACCACATTAATGGGTCATGAGGTATTAAAAAATGCCCGAGTAAGATGGAGATTTCGTTGCTACATATGATATAAATAAATAAAATATGAATAAAATCAGCTATAAAGGGTAGGGTCACTTTTTTATCTCTTTGCCTTTGTCTCTATAACGAACTTCCACTTTTCTCTTCCTGAGAAAAGAATGCACAGAAATTCATGGATTTTGCGGTCAACGTTACCGATACTAGATATTGTTTTGCGGTAAGAGATTGTTTACGTGTTCTGGGGTCAGTTTTAAATCCAATATTTTTATGGTTTTGCTAGTTGGCGAGGAGTTGATAAAAATGTGACACTACGAGAGGTAGAGACAGGCAAAAAATTTTCACGGATACTTTAAATATTTGTATCAATTAGGAGACACGAACTTGCATTAATAATTTGATTAAGAAGTTATTTATATTAATTTTATAGCCTCTATATATTATTAGATTAATATGCAAATTCAGCCAAGTCATTAAAATTAAAATTATTTAAATTTAAATATTGCGTTTTTTATATTATTTTCTATTTGATTAATAAGTTCTCAAGGCCTATCTCACCTGATAAAACCAGCCATTTTAGCAGTCCTCTTTCTCCTCGCTAGGTATCGTTCAGATCACAGCATATATTTTCTGCGACCATTGTACAATAATACGAATATTATATAAGACGATTGAAAATTAATCCTATATGATCACACAATGACCACAATTAAGGAGACGTCAATTTTATTATCATTATTGCAATTTTATTGAAATTATTAAATGAAAGTTGCGTCAAGTATAATAGCTTACACTACCAATCGTATAAGACTTTGATTACAAAATTAATTTATATATTACTCAATAGCTTTTAATTTAATAATATCTGCACAATAAATTTGTTCAATTCTACGTCTGCTAAGATTGCCGTAGGGTGTAAATAAAGAAGTTGCGAAACGAAAGCCAACGCGCTCGCTCTACAGAAACTGCCGTATTATCTTCACTTTTTATTGTCGAATAGCCTTAGCAATCGGTATCGTTATAATAATACAAAAATATATAATACAAAAGGGCCGGTTTTCTCTAGCGGCTTAAGTGTCACACTTGGGTTATATCATTCGGATGAAGGATTCTAAGCATCCCTTTCCCTCAGTCCGAGTCAAGCGATGCGCATTCATCAATAACATCTCCGAATTGATACATCCGCCTTTGATTCAGCTCGGCACCGTGTAAAATTCATTTTAATTAGATTCGCACGCTTAAGACTACGGAGGCGCGGGTGCGCGGGACCAAAATTAACGTTTCGTAAAACGGTAACCAGAGACGCGCAAAGGAGAGGAAGCCGAGTCGCCCGGGAGTCATAACGAAAGGACTGTTCATCCAGCATTCCCCGAATGCGATGTCGTACGTTTAACTTTACTCTCCTCCCCCCCCCCCAGCCGTCCATATACCTGTCGCCGCACTATCGCTGTCGGTGCACGCCTCTGTATCCGTGCGTGCACCAAACGAGGACGTAGACGACAACAGCCGAACTCTCCGACCCTTTTTGATCGCGATAGTTGCCGCGGAAAAATGAAAGCGGCTGGCTCATGCGGTGCACGTGCACAATTTATCTGCTGAGTAATTAAACTGTGAACTAATTAAAATCAGGTTTCTAGTGTGCCATCCTCTGCACCCTCGGCGACGACCCGACTCCCACCAACTGGCGCTTCTTCTTCTACCTCCTTTTTCTTCTATCTGTCCATCATTTCGTATCTTCTTCCCTCCTCCCCTCGCAGGTCCTCCACCTTGCCACGCGTATCGCCAACTATTGGCATTTTTTAGCGCTCCTGCAATCTGCGAGCGCACACCAGCGTGTGCATATCTGTTTTGTTGGTATTAGTTCACAAAACGGGATACTTTTCCTCGTCCACTTTTCTTCGTGTTAAAAAGTGCTGTGCACTTACGTTTGTATTTCCGGGCTGGAGACTCGAATTTTAATACTCGCGTCTTCGCCAAATGAATTCATTACCATTACTCCCAGTACTCGATGCTGCCGAGTATTTTCGTACTGGCTGAATTTCGAATAGAGCTCTCCGGCTTTTTAATTTGGAATTAATCGAGAGTCTACCGTTTCGATAATTCATCGAGCGAATTATTCTGCCGGATGCTAAAATAATGACGGATGATCACCGCGTTTTAGCAAAAGCTGCAATTACTTTGTTGAAAAAAAAAAAAATTCTGCGGCGCACTTTTTCATTAAAACGTGGCATGAGCTACGTATGGCCGGACGGGAATGAAAATAGCTCATACTTTTGTGGGGAAGAAGATAAAATGCTGAGATAAATCAATACGGTTGTGACTGCATTTAATTAAAATATGAGCTTCTCAATATCCTCGCATTAATTGCATTACTCTATGCATCCGTTACGCGTCTTGCCGCGATCCATTTGCCGCTCGATTCTTGCCGCGCTTTCCTCCCACTCGTCCACATTTACGGAGACGGGACACAGGGAGTCGAGCAGAGTTCTGCGAAAAGCCAGTATATATTACCGTGAGCTCAATCTCTCCGTCAGTACCCCACCGCGCCCTTCTCCATTAGCATATTGTTTTCGCGGATTCAACGAAATATCACCAGGCGATGCTAATTTCCAGCCGCGCTACTTCCTCCCACACATGTGCATCGATCCTCCGACCCCTGCATCCTTGCGGGCTCACGCGTGGTGGCAGCCGACAGTTGGTCATTCGGAGTTAAATTAAAAACATAAATTTCGCGTCCCGCTAAAGTCGAGCTCGCCACAATTCCCTTCGATGCGACCCTGTCGCCGCTGTCCGCGCATCTCGCCCCTTTCATCCCGAGATTACGTCGCGACCGCTTTATATTAATTATTCCACTCTTATGCCGCAAGCCGAGGAATCTACATATTTTTGTTATTACCGGCCCGGGATATTATGCCCGACGCGAGCGCACAGTCGCGTACTTAATGATTTTTACATCATTTTCCGATGGATTCCAAGTGTTTGCGCGGTGAGCTAAAATAAAGTTGTATCTGAAAATGAGTGTCAATGAAAAGAGACTTAAGAGAGAAACAAACGCCGAGAGACTGAGTGTCGATGCAGAGTGCCGGTATCAAACAGGCCTGGAAACCAGGGAATGATATAAAAAAATGTTTCGATGTATCCAACGGTCCGTTTTAATGCAGCCATATTCTGACGAAATAATTTGCCCTATGTACTTCGTGGGTGCCGAGCACTTCGTTGTTACGCTTAAAATTCAATCTGAAGTATATTTAATGGAAAAAATACGAATGTGCCCTGAAAATTAATTACAAAAATCAAGAATTTCCAATCTACCGTTAACTCATTTCAGTACATTTGACTGCTTCGCGAATGTTTTTATTTATAAATGCTTTATCCTTCATTGGTTCGAGTTAATCATATTTAGCATATTCAAATATTTGCTGCACTATACGTAATTACAATAATCGATAGAGTGCTCCTGAATCTCCGTTTACATTATTTTCATTTTTTTCCCCCTAATTCAACGTAATTTTATACTTTACAGTAGATTGTCCTGCATATTTCATAAAATTCGTGATATAGTATTAGTAATCCCCGCATTTCGAAAAAGTAAGCATCTTTCAACTGAGAGTAGTGCGTATGATTACAGGTATAAGAGTGGCGTCAACCACCTGACGGATTTCATCGGTGTGGAGCCTAGCAAAAAGCGGAAGCGGCGAACTTCGTTTACACCCCAAGCTCTAGAATTGCTTAACGCGCATTTCGACAGAAACACGCATCCTTCCGGTAAGTCAATTAATACCCGCTGTCTCTCACGCTTCTTTATGAGTCCTTCTGTGCTTGTTTTTTCTTTTGTTAATGCGTACCTTCAAGACCATTTGCAACTAAAGATGATTCTTACAATCAAATGAATAAAATTTTGATGTACATAATAAACAAAATATAAATAATTATTACTGAACGATGTTATTTATAAAAAAAAGCAACATAGATAATATTGCAGTTCAATTTTTTTTACCATAAACTAAGTATTTTGAAATCGCTAAAAAATTATTTTCAAGTCCATAAGGGCACAAAATATACACCTCGATTGAGCCAAGAAATCGGAAAAATATTTTAAAATTTATATTGGCCGGTGATGGGGGACGGGTAAAGGAGGGAATGGTGATTTAAACGAGTCACTAATATACTTACGCGTTATTACAGGTAACGAAATAACAGCGCTTGCCCAGCAACTGGGCTATGATCGCGAGGTGATTAGGATCTGGTTCTGTAACAAGAGGCAGGCGCTCAAGAATACTGTGAGAATGATGTCGAAGAGCTTATCCTAAAACATAGCCGAGGATACCACGTGAACTCGACCAATGCTCAATGATCTTGAGCGAATCAACGGCAACATCAGCAGTGGCGATGGCGACGACCCGCTTATAGTTGCAATGAATAATGCATTTCACGGGAATAGCAAATTTGCATACAATTTGCTTGATATGACACTGTGAGAATATTATAGCTTTAAAGCTTCGTTGTGATCCGTCTAACGGACTGTCGACACGGAAGATGAATGCAGAGAAGGAAGCATAAATGATGAGAATAGTGAGAGAGAGAGAGAGAGAGAGAGAGAGAGAGAGAGAGAGAGGAAAAGCGAAAATGGAGTGGGGAAGCAAGAAAAGCAAAAAGAGAGAGAGAGAGAGAGAGAGAGAGAGAGAGAGACAGAAAGAAAGAGAGATTGCGAATGCGTATTATAAACAATATAATGAAAGTTTGTGGTCGAAGTACTGACATTTCATTTTTTGCTGTGCTTTTCTTCTTCACTTGTATAGAATACAATTTTATTACCGATATCCCGTTATTTTATATTTAATATACATGTATGCGCTTTGCGCGTGCGTGTGACATTATAAAAACATAAACACGGATGTACCAGCACGCGCACGCATACACACGTGCACAATTATTTTTATTATATTATTTACAATATTTACCTAGCGAGGTATTTTAAGTATAAAAGGATATTTGTTCGACGGAAGTATAAGTATGTTTGCAATATCTTTTGCAATTAATAAATAGAAAGTTTATTTTTAAAGCAGATTTCATATTTTATAAGTAACGAAAAGAGACAAAGTTCAATTTGTAGGTGAACATTTTGCGTACTTAAGTGTAACTTTCAGGTCAGCATATATCGCGGAGATGGAGCCTTAATTTATTTTTATGTATAACCATCAAACACGGAAAAACACTGGAAAAAGGCACAGAAGTTTGTATCTTCGACCATAATTGAAGGGAACTCATTACTTTGTAAGATATACGCGTAACTACATTAAATGGATTCACATTAATGATGATTTTCTCGAATTTAGTTATAGCAGTTTTCGTCCAACCTCGTTTACTGAGGTGAATTCGAACATATTAATATTAATAATATTAATAATAATAATAATAATAATAGTAATAATAATAATATTAATAATAATATTACAAAAAATAATAATAATATCAATAATAATAATAATAAATAATTATAATATTAATATCAATAATATTAATGATGATGATTATGATGGTAAGAATGATGATAATGCTGATCATAATAATGATTTTAATGATGATAATTAAAAAAAGTATATAATGACTGACACAGGTGGTACACAATCGAGCGATTTCTCAGATCCAGGCGGAAACAGGGTAAAGGGGACTACTCGACTTGCACCACTGAGCATTGTGATCGCAAACGTATACGCGTGTATTATCTGTAAATAATTTTTACGTAAGTAAGGGAGTTCCGAGCGTGAGAGAATATAAAAGAAAAAATGTACTAAAACTTTAGGAAAAAGTATGTAGTTGGAAACTGATTTATAATACAATATTATTTGTATTGGCGAACAAAGTAATGTGAAAAGTAAATCAAAAAAAGTCTGTATATCTTATTAAAATTACTCTGGATTTCGAAAAAATATAAAAAATGGTCCATTCAAATGTATTTAACGATAGGGTTGGCAATTCATTTCGTATCTGAAACGAAAGTTTTAGTCTAATGTTCATTTTGATTTTAACTATAACTAAAATTTTTTCGATACTACATATTTTCTTCAATATCTACAGTATCATAATTCTCGGGGAATACGGAACATTGGCATCTTTGGTTCGATGAGGCAGGATATTACTTCAAAAAAAAAAAATATATATATACATATATATATATATAAATATACACCTATAAACACATAAAAAAGACATAACCAGCAAAGAATTCGATTATACATAGGAGATTACGAAAAAGGCTCGACATAGCTGGACCTCTATAGTGATTAACGCACTAATATTTCTATAAGGAATGTTGACATTACTAAGGTATGAAATCAATTGCAATAACACGTCTTTGAAAGTATACTTACGTACCAATAGGCTGCTTCAAATTTATCCATAGGAACAAATACCTCTGTTTTTTTGTAAAACGTAAAAAATCTAATACTGGAATGAAAAATTTATCGAATCAGATAATCAACAAAAAATTGAAATGTAAAACGACCAATGTCACCTGCGATATTTTTTCCTATGGAATCAAGTTTAGAAAAATTATCAATTATAAAATAATTAAACAAAAACTTTTTATTTTGTACTAGTCATATGTTTGTCTAACAATACCAGTCTTAATTATGCAATATAAAGCGCGAGATAAATTTTACAATTGGAAATATACTTGGGCTCAGAAATACGTTTGGTAAAAAGTCATAAAAATATAAGAATATTCAGCAGAAAGAAATTAATTTTGTTTTCTCAATTTTGCTGGAAAACTTTCCCACGTGCGCACAATAGCATAATATTGACCTCGTTAGACAAACAATGCGTAAAGATTCTGACCCTATTACAGATAAATTCTATTTATAAGCAAAATATCTTCACAATTCACTTGAATTCTGTAGATAAGCTTAAATTTTACATTTGAATTAAAAGATTTCCGGTAATATTCGGTGTTTTTGAAAAGCCAATATAAATTTATATGCCTTACTCAGTAAGTTTTTCCATTTGAATCTGTTGTTTGTTGACCAACGGAATGAGCTTCTTGTCATTAAAAAGGAATAGCCTAGGCTTTTGAGCATAGCCTGTATATAATACATTAACAAGAATATACATAATTACATGATAATAGACACTCTTAAATGATAAATTTACTCCAACAATTGTCGACGCTACGAAATGGTTAATGAAAGAAGAGGGCGCATACAAAGAAAATTTACATGGTTAAAGGTTGATTATGAGGAGAGGTGATGATATTTTTAGGAATAACTTAATTAATTAAAAAGAAATAAACAATGATAACGAGCAAAGTGGCTTGTTCCTAAAAACTGTATTATAAAACGCGAGAGCGCACTCTGTGAGAGGCGGGTCAAACGGAATATTCAAAATTCAAAATTTATATCTTGGTAAAAAAGCCTCCCCGAGGCGCAGTAGTATGTTGTGTCCTTTTTGATAAAAGTGAATGATTAAAGTAAGCGAGCGGTCGAAAAAAACGTTTGTACAGAGATATTCAGGTTATTAAATTTTGTTACACGGTTTGTAAGGGAAGAGAAAAAAAGACGAGTACGCTAAATAAGACAATGAAAACGACGAATAAAAGAAAAGAATCATGTATATTTTCTTCGTGAAAATGTCAGATCTAAATAGAACATTACAAAAAAATATGAACTCTTAATGCCTATATTAAGGGGAAGAAAGAAAAATAACGTGAGTTGTATTCGTGAGTGTCATATTTCTAAGGAAAACGCAGATCCACGGGCTAATGTTTCACAGCAGTTTCTGACAGAAATGTCAGCGCTCCGCGCAAAAGCAACTTCCTTTCAAGATACCCAAACATCGATGTCGAAACAAGCGCATCATTTTTGGATTGCCATTCAACTGTGTAAAAATCTCTGTAGTACAAAGTCATCATTATTAAAGCTTATGGGCAACAAACTTAAAAACCTTTCGGCAAACTTGGGAGGAAACTGTTCTTGAAACATTGTCCGGTGAAACCAAAGTTCCTACTACATTTTATAAAGTTACTCGACTGTAAAACTGGGATTGTAAATAAGGGAGAGACGCAAGTATTAAAATAATAGTATTTACAAATAAAATCAGCAACCTCAAGATTATTGGAAAAAAAAAACCATAATAATTTCATAACCGTCAATTGACGGGAACGTAGCAGCGCTTGAAACCATGTACACCCATACACAAATAAACACACACGTACATACATATATATATATATATATACATATATATATGTGTATATGTATATATATATATATATATATATATACATTTATATGTATGTATATGTAAATTGATGAAATTTTAAGAAAAACATCAGCATAATACGTCAGAGTTGCGTAAATTCCGAATATATGACTCTGTATTTTTGTTCGTTAATCCATAGGTGGATTTTCTTTTTGAACATAATACGAGTAGTTAAGAGTTCATAAGTGTATGTATATGCGTGGTCAGTTTTTCAATCGCAACTTTACACCTGAGAGAACGATAGCGAGATAAAATGAAAAATAGTTGATTGTCCGTGAAACTGCTGTCAAAGTACATACACAGTCGGAAATTAAGCACATGAGTATACACCTAGTGACTAAGCGACGCAGTAGCTTTAGATTGAATGTTAGTGCTTAGGTACGATGTAACATTACAACTACGTATTAAAAAAAAAAAAAATAATTTAAAAAAAATTAAAAAACGATGAAAGGAAATTTAGACCGTAAGCGAATACTTGTGTAAAATCTAGTAGGTGTCCACAAGAATAAAATAAAAACATATATTGTGGTACAAATCAGAAAAGAGCTTCTTTTTATTTTCTAATATTTAACACTACTTCTGTTTCCTTATAATTACTTTTAAAGTAATAATTGTAATCTATGTATTTTACTCTTTTATACATGTCCTTACATGTACCTATCAATGAAGAAACAATTTTTTTATATAATCTTTAAAATAAAAAATATATATATAATACATAGATAAAAATTTTAATATGATTGCATAAAAGATGTTTTGTTTTTATTTTCACGGGTTTTTTACATTACAACTAGTAATTTTAATGATACATAGAAAAAAGATGAATGTAATTTTTATGATTAAAGTCATATTTTATGGTTAAAAATACTTTTTTATTATACATCTTTTATAAAAATGGTCGTGTCAATTGCTCATTATTTAATTAAATTTTATTTACATAACTTCATTCGGTTAGATGTACAAATTATCGAAATTTTTCTGCACATGCTACTAATTCAAAGTCGGATTTCACTTCAACTAGAGCAGTTTTAACGCGTCCTGTAATTTCTATAATTAAATAACATACTATTCCTAGACATAAAATGCCCATTATTATATACAGTTTCATATCTGTGCAGAGATAAGGACTGTAAGCATAAGTAATCACAGAGCCAGTTGCTTCCCACAGTTTGAAGTTTGAATAACCGGATTCTTCTTTCCCGGGGAATAAAAGTCCACACAATGCTGAAAATAAAAAAATCAATGAATAATTTTTAATAATCAATAATGGATTTACATCCTTAGTGAAAGCACAAAGTACTACATTATTGTTTGACGGTAATTAATTTAAATTATTTGCATGCCGACTGAGCAGATGTTATCCCTAGTCGGTAACTCATCGTATGGCATACAACCCAGATTATTAACCGATTAATTTGGTATCATATATACAATTATATATTTGCTTTTCGGACGAATTGTATTTTCATTGCAGTCAATTCTACATGATTCTAAATAAATTATCTTTGTAGTAATTGCAAAATTGGACAAATACATAAAAATGAAATAATGATTTTTAAATATAATTTCTTAATTTAAATAAAGTGTTTGTTAAGAAATTCATATGCAATATGTTAATATCTAAAAATGTAAAGTAACTTCGTCTTACATTTTTAATAAATAAAAAATAATTTTACATTTCTCGTTTTATAATGATTGTATCGTACAGATACATTTATCTTTTATAAGTCAAATAATTATAATTATTGCCATTTAATTTAATGGCATCATAAAATTATCGTATTGACTGTATATTATATGTAAATGTAAAACTAATAACTGCAAATTAATAGTAACTAGTATTAATGAAGCCATTCAAGAAATTTAATTAAAGATACACTCCTATATCATATTATTATTCAATGTGATGTTTCTATAAGACGATATTTATCATAAATTATGGAAAAATACATATTCTAATAACACTAATCCCAATACAATTAACATTTACAATTATTAATGGTAAGCAACAAGTAAAACCTAATTATAATTAATAGATCATTTACGGGATTTCTTCACAATGGCACAAAGCACTGAATAATAGTTATTCTTCTTTAAGATATAAGTTAGTAGTTTATATTCCAATACAAAAAGCATGCATCAATAATCAAATTCTATTAATACGTCATTTACCTTGAAATCTACATGATATTAAATTATTCGTACTGTACAATGGAAATGGAATTAAATTAAATATAGTATTACACTTATAGTAATACACTTTGATTCCCATGAAAATTATTATCATAATTTTAATACAATATATATATATATATATATATATATATTGTCAATTTAATATTTAAATACTTTAATATTTAATATATATTTATTGCTTAATTATATTATATAATTAAAGACTTTTAATTTATTATTGTAAGCATACTGTTAACCGGAAAATGAAAGTTTATATTTATGTTTTACTAAGGTAATATTACAAACTCTTTAACTTAAATCAAAGTAAAGATGTTTTTCACTATTCTGATCAAGCAGATAACTTTGCTTATTTATACGCCGAAGTTTGAAAAAATATATTTTATTTAAGATAAAAAAAATCAATAACTAACTTTAAACTTCATATGCAATGAAATTCAATTGAGTGGAGTATTAGAAAGCATTCGATATCACTACAATGTTGTATATTATAAAAAGTATGAAAAAAGAAGTTAATATGATAAAAATGCTTATGATTATTTTATAAGAATGTCACATTCATATTGAATCAATCTGATTTAACATAGATTCGACCATTACGAGACACATGACATTTTTATGTTGTTTTGCTGCTTCAGTTCCGTATAAATTTTAAAACATCAATATACTTGAATAGCGCATAAAATCCATGGAGACTGAAGCCGAAGTTCTTTTTCTTGTTTCATCAATCCTGTCGAAGTTTGCATTATCGATGGTGTAGGACATCGATATATCTACTATATTATGTCAATACTAAGTTTTGTACCATATATTATGCAAACAGCTAACACGTGTCTTATCAAACAAAAAAATTAATGAAATTTCATCATGTAGAAAACATGAACAATTAGTAACGTTAAAAAAATTATTCTTTTATAAATTGTATAAGGAGCCTTGCAATTTTTAATACTTAAAATTTTTGTCATAATAATTCCATCTATTAATCATTCCATCTGTTACAAAGGTACGGTTAACTTTTTTATTCAGATTCTTTTTTTAGATTTAAATTAAGTGTAATATAGAAGCTCCAATATAAAACAACTATATTACAGTATTTAAGCCATATCTATTAACAAATTTTTAAATAAAAATAAGATATTTTCAAATACTCAGTATATCAATAAATAATTATGAAGTCGATACATTTAGTAAACTTTTTTCTGTAATTATAAGACGTATAATAAACACAATCGTAAAAATGAAGGAATTTGTGTTTTAATACATTTTGTAATAACATGAATATTTTTTGCATTAAACATTACATTTTTAAACATCATTTCATAATTTAAATTTCCACAGAAGATCTATTATAAGCATTTAAGCAATTTAGTATGTTGTATATTAATATTTTAATAATAAAAAATACATGATTATAGTAGAAATTAAATTAAAATAAAGAAAACCTGTTTAAATTATAAAAAATTAATTTTGTATTCTATCCTTTTAATGTATAGTTAATATTAATAAATAGTTATAAAAAAAAGGTTTTTTGATATTTTATAATTAAAATAAAATTTTGAAATAAAGCTTTAAATTTTAAATTAATTCAATACTAATATTTTGTTACCATTACTTTCAGAAATATTAATTCAGATAAAAAATTCTTTTAATAAAAATAGCCTGCTGTTACCAAAATAGTAGATATCAATTGCATAAATTGTATAGTTTAATTATTAAACAAGTTTCAATAACTCTCAAATGTGAGTTTCAAAGTTGTAATTGAATTCTGTATTAGCAATATCGATTTATTTATTTATAATTATCGAATAAAAAGCGCGAATAAGAAATAATTACTGTTTCTAACAATTAAAGCTATTAAATAGGAAGTTTAGATGCTAAATTAGATTAATGTAGTCAGAATGATAACTCAACATTTTTTTTGTCGGTATTGTTCATTTTTATTCTGCTAGAAAGAAACTTCTCGTAAAAACGTCTTAAATAATCAAAAACAGTGCCGTTTCTTTATTCTTATGGACAGAAAAAAGATAATAAATTACGTTTTGCACTCATATGAGGACGTCTGTATATTGAAGTAGTAATATCGAAACTGATGGATGAAGTATTAAAATAATATGCGAGCCAAGTTAATCCGAGTAGTGGAATTACAATCGAAAGTAAGTTTACCGTTAACCTGGACGAGCCAAATTGCATCGCAGATGCCCCACAACCCGGAGAGTAGGAAAAATATCCAGCCTTGCTGTGCCTGAGGTTGCCACCAGAGCAATGTAATAAGAATTCCCATGTGCAGGAAAAAGGCAAAAAGCATCACGGGGACCCTGCCGGTGATCTTGACAATTGAACCCGTGGCCGGAGCTGCGATTGCGTTAACGACGCCGAAGCAAATCATGACGTAGCCGATGTTGCTGATGCCCCAGGCGCATGATACGTATGCCTGAGGGAACAATTAAGATTACGTATAAGTTGTTGAGCAGATATCGGCTGCTATCTTTTGAAACTATGAAAAACTATGAGTTTTTACTGGCTTTACAATCATAACGCGAAAACCTTTTTACTGCTGGTGCTGATTCGATTCATTCTTTTGTCGATAATTCTTCTTTTTTATCTTTACTCACTTTTTGCAGTAATAGAACAATTACGTAATTATGTATAATTTACTCGATTAACAGATTTTTTCAATTTATTATAAAAACCAGACTTCTTTATCTTGCGATGAAATAAATCGGAATGGAATATGGCATATCCGAATCAAGAATTGTAGAATGGTCAAGGTATATTGTAAAAATAAGTTTTTTAAATGTTGAACAATCGGAAAATTTACATCATTCTTATTATGTATTCGTAAGATTAAATTTATTGATAACAAAATTAAAATAAAATTATAAATGAGCTTTTGAGTACCGAAATACGTTTTTTGGAAAAATCCATCAATGAACGATTTTTAAAACAAGTTTAATTTAAATATTTTAAATAAAAATTTTTTGACCTTTTATATACCACGTAGTTTTCTTCATTTTCAATAATACTTTTTACGTAAATTAAACTTTTTAATTATTTGAAGTTGCTAGTATTTATATTAAGCATTTAGGATCCTAAATAATTATTTATTGATTTACTTTATAATGGTTTAATATATAATTCGTTTAATTTCAATAAAATATATCAAAAAATATTGTTAAATAATAAAGTCAAATTTCAATAAAAATTTACAAACAATTACAAACAATAAAAAAAAATACTTTGTATTACAACTACCGTTTTTCTTTTTTCAGAACTGTTAATGAAGAATAATTAGATAGTATGAGCATTCAATCTATAATTATTATTAAATTACCAATTCATTGAATATAGTATTCAACATTATAGAAGCTCTTAAATACTGAAAAAATTTCAATGATCAGTTTATAAAGTAGATATAAGACAAATTTTTTATAGCAAGCCGTTTGTTTTTTGTAAAAGCAGCTAATCAATTAATTACAAAATATATGAAAATTAATTCAATTGGCTTTATCGAAATTGCAATACAGCCTATTATGCTACTAGAAAATTAATTAATTAATAGAGCCTGACTTCGTAGTATTCAATTTGAATGTGCTCCTCATTAAAGTGAAGTGCACTTACAGCATTGTAATCAGCGAAGAGAAATGCCTGCTCTGCTCCAATGAAAATGGTTATTGGTAAAATGAGTAGTTGACTTTTTTCTCCGAGCAATTTCAATGTGACGGCTAAAAGTTTGAGGCCAGACTTTCCTGTGCCGGATCCTGTTCGTCCTCTGTCATATCTTAAATCAAAAATAGTAAAATTTTTAACTTGTATCATTTTTTAACAGGACATAGTATCGTTACAAGAAGTTATTTATTGATGAATTATTATTTATTCAGGCCCTATAATATTTTATTTATAAACTGAATTTATATTTCAATCGGTTTAATCATTTATAATCATGAATTAGTTGAATATTATTCGATTAATTTTTCAAAGAAAAAGCTAATGAAGTGACAACATTTTAACATTATATTCTAAATTTGTTTGTACGTTAAATATAAACAATAAAACGTCATAATAAAATATTTATATAAAAAATTCTCACGAGTAAAAGATATTTCATTAACTTAATAAGATATTTAAATTCTTAAATATTTTCAAATAGTACAATTTTAATATAAATAAAAAACGAAAATCCCGTTTTTTATCCTATACGAAAATCTGTGGTCAAAGACCACGTTTTAATTAAAATTCCAGTCTGATATTTCCATACGTGTGACACGTCCTTTGGTTATATTATATAGCTTACAAAGTAACATTTAAAACTTTATATAAAATATTTTATAAATGAACACACATAATTAAGAGTCAACAGAAAATGCAAATGCATAAATTCAGTAAAAAGAAGTAATACATTTAATATTGAAATTATTCAGGTAAAAATGGTAATTTATTTAAATCAAAAACAGTAAATGCTCATTATATACCATTTACCTTTTTTAATTTTAGGAACAAAATACATTTTCGTAAAACAGATAAAAATTTTATTTACATGTTAATATGAAAAAAGTTGGAGAAAATTGCTTATTGCATAATAAAATACAATTTTTTTAGTTCAATTTGTATTCAATTAGCAGTAAATTTAAGTTACATCCATTTCTCATAGTATTGAATAAAACAAATGGAAACATTTTAAAAATATATATCAAATTATATACAAATTATGTACAAATACTACATAATATTGTTTGCTCATAAATTAATAATGAAACGAATTAAAAAAATAAATTCTAATCCGTAAAATGTGTAAATTCTTTTTCTAGTCTTGAAATACAAAACAAATCAGTGAAACTCAATTGAAGGTAGATTCAATTAATCTTAATTCTTTTATTATCAAGATCTAATTGTTCGTAAATGAGGTATCAGTATGAACAATCAAGTTTCGAAAATATAATGAATTCGTAAATTTCATAAATATAAATACTCATTTTAACTTATACATGTGATTTTTAATTTTTCGCGGATTTATTAAATATTACTAAGGCTTTATTTATATGTAATGAAAACATTATCCATTCAAAAGTTTTTCTTTAAAGTTCTAAATTCTATTAAACAATTTTTTTAAATTTTGGATAAAAATTGCGATTAATATTACATAAAAAATACATATTTATCTTGCATGATTTTCTAACTTTTAAAATTGTAATGTAAGTTTCATAATAATTCTACTGCCCATTAAAAAATAAGTCATTTAGATGTAATCTTGTTAATTCATTGATATCCAATAAACAAGATAAAATATTATCACTCTAAAAGTAATTTTTATAATTAAAGGCCTAATAAACTTTTTACTTTAGTATCTAATGATCTTACGTATATACAATTACTAAATATACAATTTACTAAAACTTAGTTATATTAATCATTCAAATTAAAATATATGTACAATCGAAATATGGTTTGCATATTGAATTTTCTCTTTTTGCGTTTGTAAAATTCAAATACGTTTGTTATAAGGACTTTATTCAAGAAATATTTTTATTTTGTCATTGAATCGTGTCAAGCTTTATACATAAAAGTATACTTTTATCTATAGTATATTTATCACTTAGTTATTTATAGTATATTAAGCATATTTATCTATATATAAAAGTACTTTAATTTTAAAATTAATTTATTTTCAGATTATTTGCAATTTTTACATTTATTTTGTTTCATATATAATTAAATAAAAAAACTCTCATAAAAAATCATCGAAATCTCATTACTTATAACAGTTCATAATTTTTCATTTGAATGATTAACATAATAACAAGATAAATGCTGAGTGGATTAGAAATAGTGTAACTAATTTAGTCTAAAGAAATGTTTTTAGATATTTTATGCTTGTAAAACAGCAAATTAAATAAAATAAGCTACCCATTTGAATAATCCTAATCCTCGTACTTAGAATATATGGGTTGTCTCAAATTATGTGGTAGAGGCAGATATAAAGCGGGTGATATTCGAAGCTTGTACGAGGTGAAATAGCATGCCCTGAACCGGAGATCAAAACTTTGGCGTGTCGTCTGTTATGTCTATCGATTTCTCTGATTTGTCTTTGCTCTTGCGCAAACAAAAAGTTCACCTTACTTTTTAATAAATTACAAATGCAGAAAAGACTCATTGAGAGATGAGTAATAATGTGTAGCCGAATTCCATATGTTTAACCAGAGAGTGTGTGGAAAAAGTTGACGTACCTCGAGAGAGAGTCGACACCTAAGGCTACGATGAGACAAGCTAGTAACATGCAGCCTAGGTAAATGCCAGAAATCAGTTGAATTCTTTCTGGCGGGGGCGGTATCAAATTCGGATTCTCTATCACCGACTCGATGCCACAAAAATTCGCCCCGCACAGCTTTCCAACAATACTCGTATTCTTCGACGTATTCCACGATGATTCCGTTCCATAGTTCTCGTCCATGCCATATGAGAGAACTGCAATTTACCATATACGCATGCTGACAAGGACGCATTTCAATAATTAATTAATGGGGAGAGGAATTTTTTTTTTTTTTAGATTTTTATATCTAATGAGTCATAATTAGATATGCTGCTGTTGACTGCGTACGTCAATTTTAAGGGAAAGAGGAAAAAGTTTTTCACTTTGTCGTATTAAATAAGAAAATTTAAGTTGTTTTAGTCCCCTAATAATAATAAAATGCCAAAGAATATTGTAATTTTGTTATTCAATCTTAAGTTATATTCTTATGGTTTATATATATATATATATATAAATATAAATAAATTGCTAAGCTCTCACATTTCAGCATAGAATGCGACTTATCAGGTTTACGTTCCTTAGATACTTGATTAACTTAATAACAAAGAAGTTTTTTCTTCTAATAAAATAAATAAAGCACACTTTTTATATTAAATAATTAAATTTATAATACCGTTTTACGTGAAAGTAAGTCAATAAAACTTACATTTTAAATGTCCCAGTATATTGCGAACAAAGATATATTTCATGTGTACTTAAGAGTATTTTCTTTATTACTGGTATTTACTATTAAAAATTTGTGTATATAATAAATTTATTTCTCTTTTTATTATACAAGCTAAAAATTTGCAGTAATAAATTATTTCTGTTATTATAACAATATATCAATAGAACTATGTAATTTTTTAAAAGTGTCACTCGCTATTAACCGCGTATCTGTTCGTTGTTAAAATTACAACAGAAATAAAATCAATATTTTATGCAAAATTCAAATTTATATTTATCTTAAAATGACTATATTAACATATACAACGTAACAATTTAATTAAAAATTATAATTACTTGTGTAAACATTAAATATGAAATTATTTCAATTGTGAAAAACAAATAATTATTAATGATTAAAAAATTTTTTTTATCTATTTTAATACTATAAAACTAATATTTCTATCATTTTACTGTGTTTTTTTTAAGTTAAAAAAACTATATAATGAATGCATGATATATTGCGTAATGAAAAAAAAAAAAGTTTACATAACACTATCAAAAACAATTTCTGAAATAAATATTAAACTATCATTGGATTAATTATTCATCAATAAGAAGTATTTTTTTATATAGTTATAATACAAAATATTTTTTTTCTCAAAATTAAATAAAATTTCACCAAAATTGTTAATAAATAAAAGTGGGAATAGATTTATTTCATTTAATTTTGAATTAAAAAACATATTACAGATAGCGATGTCATTTATTACGATTTTATTTTCGGCACTTTGATTAAAAATTATTTAAATAGAAATTGATACAGATTATTAAATAATAAATTGTTAGCTTGTTGTATTATTTGAATATGAGACATGAATTTTTTTGTTATGTTAAAAGCATGACGTAATGAAATTAAGTTTAATCAATTGTTATTAATTGGTAAAAAGGCTAAGCAACATATTCGAGATTTATAATTTATTCGTTCTTATATTCTAAATATTTGATCTGTATAAAATATTTAACGAGTATATATGCGTTACTATGATATAAATAATTTATTATAAAATGTAAAATATAAGTAATGATTTGAGATAAATAAATATTATGTGTAAATGAAACTAATTAGATTGGATTTTTCCATTATTATAGATTTATGTGAATAAACGTAAATTATTACAAATATAACTGTCATATATAATAAATTATTTTGTTTATTCATTTTATTTATATATTATGAGAGCACTAACGGATTTTTTATCTAATAATATGTCAAATTTGAGAGCTGTGTAGTAGTTTGTGATAAAATTTCGTTAGTTATCTAGTTTAGAATAAGTTCAGAATTAAATGAAATTAAATTTAAAAACTATCCAATCAAACTTCTTTGGATTTCTTTTAAGGATTTTGAAAAGAATCAGATTAATAAATAAAAAATCATACTGACACATGTTATAGCCAATTGAGCTTATATATACTGAAGACTTGTTGCGATTTAGTAATTTGTTTGGTTTTGAAAGCCTGTTGTATTTTTTTCTGTTTTTTGTTTGGCGATAATGAGCTACTCAAATTATCAAAGTTTCTTAAAATGCGTAATTGTATGTTGTAAATAAAATTAAAATTAAAATATTGTAAAATTATGTATTTTAATTTTATTGATGCAATTCATTTACATGCCTGGTTGATACATTTTTTGGCTTATAATAAAGGTAGAACATTAAGATTCTCACAATAAAAAGTAATATACTTTGCAATTAGTTGTGGAAACACACATTGACCTAATATTTTGATTTTTTATCCATTGATTTTGCTAAATGAATTTATATATGATTGCCAAAGAATGCAATGCATGTGTCGGCAAGACATTGAAACTGTATGGATTTACGATGCAATTAAATATTTTCTCCTGTTTTGCGTTACATTAATAGTTATTTACATTAAAACGTGCTTTGTTGCTATTTATTATGAAGAAACATAGCTCTTTAAACAGACGGAGAAAACTGTTTCAAAGTACGGTTATTTTTCTACAGTTGAACTATTTGATAAAGTCTTACTTTATACAGCCAAGCTGCACTTGCATATGAAGGAGCAAGAATGTTCCCCAAATTTTTCCCGATCTCGTCCCAGCCAAACCGAGTTATCTCATCAATTGCACTCTATCTGGAGAGATGCATTAATAGCTATTAATTTTTATGAACTGAATGGGAATTGCACGCACGCAATGAAGGTAAAACTATGCTAGAGTGCTAGTATGATTCTGTGACCGATCCAAACAATTATCGGCCTACGGGTAACAATGGTTGCCACTCTCACGCTACGCTAAACTTATTATTGCCGAGCTCCGGCTCGTCTCCGACTACAAAATTCAAGATTAGTAAATGTAAAAAAGTATTGAGCCCTGATTTCATTGGATGAGCGCTAAATGAGCGAATTTTGTTCGCTGGTACGTTAGGTCTGCAAAAACTATACAGTCGTACGAAAGATACGTAATCATCCTCTTTTAAGAAAAGCAGGTTGATGGTAAGACCAATAATTGCGACATTTACAAAAAAATAAGACTTTAATACACCCAGTTTTTTATTCTTTCTCCTCGAAGTGTATTTTTTGATGCTCATAAGCTAATTCTTGTGCTATTGGATTTTTTCCGCTCTACATATACTAAAAGAGATATAAATTTAATGATTTAGAACCTGTATGTTTTACACACCGACAACATGCTCACGAGATTTAGTGGATTTTAATACTAGTCTTGACATACACTATTTGTTCTACTTATTCAAGGATCTAAATTTTAACAGCGTACAGATACACATTAGTTTTATAGTCTGAAAATTACCCTAGTATCTATCTGTACTACGTAAAATTATATTATGTAATTTTAATTTTCTATGCCAACTTCTCACTATCAAATTTGTAAATAAATTGATTAATGATAATTTTATATTAAATATTTACTTATTGGATTATTCATTCAAACAATCTATTTCCGATGTTAAAACAATATTTCTCAGAAACAGTATTGATTTATGCAAAACACCATAAAACATCATTACGTCTTTATTCATAAATATGAAAGTCACAGATAAATATTACTGTAATTAAATATGCTGGGCTTGGCGATAACATGTTATTAAAATTCTTGAGTATAGAAACGTATCTTTTCAAAGATGTATAATGTAATAAACATCACTAAGATCTAGTACAAGTAAATATAATAAATGCGAAGTGATTAAAATATTACTTGAGTCAAAGTAAAATTTTGAAATTAAAACGTGTACATTAAAGTTTGATTAAATTACAATGACTATTATAAAAGCATTTTAATTAAAATTCACATGTGCATTATCTTCGACAAAAAAAAACTTGTAAAATGTTTTTATTATTATTATTATTATTATATGCAACGAATTCTGCACAATTTCTTTAAAAAATTTTTACTATCTACATTATTTAAAAACATAATAGAGATGAGCATAAAAAAATTAAAAAAACTTTCATTTAAAAACATGAAAATAGTGAGTATAAAAATAATCTTTCACAATAATATACTAATATGTAAATATTACACACATCTAATATGAGTAAAAAAAATTTTTTTGTAAAATGGATGTATAGAATGTATAGATTTTTTAATTTCAATATAATTATTTTAATTTAGCAACTTTTTTTTATCACTTTTTCAGTATTTTCAACAATTGCTAAGCCAGCTTCTTTCAGATTTCTTAGAAGTTTGCCGTAAATAAATACTCTTCTTATTTGCATTGAAGAAAAAGGTGATCGGAAGGACAATCGTCGAGTTCGATTATGCTTTAGAGGATTATAAGTTAAAAAATCTGCTTTTTTACAATATGTACAGGTAGTACAGCTATATATGTTACAGTTACCCTCTTTTAACCGACATTTTTAATTTTTTAGCAACTTAAATTCGTTATCGTTTTCTAGTTTCATGCTGAATTCTTAACTCCATATTACTACGTAAAGGGCGGATAAAAGTTTTTACCCTAGTCATCGTTACAGACTATGAGTTTAGAAAGAAAATCATTAAATATGAGATTAGTGCGCGGATCAAATTTTATCCCCATGTTCCTTTTGCTTAGATCATTGTGTCAACACGCCATTAGAATATTAATCACAGATGACTGAAATTCCTAAAAAGAATATAATAGATCGATATATTCTTATTATAAAAGGTCTTAGCTTTCAGTAGAACGGTTTACGAGAGGAGTACACCCACAAAGTTTCATAGCACAAAATTTACAATTGCAATTGTTGCACGTGTCGATGCCACTTGATTAATGTAGTGTACCGCGACTCATCGGCTGGGCGCAGCTCAGGAAAGGATAATGAGACTTGACAGTAAAGGGTCAGAAAGGGAATCGGAGGTCTCAAAACTAACAGTGACTCGAGGGAGCCATTAGGAACCTTGGCGATATTTACAGGACACTTGCGTCAGCTTCTCCTTGAATCTGACCCGACGGAACTATAGGGCATGACAAAACTCGCACAACTCACCTGCCGAGGAGATGAGATTACCCCAGACCTGGGCCATTTGGTAGAACATGAAAAAGAGGCCGAAGAATCTCGTGACGAGTACGTCGGCATTGAGGTCGGAGATGCTCGCGTAGGCCTCGGCGACAACTGTCAGGTAGGTGCACTTTGCGCACCAGAGGGGCCCACCGCCGAGGCCCACCGCCAGGCCAGCGGGGATCATCGTATAGAATCGCGGATAGAATTGGGATGCGATGAAGGGCATGTAAGCGGCGAACGTCAGAGCGATCGTCCATTTGCAGCCAAGCCAACTGTAACAGTCATCACCCAAAGGATTACCATGGCGTTTATTAATGAGGCTCATTTCAGTCACAATTTTTCTCGTAGCTTTTTCTTCGGGATCTTCTGTTTTTCCCACTTATACGCTTCCTACTTGTTTTTTTCTTACCGTCGGTAAATGGTGAGTGGTAAAGTAAGTCTCATACTTTCTAACTTTCATTTAAAATATGAATAAAATCATAAATAAAATGTATATATAAATGTAAATTTAAAATATAAAATAAAATAAAGTATGAGAATTTTGCTGCCTTTACAGCACTTTTACTCGAATTTAAAAGTTCATTCGACGAACAATTCTTTAAAATTGATAGATTTGAAGGAAATAAATTTTCTTGGACTTAATTTATATTTTTTAATAGCTTACGTATTATAATTTAATTAATGCGTGGTTAACTCCATTTTAACGAATTTATTCAATGTGTGCAATAAATGCATTACTACAAATACGTATACATTCATTAATATTTATAATAGTTTGCTATTACATAAAACCAAAGAAACTTAAAAAATAACCATGCAATATCTCAATATTCAATATATTAATTTTAATAACCGCTGAAGTTGAAAACTTTAGATTATGTTAATTCTTAGCTAGGTCGATGTCTAATTTTATTATATTTGAAAAAAATACAACGTCTTTAGAATAGTGCTTTTACGTGTTTTTTTTAATTTATTAAAAAACCTAATAGGCTGATGAATTTTAATTTTATTAGATAGGCGTAATTTATTCAGAATTTCATAGAAGAATGTTGAAAATGGATTTAAAATAGATCAGTGCATTATTAGGTGGATATAATATCATTCAGTGTACTAGACGTGTCTGAATCAAAAGCTTTTACGAATGCACCACGTTTAATATCTACGACGAATATAGTGAACTTTCTTAGTCATCAGTTAAGATTCGTTTACAATGTCTTTACTATGAAATGCATTAAATTAGATGGATTTCCCTTTATACTCACTTCTATTTAGAACTTATTCAATTTTCCATTTATAACGGTATATCGTTTTTCATACGTATTTGTAAAAATAGAAAAATATGCTTATAAAAATGCCTTTTGCTTTTAACTTTACATAGAAGCAAATAAAAGTAACAGTACATCAAAACTAATAAAAATACTAATATATTATAAGACATTTAAACAAATAATATTCAAAGAAATGAAAATATCAATATTTTTTGAGAAAATAGGAAATTTATATAATTTTGAATTAATAGTTTTTAATTAATTTTAATACATTATCCAGATACAATAACAATAAAACAAGTTTATAATTAATATATTTCTTCTATAAATATTTTAGTTACTTTTTTTTGTAAATATAAATAATTTAATCCAGTTATTTAAAATAGATCAAGATAATTTTATCTGACAAGAAACATCGTGTCTACACAAACTAAAATCTTTTTATATGTAATGATCCTAATAACTATTATATTTATTTTGATACTGCATTTGACAAGTATATATCATTTTATAGATTTTTTGAATTTATTTTAGAAAAATTCAGTTTTAATTCATATTTCTGTTGAATAATATTTTTTAAATAGAATTAAAAAAAATATATAATTTTTACTTATAAAGTTTTTAAAATAAGTATTTTTAAGTAATTTATTTAGTAAAGTAGTTTAATTAATACATTTTATATATATGCATATTTTTTATATTATATAACACAATTGTGCAGGTAATTATTCAATTTCATATTTATTTTATTTTTAATTTAAAATGCATTTATAAGAATATAAAATTCAGGATAGAGATACAGAAACTAGTTATCTTTAACATGAAATTAAACTTCATTTTTTCGAGATCTTTTAATGAATACATTAGTATATTTAATGTATGTAGATAAATATATTTATGATAATTGAAAAAACTATTTTTTTTATAATTTTTCTGAATGAATTCTAAAATGGTAAAACATCGAATGAAACTTATAATTTTTTAACTAATTTTTTGGTAAAATCTATTTTTTTGCTAAAATTAAACATTTGAATGTTTCACCATCAAGTTTCTTATTATAAAAGAAGCCGTAAGTATATAAACATCGAACGAAGTGGTAAAGACAATTAAACAATATATTGATATCCGGTAACTCAGGAACGAATATATAAATTTAAATATAGAATGTTTTATAGAATTATGAAATTGAAATAAAATACATAACACTTCTGAGAAACTTCTACTTTTTCTCTAATAATTAAAATGATACGTAAGAGTTAAAAATAAAAACGATAAATAAATGTAATTTAAGTAAAAAATCTTTAAAAAAGTATTCTTTTAGTACATTTATTTTATAAATATTTAACGATCTGACAAAAATTTTGTTCAATTAAATCGTTAATATTGACAAACAAATTATTAACCATTCGAGATAATAAATATTTGTAAATCATTGATTCCACAAAATCGACTAGTTTTATAAATAATTATAAAATTCTAATTACAAAGTGTTACCATTTTATCTTTGATTATTAAAAATGTATTTATTATAAGCAGAAGAGATTTTGTCATAAAATTGATGAACTGTAATATTTCTTTATTATTCTGTACTCTAAGGTTAACTCAATTTTCTTTAACTATAAAAATTTAATAAAAGAATTATTCATAATTTGATTAATGAAATCTTGCTTGTAATGTACTTTTCTTAATGTATTATCTTAAAAACTATATCTTAATTAAAATGTATTATTCAAATTATATATATAATATTAAATTATACATAATTTTTTAAAATACCTTATTATTAACATAGGTAGGAAAATATTACTGAAAATTAAACTTCCGTATATGGAAGCTAATGTAAATGTTCCCAGCGAATTGTCTGCATTGATGGAACTTTGTAGATTACTAGCACCCATAAAAGCCATAAAATGGATCATGAATGCAAAACCAATAATTAGAATATTTTTTATAATCCTCCATCGTTCTGTTGGCTGAAAATGATCTGGCTTCACTTCCACAAATTTTGATGATACTTCCATTGCTGACCTTAATAATTTTAGGTCTTAATAAATCTATATTCTGAAAAATTAATTAAGATTAATAGAGTTTTTTTGCCTATGATCTTTAAAATATTATCGTGTACTTATGTATTTTATAAAAAAATTATATAATTGATAATACTATAATATTTTTTTCATAGGATTCTTCACAGTACTATAAAGTACTAAATTATTTTATATACAAAACGTAAATAGTCCTTTTATAACACTGTATATCACAAAATATACTTATATATAAAATTAAACAATACTTATATTATCAAATAATTAAAATGAATAATAATAACTTGGAAAATTACTAAAAATATTATGTAAGTTAAAACAATTATTTAATTATGAAAAGTTATTTATGAAAATATATAAAAATGAGTGAAATTACATTATTTGTATAAGATAATTTTCAGATTCAAATTGTAAAGAATCAAATTTTATTAAAAAAATGGCATTACTTAATCTATCTGATTATTTTAAAACACGAAATGTAAGAAGAAATTATAAAATAAAAAATATGTTAAAATTAAATATTGATTGAATGTATATATTCGATATATAAATGTTAAATATTATTTCTAGATGATAATATTACTATTTATTTACGGCATTAAGAAAATTGCAAATTGATGAGTTCAATAATAAATCTAAATTGTTTTATTAACTGTTTATCAATATGTGAAATTTCGTATTAGAAGAATTAACATGTATAAGCAATAGCATAAGTAAAATAAATATATTAATTTGAATTCTTTATTTTTTGTATTATAAGTGTTGTTAAAATAATACAATGAACTGGTGCTTTGTTTTGAGTATGCTATATCAAATATGAAATTTACTTATTATTTAATAAATTATTTAATGAAAATTTTAAAGACATCAGAACGATATTGAATTTATTAGATGATATTGAAATTTCAATTTATATTGTTATAGTAAACTGATTTTCTAAGAATAATTAATATTAGGCAAGAACATATATTATATTTAACAGGCTTTGTATTATCTTTATTCTTCATTTTATCCTTTCTTTTTATTTAAGTATGCATCTGAATACAAGTAAATGATATTAAACGGATTAAAAAAATTAAAATACGTTTCAAAAAACGAATTATACAAGTTCTAACTCTGCCGACTTAAAACTAAATTGTCGGTA
Organism: Kradibia gibbosae; assembly: GCA_018907135.1. Classification (NCBI taxonomy): domain Eukaryota; kingdom Metazoa; phylum Arthropoda; class Insecta; order Hymenoptera; family Agaonidae; genus Kradibia; species Kradibia gibbosae. The sequence goes on along the minus strand of JACCHX010000008.1, from coordinate 3,489,623 downwards.
TAAAAACCTGAAAATTCATGTAATGTAGGGTTTTGTATTTTTTTAACCGCATAAATTTTGTCTAGTCATAAATAATGAGTGGGGATCATTCAAGAAAAAAGATTTTAAAAATGATTGAATAACGATTATATTTTATATGATGTTTTAATATTTTACTATTTCTTGAAGATCACACTGACATCATTAAAAGTATGTTTGTGAATAAAAAGCTCAACCGATGTAATATTAACAATTACTTTTATGTGCTAAATATCTATATTAACCCTGTTAACTGTAAATCGAATAGAGTTGATGATATTCTACATTCTGTATCGCGCAAGACGGGAACAGTGGACTCTCAAATAACAAAGTGTTTGTGTTTCTTTTTAATAAAATAAACAAAAATGCTGTATCTGTGAAATTATTAAAATTATATAATAACAATCAAAATAGTATATTATAAATCTGAAACCAAGCATTTTGGAATTTATGGGCTTGAAGAATCCTCTTTAAATTTAAGGAATAAATTAGCGTTGTAAATTTACATTATTTAAAAATTTTATGAAAAACGAATTTTATAGAAAAAATTAAGTCAATATTATTAAAACTATTTATAATTAACCTTTCTAATATAACAATTTATTAATTATTAGTATAATAATAAAAATATTACAAATTAAAATAAGGAGAAAATACTGAACTTAGATAAAATTTCACTTTTACGAAATAATTAAAATATAAACTATTGAATTGCTGTTTACAAATAGAATCAAAACCATAATTATTTTTCTTTTTTTCTATTACTTAGATTATAACTTATGTTTCTCCTCTCACTAAAGTTTTTGCAACTGTAAAAAATTACTTGTAAAAAAAAATTTCTAAATTTAGAGTATAAGAAAATTATTTAGCACTTTGTTGATATAATAAAAAATTCAGCTTTAAAAATTAAATGTAATTTAAGAAGTTCATTTAACTTTACATATGCCAGTAAAAGTTTTAGTTTTATCAGAATCTCATCAAAACTGAATCTTCATTTTATTATTAGATATAAATTTCTTAATAAAATTTTGGTTACATGTAAAATGAAAAATAGATAATACAATAGATGATCAAAAGAGATTAATTTCTGCAAGTCAATATATGAAATATAATCATGTCTGTATTATAAAAAGCCATTACTTACTACAGAAAAAATTTTTTTTCACAAAATAATATTACATTCAAGAAAATCAAATTGATAGTCGAATATTGAACCATAATCTTTAAATAAAAATGGAATTTGTTTACTGCAATCGAAAAAAATTTCACACTTGTGCATAATTGTTTTTGATACAGTGTACCGAGGATCTCATTTTCTCTAATTATAGCTTCTGCGAATAACAAACATTGTATAAAACTGATTTTAATGTTATGCATTAGTGGAATAAAATTTTAAATTCAAATCGTTTTGAATAATGAATTATATCCTTGGTTTACACTTATATGGTTGTTAGATATTCTTGATCGGTAGATAGATTTTTCAATGGAAAATATTTTATAATATTTTAAAAATATATGAATTTGTAGATAAATTTATAGATGGTACGTAAACTAATGAAATAAGATGTAAATTATTGTTAAACACCGAAGAGTCTGACAAAATTTCAATTTTCTGTGACATATCGGGCAGATTCTTCAACAGCAATTTAATTATTAATACATTTGTTTAATAAAATAAAAGCAAACGGCTTATCGAGCGGCTGCGGGAATAGTGCGCAACACAAATGCCGCAGCAGTAACTAAAGCTTGATTTATCGGATATGCAGGCACAATTTGCCAATGCAGTGTTAAATGTAAGCAGCTACTTATTTAGCATACAGGTACCTACAGATTTGTTATATTGAATATTGCATCAACAAATGTCAGCTGCTTGTAGCGCGGTCAGAATCGTTGCTCTACCTACTTGATGGGCGTCTATCCTTGAAAAATGTTTCTCACGTAAGCCTTTCACGTAAATGCGTGCATTAACATGTATTAACCGACTTTGAGCACGCCATTACAAAAAGATTGAGCAATTAATAATAGATAATTAATTACAACTTTCTTAAAATAATTAATACATGCATAATTTTCTTGTTTTTTTATGTATTCAAAAAAATTTATGTATACATTTTAACAATGTATGATACCATGTTTTTATAAGATAATGTTTCAAAAATTATGTAACATTTCCTTGTCTAATACTACATTATATTTTATTATCAAAGATAAATAGCGTTACCTCTTTAAAAGAACAGCTTTATAAAATAAAAAAGAAAAAATGCTTTTATTGTTTTTTTCGTATATTGTTATTTTATTACCGATAATAAAAGAGCAAAGATTTATTAAAGAAAAATGTTTTGTTGTTAGTTGCAAATGACATTGGATTCTTAATTTCACTGATTTACTTCATTATACTTCTCCTATTATTTTTTATACATTTATATAAATCCTTTAAAAAAACAAGGAAATAGTGATTAAGAAAGAGATCGATACTCCAAGAGAGCAAATTTACCATTTAAATTGAAACTTCCATTTCTAAGTAATTTTTTAAGAATATTTTACATGAAAAAACATAGCAAAACGTCATCTTTATAAACCTTGAACAATTTCATTGATAGGAAATGAGCTTTCTAATCTCTAGTTACTTGTACGAAAATCTGGAAAATGGCATTTTTTTTAAATATCAAAAGAGTTGTTTATATGCAAAACAATTTACATCACAAGCATTTAAGCTTATTCCACTAAGAAATTCAATCATTTAATAAATAGCAGTTTTAATTATAAGTATTTTTTTTAATAATTGTTCAAAAGAACGAGCTCTTTATTGAATAAAAAAGATAAAAAAATGAATCACTCAAGAGTTAAAATGATGGATTCATTTTAACAATCGTGACTTAATCTTCAAGCCTAAATTTTACGTTTCATAAAATGATATGCTCATAGAGATGGATTGATTATTTTCAAGCTTATTGAAACTTTTTATCAAAGATGATATATTTAATAGACGATATTTATGTAATTTATTTTAAGAAAAACGGCATATACTTAACTTTTTGAACATGTAATGTAATACATCAATGTATTTATTTAATATTTGAGACATTCAATCAAGCGGAAAATTTAAATTTATACTTTCGTATGTAAATATTTTAAATATTTAATATGCATTTTCCGTATGTATAATTTATATTTGAGATAGTTATGTATGCATACAATTATTTGCAACCAATTAACATAGTATAAATTACTGAAATTAATAGCAAACAAAAAATGGATCAACACAAACATTTATGCATTATCCATATTCATATATATAGTACAGATGGTATGATAATTTTAAAAGATGCTGCATTTTATTTGTTGTAAATATCAAAAGAATATCGATTCGTACAAAATTATTTAAATTGTTTGAGAACGTTATTTGTATGAATTGGAATTTTTTTTTATTTTTAAATATTATTTTAAATATTAGGCATTATTGTTATATACAAGGAAAATTTTAATGAATTACGAAAAAATTCTAATTAATTTTTTTTTTTTCATAAAATATACTGAAATGTAAAAAAAATATATAAAATTTATAAACTTTATAGATGATGTAAACAAATTATATAAAAAAAGACAATTTATTTACAGCTTTTGTAATGAAAACATATTTCAAAGCTCTTTTTAATTGATTGTTATGAAGGAAGAAAGTTAAGAAAGGTACTTTTTTTAAATTGTATTGGATTGTAAGAATCCAAAGAACATATTAAAATTTACTATGATTTAAAAATTTTATTGTAATTTTTATACTTATCCATTGCACTGAAGACACCTTCATACAATGAAAGTAATAACCAAAAGGTATAAAAATGTCAATTATATTATTATTGACAATTATATATTATACTTATGAAGTATATATAGACATACTTTTATATGAAATTATAATATAAAATATTGTATGACTTATTATACATTTACTAACTATAACATTATTTTTATTTTATATAAACATTGATTAATAAATGATTTTTTTTACAAAAATGCAAATTGTAGCATGAGTAGTAGATTATATCACTTAGATTTATTTCTTTTGTTTGCACGTTTTTTGTTCAAAGTATAATTTGAAATTATTGAAGCAAAAGCATAAAAAGTAAATCTCTTAACAGTCATGTTTGAAAATTAAATATACTCTAAGAACGATAGGATTAGTACACATTCGTTATATGAATGAAATATAAGCGAGAATTCAGTTCATATTTTTATTAAGCATTCATTTTAATAGATATGTGTATATATTTATTTTTGAAAAATAAAATTTGTTATACTAATTTATATAAAGAAAATTTCATAAAGTTTAAAGCACTTTTTTCTCATAATTTTTGAAATTCATCATATTTAAGTGTGTATATACATTTATATTATAAATGTAAAATTTTTTAATAAATTCAAAAATCATATACGAACGTATGCCAAAGTTGTGTTTTTACAATCATATAAAGTATACTTATAGAGTATATTGATTTCATTAAATCTTCAATTTAAAAATTTTTCTACGAAGTTTATTAAAAAATTGTGATTAAAAATGTTATATATATAGGACTAAGATCGATCGTAGTAAGATTTCTTAATGCTGCTGTATTGGATGTCAAAAAGCAAGTTTCCTCAAAGCGGTGTTTATCTTTTAACTTTCCATTGATCATGATTTAAAACGATAGAATCAATTTCGTTATGTTCATACGAGCACATAAATAATCAAAATCTTCGGCAGGAGAATTAGCATATTTATGCAAATTTTGAACGAAAAATGTTAGAAGGATCACGAAGTCTCATTATTTTTTTTTTTTCATGATTTCTCATTATAGTCTGCATGCCAAATATATTAAATAGCATAATCTCATAAAAGATAAACGAAGTTTCTGGGATGTTTTGCCTGGAGCAGTTCAACGGCTGCTGGCCTGAATACCGATTGACTGCACCGAGGCGATGATCGGGACACAATACCCGAGCAGCTTATCATAATCGAATTTTCTTGCACGAGGAGTAATGGACGTTTTTTTAAATATTCCACAAATCATTGGAAAATATGCTTCCCTGATTATTCGACGTTTCGAGGGAAGGGGGATGACGCAAGTTTTTGACATATTGCGACTAAAATCCATAGTCCGTCGAATTATGCATTGGTCGGGTGGGAGATTAATCCCTTTGCCCGAAAATGGATAAAGGCAATGCTCCGGAAAGAATTAATTACATTGTATAGCACTATTGAGTATATCGACGCATTTGACTATTACCAAGGAATCCACTGCGGGATTCGAAGAAATGGAAGTCGTGCAAACTTGACAGCCGAACTCACCAAAATCCCAAGTCTTCCGGCAACTGAGCATTATATCGGCACCAGTTTGGCCCAAGCGACAGGCCGCCCTCAAAGTGTCACGCACAATACGGAGTAACGTGACCGCGCACTGACGAGGACAAGTCTGGACTGACCTGAGCTCCTTCGGATCGGTCGCCTTTTTCATTTCACGCGAGGCGAGTCACTCCCGCTTTGGCTCCAGTGTAGACTAATAAAAGAAGAAGTCGGCAATTTTACGCTCCTGTATCATGAAGTAATGTTTTCCTATATTCTCCACGGTTCCTCATTCCCAGATTCCTTCACTGGCCCTTTAACAATAGAGGCGTAGTTACGAACACGTACAGTTGGATTATATTAATTTGTCATTGAAGTCTCATGGCCGTATTTTTCATTGTCTACATCACTTTTTTCTAGCTTTTTTTTTGCAATACCTTTCATTCAACAGTGTATTTTACAAGTGGGAGGATTTTATGGAAATAAAAAAGCGAGGCAAGTTTAAGACTTAAATTTATCAAGTACAGAGCGGCGAATCAATGATAACTAAAGAAAATATTTTATTTTAATAAAGTCAATGTTTTATGCTTCAGATAATGTTAAATGATAAATTTTGTAATCGCAATTTATACAAATTTTAATATGACTTTCCATACAGCGTTGGTAATATCTAAGTCAACAGTGGAGTCGCACATTAGTTAACGTACTATTTTTTTTTAAGATTAGATTGTGTCCCTTTTCTATTAAAAATCTGACACTGCGCATGACTTTAAAATTTAGCTATAAACACGTGACCCTGTCGAGGATTTTTATTACTTAAAAGCATTCAGAAAAGATTTATCCTATTTCATCATTTCTAAATTGAAGCCATCGATTAGAGATTATATCATAATCAACATAAAATTCAATACTTTATACATCACATTTTATAGCATACTTTTAATACATCACATTAACATTTTTCTTTTATTAAGTCTTTTTCTAATTATTTAAATTTTATCAATAGATTAGAAAATACGAAAAGCTGCAAATGCAATATTACACAATTCATTTTTCAACAATTTGAACTAACATTTTTAATGGACATCATTGTAAACAGTTATTTTTTAAACAAAATTAAAAAATTATAAAAAAACTTGAAACTATTGACATTTAAATATAAGTGGAAACATTTCTGTTTGAAACCTTATAGTAATCGCTTTAATTTAATAAATCTGTCAGGTGAAATTTCTTTTATTTAAATTACGTATAAGTAACAAATAATGTTATAATTAATTAAGTCAGTATTAATTTAAGATTGATTTGCATAGAAGACATTTTTTATTATCACAACATTAGGTAATTTTATTGAATTATTATATATGTTTAAATATATCAAATGCATAGTTACTTTCGTACTTTCGAATCTACTTGTGAATAGAAGGCGTTTTAAAACACAAATTTGTAATATGCATGTTTAAAATTATTCAAGTAATACTTCTATTTGAATTATTACTAAAAGATTTTTTAATTAAAAACTTGCATTATTAAGTACGTAAGATTTTATTTGTTTATCAACTATATAGAAATCCTTTTTTTTAAATGAAAACGCCATCAAATGAAATTATTAAATGCTTGTAAATTCATGATTATTATTACAAAATTTAAGGTAAAGAATTTCAAAATTTTTAATTTTATGAATTTTCTAATAAATTATAGTACTAAGGATTTTTTAATTGTATCATCATACATAATTTTCGCAATTCTATTATCTTAAAAAAGATTTTTATTGGCTTGGACCTATAATGATACAAAAATAGCCTGCTAGACGCTCATGTTATTTATTTAAAATACCTACATCAAATTTTAGATTAATTATATTGAAAATATTTTTTAAAAATATTAAAACAAGTAAACGTATTTAATAAAAAAGTACATTGTTATAAACTTTGTGAATTCTAAAATTTATAAAATTTTATTGAAACATTATAAAAAATAAAATTTATATCAAAATAATTGTCATGGTAGATATATTTACAGATTTATTTCAATTATAATAATACAAATTATAATAATATACAAATGTTTTTATTTTTTATTTTTTGATCATCGTAAAATTTTTTTAAATACTTCATTAAAATTAAGTAAATGCACATCATTTTCATGAATTGTGTTACAAATTTAGACAATTTCATAGGTAAATTATAAAATTACCTACTAGATGTATCTAATTGTATACTTGTTCAATTGATTTTATTAACTTATAGTATATGCGATTGTAGTAATTATTAAGCAATACGGTTGCTCTTCTGAGACTAGAAATTATAACCTGCATTGCACTATAATCACCTAAATGAAAAAGCTTTTCGAAACACTTCTTGTGTCATTAATTGCTTCATTAGAGGTGATCAACCTGTTAGATCTTTAATCATCGTTGACCATAACCGTACAATTTATAGGACTGGTTTATGTAGAAGCTTTATTAGTTCTTGTTACTTCAAAAAATTTATATGTATAAAATATAGATTGTACAATTCTCAATAAGGAATAGATTAATTCAGAATTATGTGATGTATTTAAATTAAAATAATATTGAATACGAAATTAAAAAAAAAGAAGACAAATACAATATATAAAAAAATTAAAGTATACAACTTTTAGGACAATGACGATTTTTATAAATAATACATAATTTATTAATATATTCAAATATAAGATATAATTATAATGTATGATCTGATATATAGTGATATATTATTAATAAAATCTTTAGGAGCTTAGATAAAAAGTTTTTATGCTCGAAAAATGATAATAAACGCATTTACTCTAAGTTACTATATTATTAAAATTTTTATTGTTAAAGTATGTAAAAGCAAAAAATAATTTTTTTAAATTTTTTAAATAAATGCTCCGTTATATAATAATAATCTTCAATTATAAATTTAAATTTTAATGTTACTTTGTAAAGTGAAAATTTAAAATATTCATGTAATGTTGATGAAATGATGAACTTTTAATGATTTTAAAAACAATGATATAAGAAGAAAAATACATTTACTATAAGTTATATTTATTTTACGAATCCCAATGAAAAGAATTTTGAATTAAAAAATTTTATATGAAAAATACAAAATTACGCATTCAATATGATTTATTCAGATATAATTATAATGAAAATGACTATAATTTTCTTCTTCATGTTTATTTAAATTAATAGAAAAAATATATGCATTTTTTAAGTGTATCAGGCTACATGATTGTTACACTGTGTTAAAAGTCATGTAGCAGAGTATATTGATTTAAATTAAAAGTAAAACATTATAAATTATGTAAAGGAAAATTAACAAACTTATAATGCATTAAAAAGAAGTTTTTTTTATTACATACGGTATTATAGGTCAATCAATTAAAACAGGTATTTGAGTATTGTGAATGAAAAAGTCAATCACACACATTTAGATTTTATCAGTTATATTAGAATTTACTTATTTATTAATAAAAATAATTTAATCAATACATAAAATTTCTGTACAACATAAAATAGTAATTGATGTTCATTTTGATAAATTTTCAATATTGCAGGTGTCACGTAGCTTCCATTAAGAAAGTTAATCTTTAATACCTAAATTTACGAGAATTTAATATACTCATTTTAGCCAAAATTATATGTGGTATACCAAATTGAAATAAATGTTGATTTTAATTATTTTCCCACATTTCTAATTAATAAATATTTTATGTAGATAATAGTATGTAGTACTGTATTAAACGACGTCTTGTATGGTAATGTAGTAAAATATTTATTCAGTGATTATAGATATGATGGTATAATTAAACCAAATAATAACAGTATTAGTCATAGTAAAACTTGGTAGCATATTCTAAAAAGGCATTAAAAGTAAAACTGTATGTATTAAGTAATGTGTATTACTGTATGTATTAAGAAATCTAAATGTTTACATGATGTTAGTTGGTAATTCAATTTTTTCATTAATAATTCTCTATTACTACTTTCGATGAACTATACGACGTATATTTTTGATAATTATGCTTTACATATCAATGACATCGGCGCCAGTAGCGCAGTTAAAAATTCATAGATTAACGTCAAAATGACTCGCATATATGATTCACCATCGAAGTTTAGCCAACTTATATGGGATAGCATACGTGAAAATAATAGATTGATATGGAAGTAAAGATTCCAATGATATCATCTTCTTACCGAATTACAATTCTGGCGAACAGATGCTGCAAGTCATCGTTTCTGGTGCGATTTCTTTATTATTTGAACTTATTTTTTAAATTGTATGTAATTCTTACGCGATTATTTTTATATTAAAACATGTAAATTCAAAAAATAATAATAAATTCATATTAATAAAAAAATTTATTAATAATGATTGGTTTCATGAATATTGAAAAATATGCAATGGCTCTCAATGAAATTATAGCATTCATAATTTAATTTACTCTTACGATTTATTCAATCATATCAAATTTTATTTTATTGTATTAATGAAATTGTATATTTGTGTACACTCTACATTCGATTTTAGATAGTATATCTCCACTTTATTCTGATGTAGAATTAGAACCTATCGTAAATAAGAAATTCATTTACAAGGTACTTTTAATTTAAAAAAAAAAAACTTAGTGCGAGATAAGTGTTAAACAATTTTATGAATTTTAGACCACATAAATTTTCATACGTAAAAAATTTTTTTATAATTTCGATGATGTGTTACATTAGATTGGTGAAATTTAATGTGAAATGATAAGCCACTTGCTTCAAACGCATTAGCTGGCTTTCAGACTGACTCTCCGGAGATGTTTAAAAGATAAGGGTGCAAATCTTCAAGGATATCGACGCCTCTACCCCTCCAAAACTATGAGAATCTGGATAGATCAGGCTGTATTGCTTAAAATATATACTTATTTGTTTTGTAAATACAAAGCTAAAGATTACAGACAAAACAAAAAATATTGGAATGCATGACGGATTTGAATTTACTCATTATTCAAGTAATTACTAAAAAATATAGTAATTATTATAACGCTATTATGTATTTTTTTATTTTGATTGTTCTGCGGAAAACATACTACAAAGAATAACATTAACAATATATCCACGCAAGCCAGTGAATGAATAATGTATATAAAAACTTATTCAATTACTTTATCAATTCGCCTTTCGAATACTATTTTTAATAACTCTATTTTATCCTGAGGATTTCAATTTTCTTGCATGACTATAACAGCATTGAGTCATTGTTAAAATTAATTTTTTTAGAATACTTTTTTTGAAACTATATTTAAAAAAATCAATAATCAGTTTTATTTAGAGGGATATTATACAGTGAAGATACTAATTTCTTAATTATTAAATTCAAATTTTACTTCGAATCATTTTATTCGTAATTAAAATAATATGCAACAACTTTCAAACTTAATTTCTAATGTAAATTTTTTTGTATCATGAAAAAATGCACTAAATTATCACTTTGTTGAAAAAAGCAGATATAATTTTTTAAATAATTAGAATTTTTGTTATATATACGTATAATATGTGTATGCGTGTGTAATATTGGAAACTTAAAAAATTAATTTGATAGTGATAATGATTCGATATTGAAAATATTTAGTTCAATTGCTATTAATTGTTACAGATACATAAATAGATTGACAGTGTATATATATATATAAATAACAAAACAGCGAATTGTCATTAAATAAATAATGTAAGTGGAGCTTATAAAAAGGTATAAATGATTTTGAAGTGTGAAAAAAATTTAATGCCATTTCCACCCGTACAAACAGTGAAATATGATTTACTGACCTTTGAAGCTAGAGAATAATATTTCTACTTTCATTTACTCTAAAAGCAGGGACTAAAATATATTGAGAATGTGTCTTTTTAAAAAATTTATCGAATGATTTCAAGCCACTTACATAAAAGACAAGGGAAAGGAGAATGTAAATTCATGAAATAAATCATTTAAATGCTTAATCCCTTCATTATTTCTATTCCTATTTATCCAATGTATTATTATTTATTATTCCTCGATTATTTATTATCTTGTACGAATTTAACCAGCTGCCATGCTTAGCTCTCTTTCTAATCTCGCAGAAAAAAAGAAAAAAAAAAAAAAAAAAAAAAAAAAAAAAAAATTGCATTCACGAAAGCTCGCAACATGGCACTGGTGATCGCATCGGTTAACTCTCGCTTTTTCCAAGGTGCAGAAGTGTAAGAAAACCAAGCCTGTCATTCGCGTCGATACGGGAGATAGACTTCGAGGGAGTTCAGCAGACATGCCATGGCTGCCGATAAAGAGCTCGAGTGCGGGGCCGTAGCGCAGCGGAGCACTCGGGGCGGCGACGTACGGCGACGCAGATGGGACGAGGAGGAGGCGGCCGAGGAGTAATCGCGCGAGACGGTTTCGTTAGAGGGATGCGATGCGCGGCGGTTGACGGCGGAGGGCACGGAGGGAAGACTCGTGGGGGGTGATACAGAAAAGGTAGGGGCTCGTTGGATGCCGGTGCGCGTACGGATCCAGCGGCAGCCGCCGTACAACACCCTTCAGTTAAACCGCGCAGCCAGGGTAGAGCGGACCCTGTTATCTGGTCTTTGACCGGAGCCGTTAATAACGAACCTCTTCTTCGGCTGGTACTTATTGCCCTCCTAGGAATTTCTCGAGAGGCCCGCTCCTCTCTCCACGGCACGCCGTTAAAAGGTTTAAGCGTGCGATTGGCTTGGCCTTGAGTGGATACTTCTACCAAGTGAACACCAGTCAGCTGTGACGAGATACATTGGGACTATCGGTCAGGAATCGGCACACGGCTACCCAGATGGGCAAATACATAATCTGACACACGAGCCACCGAAGGTTCGCATGCACGCGTATGAAAGGATTTCATTAAAGTAAGTCTGTCATTGTGAGTTTATCTGCAATCATAATTGATGTTTGCTTAGCTGAAAGGGGGCCGGAGAAGGGCTCCCTAGATCATGAGATATTATGTGACATATCGTTGATTATCAAAACAGGTAGCATTTAAATATCTATGTAAGACTCAATTGCAAAAATATCGACTTTTCGAAATAATATACTTAATTGTATGGTACTCGTGAATGGAATTTCTCATCTGTTTAATGCAGTCATGCACCATCGGGATATCACGTTAGCCGTTGCACGACAAGTCTGAAATTTCTTAGGAAAATTATACTTTCTAATTGTAATTCAATTCAATAAAAGTCCAGTTCATAAATGTTATTCAATACTTCAAGGGGACTGTATAACTAAAATAGATTCGTTGGTACTTCAAAGTATTACATCATTTTTCACTAAAAAATCTAAACGTTTTTTCAATTTACATGCTTATATTCTGTACAGGAGAAAATAAGGAAACAATTTATATTATTAATTTTTATTCAAATATAATCGGAAGACTTTTTTAAGTATAATCTCATTTGGAAAGTACATTTAATTCAATATACAAATTTCATTCAATGCAAATATTAAACCTACGTAACTTATATAAATTATGAAAAAGTCAGGAATATCGTTAAAAAATATTAATAAAGCTAATTAATATATCATTTATCCCAGTAGTATAAATGAAAACTATCTTCAAATTATATTGATTTTTAATTATAATTATTAATTTTTTAAAATTTTGTAATACACGCTAATTAAAAATATTATTTATTTTTTTAGATTTTATTATTCATAACTCAACTTAATAGGTGCTTGCAAATATTTCGTTGATTTAAATAAATTATTACTTAAAATTCATTAAAAGTAGTAAATTTCAAATTACTTTCAATTATGTATTTAAAATAATCATCCAAAGTGTGCGATTAATAAAGTTATAGTAATATATTATATATTTTTGAAAGATCAAAAAGACTGACTAAATATAAAAATGTAATAAATTTTATAACGTTAAAAGATTAAAACGGTATTAAAATAAAAAAAATAAAAAAATTTTAGGTAAAAAAACATAATAAAAAATTATAAAAAAATTTCTTTTTTATTTAGTAATACATTTAATGTACTAATTATTGTATAAAAATATTTTATATTTTAATAATTAAAATTTCTATGTATAATGTAAGTATAATATATTAATTACTCGACTTTTATTGCAGTTTAAAATGTTGTTTTTTTTATTCGCTTTCTAATAATAAAAAAAAATTGTTTTTTCGTTTATTACCAAAAAAGCAAGAATTATTACGTTAAACATTATACTATAATATATAATAAATATAATAATTATATGATTATATAATATATAATATATAATAAAAGTCAGTGATCAGATTAAATAATAAATACAAGTCATTATAGTTTGCTCTACCATTGTTCACTAATATTAATTTTCAAGATTTACAATTCTTACTTTTTTAAAATAATATTTATAGTTTTACTTTTTAAATTGTCTGCTTTTTATTTTGCAATTTCTGAATTTAATTCTACTGTAATTATTATATTATATAAAAATATAAATTACTAACTCTTATACGTATATAGTTGTAAAAGAAAAAAGTTTACATGTCTGCTATATCTATCATCATGTTTCTGATTTAACTCTAACGATATGCAATAACTTAAATAGAAGATTATCTAAAATTGTATTTTGAATATTTACAATTTTATTACTTCAACAAAAATTTAAAACAAAAAAAAGTAAATATATATGTACTTATACGGTTAATACTTAGTTATTTACATATAAAGTTAAATAGTACGTTAATTGAAGAGATTTTATTGGTTTTTATTGCGTTTAAATGATATATCAAAAAGATATTTGCGAACATCGATTATATTAAAGGTTTAATGCTTTATATATAAAATTTATACAAAGAAAGTTTTCGTAATAATATAATTTATATAACTTATGCATAGGAGTGTATTTATAAATAAATTTTAAATTATCATTTGACAATATATATTTAATGAGGAAAACGGCCTTTCGAAAATCAGTAAGTTTTTGATTCTAAATACTGAAAATGATGTGACCTTACTTTGAACTAAGTTTAGTTTCATAATATTAATAGCAAAAAAATATATTCAAAATGAACCTAATTGATCCAAAAAGTCATTGAATGACTGATAATTGAATTTGAAAGAGCTTACTCGCGTTGCGTTATTTAAGTGACTATTGTCGGATCAAATGAAATCGTGGAACCGCAATCAACGATCATAGACTCAAATTTTATCATTCTGTACATCTATTTAATAATGTTTCCAGTATAATCTTTAATATAAAAAATCTCGTAATATTATGTTGAATAATATTATTAATTAATGGATTGAAATGTACTATGATAAAAAATAAACATTATCTTTGACAAATTTTTAGCTTTATCATCATCTAAATTATGTTTTACATATTCTTCTGAAATATAATTAATTTATCACAATAGATGCAAGCTTCAATTTCTTTGATCTAATTTTGGCATTACTAGAATACTATTCATTATTATTTTAAAATTATTTGTGATTCACCTTTGTTGTATTTCTATTATAAATATAATTCAAGCTTGATAATTACAGAATCTTCCTTTATTATATAAAAATATAAATTTCAGTTCCCAATAATGATACTATTGTTTATTTTATTTACAATTTTTCAACTACGAATATCAGGCATTTATTTAAAATTGATTTTTTAATTTTGTTCATTCAATTTTGTGAATAATATTTCAAAATAAAAAAAACAGTACACTAGCAGTTCAGTTAGAGAAATTTGGTCAAGAATATAAATAAAGCTTTCTACAGATATTATGCCTTCAAAAAAGAAACTTTAGTACTCTTATTTTCAATTATACCTCTTACATAATTGCAGCAAAGTATTAAAAATGAAAATAGGATTTCATCTCATAATTAAAAAGAAATGATAACATTAATATAAAAACATTGATGAAATGGTATTTTTACGATATATTTATATTAAATTATATAATATGTACTTATTAATTTTATTTTATAATTTACATTTCAAGTATTAATAATGTTAATATATAAAATATGTATTAATTTTTAAATATTATTTTATGCAATTACAGTAAAATAAATATTTTAAACACTTTTTAGTTTTAAACCAATAAAAATTATAAAATACTAAACTAATTGGGCTTAATTTTATTTTAAGATTTAAATATAAACTATCAAGTTGAAATCAAAATAATGGCAAACTGAAAAATCCGAGTCGCCATATTTTTTTTATTTCCTCTACTATTGCATTGTTATGTACATCGTGTATAATATTAGATTCTAATGAAACATCATTAATCTCAACATTAGATTCATACTCTGATTTTTTAACTAAGCATTTTTAATGACTAATTTTAAAAGAATGAAACTTAACTAAATAACTAAAGCGATCACAAAACATATGTACAAACAAATTTAATGCAATTAATATATATTATATTTTTTTAATATCTTATATTTAAAATAATAAATTTAAGTTACCCTTAATTAATTATAAAGACAACATGTATAAATCGGAAAGATGTCCTCCGTAACATTTTTTACCAACATTGATCGTGTCTGATTATAGTTTTACCATACCATAGCAACCATAGTTTTTGTAGCAGTACATTGATTTTGAACAAACCTTTTGCTACTTCACATTTTGTGTTTTTTTTAGTACTGTTTGAGTGCAGGTGTTTTAGGAGGGGAATCATACTCAATGGCTTGCGTGAACTACGTTCTCGGTTCTAATGGCTCTTTCTTAAAATACTATATAATTTAATGCGAATTGTCCGATTTGTACAAACAGAAATAAGGTAATATTCTTAATTTTAGTACGTTTTAATATTTCAAAGTTAAATTTGATAATTAAGTACAAAATATTTATGAAAAGTAAAAGAAAAAAAGTTCCTCAAAGTTTATTATTGATCACGTTAATAATTTAAAAGCAATTTCATGCTTTGGTAAATAGCGACTTAAAGCTACAAAACCATTGTATAAAATGTTAGCACGATTTCATATTACTACTACAAGGCGTAAGCGTTAAGCCATTGACAATGAACCGATTTACTTTTACACTCTAACAAATTCGATGTGATATTTGTCAATAATTTAAACAATTATTAATCAAAAGGAGTAAAAAGATTCCAGTCAATGTCTGTATTTTTGAAAATAAACTATTCATTGAGAAGCTTTTAATCAACAAACGAAGGGAATTTTTGTAAGGTCCACTAATGAATTTTGTTTTGAATAAATTATTTTTACAATGTTTCTTTATAATTTATAAATTGCAATAACTTTTTACAATAATAAAAAAAAGGAATTTTTTTATATTAAATCTGCAGAAAAATTAGTTTCTAAATACAAGTATGTCAATACGGGTTTATTTTTAATAGCAATTAAAATTCTACACATTATTATATCATATTGTCGTTAAATAAAAACATATTTATGCTATAATAATTTTAAACTTAAAAAAAAATAATAAAGTTAGCTAGTCTTTAAAATTATATGTATCGAATCGAATTAGTCACAATGATATGATTAGAACTGAAAACTATAAATTTTTATCATTATTAGTGTAAATATAAAAGTTATATTGCAAAATTTTGAAATGCAGTTTAAGAGAAAAAAAATGATTATACATATTTAATATTATAAACGTTTTATATTATTTAAGTTTTTATATAAATTAGAAATTTTATTAATTCCATTATGTAGTTTATTTAGTAAGCTAATTATTACTTTTGCATAATTTTGTAATTGTTAATAAACAATACAAAAATAATCTAAGATGGTATTCTATAATAAACTTCTTTACTATTTAATACATTTTTAAAGAAAGTAAAAGGAGTCTTATATGAATTTGTTGTAAGTGTTAAAAATTTTTTATTGGTGCAATTACGTGAAAGTAATATAATTAGAATAAAATTTCGATGTAAAAATCGATATAATAATAATAATAAATATATATGAGGAAAAAATGGTGAAAATTATGAAATTATTATAAGTTTCTCAGTTATTTTATTATTAATAATATTTAGTAATAGAAAAATGAATACATATTAATGTTAGTCAAAGTAGGTATAATCGAAAGAAATTAAAAAATATTATAAGATACCATTTAACGAAAATCATTAATAAAATTATTCAAAAGGAATAAAACTTTATCACAAATATTTTTATTTACGTAAATGTATACTCAGATATTTTTAAATACTGCATTTTCTAGCCGCAAAATAATTTTATTCGGGGATGAAAAGTTATTGTATTGTAAATATTAATATTGAACTAATAGAAATAGTTAATAGAGAAAAATTATAAAAATAAAAAATAATTTTAATAATAACTTTATTAATAATAAATTTATTAAATTTTAACAAAATATTGTAATGTAAAAATTTGTAAACATATTTCTATGTAATTAATACATTCCTAATAATCATAATGAAATTTCTAAGTTTCTTTTAGAATAAAATAATTAATTTATTATATAATGGTAGTAACTACTTTTTATTTTTAAATTGTATTGTATGAAAATTAAAAATCAATTAAATATGCGTTACTTAATTTTAGTAATGAAGATGTAACATATATTTACAGTGTTGAATTAATATAGTGATTAGTTGTAATTCATTTGTTTTATAAGTAAATCAATATATTTTTTATGATTCAAGGTACTTATTTTAAAATTGTAGCCAATAAAACGTTCTTACAATAAAGTACCATCCACAGCTCATTAATATCAGCAAAGTACAAGTAGAAAATAGTCTATCATGCATTAAGGCAACAGAATATATTGCCATGTCACTTGTTTAATTTTATACCAAATTGTTTTAATGGTATTTTGTAACTATTAGTACTCCATACATTTTGTAACCCGTGAGATAAAATATAGTTCAAAGTTTGAAATAAATATTAATAAATATTTTAAAAATAATGCTTCTAAAATTTTAACATAAAATTATTTTTTCTAATATTATTGAAAACATCTTTATAATTAAAAAACTTAATTTTTACACTTGAAACGTTTTTTGATTTTAAAGAAAATTCATTTTATGTCTTTGAAGCAAAAACGTAAAGGAAATGTATTTTTTTACGTTTTTTTTATAAAAAATATTTTTATAAAAAAAAATTTCAAAATTTTTAATGTTAAACAAAAATAAATATTTAAAATTATTTAGATATATTTTCCAATTCTTTTATTACATTTGTATATTCTGACTAATATGAAAATGTTTTCAATAATTATAAATTCAATCTTATTTCGATAATCGTATTATTTATTATATTATTCTTATTACTGCAGAATTATATGAATTTTAAATGCTTATATTAATGATCTTTATACGTTTAAAATATGAATCATTCCAATTTAAATATTGACAATATTAAAAGAATTTTTGCATTTTTCTAGGTCATTTTTATAAAAATGTTTATATTGTATCACATACTTTAAACATATTTGTTATATACTGTTATATGCTGTATGAACGAAAAGTATAGAAATAAAAACTTATTGGTGCCTTGAGTATGAGTGTCACACAAGAGGAAAGTTAAACTGCGTCGCTGAAGTCATTTATTAACCGCAATGTGTATTAACCTTCTTGGGCTACGAAGAAGCATTTTTCATTTCCTTAGTTTGTTCTTTTCTAGTAAAACAAACATATACTTATTTAGATAAATTCATGAAAACAAAATATAAATGTAATACACTTTTAAATGTTTTAATAACTCATTATCTACAGTTACTTAAATTATTAAGTTTAATTTTTTTTTTATATTTACTCAGTAATTTACCTGCCACTCTCCATAACTAATGCTATGATAAATATTTTAATATTATACATTATATAGTGATAAATATGAGATTTTTTTATAAAAATACAGTTTGTATTCATATAAAAGTTTTTTATCTGCATGAAAATTTTTATTTTATTTAATAGTAGGTGACTCACAAAAAGAAATGATTGGTACTTCAAAACGTTTTTGTGATACATTTTATAAATTTAGTTTTATTTTCATATTTATAAAAATTGAATTTTTATTCATTTTAAAATAAAAATTCCACTTTATTTCTAAGATTTTTAACATATTTTAAAAAGTTTATATTTTTTAATTTTAAATGAAAAGTTTTTTAATTAATAAAAATATTCAAATCTATGTTTTGTAAGCAATAAATCAAATTAAATTGAAAATTAACCTTTTTTCTGTACAAATTTGTATTTACCAAAATAAATAAATAATTATTGGTTTAGCTCTTGAGTCATTTAATTTGATTTTTTCATTAGATATAGATCTCAAAAAAATCTTCTACAAAATAAGGTTTTTTAAATTTGTGTTAAAAAAAAGACAATGAAATGAATATACTTTTTGCAATTCAAAATTTAATTTGATTAAAAGTTTTAACACAAAATTTAATAACACTTAATATAATATTAAATTCAATAAATAATATTTATTTGAAAGAGATTGCGAAGCTGACTATAATGTAAAATACTAATGTAAAGAAATAAAAGTTTTTATAAAAGTTGTTATAAAAGTTTTTATATAACAGTGGTCGTGATTATTTATTATATTTAAAAAAAAAATCAACCAAATTTAATCAGATTTTTAAATTTTTAATCATATTTTGTTTTAAATAATTGAAAAATAAATTTAAAAACTCTAATATATTATGATTTTAAACAATTTTATATTAAAATTATTACTGATATAAATGTGAAGTAGATTTTAAGAAGTAAATTAAAAAAAATTTTTGTTTATTATTAATAATGAAAACATAAAAGCGATTTTATTCTTGATTCAAAAACTTTTTCGTTTTATAAAAATTTGCTTTTATGTATACTTAGTTACAAAATAAATAGCAAATTCGGTAAAGCACAATAATTAAAGCATATTTGTTTAGGTACTTTTAGTTATCCGGTTATGCATTTACTTTACAATATCTGTTTGATGAAACTGTAAAGCCTCATGAAGCTATGTTATATATATGTAATAGAGTAGCTGAGTGATTGAGTTGATTTATTTGTTATGTCCAGTTAAGAACTACATTTTATGCATAAAATAATTTGCAAAATGCGTGAAACGAATCAAGTGAATGATTCCATGTGAACAAGTACTTGTTTTGATTTCATTATAAAAAGGACCTTTCTTCGGCACTTTGAGTTAAGCGCTCATATTTAGGTAACATAAAATAACGATAATCGAACCGATAATTAAAAGATAATTTATTTATTTGTATATATATATATATATACATAAATCGTTTAAATATAGGGTTTGAAAGTATAATACTGTATTTTTTTTAAATTGTGCCAAAATGAAAAATATAAAATGAACATTGGCACATTAATGAAATAAACTCATAACATTAGTCAAATAATTAATAGCTGTTGATAGTTTGTAATGTATTAAATTGGTCATTTAAAACGATTGTTTAATGTTCTTTAAAAAAATTTAAGATTTTACTAATCTTCAGTAATTTAAAAATAAATTGATTGACACATAATTTATCTATACTAAAATAAAAGCTAAAGAATTATTCCAGATTTCTTTGATAATTTTTCAGCTATCTTAAATAACTACATAAAATTAAATGTTAATATAATTGTCATGTAAGCGCAATATACTACTAGTCAATTTTCTGGTACTACTAGTCTTTTTTCTGGTAATTTTACTACATTGTAGTTAGGATATGTTTGAAGCTCTGTCTTATTAGTTTATTTATTACCCACAAGATTTAAAGTTAATTACACGCGTGGACGGAGTTTTATCTTGAAAATGAAAAATGCGTAATCTAAAAAAAAGTTTATATTGACATACTTATTGTTCCTAGGTAATATATTATTCGATCAAAAATGTTTAAGGCTTTATAATTAAATTTTGTCAATTTAAGTCAAATTGTCAATTGTTAAAAATATTTTATTACCTTTAATAACTCTATGATAAAGTATTATTATTAACTTTGTAACAAGTTTACACCAGTTGCAAATAATCAATAAAATAATATTCTAAATTTAAATATTAAAAATTGTCTCAAAAATAATTTTTGAATAGAATTTCATAAAAATATGTTAGTTCATAAGTAGTTTTGAATTTCCTCGCATTATATTCTCTCATTATTGTTTATTATTATCTCAGTATCATATTGTGTATGGTACTATAACTACAACTAAGCTATAATTACATAATTATTAATTTCTAGAAGGATTTGTAAGGTAATCTGAGTTTTAATTTTTACATTAGCATTTTTGTCAAAATGTAATTAAAATTAATATAATTAAAATGTTTCAACTGGTTTATATCTTTTCTTTGTTTATATCTTCAAAAGTTTTGTTTTGTTTTGTTGAATACTTTAAAAGAGATACGTTAATTATTTTCTTCTGCGCATACGTATTTTTATAATAAATTATTGTTTTGTGTATTTTTTCGTTATTTCTATTTAAATATAATTTTAGATGCTTTTGCGATGCTTATATTTTAGGTGTAGTAA
This sequence comes from Kradibia gibbosae, assembly GCA_018907135.1. Lineage (NCBI taxonomy): Eukaryota > Metazoa > Arthropoda > Insecta > Hymenoptera > Agaonidae > Kradibia > Kradibia gibbosae. The sequence goes on along the minus strand of JACCHX010000008.1, from coordinate 3,467,836 downwards.
AACTTAGACGGACTAGGATTATGTGGTGAAGGGGTAAATGGTGAGTGGAATGCAATGATTACTCAGCGAATGTTCGTTTGTCGGTGGTCCTGGTATTTATTTTGAAAACTATTTACACTACAATCCGTTTAAATATACAGTGGAACTTAATATAATTTTTTTTATTTCACAATGATCAACACAAACTAACATATTCATTAAGAACAATTAATAAATAAACTTTCGATGGGAGGGAGAACGAGATATATAAAATTGTACGACCCGATGAGGAAAATACACTACGTATTTTCTTTTAAGCGACGCATGCGGATTTTTTGGTTTGCGGTCAGTAAGGGATTTTGCTTGTCTACGTTTCAATTTTCAATCGAACACACACAAGATTAAATTATACGTGAAAATATTGTACTGATCCATCCATATAGCAATTTCTTACAATAAAATGGTGGAATTTACTTACGCAAGGTTTGCCATTCCCTCTTACAATCCCTCTTATATTACACTCAGATTCTCTTCTTCCGATGTTCACCTCTAACCTCTTCTATGATTCAAACGTTGTCTATTTTCATATTGTCTGCCTACCCATTACTTCTGATACACGGAAGTCACACCCGATCTAATTAAAAGTTTATTCCATTGAATTGTTTTCTATAAATCCTTCGAGAAATTTTAACTTACGTTTCGCGACACAATACAAATTAGTTTGACCGACTGTTCGCAATTTTTCAGTTATAGTTTTATCTTAAATTCTTTAAAATTTGAATTTTGAATTTTGAATTTGAGTTTGAATTTAACTCGTCAAAGATAAAATATGAATTCATTAAATTTTGAAATAAAAATGAAAAATAAACTTGTTAGTATCATTCTTCTTTACATTAGAATACTTTTATCATTGAGTAATTTTAAGTAATTATACCGTATGATATTCTTGAAAGTTTAAATAATAAAATTGGGAATTCCGTTACAAGCCCTTGAATTTACGAATGACGCAAGTTATAATCTTGAGTGTAAGGTGCATAATATGCGAGCAAAACCTTCATCTGCGATAAGATATACAAGTCCCTTGGCTATCGCCATACGTGATATATTATTGTAGTCCAATAAGATTATCTGTTTAACTCCGACAATAAAAAAATGCTCTTTTCTACTCGATATTCTCGCTAAGCATACATCTTACACAACAAACTTACATAAGCAATGTATTTGTTCTTTTTAAAGCAAATTATAATACCCAGTATAATTGGTGTATTACATAAAGCACAATTTTTCACGAAATTAGCCCTTTTATGAATTCTAAATCAATAACATATTACCTTATGATAAAATTTTTTCCAATTCCAACATTTGATTTCTTTAATACAGTTCATATGTTTATCTTTTTAATAAAAATTAATCATTAAACATCTACGTCAAAGCTGCTGAGGTATACCTGCTTATTTAATTGTTTAATTTTAATTGCACTTCCATATTTTTGCGATATAATATTCTTCCAATTTAAAATTCTTTACTTTTATCAGCCTTTACTTTTGAGAAGAATAATGAAACTTATTATCGTAAAACTTTTAATGCAACTTTCTCGTAAAAAATAAGATTTTTTATTCTTTGTTTTAATCAGAAACGACTATTTCTAACTGTAGTTACGTCAATAATTTATCATATAAAATTACTTTCTAGTATTCTTCCAGGTAGATTTATTATTCTAAAATTTTTTTTAATTACATTTAATTAAATGAATTTAATTTTTAATATTCATATCAATCTAAAAAAATTTATATATTTTATTTTTCAAAAATTTAAATAAATAATAATTTTGATTGTAAACGTTAGAAAATAATTTTTTAAAAAATGAAATTAACTTTTTAAGCATTACATTATATTTTATTATGTACTAAAAGTATTTTTAAGAATTATAAAAAAGAAAATCCACACTAATTTTAGAATGATAATCTACTATAACAAAAAACTACTTTTATAATTAAAAAATAATTGTAGATTCTTTATGATACAGTATATTTGTATAATGAATGAATACAAAAATGTTGATGTGAATTCTGAAGCGTAAAATAATTACTTTTATCTATTAGTAACAATATTTTGTTATATTGTTGGCTTTTTTTTACGGAAACTAATAGTGATAATAAGTTATTAATTTTGATAAGAAAACCATTCATTACTATATCTTCAAAAGATAATTTATTTTCAGTGTAATTTAAAATACGTGGATAAATTAAATTCTTAAAGTTATAAAACAGATAAAATTATTAGAGGTTAAATGGAACCTACAGTAGACAATAATCTGACTATTCTTACTTATCAAATATTCTACTGAATATTTATACATCAAAGCTTCTAAAAGTTTTATGTGTAGTTTAAAGTTATAATCAATCTATTAAATAAAATTAAGCTTATATTACGCAATATTTTTTAAATTATTATTTTCAGTTAAAAAATCAAGGAAAATATATTTTTCACATATTATTTTATCAAGTATAAGTACGAAATATATAAAAAATTTTATAAAATTTTTTCAAATTTAAGAATAGAAAATCTTATTGCTTTTAAATTACATTTAAATTACCTTTAACTACGCGTAAAAAAATAAACATTTTAAAATGATATTCTTAAAAAGAGTTTATACTTTTAAAAAAAATCTATGTATAATTAAAGATTTATCATGAGAATAAAAATGTGCTTGTGATTAAGAAAATAACATTTTTCAGTGACATGATTTTAAACACTGCCAACAATAAACTTGTACCATATTATATTTGTTATCGATAATTTAATCGAAAAAGATTAACCTAATGAGTAGGTTGAGTATAATAACCTAATGAGTATAATTATTACGAGCGTGATTTATAAAATTTTTTGTAATGATATTAAAAAGATAAACTTGGAAATAGAAAAGCTAAGTTTTAATGGAAAGTAAAAATCGTAATAAAAAAATTCAGTTAAAATAATGTTTAATGTAATCTTATTATTTAAAATAATTTTATATGTATAATACTAATAGAATGAATTGATTTTGTTCTTCAAGAATACTTTTTTAACGTAAAATATATGTACTATATTAAATATGTAAAATTGTATGTTTTCATATATCTAATACGTAATAATCGTTGTGACTGTTAATCTAACAAGTATAATAAAAAGTCATAAGTCCGGGTAATATTTTTCCATGAATAACGAAACTTAAAATCGTAACATTGTGAAATTATAGCTTTTGATCATAAAAATAAAATTGTTTTATAGCAAGAAACACGAAATGTCTCTTATACATTTTAATATACTTAATTTCTGTAATTTTTGTGAAAATAAAACACGAAACATTTATAAATTATAATATTAAATAACGTAGTTTTTCATTCTGGACGTACTAAACCTCAAATTAATGAGGTACATACATATATAGATACATGCTGAAATCAAAGTATGTGTAGTCGCTCATAGGCTTAAATAGATAAACCAATATCTGTAAACGAAAAAAATTTGTGTCTGTAAATAATATATTGTAAATTAAAATTACTTTAGGGTATGTAACTCTTCAATTTCATATGATCCTTAGTCACTAGTACCACTTTTAAATATAGAATGTTGAAAAAGAAGTGACAAAATTTAATATTTTTGTACTTAAATAAGACCTTTATTTAAAATTTGCTCTTAAAAGCTATATTAAATTTGCTTAAAGTAACGTATTCTCAAATAAGAATTATAAACATGTTATCTTATATCCTACATTATATGGAGATTTTTCTTAATATTTTGAAGTTTTTTTGTACTTGCAAAATTTTGTTTATAATATATAATTAAATGTAAGAAATATTTTATATAAATCATTTAGAATTTTAAAAAAAATATGCACCGAAAAAAATTTCAATGATGTATAACAAATTTGTTGAAATTATCGTTAAACAGTATATAGTAAGTATATCGTAAAATATTGTATTTTTGTTTAGATTAGAATTTGTATTTTTATTTATTAATTTAGTTTATTTATTGTATTATCACTTACAAGGTATATAATAAACTGAACTTATCATTTAAATGGTTTTCCAATTAAATATAGAAATTATGTCGTAGTATGTAAACTTTTTTAAAACGGTTTTTTTAATAAGAATACAAGTTAGAAATTTAGAATCACTTGCTCAAAAAATATCTTGTAGAATTTATTTTGTACTTTAAATCAAAACAATTTTATGCAAAATATAATATTTATGAGTTATTTAAACATAATAATGCAACACTTTGGAAAAGTTAGAAATTGTGTGCCCCATAAAAAATTAATTGATTAATTGATGAATAACTTATGCTGATAATCTTCATTTGTGTAAAATATTCTATTGTATCTCAAAATGCATTATTAACAAGTTTCTTTCATAAGGATCTTTTTGTGTATTATATGGAGTTCAATCGTGTACGTAAATTAAATGAAAAAGTCAGTGCATTGTATTAACCTCTTTAATTCTAAAATGTACAGTTATTATCAAAAAGAGTAGTGAGAATTTCGAAAAGACAATTAGTTGAATTTTTTAGCATTCATCTTTTACAAAGGGATCGTTAATATATAAAAATTTTTATAATAAAAAATAACTGTTTCTATCTTTAATATTAAAATTCTGAAAAATATTCATGTATGATAAATATTATATATTATAAATATTCATATATATTATTTTATATACTTAGTTATTATATTAAAGATATTTTAACATATACATTAAACATATAATTTAAACATTATATAATTAAATATGTACATGTTATTGCCAGTTTTTTTTATTTTTTATTCTGTGACAATATTTTTTTAATACAACATCCATTAGTTTTTTTTTTGTATGAAAACATTTTTAATTGTAAATTAAAAAGTAATTAAATAAGAGAACGTAAAAGTATAAGTTGTGATTGATTAAGTTATGACACAATTAGTGGAAAAATTACATTTATTTTATAATTTAAATTCGATTTGTCTAGGAACTAATATTTGTATTTTGGTTATTCAAAAATTTCAATATCAGAACTTTTATCGTTACTTTAATATTTGTTCTTAAATTAATTTACAATTGAGATTTATTATTTTTCATCGTAAAAAAATTTAAAAAAATGGTATTTGTTATTAGGTTTCTAGGGATTGTTTTAATTTGATGAAGAATATTAACGATTGACCAGAGCAAGGTACATTTTTCCATGAGAAAAACGAACAAATACATTGTATGCCATACGAGAAAACATGAAAAAGTACTTTAGAATATCCCGTGGAGACGACACGTGAAACAAATATTCCATAGCGTAATGTATGCGAGATTTATGTATTGAACCGGGTATGCTATTGTCGAGTCAGTGCATCCCAATATCGTTATAACAAAGATGGGAGTATTGAAATGCATGAAAATCTTTGTAAAATTTAATGATACGTTATTAACAATAAATAAAAATATTTTTCTGCTCTTTTTTTAGTTACATTCAGATAAAAAATATGAATATGCGTTTTTAAGTAATATGCAAATATAAATATTTTTAGATTTCTCTATTTATAAAATATAATTGAGTTTAAACAAAAAAGTTACTGATCCTTAGTAAGACAAACGCGCACCGCGGCTGCTCTTAGTTCTCAGCTGTACAAAGATTTTTAGACATTTCAAGAAATCGAATATTTTCGATTTTGTTTAGCGTATCTAATTTGTTTTTACGACCGAAAAATCAAGCGTATTGAAAATTATAATTTCATTTTTATTACGCTAAATTTTACCCTTCTGTTATCTGAGATAATTTATTTATTCAATTAATTTTTTTAATCATTTGTTTTTTGATAATATTAAGAAGTTTAATATTTTTTTTCTTATTTATAAAATCTGTAAGATTAATGAGTTTTTAATAAAGAAAATTTGGTGCTATTGAAATTTTCATAAAAAAATTTGTTTATGATTTCCCTATTCGTTACAAGTTTAAATTACTGTTAGCAGGGTTAAGATACCATAGCTTTATATATGAAATCTTAATTAGTAATTTACGTAATGAAATATTTTGAACGTGATATTAATCGTAATGATTACAGACTGACATTTTTAATATTTTTTAATAAACTAGGGTTAAAAAAAGTCTTCAGCATAAAGATGAATTAACATATATTACGTATTAAATCGAATGTGATAATCAAGATTCATACGAGTTATAGTTTAATTATATAAGTAATAAAATTTTTTCCTTAATTTATTGATGTATCTATTATTATTCCATGTCAGTCTTGACTAAAAATAAATTTATTTTGAGTAAAATACGTTGGCTGAGCTTAGTAACTTGAGTAAAATAAGCTTTTGATTGTATTTTGTAATAAACAGAAATTATTTTTACTATGTGAAATATTTATATTTAATATATTTAGATATATTCTATCAACACATAGATACAAAGTTAATTTTAAGATATTGAAATTGAAATTCGAAAAAGAAGTTCAATTTACTACTATTAAATTTTGAAAATAAAGTTTTAACCTTAATAATTACATAATAAATATACTATGAATTTCTTATACAAATTTGTAATATAAAAGATTAATTTAAAAATAATCATAGTTCTTACGTAATCATGCAAATCACTGTCAGTTTAAAGTATATTATTCTAACCCCTTACACGGTACATGAATCATACTTAATATACGAAATAAAAGTATAATACGAACGTATCTCTTTTTAAAATGGCTTTAATAGTTACGCTATAAATTCTCAGGTAAATCTCCAATTTAATATCAATAAATTTTCCATCTTTTTCATGACATTCAATCTAACCAACTCTTTTTTAATGTAAAGAGTGTCAAATCAAAATTGAAAGAAAATACAAAATTTTATTGAAAGTAATATAAGTAATATAATATGAAAGCTGTTTTTTAAACGACTTTTTATTACAGTATAGTAATATATATTAGAATTGGTTTTTTATTTTACATCCTTTCAATAATTAATTATAAAAATCAGTTTTAGATAATCATTATAATTAAGAATGTGATGATGCTTTAAATGGATGAACAAATTTATTGATAGTCTTAAGTTGATTTTGAAATCTATCAAATTTTAAACTAGCTATTAAATAATAATTATTACACAAAATTTCAAAAAGAAGATATTTATTGAATAAATAAATTATAAAACTATGAATAAATAAATAGTATATTAGATGTTTATTATCGAAATCACAGAACTTTGAATGAGTTTTTTTTTATTGGTATATAATTGAGAAATTTTAATTAAGAATTTTTTAAATTTAAGAAATGTTTCAATTTTAAACTAAAGAATGTTAATATAGTATTTTTATAATTTTTAAATTATGTTTCTTCCTTAACACCCAATAAATAACTCGTTATTTAAAATATTTTCAATTTTATGATTAACGTAGCTGCAAAATTAATTGTTTCTTTTGACAAGCGTTTTTTGTTTGAATTTGTTACCAAAATTTTTTAAAAGTTTAAAGGTGTTGATATACTAGCTAAATGTAAAAAAATTGTGTTATAATTGTAAAACGGATATTGATTACACATTAAAAATTGGAAAATATGCAGTTCCGATTATTTTATGAAATCTAACAATTTTTTGGATATAAATATACCTGCATTTGGCCTAGTCGGGATTGATAAAGATGCATCACTTTGATGAAAAAAAAATTTTCGTAAATTGTATCAACGAATTTTTAAGATATGCTGCTTTAATGTTCTATTGTTTACCGGAATAAGTAAGTTTAAGAACGCTGGTGTGTTACGTGTTTTATACAGCTATCTAAGAATTCCAAGATGTGACACAGCCGTACTTTAACACATGCTGTATCATTTATCAGCCGCAGTAGCCGAAACTAATGAGTGACTCCTACAGCACTACTAAGTAACGAGAATTGAAAAAAAAATTGAAACAGCAATCAAATTCTGATTAGTAAGATAGATTATTCAAAAAGTAAAAACACGTCTGTAAATAAAGTTATATAGTTAAGATTTGATTTTTTATTAAATGCGTGTAAAATGTTTTTATCTTGTTTATTTAACCTTGTCTTAAGAATTAAAAAATTTCGGCTTATCTTTTATTTTTTCTTACCTTAAATAAAATATCACAATCATTTTTATATTGAAAATAAAAAAATTTCATATTTTTTCTATCTATATCCCCTTTTGAAAAAATCTCGCTTTAATTTTTAAATTAAAATTTATATTACATATTAATAGTACGCGTTTTATAAAACTTTTAAAATATACTACGTTAATGAGTAATTTTCGTTTATTCTACAACATGAGTATTTAAATGAAGAAATATAAAATTCACCTCTTTGTAATTTCTTTTTCACAGTTTATTGAATTAAAAATAGCAAGATTTAATCTTGTCATGATTTTAGTATCACTTATATTTTTGATAGAAGTAGATAATTATAATTTTTCATGGTTTTGAATAATTTTTTTTTTTTGTATTTTATAACTTAATTTACATAACTTTATATCACCTTTTCAGTTTATGAGTTTTTAAATAGTTTTTTGAAATCTGTTAATTAAATTTGTAAAAGCTAACACCAATTAAGAATTGAGAATTTTTTTTATACAAGCTTTTTTCAAATTACTTGCTTCATTCAATGTATAAAAAATTAATAGATTTTATGAAAAATATTTTTATAATAAACATAATATTTGCTATATTAATAAAAATAAATAAACTTTTTTACAACAAAAAAACTCTATGCCGTTGGTTTTGTAACTGATAATAATTTTGTTTAAAAAATACGTTTTGTACACGAATAAGAGATAGAATGATAATAATTTTATTTAATAATAGTAATTTAATGATTGCACTACGTCAACAATGGAACAAAATCAATACAGTTTTAGAGAAAAAAATAAAAAGATCGGGGTTCTACTAGAAAAATCACAAGCTGCAAAACCAAAATAAAAGTCGAATTTCCCGTAACTCGAGTACATAATCACACTCAAAGCATGAGGTGCACGCCTACAACTATTATGGATAATGTCATGGATACTAGACGTGACATTTTTACATATGTCAACAACTAGGTTACTGACTCTATTTCTTTAGTTTTTTCGCTCGCACTTTGCCTATGCAGGAATAGTGCACTTAAGTTTCAAGTGAAAAAGGCTCTGTCTGGGTTTGCCTTCTTTTGTAAACATTTTGCTTTCACCTGCCAATATATTTTCAAAACGCATTTCACGAAGGATCGACCTTTTTCAGAAAAGGTTTCCCAAAACTAGCGGATAAGGTGGATAATCTGCCGAGAGCGCATTCAGGAAAAAAACCGACGCCTCAGAGAAATTCTTCGTAGCTAGACAATCTAAAGGGCGCTTGGCTTAGGCCATATAACGAAGAACGATGCTATTTTGCTTCCTAAATTGTAATTGTGTATGCAAACCGCATGTGTTTGACCAGAGTTTTTGTGCAACGAGATGTTTAGCGGGCGTTAAAGGGACAAAATGTGTATGTTACCACAGAATCTACACCAAACTAGTCTTATATCTCGTAAATTAGAGCACGAAGAAAAATCATATTGGAATACTATATATGTGTCTGTATTTATTTATTGCACACTACTTATAAAAACTGCAGATGTTCTCTAAAGAATCAAAATTCAATTAGTGATATCTCTCTTTAATTTTAATTTATATTTAAATAAAAATATGAAAATTCGGAATTCAAATCTTTTTTTTTGGTATTTGATAATGTTACTGTAAAATGCAGACTTGAAATACAACTACAATAACTGTACTTTTATTAAAGTGTTGATAAAAATTGTACAATTTTGGTTTAATTTTTAATACTTTTCATTTTTAATATAAATTAAATATTATAGTGGTCTTTATAAATACACATTAAATACAATTGATAATTATAATTAAGTTTAATTATATTTTCTAAAAAACCTCTCATACGTTTATTAAATTAAAATTATTATACGTATAAAAAAAATTAATAGCTTAAAATTAATGGTTGACTTATTTGTGCAATAATAAAATTTATGAAATTGATTGAAATACCGATCTTGAGATTTATTACGATGATGTTTATTTACTCATTAATATATAAATTTAGTTAATTTAATTATTATATAAATTAGAAAGTTTATAATAATTGGCATATAAAATGTTATTAGCATCATTTTTAACAAGTATGAATAGACGATGAATGCATAAATCTTAAAAAACTCTACGATAAAATACATTCACGACTGTATTGGAAATATTTTTAGGTTATTTATGGAGTATAATACATTAGATATCGTTTATTTACATCCATAAAAGTTTAGAAAGCATATATATGTATATCTCTGAATGAGATTGTGCTTGAGGAGAATATACTCTGTGTGTGTGTGTATGTGTGTGTCTGTGTAAGTTATTGTTTGGTCGTTGAGATAGTAAATTGTTATTGTATAGTAAATAAAATGTTAAATGATCACAATTTTGTTTAAAAAACACATTTGAAAAAGCAATATAAAATAATTCTATTAGGGGTTCACCAATTATAAAATAAAATCTGGTGTTTAAGACTATATAAAATATATTTAAAAAAAAAAAACAAAAAATTTACAACAAAAAAAAATGATATGCTCACGGAATATAAACTGCATTATCTTTTAAAATGTTTAAACTAATTTTACTAGAGAAATATTTGCAAATAATTACTTCATAGTAATGAAAATTATGTCTATAGCTAGTATGTTTGTTAAATAAATGAAATAAACAAATTTACTATGAATTTTCATGGATTTGCCAAATATTGTTTTAAACAAATTTTTATGACCTATCTGTTAATGTAAGGGATTTCATAAATAAAACTTATTAAATCATCAAACTTATCAAAACTTTTCGTATTAAGGATTGATAAATATAAATTTTAAATAAAAGTAGCCTTTAAAAAACATTTTATAACTAATATATAATATTAAAAATTTAACAATAATTTTATATTATTTCTATAAATTCACGAAAAGTTAATATTCATTATCGTATGCCGAATAAACATTTAAAAATTCTCTTAATCAATTATTATTATATAATTATTAATTGTGCTTTGTAAAACCGTATAACTAAAAAATTCTTTTCACTTAATAAAATTTAATATCTTTAAAAATGATATATATGATGCTTATTTCATTCTTTTCATAAACTTTTATATGATAACTTAAAACTTTTTTAAGCAGTTCTATTGGATAGAATTTTCTTTTAGTGGTTTGAAAGTCTTTAGTGCTCCATATGTTTTTCAAATCCTTGGTAGAATTTTGAAATTCCTGGTAGTTTAGGAATCTCCAGTACACATGCTTGGTAATTTCAGACTTTCCAATGACCTATAATAACTCTTTACGCAAGAGTTTTAATAATCTGTAAGCTTCATAGGGCTTTATCATAAGGTAGAAATGTTAACAGTTTCATTCAAACTTTTGTACTTTTTTTTATAACTTGTTTAACCATTCCAGCACTGAATTATCAAGCTTTAATGTTATACATTACACATATATTTGTGTTTTTGAATTATCTTTTAATTAAAATTCCAAAAAATGACAAAGATTGTTTATTATTGTGTATACTTTTTCTAACGGTAATATATACTCATACGTAATATATATTTTTGATTTAATATTTGTTTTTCTGGCTTGGCTTAAGTTATATTAATAGGTGTTATCGTAGTTATTATGCTTATCTTGAAATATCTCACACTATTTAAAAGTATTAGGAAAATATGTTTTATAGAATTATTTGTTTACTTAAGATTTTACAAAGATCAACGTAATACAAAAATAGGCATATACGAGACTTACATTTTATATACTACATATTTATAAACAATAAAAATATTTTTTGTGATCTAAAATATATATTCTTTTTTAAAATCAGAAATACTTGATGCTAAGAGTAGAAGAAGATAAGCAAAACTGCTTAATAGTAGTTATTTTTATGAAATAAAATTCATGCAATTAAAAAAGCCTTTTTAAAATATAAACTTTTTTATATTTTCAAATTTATAGTAAATATTACAGCTTTCTCTTTTATTTATATTGTTATTTATACTATTTTTTTCGATAATTCTTTGATTATACAACGAAAACATTATTTTCTTTCAATGGATACTATTCATATTTTTAGAAAAACTGCGAATAATAATTAGAGTAATAGTTGTATTAATAGACAGAAATATTTAATAATTTTAATTATTTACCGTACATTACAAGATCTAATTTATGTTAAAAATACTTCAATATATTACATACATAAATTATAATATATTAGTAAGAATTTATTTTTAATTTATATTATTTCTCTTAGTTATTAGTATTTATACATTTCATTGACAGTTTATCTGTTAAAAAGTATTAACAAAGTTTATTAAAAAATGTATGAAATTTTTAAGAAATAGTAATAGCAAAAATTTTGTTTTATAATTATTTAGAAGTTGGTAAAATTTTTTGATATTTGTTTGTTCAAAGGGAAATTCAAATTTGAATTATATTTCCACGAATATTTTTTTGTTTTAATAAAGAGATTTATTAAAAATAAATATATATTTTTAAATTTTTAAGTACTAAGAAAAAAACTCTCCTTGTATATTAGTATAAACAGTTTCCTCATAAAACAAGTTCTGTGCTAAAAATTGTTATTTTGGAAGAGTGATTTTGTGTTCCTCATAATTCTTTATTCTACTACGTATATTACAAATAAGTTTATCAACTCAAAATTTAAAAATATATTTTATATTTAATTATACTTAAGACTGATTTACTTTCATGTACATAGTGAAGCAATTTATGAAACTGGCTGAAAAGTTTTGAAAAGTTTTGAAAAGTTTGCCAAAATTAATAAACGAAATATTAATTTCATTTACTTAACATTTGTAGGTATAATTTATTAACCAATTTACTTAAGAAATTAAAATTTGTATGTATAGTTTATTAAAATAGCTATATTTTAAGGAAGTGCTAATATTACGCATAAATTATTAATTGGAGTGTTAACATTACTTCCTCATAATTTTTGTCTTTTGCTAATTAATAAAATTCAGAATCCCTTTCAAATACACATTTTTATGTTTATTTCATTTTTTTTGTTATTTTTGGTATAATTCAACTTTAATTCTTTTCTTATTCTTTTGTTTTAGTTAAAGTGCTCCTGCAATATCCTTCGAAATTCCGTATTATATTTTAAAATTCTTTCATTCTCTACATTTAAAGATTTTATTAAACTTTATACTTAACCCATAATTCACTTACATTTCTTTAAATTCTCATAATTGCAATTCATAGCTATTTCTGATTCTTTTATTTTATTTCTAAATTATTTTTGAAGTTTTTTACTAACAATTTATCCGTTTCAGAATAGTAATTTTCCGTATAATTATTAATAAATGTGACAATTGGCCTTGAATAATTTTGAATAATAATTGTTTTAACTAATTTTTCACTTATATTAAAAACATTGTCCATTTGAAATGCACTTTATGATTTTGAGTATTATTAATATTGATATCTGTAATTTAAAATATCTTGCCTGTAATAAGTGTTTTTTTTTAAAGCTGATTTTTACTATTACAAGAGAGTATATTAAAAAAAAAACTATCTTTATTTCGATAATTTTTATAAACCCTTCATTATGAATTTCATAGTTATTTTTGTTAACATTTTTTCAAATATTTTATTCTTATTATAAACAGCTAGGGATTTTTTTTTGAATATCTAAAACAAACTATTAACTTTTTACAGAGAGTAATACTACAGAAATTATGATATAAAATTAAAAGTTAATTAAATTTTTTATTTAATATTTTACATTTACTTTCAGAATCAAATAATCTTGAAAGAATTGTTTTATAAATTTCCATTACTCTTACCAAAGCTACATTTATTAATATTTATATGCAGGTTAAATTTGCTTTTAAATTGAATTTATTATCAATTAAACACGCATAATGGAAGAGTCGTTTATTAAATATTTAGTAAATATTCTAATAAAAATTATTTATAAGTAAACGAATAAAACGTAAAAAATATTTAAATTAATATACCATTCTACTTATTAAATCATATTTTGTTTAATAATTTATAAAAATTTTATTTAAATATATATTTAATTTTGGTCTGTTGATAGGACCAATATTATTTTTAATATGATAAATAATTTATCTTGTAATTTAAGTTAAAATCAATGGTAATTAATCTTAGTAAAATAAATGAATAAAGAAATTATATAAATAAAAAATGAAGAGAAGAACAGGAAACCGAACCAATATGTAATATTAATATTATTATTATTTTGTTAATTCGATTTATAGTAAACTATTATGTTTTGTTAATATATTTCCTTTGCAAACTATTAAATTTTTTTTTTAATTTTAAATAAGATTATATAGGTAAAGAGTAATATGATTGACCCATCTCTAGTAAAAATTATTTCAGTATTTTGCACACTTCTGATAATCTATTTTGTATGCTTACCATCTTGATACTCTTGAAAAATGAGGAAAACTTTATAATAATATGTGAGAGAACTCACGCAATTAAATTAGTGTGAGGTGAAGTAAAATAAGAGGAAATTAAATTCTTCGTTGTCTTTTTAATATACTTTTTCTATTCATCTTTTGTTTTTATTACATTCTTCACTTTGAATAATAATGCAAAGGTAAGCCATACATACAATAATATACAAGTACTAGTGTGGACATTTTCAAAAATGTCTGTTTCTCACATTTCACATTGTTTTATTTATTTATATATTTAAATTATAGTTTTAACTTAATTAAAAATTGTTTGTGAAGAAATTTGAAAAAATATTAATTTTTAAAATAATCTAAAATGGGCGAGCTTAGAATTCAAAACTGCATATATCGTCTAATTCGTGTTAAGTTTATTTCTAAAAGTGATATTTTAATGTTTTTTTTTTAATGAAAGAAATATAATTTTTTATAAAGAAAAGAAATTAAAACAAACTTTCATTAAACTCTTGAAATTATATAAAAAGGAAATAGGTATACAATAATATTATTTGACATTAACGTATAAGATAAATTCATTCTTTGGAAAACTTCTTTAATGAGTAATAAAGTTTTAAGATAATATAAGCAATTGTATCGAGTACTATTAAATGGAATCTTAGAGAGGGAAAACGATTATTTTCCGCGATTTAACAACCACTTAATTATGCAAAAACGGTGGTTGAAAAAACATAGTTTTAAAAATCACATATATGTCAAATACAGTTTTTATTAATTTTTTATCAATATTAATGAATTATTATTATTATTATTATTTTAATAAATAAATAGATATTTTGGATTCTTCGTTCATAATGTCTTTATTACATAATTATTTATATTGAAAATTTATATAATGTAGGGACGAAGAGAAGTAAAAATAATATAAACATACTTAAAGTTATTTAGAGCAATGTAATAGAATATTAAATAATAATATTCAGTGTAATTTATAATGCAATATTTAGTTCTGTATAACTATTTAATATTACAAAAAATTTTTTTTAAATTAAATTTTTTTACGCTTTTTATATATAAATAATATAGTACAGCATTCAGAAAAATTCTTATTCAAATTTAAAAAATGTAGATTACAAATTAAAAGTCTTACATTCCTTTTAACAAGAACTCCTTCATTTGATTGGTTCAGGTTTGTTTACAAAATTCAATCATTACCTTAAAATTTTTTAAAAAATCTTTAAAAAATACATTTATGAAATTTTATTCCGTATAGTCAGATTTATAAAAAAAAATAATATTTTATTAATACTATATTATATTTATATTGAAGTGTTAATAATTCCATTTTTTATATTTTTAATGTTCAAATATTTTAACATGTACAACGTTTTAAGACTAAGTTTTAAATATTGATGATAAATATATTAACTTGTCATCTATATGTATATATATATATACAGATTCTTAATTTTCAAATAGAATATTATTTAAAAATTTTCTTTATTTTAAATTTTATTAATAATAATTTAGCTACGATATTAGAAAAAAAGTGTTATTTGCTTGTTTTTATATAACTATTCTCTTATATAGTTCTTGCATAATTTTTCTAAAGCTCTTTTTTATTACTCTATTAACAAATAACTGTTTAACACATTGAATTTCCATCATGTAATAAATACAAAATTTCAAATAATTTACTATTAAGATACGTACATAGAATTACAAATAAATGAGTCTCAAATAATTTTAGGTTATAAACTGTGTGGATTATGTAAAAAATTCTAATACTGATTACATGATTTTTTATATTTAATTTTTTTTGTTAGACTATGTACATTTATGAATATTAAAATTTCAGTAAATATTAGTAAAGATAGATGTAAAGTTTTTCGAAACTCTTCCACAAATATCAGCTTTATAAAACCAATATTATTTGATGGTTTGCTTCAATAAAAAAAAAGAATTATTATATTTTTGTAATGCATCGGTTTTCAAGAATACTTTAGTCAGTTATTTGAAGTTCACATGGTATAATTAAGTTTATGAAATTAAAGAATAAACAAAGATAAACTTTATCGCAAGAGCAAGATGTTCCATTTGCATAAAGAATAAGTAAAAATTATTCTGAAATCTCGAAAAATGAATCGCTAATACTGAATTGTGAAATCGAGTACACAGAGTCACTTAGTTTTTAATATTTCTGTGATGTTACTGTGCAGGTTATGAAAGATGAATAGGCTATTTTCTACTTCTGCACAACTCCAAGCGCAGTATTAGAGCAAAATTTCGCGAGCCCACATAGATCTTTAATAGGTTCCATTGCCTGCTTTCTCTTTAAAGAATCCAACCCTGTGGACTTCGACCTATATTGTAGAATAGCGAAACTGTGACTTTCTCATACTCCTTTCCATATTTTTACTTATTTTTGGCATATTTTTGACATATTTTTACTTTGTCACAGTTTGGTGCTCATATACTGAGCTATATTCATAAATGAATAAATCACGGATTAGTAAGTTCGAATTTCGCTTCATTTTCCCATGTTAAACGAGTATTAAGCTTCCTTGGATAATGACGGATGGATAGAGCTTTAAGTGAGCCCAAGAGCTGTTTAGAGAGTGATGCATAGTTAATGAGCTACATGTCTCGATCGACGACAATACAAGGGGATAGAATAGGAAGAGAGAAAATAAAACTAGAAGTGAAAGCACCTTCATAACCTTATAAACTATCTCATGTGTACCATACAAGTAATAGTTAATATAATGCGGGTCGATTGACGATCTAAGAGAAAGTTTAAAATAATAAATGTGTTGTGGTGCTCTAAAAATGCTTATTTCGATAATTAATTGGTACATAAGCAGCAATATATTAAAAATATATAGATGAACAATTAATAGTTTTCTCTTTTCAATAAATGGTTGAATATTGACAAGGAGTATAGACTTACATTGACATGTATTATAAAAGTTACTTCTCAAGTAATGATGTTACATATATTTTGAAAATATTTTATGTAGAATTTGTAATATTTTCATAATATTGAAAATATTTTTTTTAATACTTAAAAAATATGTGATAAAATAATCGTGAAAATTTCATAATACATTATTTGAGAATGGTTTAAATACTTTTCAGGTATTTTTGAATATTTAAAATATCAAAAAAGTATATGGACTAAAAGTGTTCATTCAACTTTTCAACACTTTTGAAATATGTTTGACAATTTCCAAATAAACTTTGACTGTAGTATATATACTAATTATGAATGCATTAATTTAAAACTTATTGTCAAAGCTATTATAGGAATTTTAAATACGGTAAAAATAAGGATTTAGGTCTGCTTATAAATGTAGAAATATGTGAGCAAGTTATATCCAGATACATAAGTACAAGATATAAACTAAGATATCAAATATATAAATTAGCTTATATTCCGATTTTGTAATAAAAATTTTCCTTAGATCATTAATATATCTGTATACATATACACACGCACACACACATATATATATATATATATATATATCAGTTTTAATGATCAATTAATATAAAAATTGATACTTAAAATTATAAGAAAAGTTTTTAATCAATTTTAATACATACTGCTAATTCGAAATTAATAACAGAAGTTTTAGTAAAAAATTAATATTTTATGGTACTATAATAATGATACTTTTTTTTATATTAGTTATCAACTTTTTACAATTTAAGTTAAATTTTAAAATCAAAATTAAGCTTTTTTCAAGTTGTTATTTATATTTCCAGACAATTTTTTTGCCGTACTGTTAAAATGGTATATTTAATATGTTGTACTATAAGCTATAGAAATACCATGTTTTTGTATTTTTATAATATTATTTAAAGTATTATTGATAAAATAGAGTTTTAGTCAACGTAAAAAAAATTATATTTTTTTTAACTTATACAAATAAATTTGTATTTTATTCAAAATGTATTTGTCACTTTTATACTATAAGAGAAGATATCAAAAAAAAAATTTTTTTGTCAATATATTTATATGTATAAATATTTAAAGTTGTTATTAAAATTACTTACTTGATATTGTTGTTACCTACAATATAATATGAATTATAATTACGTTGTGGACGAAGTATTTAGGTCAATGAAGAGATTAATTTTTTATTTAAAAATAATACGGATAAATTATGTACACAAAGATAAAAATAATAATTAAGATTCAAAAATTAATTTTAACGTTTATTGAAAAATAAATAAATCTTCAATATTTAGCAGCACTTAAAAAGTAAAATACAATGTATAATTTTTTGTATTGCAAATAAGTTAGAGAAACATACATTTCAATTTATAATGAAAAAATCATATGATCAAAAACTAAAGCTGAATTATCATTTACTCTTACCATGTAGAAACAAAAAAACTGAAGATAATAGCAATAACTTATTTGTATAAATATTCTCTTTTGTTCTAAATATGAGTTCTCTCTAACTGTCTCAAGCTTAAAAATGTTTCTAGGAACGGTAATAGCTGAGTTTTATATCATTGTTTTGTATAATATACCTATTAATGAAATAATTAAATAATTAAGAAATTTGACCTTTTAATTTTATTTTACAAATTTAAGTAACGCATTTGGAGTTGAGTTCATTTCGTCGAGCAGAGAAATGGGCATGCTTTTCTCATTAATACAATTCTTGGGGCTCAATCTTATCGCATATACACTTTAACATTCGTACCATACAACAAGGCCTCTCTTCGGCATATGCAATTCATAAAGTTTTTCGTTATTTTACGCATTCTGGAATCACAAATTCTTATAGATGTAGAAATTAATGACGTACTGAAAGTTATATTACAGCCATCGGCTTCATCGTCTAGAGCAGCTCTTGATAGGCTATTTTCTATTTAATTAATTTGGATTTTTATTTTATTTTAAATATAAGTACTTTTAATACTCATAATAGCATTTGAACTTTTAGCACAATAGTAATTCTAATTTTTTAGGAATTTTAATATAAGTCATTTTTTAAATTATTGCGTACAGTTTTTACAATAATATACTCCTAATTTAAGTATTTATGCATAAATTTTGCATAATGTAGATACTTAGGCTTAAACTCGTAAATAGTTAAGTTCTACGTTTATTGAAAAAAATAAGCCAACAGCTTTTTCAGAGAAAATTGAACTTTATATGTAACGCTTTACATGATGCAACTTTATATGATTAAAACCCATGTTGCCTTTAAAATTTCATGCATCTATAATACAATGTAATAAACATGGTTAGAGAATAAAAACACTTTAAAGAATAATTTCTAAAAGTTTCATTTATTTAAAAAGTTTTACTTAAATATTTTTCAACTAAAGAACTTTTTCATTACGAATTCTAACATAGTTACTTATGAAGAAGGTTTAGATTAGAATACAGTTCGTTAAATATACCACATTCTTATTTTTTTTAATAGTAATTTCAATGATTACTTTAATTAATACCTATTTTTTAAAACATTTTGTATTTATAGGTAAATAAGATGTTAAAACATATATTTAAAAACGTATAGGTGGTTGTAAAGACTTCATATAAACGTCAATTACAAGATTCAAATTACAGAAGCTTTGTAATTTAGAAAGAAAGTTTTACAGTAATTAAGCATTTTCAAAGAATTTTAAAAAGGGTAATAACTGTTAATGAATAAAGAAAAAATTACAAAAAGAAAATGATTTTGCTTAATACAATTATGTTAAAGTGTGATTAAATAAATTTATTACTTACAATGAATAAGTAAAAGAGACGTTACCAGTATTATTATTTTATATTTATCTACATTGATAATCCTTCATAACATCTTACGATTAACTAACGCTGGTAGATAACATAACATAATATACATAACATAATATAGTTAGTGAAATAACGTAGATGAATTATTGAATAATACATATATATATATATATATATATATTCAATCTATAAATCTCGGTAACTATTTTTATACACACCTTTCCTTGTACACAATTAATTTGATTAAGCACAGTGTGTAATTTACATTGCTTTAGATTTAATCTTGAAGTGCATTTTTTAATTAACAAAATACAATCGCGAATAAATCTCACTGTTAAAAATTTAAAGAGTACTTACCTTTTATTAGAAGACTCACTTTTTATGACTCTTCAATTGTATTCCTTCGCCTTTTCAACTTAGTGAAAATGCTTAGTTAGCCTCTGACAACTGCTGTACTCAGATATATTGATCCGTTCTCTGAGTTGTAAGACTTTTTTTCTACAATAAGTATCCAAATGGCCACGCGAGAAGGCATCTTAACAAAAAAAAATCTAACCCTATCCAATATGCAACTTAGTTTTAGGAAAGTGATAGTAATTGTAATGGTAAGAAGAAACTTTGTGCTTCGAATTACGATTGTTTTCTTTTTTTCTTTAAATATATATATTTTTTAACGCAGTTAAAATTATGCAGAACATCAATCGTAAAAGATTAAAAAGCGCGCGACTCCATATTCGCGATTGGCCGCGAGATCCAGGAGTTGGGTCGCGGTACCAGGCAGAGCTACGGGCTCGGCACCGACACCGCTGGATTAGGACGACAACGAAGCAGCAGAGGTAATCAGGCCACAGTAAGAACGTAACGGCCGAGGGCATGGAAGAGTGGGCGAGCGAGAGGGAGCCGCGGGAGCATTCATTAGCAGGAGCGAGAAGGAAGCTCGGCCGAGTGGGACCAAGCAGTAGTCAAGTGGGACAAGTAGACAATTGGCAAGGGGGCGAGAGGGAGCACTTCCTCGGCCAGTGGCGGGGCGCTAGAGTGGGTCGCGAGGCCAGAGTGTAGGCGTTTGCCAGCGGGCGTAGCGGCTCCTACTCCCGAAATCCCGCCGATCTCGGCGCCCGCTACGCAAGTCACAAAATCGTTTGTAGCCAAGCCATCGGGCCTCTACTCCCGCAGCCTTCCTTCAACTGCTAAGTCCTTGTCTCAACACCTCCTTACAAATATTTGCATGGTCCTCTTTCTTGACCATGGGATCCCCACCGAGAGATAAAAACCCATCGGCACTTAAAAATTATATCAACTATGAGAAAAAATACAGGCCAATATTAAGCTAACCATAAATTATAATGTGAATGCAATTTTATTTATTTTTAACTACCATCCTGCCTAGTAGATTTAACTCTTTCGATACAGCCTTATGTGTGCGTATATATAATTCAATCATACACCTATTTTAAAAAATTTTGCTCTATGTAATGATTTCATACTATATCCGTCGTTTTTAAATCGAATTAGAAAGAATCCAGTGAGAAAGGTAAAAACACCGACTGATAATTTAAAGATTCAAAGACGCGCCACATTTCCCAAGAAAAATTCATGAGACCCTTTGAGCAGAGATAAAGAAATTTTGACCTCGTGGAATCATAAATAAATAAGTAATAGATTTTCCCTTTCAACTTCATTGGAACCGACAATATTAAATTCGTCATTTGACCAGTGATAGTCAACCAAATTTTTACTTTAATTTTCTTTTTGCCTTCTTCGTTTTCCCATATCATCGCGAATTAAGATTTATTCTCTCCCCGTCCCATGGTATTGCACTTCTTTTTGTAGCAATAAAAAAGGAAATTAAATTGCGCGTTGCTTAAACATAATACATATAGATGCTATAATTGAGCTTTTAAAATTTAGTATGACACTTTATTTTTCATACAGCTTATTATTTTCATGATAAAGAAAGAGAATAAGAAAATGAAAAGTATTATATGAAGATAGCTAGTCTAAGTAATTACCCTCGAAAAATCCACCTTTATATTGATTATAAAATCGGCATGATTCAAGAAAAAAAATTGTTTAATCTGAAGTAAGTAAATTGATCATTGGAAACGCTTTTGTAGTATTCTTATAAAAAATTATATGGTGAGCAATGAATTTTTTAAAGTTATAAACATCAGCTTTTTCTTTAATATTCTACATGTTTCCGTTAATGCCACCACTACGTTTTTCCAGCCTATTCTTTTATACGCCACATAAGCAGAAATGTATTACTTTATGATACAAAATTTGTGAGTAAAAAGCTCCTATTCTTTATCAATTATGTCAGTCGAATTAGTTGTCATAATCAATTGATTCGATTCCATAGGTCTGTTTCAACTAAATAAATTTTTCATGCAAATGATGATTAATATCAAATTTATCAAACATTCCGTAAACTTTTCTTATTGATAATTCAATGAAAGAGTTTCATGACCAAGTTTTACATTATATGACGTAATTTACATAATTGTATTACATAAATTGTTTGAAATGATGACACAGTAAAATATAACAAATTGCTTTTATAAACATTAAATTAACTTTTATTGGTTTTCATTATTTTACAAATCCCACTTTAACTTTAATTTTAAATATTAGCATTAGAATACTAGTTCAGTGATAATTATAGAGCATGTAGGAGGATACCAATGCAAGGGAAGGTTTTGTAGTGAATGAGAAGGTGTAAGGAACTCGTGGCAAGAACGGGGTGAGTCGAGTGACCGGCTTATACTCTAGGAATGGCGGTCTTCGAGTGGATTGATTTTCACTCCCTAGTGGTAGACGGACACAACAACGACATCGATACGGTCGTCGTCAGTATCAGAAGCGCGGAAGGAGTCGACTCCGCTACCTAGCGGTTGATCGTAGAACCATTCGGAGGAGATGGTGACCTACGAAGTTCAATTTAGCTTAAAAGAAATACATTTTTCGGGTAAGATATTTATTATGATAAAACGTTATAATCAAACAGAAAGCCACTTATTATTAAACGTAAAAGAAAAATTCTTACATTTATTAATAATTTAAAAAAAAAGTGTGTTAAAAATTAATACAGAACTTGTAGTCTTTATAATCTTTACTAAGTTGACAATTTTCATTCATTTGTATCATTACTTTTGTTTTCTTCCTTTTCAAATGTAATTACTAATTTGGTAAACGATTTCTATCATTTAGAATGATAAATAAAATTAATAATCATAAAGGCAATCATTCGAATATCCATGATTAATTGTCAGGATTCATTAGGCAGATTCAACTTAAGTCAGATTTAAGCAAAATAGAAACTTTAGAAGTAAATACGAGGGAAAAAATTTAATTGATAGAATATTTACCTAAAATTAATACTGACTAAAGTTTTCTGCTTAAATTTTTCTGGCTTCAATTTTCCGACAGTCTTATTCATTTACAAAAAATATAAAGCTTATAGGTAATAAAACTATTTTTATTTTTATGTACGTAATTCAATGAAATACATTTTAATATATATATATATATATTAAAGTATAATACTGCCTCTTCAATATATCTAGAATTTTAGATTATTATCTACAAAGAACATAGTTACTGATATCATTTTGTATACCTATAATCTTTTCAAATTATAACAAATTCTAAAAGCATTAATTTCTAATTTAGTAACTAATATTCAATACAATTAATATTATAGTTGATCTTACTTCATTATTAAAACAAATAAAGTGACTACGTTATTTAAAAGAAATTATTTTCTATTTGATAAGTACCGTAGTGAAAGGGAAAGTTCAGTATAATTGCAAGAAAATGTATATTTCAAAAGTGTGCTGATATTTGATTGATCAAGAACTGATCTAATTAATTTTCCAATGCCCGTATTATAATTTATTGAAAAACCCCAAATATTTTTATATAATACTTAAACCGATAAACAAATTTCAACCGCAACTTATATATAACGTAATTTTATCCTTATAAATTGCTTCTAAAATAATAATAAATTATATCAGAAAAGTAGTGAAATGAAAAAAATGATTAAAAGTAAATGCTTGAGTTAATATTTCTAAATGTATATTCTTATAAAAATGTTTGTATTATTTAAAGTATGTGACGAGAGTTTCCACCCTTGATTTAGTAGGGGAGAATCATGCCAGGATGGATCTTGTCGGTTTCAAGACGGTGGGAAGAGAAAAATTTGTTTTCAATTTTTACTTCTCCGATCCGTCGGTGCTAGACGGAGTAAATTTCGAAAAGAGTGAGCGCACGTTCCAAACTCCCCTGGCCCGGACTTTCGCTAAACCGGGGCTACGCCTTTTCGTATCATTCTGGATTACTCCAAAAATTTATCCTTTAACTTCTAATTTCCGCCCGTTTTCATCCAATGCGAAGGTCCGGTTAGTCGTCGGTCGGATTTTACTGGTAGCCCCATGGAAGCGAGTCCTTGTGGACCAGTTCGTGGCGCAAGTCGCACATTTCACGGGTCTGCAATTTTCCGCCACAGATCCGGCGAAGAGATCTGTTTTCTCGGTTTCCCCTCGTTACCCCTCGTTACCACATCCCTACATTCCGGATATTTAGACTACAAAAACAATTGTTTTTAAGTAGGCAGAAAATATAAAAGCAAGCCACGCGGAGGGGAGGGATTCGAGGTACAGAACATGGCTCGTCACATATAGACAAATAGATATATTGCACACACGTTTTTAAAAATTTGGTAGCAATACGTACTCTCTATATTTACATTTTATTTATAAATACACAATGTTTTTAGTATAATTTATATGTTTCAAGCATATGTAATAAGCTGCCGAGTGTCGAGATTCAATTATTTCTTTAGTTTTTTTAATATTCGTTTCACTTGGTCCAGGTCCGACGTTGCGTCGTTTTCGTCGTCAAGGTATATTGTTGCTGTGAGGTGTCGTTGTACATCGGTTGTTGTGTCGGTGTACATCGGCACGTCGTTATTCGAGTGCGGTGATGCGTTGACGTCAGAGTTCGATGACACGGCGAAGCATCGTTGGGTCGTCTATTTCATTTGGGCAGGGTTTGTCTTCTTCCAGACGAGTGACTAGACGAGGTCCACCAACACAGGGTCTCCTCTCTGCGGTAGGGCTACAGCCGTGTGCAAATCTAAAACGTCGTCCGTGTCAGCGAGGTCCAACGCATTACACGAGTAACGCATTTGTCGTTGGGTTTGGCGTAGTCCTCGTCATCGAGGAAGTTGTATTATTAGTGAATGCTTTTTCACAACAACGTTTTCCATGGCTTCTCGAGTTTGGTAGCAAGCATGTCTCCCGAAGAAGCTTGCTGTAATCCTTATACTTCTCTGGGCAGTACACCTAAAATACTTGCTAGCTTCCTGAACGATCCTCAGCCAGTAGTAGTCCTTCGTCAATTGACATAGCCTTTTGTCTCTTCAGGTACCAAAACAAAATCTTCACCTGTTGCCATTTTGAGCTCCTTTGCTCGGGCTCTCTAAGGGCTTTGAATAAAATAACCTTCCTTTGCATTGGCCTGGATGGTCGCCTGGATTCTCGTCGACGGGCTTGGTCCTTGTACTAATTTTCCTTCAATTCTATGGCAAGGACGTTTCCCTTTTTCTCGCGAGAGTATATCGGTCAGTATGATTTCTGATACCCTTCCGTACTTCACATCGTAATCCCACCGGGCCAGCTCAATGAAACAGCGAAACAATCTTCGGAATGGGTCTTCTAGGCTATCCAGCCGTTGGAGGGCCTGTTGGTCGGTGATCACGAGGAAGCGGTAGCCTTCCGCGTAGACTCGTATCTTACAAATGCGAGATATACTTTTGTGTCGCTGAATAAATTTTTGCTGCTTTGTTGAGGGTACGGTTGCACAGGCAATGGTACACTCAATTCCATTCTGTTCCTGATACAGCTCTGCTATAATAATGCCAAGGCCATTATTACTGGCGTCTGTCTAAAATACAAGATTCTAATTAAAGTCGAGACCGGCTAATACTGGTGTTTTACTCAGATTCTCTTAGAGCTCCTCGAAAGCTGCTCATTGTGCCTTCGGCAATTGTCATTTCTTTCTTTTACATAAATATATTACAGATATCTGAATATAAACAATAGATTTCAGATAAATGTAAAATCTATGTTTATTTAAATCTCACTTTTATAGTTTGTTAAAAAAAATATAAAAAACAGTATACATTTATTGTTTTTTTTTTTTTGAAAAATCATTTCCATAATTTTATGTGCACGTTGCGGAAAATGTAATTTTTTTCATATTAAATATACAAGATCATAGTCTTTAGCTATATAAACACATTTCTGGTCCAGTACCCACAAATTGAGTACACATCTCCCGTTGATATACAGCTTACTTTATTATTAGTCTTGAATTACTGTTCCATTGTATTTTATATTAAAAGTATCTCTTGTGATATCTTTTTTCTTAAAGTTAAATCATGAAAAAATTTTTTATTGTATGAACGACTTTTCTTTTTTTTTTATCAATCAAAATATCCTATTAGAAAGAAAACCTATATTAAATCTTTATTAACCAATTCATATTCTTAGATTTAGAGCAGCATTTTTATCAGTATTGCAAACTGCCTATCTATCTTACCTTTACTTTATCAAAAATTTAAACAACAACCATTAGACGATTACCCGTAAAGATAAACGACATCTTTAAATAGATTTCTGAATTCTCTTTTTAACGCTACGGTATCACTTACTATTAAATTATACTATATTAATATTCACTAGGTATTAAATTTAAATATTTTAATGTAATAATATATTGATAGTATGTAATAATATATTGTATAAATAATGTTAATTAATAAAATTAATTTGCAAACAGTAAATGTAGATAAAGATTTGATAAACTCCGTTTAGTTAAATGAAAGTTTCCAATAAAAAGAAAATGTATTTATAAGTTTAATCTACATATTCACTAATTACCTGCATAATAGTTACGGTATCTTTCATGAAAAGTCATAATTCTGTACCTAAATATCCAGGCAAATCAAGATTTGCAAGTTTTCGCTTGGAGGTTTTATAGTTGACGAATCAGTGGATTCAAATTATGCATTGATATAATAGCATGAAATGCTAGTAACGATAGACAATACTTATATACAAGAATGATATCCTTGTGTGAATTATTAAATGTATATTAGAAAAATCTGTTTTAATGAAATATAAATAGTCATGAACATTAATTAAATTATTAATTAAAAACAATTTAAGTCCGAAAAAAAGTATAAATACAAGCATTTAATTGAAAAAAAATAAAATGATTAGACCATTTTTACTGTAACTCTCTTACCCTCTTTTGTTTACGGTGATCTTGAATTGAGCTTTGTGTCCACGTAGTGGTGCACTTGTTGTCTTGTCTCGTGGATCGGCCTAACCCCCCTCCCGCGTTAGATCTACGCTAGAATCGAGCTATGTATGGACGATCGGAGGACTCTCCGAAGCTGAGCCTCCGCGTTACTCCCGGTCTTTCATCTTACAGAGGACAGTTTTAACGAAAGTCTTATTATTTTGCTTCGTGATCTTACTTTATTTTACAAGTCTGGCCGTCCCGTATGGCTCTACGCCGGAACGGGTTCCGAGCAGTTTTACGCAGAGTTTTGCGAAACGAATAAAACTCGAGTATGTTTGATAAGGAAAGGTTGGTTTGTTTAACTTTCCATCATTATTAACACTTCAATATTATGTATGATAATTTTTGCTCGCTGTACTTACAAGTACGTATTTTCGCGCGATAATCCATATGCGAACCAGCACATTCATTTATACAAAATTTCTCTTGCATACATTTCCCATGCATTAGCGCGCCTCCGTCATTCGCTCTAACATTCAGCGACGGCGCCTACCATCGCAATAGTATATGTTTAATTTATCATTTACGTTTCTACACAATAAATTTTATTTATATACTTTATTTGCAATCCGTTACAAATTACAAAATTACCAAAAGGTAAAATTGAAAGCAATCATTGTTTTGTTTAGAATAAATATATACGCATATTTGTTATAATATTGACAGTTATTTTCATAAATCTAATTCACGACCTATAAATTTTATTTTCTATTTTTGATAATAATGAAAATCATTTTCATTTAAAAGTTCATTTCAAGTAAATATATTACGTGAAATCAAAACAATTAAAACCATTTTATTAGGATTTCTATTAAATTTATGTAATTTTAGTTTAGAAATTGCATTTATTATTTTTTTTATCAACGTAATTATAAAAAAAATAAAATTTTACTTTTAAATACCTAAAAAATTTTTAAATTTTATATAAAATTATACAAAATATTATATTATTTCAATATATTTAAACAATTTTTGAACTAGTTGATAAAAAAAAAGAAGTCATAATACTCATGGTTTAACTCACTTATTTACATACCCTGATATTCCTTATTCTAAATAATATTTTTATTATAATGATTATAATATGGCTGAATAGACTGCTGAATGATGAATTTTTTTTATGTATACTAGTTAAAAGGTTTAACGCATAGAGGTATGTAGTAATACTCGTAACATAAAATTCCTTTTGAAAGAAAAATATCAATATTACATTAAGTTGTGCAATATAGTTGATAATATATTTTGGATATTTTATTTAATATTTATAAAAAAGAAATTGCAAATTAAGAGAATCAGAAATTAATTAGTTTATTTATTAATGTATAATTGATACATTTAAAAATATTAATATAATTTTATTATAAATTTTATCTTTTTAATTCTAATCGATTTAATTTTATAATTTTGATTTTCTTTTAAACGCTGAAGGGAATCATCGTTAAATTAAATTATTCTTAGAATTTTTTATTAAAATATATTATAATTATTGGTTATTCAATTCTATTGTAATAATGAAGCCGATCATATAAATTATACTAGTCGCATAATCAGTTTAATAATTAATTTTGTTCTATTCTATAGTATCAAATATTATTAAAATCCATTTCATGTACTCATAATCACATTATATAAAATGGTCGTTGAATCAAAAATACATAAAAAAAAAATTATAAAAGGAATTATTAACAATATTTAATCAAATCATGATGCTAATATAAATTACTGTTACTCATACCTTACGTACAACATTCAGCATTTGCTTTTACTATATATTTGCATGTACACATACATAAAAATGACATAATTAATTGAAAGAGATTTATCCTGTTGAATAGAAAATGACAGGAGTATTTTCTTTATTAGATAAATATTTTGGAATATATTTGAAGTTTCGTTCCTTTAATTTCATCTGACCTTCACGTTTGCACTATTTACGTGTAACCATGCTACGAAAAATTTATTGAAGCCTTCTCGTTTGAGTAATAGAATAAAAGTTGATGAAACAGATTACCAACAAGTGAATTGTAAGCTATTACTCTGAAACTACAAGTACGTTGAGTTCAAACTTCAGAAGCGAATGCTGTGAAATAAAGCATTGAACATGGGGTAGGAGAGTTGGGTGCTATTTTAGGTAACTTCTAAGGTTGCTTCTTTTTTTGTTTCTATTGTTATTCAACATTAAAGTACAGCGGCCAATGTTGTTGAATTGTTAAAACGTCTTTTAAGTTTACAAGATATTTCTTGTTCTTGTTTCTATGTTGAAGAGTATTTGTATCTTCAAGTTTGAAAAATTTATCCTCTAAAATAAAAGATACAAGTCTATACATTACATTACCATTACGCTTGAAGGGTATACAATAATAAGCATATTTTTTTGTACACAAACACTACTGTAATCTCTTCAAATAATTTTAATTCTGTGTATCAACATAAAATAATCGAGCGCAATTTAAAAAATAACTATCATTTCTGTTTTCATAAAATGTTTCAAAATATTTAAAATTTTACATGATATTCAAACAATTAGAAAGTACTACTTTTCTACGATTATTTAAAACAAATTAAAATAATTGTTCAATATATTGGTATTTATTCTATCGTACTTCATTAAATAAATTAAATAATGTTTGTAAGTCCTAATTTTTTTCTGCGTATCCTGAATCAGACAAAACCAATAAAGTGCACAATAAAATTTATTTAGCAAAAGAATATCTTTACAGATATTCTATACATTCGTATACAGATATGTACTTTTTCAAACATGCTTTTAGTTTTAATATATATGTTTTCTTATCTTTCTATCAACATCCTCTTTCATAAAAACATTTTTAATACATTTATCGATTTAACTGTTGTCATTTTTTGTTATAACTACTGCTGTTTTCTATTATTTTATTCTTGACTAGTAGAAAATATATTTTGCGAATTAAATCAAACCTATAAAATTTTTTCTTAAAATTAATTTCTTATAAAATCGTTATCATTCCCTATAAAAAATTAGAATATTATATGCAGTTGTTTTTTAAACATTCTCAATATGTATTAATAATGTTCTTACATAACCAGTACATAATTTATTTTGTATAAAATTGCTTGAAAAAAAATCAAAAAAGGTTTTTTAAATTTTTAAATTAACACTTACTTTCTGTAAAATCGTATAAGTACTTAAAAAAAAAGTAAATTTACATCTTGTTACTACAATTTTCAGAATCTACAAAACAACCATTTGAAATCACAAAATCCGTGTACGCCATGAAAAAGAAAAATTAATATACAGTTCTTTTACCTCCTGAGATCGAATCTCCTGAATCTCGAAGATCCTGAATCTTATTAATATTTTTCCCTACCTCTGGTCAAAGTAATATTTATTATTAATTCGTTGTAATTAATAATTTAGCTAACGTTAATCGTGCGTGAATGTAAACTAACTTTCGTGTGTCAAATTAAGTAAATATAAAAT
The DNA here is from genome assembly GCA_018907135.1 of Kradibia gibbosae. NCBI lineage: Eukaryota > Metazoa > Arthropoda > Insecta > Hymenoptera > Agaonidae > Kradibia > Kradibia gibbosae. Next base: position 3,436,794 of record JACCHX010000008.1, on the reverse strand, counting down.
ATTTATTAATTTTGTTTTAAATCAAATTAAAAAATTTCCACTGTATATGTAAACGGTTTATATTGTAAATAGTTATTAAAATAAATACCAAAACTATTTGAAATCGAATACTTGCGGAGCAATCATTGCAGTTTCCCCACCGTTTACCATTTCATCACGAAATCCTGATTCATCTAAGTAATACTGCAGCTAAACCATAAACATTTTGAGCAAAAAGCCTATTAAAATTACATTCAAATAATAAAACCAAATATTTGTTTAAATAATGAAATTCAAGTTACAGTTCCAAAAACTGTATAGGATTGAATTTTTAACCAATTTTTCACTGTTATATTTTACTAACATCTATGGCTTGAATCATATAGATTAGAAATTTTGCCGACTCTTTAATGTCCTGCAATAGTCTTGCGATGGACGATACTTGTCCCTCCGCAACCTTATCCTTCGAGTGTGATGTGTCCTACAGACGACGCACTGAATGTACGTTTAAATTTAAAATTACTCGTAGCATCTGGGTGAGGGGCAATGAGGAGGGGGAGGGGAGTGGAGATGAAACTGTGTTCCGTCGCAAAAGCAATGGTCGGTAAGTAGCGGGCGCGCTTAAAACTCTACAAATTCAGCACCAGGAACTGACTCCTGGCGAAGCCGGCACGTCTGGATCGGCAAAAAATCATATCTCTTCGTTGATCACCAACGGAAAATGTTTAGGAATTGTCAATTTAAATTGCGAATCAACTCCCGATTCTCTTAGGAAAAGGCGTAAAGGCCAGGTACGCGAAAACTTGAGATATCCGAGGTCAAAGGGCACGTCTGACCTCAGATCGTGCCGAGTTCCCGAAAATGCCGGAAGTCACGGGCCCTTCAGGAGACAAGGGTAGCCTGTCACTCCTCTCTCACCGCCGCTTGCTTGTTGAGAGGATAATAGCGACAGTAAGACCGGAGGTAGACCGGACCCGCGTTGAGGTCTGAGACGACGTACGCCGGAACTGAGGCCGAGAGAAGAGACGACAATTCCCCTCGTCCCGGAATTGAGACGAAGAGACGCGTCTAGTACGAGCTGTTGGAAAAAATTTGGGTACGAGCCAGAAATAGGTCGAAAGGTCTCCGTTTCGCCGAGATCGAGCATCGTCGCGCCTTCCCCTCGCACTCCTTGCATAAGAATCTCGATACGCTGGAGATGAAGCCGATGCAATCTCCACGCGGTACCATTAACGCGATAAAGTCAATAAATTTGAGAAAAAAAAAAGTAATTTCGCGAAATTGAAGAAATAAAAGTACAAAAAAACTAATTAGGAAGTCGATTATTATTTTCTTTTCTGTAAATACAATCCGTACTCTAAATAACCCACACTAGAATAAACTTAATTAACACATCGATTATAAATAATATCTCTTGTAATTTGCTTATTAATAGACAAATAACGCACTGTACCGCCGACCGGAGGTTAATATTTAATGTCAAAAATATAAAATTATTATTAGTTTGTTTCAATTACGCCTCCTCAATCTACTCTCCTATTCCCGCTTCCCGTCAACCCTTCCGAACTTGGAGTTGGCGAACTCCATCTTGGTGACCCTCCCCCTGTTCCGCTGGAGGAAACATCCATTTCATAGTCTCATAATAAAAAATTTACATATCTTAAAATTTACTAACTGTTATTGATATATTGTTTGGATTGTCATAGAAGTGTTATATAGGTTTTATTCGCGCTGGTACTTTTTATATTAATTAAAAATGAAAACAAATATTATAATAATATTAAATTTTTTAAACATTTGTTTTAAAGATTAAAACACTTTAAACTTATACATGAAAAGTACTTTTTTTAATTTTTATGTATTTAAATAAATGATGGACTATTTATATACATTCTTTATTTATCAAAATATATAATATTTGTAGATAATGAAATATTTTTACATGCATACACCGTTTTTTATCCTAGAAATCAAAATAATTTAAAAAACGGATATTTCAAAGAAATGATACGACACCATGTTAATTGTGCCAATTAAAATACATAAAAGCAAAATTTTTATTTACCTAAGCCCCTCAGGTAAAATTATATTGGTTCCGAAATTTATTTCGTATGAAAATATAATGCGTATGCAAACAATGTTGTACTTTTCTCTACTCAAAGAAGAAACATGATTCGTTTCAAATACCATTAAACAAAATGTCACTAAACTTTCATTTTTAATTAAAAAAAAAACCTAATAACAAGGTTAGTCTACATACTCTAATTATTAGATAAATAAAATAACATTCAAATACGTGAAAAATTATTTTACATTAATATCTAATTTTTCATTCCTACTCGTAGCTTCATATCCATTTAGACTTTTCAATTAGAGTATGAAACAATCATGATTACAAAATAATAATGTAATCATGATTTTATGTAAATAATATAAAGAAAATTTAAAGTTATAACAAAAAAAAACTAATTAAAATTTTTTATACACATTATCAGATATTTAAAACAAGTTTTTTAAGCATTTCTATTGATTTTTTTTCATCTCGACCATATCTAAGCATGTTCTATATTATATATTAATCTCATACATCTATTGTAATAGATTGTTAAATTAAATTTTTTTTCGAATATATCCATAGATTCAAAAAGTTTTAATTATTATATGAGTAATAACGAAATAAATATGCATTCAATTGAAAGCTTCCATTAGGCTAATAAATCAATATACACTTTATTAAATGAATGTTAAATATATTTACATTACATATATTTAATTTGTATGTGTTCGTATACGTATGTCTATGATGCCATGGCTCTAAATTTGCAAACTTGCAGTATAAAATCAAAAGAATTTTGATGAAAATGTAAAGTAATTTCCGACATTGTATACTTCTGAAAAATATAAAAGTGTTAATGTAAACTAGTAAGATGTATATTTACACTGAAGGATGGAAAACTGTTAGTAAGTTTATATACAAAAGACAATTATAGAAAAAAAGGATATCATATAATTAAAGTTAGCATAATCTCCATTGTAAACCAGCCAATATCTAAAAGTAATTAATTTGCTGTGAAACAAATTAATGGTAACAAAGCCGCTAAAAGGATAGTTTGAGCATAAGTCACTTATTGATGATGTAATTTATATATTCTTTTCGACAGCATATTCGCAAGATAATGTATTTTTACTTAGCTCATCATATTCCTTATTATGACGAAGTTACTCAAATAAAAACCCTGGGAAAAAACTTATCCTGTGAAAAACGAAGATAAATATGAAACTAACAGTAAAAACAAATAATATAACTGATAACTAATAACCAAGTTGTTTTATAAATTTCACTTTGAAAAATATTAAGCTAAAAAAGAAATATTATAATCTTATATAGTTCTTCGAAAAAATTGATTATACGTGTTTTAAACAAAAAATTTTTTATAAAAATAAACTAGTTATTAATGAAATTATCTATGATATTATATACAAAAAGTCAATTTGATTTTAATCAGTTTGACACATTTTATATTACTTGTCGTTAGTACGTAAAATAAAAAAGATCCGGAAAGATATAAGATAAAAAAACATATTTTTTATTTACAAAATTACATGATGAAATTATATACTTGCCTTAGTAAAATTGTACATTTTTCATATATAGTTTATGTTTTCCAATCCAATCGATAATAATAATTATTAAACTACTGCCCATATAAAAAAAATTAATAAATAAATTAAATATGATTGGCTATATTAAAATAAGCGATGATAAGAATCAGTCGACGAACTTGTTATAACAACAAATCAAAGCCGCACTGTAAGCTCAGACTCATTATTTGAATTTTGTATGTAAGTTTTAATTCCAAAAATATTTATTTAAGCCTAGAAACAAAATTATATTGATTTCCTTGAAAATAAATAATGATTACCACATTATAACTTCGACGAACAAGCAGTACGTATTACGTTTAATTTTGACTTTATATGTAAAATTATCATTTTTCAAGTAGAGTAAAAAAAACTCGTATAAACTCCAAAAAATTAACAAAAATATTATGGTAAATTTCAGTTGTTATAAATTTTGTGTGTTAAATTTATACAGTATCAATTATCAATGTTTTATTTCTCTTTCTAATATAAAAGTTACTTTACATGGACATTTTTTATTTACTAAATCCCTTCATTACGAAAGTAAAACGATTTATAAGAAGTACCATCCAAATCAATAATGAAAAGTTAAGTAATGTGTCAAAATAATTTATTTAGGCGGTAAATGTAAGTGAAATTGTAAGTCTTTAATCATTTTAATGTATTCGTAAATTCTATTTGCTATAAAATGTGTAATTTAAGATAGATTTACCAAAAATTTATAATATTAAAAAAAAATATTAAATATTAACTAAAATTTTTATGAAAAAATCTATTATACTCAATTAAGATCAAATCTACAATTTAGGAAACCCACAGTACTTCAATTATTTGAGTCTATAATATTCAATATTTATACACACATTTTTATCGCGATAACGGTCAAATATTTTTAACTTAAGTTTTCGTGAAAGTGATTTCCAATATGTGCATTTCTTTACATGAAAAGATTTATTTCTAATTTATATGTCATCCGCAAATACCTTACATATTGCTGAATATAATTGCTTATTGATGTATTTTTACGGCATAGAATTAAGTAAAGTAAATAGAAACCATGTTTAATAACACCATTCATAATTTGTATCATCTGAAGAGATTTAATGAATAATTTAATGATTGCTACTTTGAAAATAAGTAAAATGTCTAATATTAAAGTAAAATTTTCCTTTTATTTTTATCCAAAAAATTAATGTTTCAGCAATGATATATCGAGAAATGCATATGAATGGGCTTGTTTGTTTATCACTTCACTATCTTTTCACTGTGAGCAAATAGGCCCTATAGACGCGTGAATGCGGCGGCGGAGCGAGGGAGAGCGCCGCAGCCTGGACAGGGGGGGGGGAGTGGGAGGAAAGGTAAAATGGGCCGGACGGGAGCGCGAACGGCGGGCGGCGGTGGCGCGGAGGGGAGCGCCACCGTCAATGGAAAAGTAGTGGGTGGAAAGGAGAAAAATGCGGAAGCTGGAAGGGTCTTGATCGGGAGGGCGCGGAGGCAGTTCCGCTCAACCGGGCCCGAAGCATTGACGACGAGTGATCCCCAACGCTGCGACCGGGCGGCAGATTGTGTGTGTGTGTATGATTTTATGCGAGCGCAAGGCCAGAAAGAATAGAAGGAAGTAAGGGTATCTGGAACGGGACGATCCACCTACCACCCGGGTGCGTGTGATACCGCCAAGAATGCCTGGGCAACGAGAACTCGGTGGGTGGCGATCCACAGCGGTCGGACCACCGAGAACAGCGATTGCGAACAGCGGAGGTTGGCCAACCGATAAGGTATTAGTGGTGCGTGCGTAAATCGTGAACGCGTGTGTGTGCATATAAAGGTGGCGGCGATCTAAGTATTATTGCGAGGCTTTTTCCCCCTATAGATAGAGGGTTTTTATTGCTGTGTGTATGCGCGTGGGCGAATAAATGATTATGATTAATCCCAAAATGTGTGTTATTTATTTCATACCCGATCCTCCGCTCCTTCAACTAATCGAGAACTCGCGGCCTCACGAGGCTTAGAATCGCGCGAACACACTGTTTATTTTTTATATTAATTATTTTATTTATATTAGAATTTTAATTAATCACAAACAATTTTTTTTCATTAATGATACAAAGTAATATTCATAGTAACAAAATCGATATAGGCTTACTATATATAGTAAATAAATTGAAACAAGTTAGGTGATAAACAAGATAAACAAGGTGATCGGCTTTGATTTGGTAAAGATCTTACAACTAATGACGAGGGCGATCATAGGATCAATCCTCTATTATTGCAATAACAAAGGAAATCATTAGTAATAAATATTTGATATACATGAAAAGATATATAAAAAAAAATTTATTATATAATCCGTAAAAATTGCTGTCTCACGTAGCATTGCCAATAAATTAGTTCAATTACAGACCATCTGTTTAGTTTTAAAAAGTTTAGCGAACAGATGAATTTTAAAATGTTTTCTTAACGCGAAGCACAGAAGGGATAGAAGTTTTTTAATAAAATTATTATCACACGTAGAGCTGTTAATAATTATGGAATCACTATCGTAATACAGGATACTGTACTGATTAATAGTGTACGGATAAGGGATTTTTAACTTGCTGTCCGAATGCAAGGAGCAGTGACAGAGGTTTCCTAAGGTGAGGTCTTTAGGAAGCAGTCAGAGCCCGAGAGGGAACTCATATTCTAGCAATTGTGCAAGTATTTTAATATCTTGCCGCCTCCGCAATTAGAATGACTAATCTTTAGAGATTAGTGAAATTATTGATTTCATTGAACGGCTTTACATTGCCCGATTTCGTGTTTAGCATTCGTGATGGACGATGAATAGTCGAAAATTCACAGCACATTTTTGTTGTAAAATAAGTATGTAAATATCTCTTTTTAACTCTTTTAGTGCGATGCTCTATTTTGGTTCGTGAAAATTAATCTCATAGCTTAAAAGCTTTCTTAAAAAAGGTTTATCGTTTGAATTCCAGATATCAATTTTAAATGCTGGAATATGAATTATTTTTTAAATCAGTGAAAATTGATAAACCGTTACATTTTAGAAAAGTCTCAAATTGTGTGTTCATTCTGTTTACTACGCTAAGTGGGAAATCCTCAGTAAACATCATAATTAAATCAGAATAAGCCCGCTTAAAACACCATTTCGCCCTATTCTTAAATTTTATATTTATGACTCATTTAAATATCATAACTATCATGCATTAAGAATTTGAACGTATATCATCGTAATGACGTGTTCAACTCTAATTATGTAATCTTAAAAAATATTTACATACTGGAGAAGAAAAAAGGCTAAAAAAGAAAAAATGATCTTCTAATTAAACAAATTTTTGCGAATTCCAAGCAGCGGAGGTCCCAAATTATAAACTAAGTGCGAACGTATCAATCCTCTTCACAGAAGAATTTATTTTTTGCATAAAACTTGGAAAAATGTTAGCAGATTAATATAAACTTAAAATAAAATATTTAAATATCTACAATTATATTAATTTGATTCGCAACATTATTTTGAATTCGCGTTAAGAGTTAATAAGTATTCGTTGAAAGTTTCTCATTTCCAACGATATAAAATTCACAAACAAGATTTGTATTTTAGCCTTATACTTTATACTTTATACGGTATTAACCTTTATTGCAAAAAAATGCTGCGAAAACAACTCGAATATAAGTACGACATATGGATATATATATATATATATATAGATTATTACATTACTCATTTATTGTATCATTTATCATACTAAGTATTATGAGCAAGTTAGTTTCCAAAAATTATGTTTCTGTAAGTTTTTAAAATTTACTAAGGTTTCTTGACTTACACAGGGTAGTCATCTGATCTAGGATCTATCTAAACGGTTGCCCACATTACGTAGACTTTAAGAGGAAAAAGTTTAAGGAATCATTAAATTATATATTTAAGTTTGATAAAGTTTGTTGAATGGCAACACCTATGAAATATGAGCACACACATTTGACCTAATGCGAGGCGAATGTTATAATGGGATAGGGGGACTGGTAAAGCAGTAACAACTTATTATGAACTATTTACAAAATATTATTAACTTTATGTGCGTGAAAAGTTTTTTTGGCAAGTTTGGCCACAAACCTGAGCATAGATTGGTCGACGCATAATACCTAAGCTTACTGTCCAATGCACAGCGTTTCTTTCGTCTTGTCACTTAATTATTATCACTCTCCTCGCATTGTGAATTCATTTTCAATTAGTTCTAAGCTGAACACATAACGATGCTTCTGTTACTCTATCTTTTTCATTTCCAATATTGCTTGTTAAATTGATTCATGACCTTATTCCAATCCGTTCATATATACGCTTTATCCTTACTTCTCCGTCATTTCGGTATTCTTTTTAAACTCACAATATTAGATCAAATCGTGGCTCGAATCATGATGAGCATTTGGGGATGTCTTAGCCCAATTTTACTATCACATAAACATTAATTTTTTTAAATTTCCAACTATTGCTAAATATATCTTTTGATATTGACGACAATTATTACGTAAGTCAGTGTATATTACTTTTACATTCGTAACAATTTTATCTATATTATTTCATGAAATATAACTAAAAATAAAGTATTTTATGTGCATAATAAAATATTTGAATGTATTAAGTTAAATTTTAATCATAATTTGAATAAACATGAATAATATGAAAATTATACATATTATTACACATATTACATAAAAATAATTAATAATCCATCTTATTCTTTATACAATTTAGTCAACAAACCGTATTTATTTTATTTTTAATAATATATATTGAGAAAGATAGAAGGATAAATGTTGTACGGTAACAAAGTATGAGATGATATATTATAAATCGTTCTGAGGTAAAAAAACGCTGAAAAAATATTCTATTTTTAGATCTTATGAAATGAAAGATTCTTTACTCATGGACATAATCATTTAATCGAACGAGTGAATTCCAGGCTAACTTTACATAGTTATTACTACTTTAAGCAAACAGGATATTAATGTTTCTGATATCTTACGGATTTTTAATAGTTTTTCTAGTCTAAAATTGCACAATGCATCAAACGGTAGATGATAAATTAGTGTCTCTTATTCAGTCAGTTTTTTTAAAATTAATATGTATTACAAAAGAAAAATAGATAATAAATAAGTTAAACGTATATGAAGAAAGTCATACTTAACAAAAAAAATTTTCATTTTTCATTCTTTAATTCTTGATCAGTTATTAGTAATGGCTTTTATTAAAAAATTTATAGATATCTATAAAAAAAATTATTTCATTATTTAATATTAGATATTTATTGATAAAAATTTTTAATTTTTTACTAAGGTAATTAGATTTGCAATAAGTCAATTTAAATAAATATTTTTGTAATAGAAAAATTTCTACTTGAAATTATAAGAATTTGCGTTAAACATCATCAATGTAATATAATTAATGTTGATAATAACTGAATGATTAATTTTAAAAAAATCGATAAAAAATGCTTGAATAAAATAATTCTTTAAAAAATTACATTATGAATTACAATTTGAATATGCGAAAATAAAATAATTTATTAGTTTATTAGAAATTAATTTATTAGAAAATTATTTTTCTATTCAGTAGTATGTTGTAAAAAAATTCTTTTCTTTCTTTTTAACTTTATTCTTGCGATACGTTTTTCCGTTGATTATACCCTGCGGGATACATCCAAGTTGGACCATGATCGTAAAAGATTAAGGTTTGAATTGGTAAAATAAGTAAGGCAAGATTTATTTATGTAAGTGAACTGAATTTTTATTTAATACTAGGCTAACTATACATCATAACAAAAATCAAATCTCTAAGTATGTATCAGTAGCATAAAAATAAAAATATAAGCAGGACAAAATAAATAGAATGACAAGAAATTATCTTAAAAAAAAATTCAAAAACCCCTTTAGTAATTAATTTCGTTACATTTAAAGAAAGTACAATTTTTTTTCATTTCTATTTCAATATTAATAAATAATAACTAATGATAATATTCGTTTTCCAACTCTAAGCTGTAATTATTCTATGGCGATTCCTACAGGCTTTTTAAATATCCACAAACATAATCTCAAATAAAGTAAGAAGCATTGCAAAAATTTTTAACTAAATTTAACCTATAATTTAATGGATTTAAGTACAATATTCGAGAACTAAGGTTAGATGCTCCACGCACGATAAGTGGATCGATTGGCACGCGTTTACCTAATTCGCGGGGTAAAATAAATGAATTATGGACATAAGTGGCGTGAGTATAGCTTAAAACAACTGGCGAAGGTGCCGGAAGGGTGGACCAACGACCGTCGCAGGGAGAGGAGGGAGTAGTGGGTCGAAAGAACGTCACAAGCCTAGTCGGAGGGGGCAGATGCCAATAGCTCACTCCGATGCATCGGAGACAGTGGACAGGCACCGCTACGAGGTTCCGGAGTGGCCTGGAGTGATCAACGGCACGATTCGCGGAAGGAAACGAAGCACCTTGCGAGCCAAGGGACGGCCGCCTCCCACTCATGCGGCCTCTGCGGCGATGACTCGAGTGCTCCCCCAGCTTTTTGCGACCCGAACATTCCATCGATGGCTTCCATCAGCGTTTACCGAATAGGCTTGCTGTAGGTTACCGATGAGACACCGATGGAGGCACTCAAGCAGGGCCTTGCATCGCGGGAGTGCTCCGTAGCTCAATGCTAATACGATGGCCAGTCGCCTTCTGACTGGCCCTGATAAGGACTGTTCGCGCTCCTGTTGGCCCTTTAGCTTCGGTTATCTGTCAAAAGTTTGATGGCTCAGTCCTTATTTACGGGTATTATTCACGGGTTATAATGATTAAGTTACATATCTAAAAAGGAAGGTTAAGTCGCCAAAAGAGAAGGATTAATAATTTTTATTGAAAAATAAAAAAATGAAAAATCAGTTCAATTTCATTTTTTCACTGTACATATATATTTATTACATTCATTATATTTCTATTTATAGGTAAATTTTTTTATTTATACGTTCACGATATATAGAATATTATATAAAAAAATGATGTTTAATCATTTATTATAATGCTGTTATTACAATTGTGTTATTTAATTATAAATAGAAAATATCAACAAACTTCGATCAATTTTAATAATCGCTTATTTCTTTATTTTAATTTTTCTTAACAATTAGTCGCAATTATAACTGCTAGTACTATTACTTGAACTGCAATGTAAAATACATATTTTATTTCGAAATGAAATTGATTATGAAATTTTTACACATTTTAAATTGTATTCCTATTAATTTTTATTGCAGTTAAAAATTAACTACTTCAATTAACAATGAACGCTTATATTTCCAGTAAATGAATATTGTCTTTGCAAAATTTTTTTTGAATTTGAGTAAAGAATATAATGTATTTCGATAAAATTTTATTTTATTAATCGATACTAATACTCGTAAAAGATTTGTCTAATTTAAAATGTTAAAAAAATATCTAATTTCTTAAGTACCGTATTGCTGAAATTTTTTTTTAGTATGTGATTTTAATATATAGAATTCTGAAGTTTTATAAGCAATTTGGTTCAATAGTAATTAGATAGAACTATTAATTAAATTTCTTTTTATCAATCTGATTAAAATTTTTATTATGATTTAGGAAATGATATTTATTTTTGCATTTAACACAATTTATTCGTATTTAAAAATTTGACATTGTAAAATTATTTAAGCACTTTTTTTAAGCTTGGGTGATAATGCGTAATTTAAACTAAGCATTTAATAATTAAAAATATATTACAAATTGACCAAAATGTATACAAGCTTTATTCTTCATTTACTAATTAGAAATCAAATAAACGTGATTGTATAGCATTATAATAAACTATTCATACAGTTAGTAAGATATAATTTTGTAAATATATTTTTTAAAGACTTTTTAAATATTTTTAATTCTAAAATAAAATTTTAAGTTTATATGAGTTACGTACAATTTTAATTTAATTATAAATTCAAGAATATCCAAATTAATCACAAAAAAATAAGAAATGTTAGATTTTGAATTTAAGACTTCAAGCATCAGAGATTAAGTATAAATCATAATTTTCATGAAGGTACAATGTACTTTCTTTTTAATGTATGTTAAGTATTCATTCTATACTTTTAGCACTTGAATCTATTATACAAAGCAGCTAATGGAAGTACATAAAAGCTTTTTTCGTATATTCTATCTTTTCTAAATCAAAAGTATAACGTACAGTATACCATTTGTTTTTGAATGATATTATAAAAAAACTTTTAAAAAGTAAAAGTTTAATTTTCACATTTTCAGTTTAATAATAATAATAATAATAATAATAATAATAATTTACCTTATTTCAATTAATTTACTGGAAGAATAATACCGAAAAATAATTAGATTACAAGCTATTTAATAGCTATCTATGTAAAAAGTTGCAATTGCTTTTAACCAAATTATGAACTAATATATATTTGTATATACTTATAATTATATTGAATATAAATGATTGGAAATAAAATATAGATAAATTCTTAATATTGTAAAGATTTATTTAAAAAATGTAACAAATTTGATACTTTAATATACAATTTAAAAAAAATTATGACATCATATATATGATATCATAATATTAATTTAACATATATTCGATAATAATAGATTAGTAAATGTATAGAAGATGCCTCGTGACATGGAATAAAACTATAAAGTAACTGTAAAGATAATGAAAATAGATAATCCTTTGTAAAATCTGTAATAATTTTATGTAAACACGTGTTATTATTTGAATGTTTTTGTAATTATTGTATTGAAATATAAACTTTTTAATAAGTATTAATTATATAATATATATTCAAAAGTGATAAAATGCAAGATAACAAATAGAAATGTGAAAAATAATTAAATAGAAAAAGATTTATTATTCGTGTATTATTCGTACACGTTTCAAATTTTCATAAATATTCATAAACCAAAATTTTAGATTCAAACGAAGAATCCTTAGGCTTTTGAAACAAATAATTATACTTTTAAAGATTTTTTAATTAATTATATTAAAGTATAGAAATAAAGAAGATAGTTTAAATATAGAAGACGAGAATACATGTTATATGTATTGTATCATATGTATGATTTACGAATCACATAAATGGTAGAAAACTTGGAACACGTCGAGGATCGTCGTTTTGGCGTATGTAAAGATGCGTTTTCGCTGATTGCATAGCAATGCAGTCCAAGTGAGCATTTGCAGCATCGAATGTCGATTAATCGATGAAAAGACCTTGTGTTGAAATGAGAAGTGGGTTGCCAATTCAAGAATAAATACGCCTCCTCGCCCACACCACAGCGAGCCTCGCTTTCTCTCTCAGAGATTCCAATCTTATCACCGAAGTTACCATAAGAATTCGGCTTACCAGATTCATGCCTTCACTTACATTCACTCCTTGCTCCATCTCTAGATCACGGCAACTATTGCATTATGTAAACTGACGACACCATAACTGCGCAACTACTGAATTAAGCTCTTTTTCAACAACAGGAGATTACGATGCGTCCGAATCACCGATAATGATACGACAAGTTCATTCAATGACTCCTACTAGACTTCCGGAAAGATCCTTGAAACTATCCTTGATGGTCCAAACATAGCTAAAATGTGCCATCACGTATTAACGGGAAACCATTTTTATTAAATTATCAAAAGAACTTAATTTGGATTATATAATTAGTTTTGTTTGCAATTAATTAAATAAGTAAATTGTAATAGTTTCTTAATAATATTAAAAATATGTATAAAGTATTTCAAAACATATTATACAATATCTTATTTAACATTTAAATAAAATAGAGAAAAAAAAGTAAAACCGAGAATAAAATGGTAATAATAAATGTTTCTTCTTTTTAAATCAAAACAATTTTCAGAGATCAAAGATTCTCTATCTCATACTTACTTCATGGTTTTCATTTCAAGTGGAAACGCAAAATCGATCACATTTATTCTATAGCATATAAACTTGATGATACGAGTTTAATTATGGGAAAAGCATATTTCATTTTATCTTCGTTTGCATTCTCATGATTATAAACTTTCCAGGAAACTTCTTCTAAATAAAAATTTTAATAATAAAAACTTAAATAACCAATTGAATAGTAATGTATAAGTTTTAATTGATATAGAATATAAAAAAAACTAAGAAATTTAGTGGATAAGATATATTTATGTACATGTTAGTAGAAATTTCCATAATTACAAAATTTATTCTTGGTGAGCAGTAAATTATTTATTTTACGTTCTTGTAACACGGTAAGGTCGTGCGGGGGGAGATTTCGCTAGGATAGAGCTCAGCAATTGGAGGGTTCAGTGGGAGTGTGGAGCCGAGGCAAAGGGAATGGGAATGAATGGTCTTTTGAAAAAGTGCAAAAAACAATCGGCATTATTTTTTAAGGTTTCCTCCAGTCCATGATAGACCAGGCATGGGGATTTTATTATTCTGAAAAGAAGATACAAAAGTAGTAGTAATTATTTACGGAGGCGGAAGATGTTTGCAGGCCATTGGTCGCTGATACTCCGCCGACCTGCGGTCTATCGAGACGCTTCGCAAAGAGACCCTATTCCCTCGTTGAATTATCTCGGCTCTGTTAGAGTACCTCGGATGTGTCTTCGACACATTTTAATTGCGAGCTGTCCTCGCAAATTGCCAATGCCCGTGGCGCTTGCGACCAAGAGGGCCGTTCCGTTGTCGTTTTTATAATAATGTTAATAGCGCCGAGGACGATCGCCACGAGGATTTCGCGTCCTCGTGAATTCCCGCCGACGGCCGACGGTACAAAATTTCGTTATTCTCTCGCTTTTCCCTTTGCCCGATCTCCCGGACGCTTAATAGAGAAAGAAAAAATTATAAATAAAGTTCACAAATAATTATTGAAAATTATATATGAATGAATAAATGGCAATCTCGAGACTTGGCGGCAGAGGGTCGCGAAGAAACAAGGCTCGTCAAATAATAATAGTCCAATCCTCTTAAGTGAAACTATTATTAATGATAGCAGTAAAATCCTACATGGATTTAGTTGTAATTATCCTTAAAAGTTTTTTTTTTTTAATTCTCCTTATTCGAGTAATTTTTAAATTTGATCTTTTTATATAGTAGCTGAAAGCTTTGGCATTTTATGAAATTGGTAGTATTCAATTCGAAAAAATAGTAATTAGTAGACATTATTCTATTGAAAAGTTTTCTTTATTTTTTATTTTTTCAAACCACTCAACATTTGTTCAAGAAGCATCTAAAATCCCATTAGCCTCCTTGTATTTCATTACGCGCCATTCAAATTCCTTAATAATTTTGATAAATATTGCCACGGCGGAAATCTAGTATTCGCATTACGATCGTGCTTTTGCTATTGCACTCGTCGAACGATCAAACTAGACAGCAGCAATCAAACTTTTATGATTTTCTACAGTAACTAGGCACGTAAATACCGATTTCTAACACATTATCTCACTAAAGTTCATTACTAACTTCCGCGTGAACTATTCGTGAACTAAAATAAAAAAAAAAACATTTTTTATTTGAAATAGAAAAAAAAAGGAACTCGAAGATTTAAGGTAGGATGTGATTTTCTACAGAATTTTTATTTTGTCAAGATTTTCTGACTTTCATAATTTCTACGCTTATTTATTTTCAAAAAAAAATTACAAGCTGGAAGTACTTTTTATTTTCAGCTAATGAATTATTATAGGTAATCTTACTTAATTCTGTATTTTCATTTTTTTTCCATTTTATCTACAAAGCTACTTGATAATATACCATTAAAGTTTATTTTTAATTAAAAAGGAGCACAATTTTAAATTACTTGGAAATAAGTTATGGCAAATTTAACGAAAAAAAAAATTGAAATTTTAAGGATTTCTAAAAGTGTATTATTAAATCATAATTACTTAAACTTGCGTATTTTAACGAATTCTTCCTTAAAAATCTAAATAAGCTTAAGCGAAAGATACCAAGGATATTGTACATTTAACAAGTAAAGTATAAGGAATCACACACCTTTACAAAACTATATTAATAGAATAATGAGGAATAATAAATGAGTGAAACTAATTTTAATATCAGATTTAAATTAGTTTATGGTATTCAGAATGGTCATAATCGACAAATTAAATTAATTTATTAAAAAATGGGTACAATTAATAGCTTCAGTGTAAGTACATCAACAGAAAAAGAGAGACTTTAATATAACGAAATAAAACATAAATACAAACAAATATTGGAGGATATTTCCGATCCCACACTTGCCGAAATACGAAATTAAACTAAAAAAACAAAATAATAAAACAAAGATATTGACCATAAAATCCCGCAATGCAAAAAACTATAAATTGTAGTAACAACGATAAAAAAAACATTTTAGAAAATGGCATATCGGACTCTCAGATAATCTATAGCATTTATCGATTATATTAGTTAAGAGAAAATGCAACATCGATTGGGTTTTTTTCATTTGAATCACAACACAAAACAGACGCTCATCCTTTGTAATCAAATAAAACTTAATTATGAGTCAAAAAATACTTATCTATCATCGATTTTAAAAATCGATTTTAACGACTAAAGTAAAATACAAGTGATATTTATAATACTATACCACGGGTTGATATCATTCAAGGTGATTTTTTACTTTTGTTTACATTTCTCACCCATTTTTCGTATTTAGATGATTATCGATACAATAATAATACCTCGCTTATAGCGTTACATCTTCTCTTATCCAATTCCCAAATTCCGACAAGCACATTTGCTTCTTAGAATTAGTTTTAAAGATAATAGAAAATGCTAAATTGAACCGCGACTAGGAAAATAGCCAATCATTCTGCAAAATGCTAATCTATTTAAGGCAGATATTTTGTAAAAATGGATACATACATCACAAGAGTCTTTTTTTTATATGACAAATTTACCGGATTTTTAATGTATATTTATTTTACAAACTGGTGAAAGCAATGACGATATGGGTTTCACACCGATACAAAATATTGAATGCCCAAAAGATCATAGAATGCTTCAGAGATTTATAAAGTAGAGAATATGGAAAATGCGGAATTGCTTTTAAGGCTATCGACTTAAAGTCATTATAAACTATCAATCATTAAAATGATTAAGAAATTTTAATAATCCTTCAAGAAGATAAGCGCGACGGGTGATTAAATTCAGATAATTGCGTTTTGAAAAACCTTGCCTACAAGTTAATAAAAACGCTGTGTGCAACAGGAATGATGGACAGGCGCATAAATACTTCAATAATCAAATACATGTAATGTAAAATAATACCCTCAAGATGACCTCTTCTGGCAAATTTTCTTAACTAGGGGTGGTTATCGTGATAAGATGGTATTAGTTGGCTGGGAAATTACTATTTTCTCTATATCTCATATAGTTAGAAAAAAAGAATATGTAAATTTATTAAAAAATTTATTTCAATTAATTTATGATAATTAGTAACGTTTAGGCGAAAAATAATTTCATAAGAACACAATTGCTTATGTTGCATTAGGATTGCAAATTGAATTAATTATCTAAGGTGCCGATCGTTGTACTGTTGAAGGTACAAGTTTTAACAGTTTAATTTAAAATTATGAATATAAATTATGAGTTATGAATATTTATACTTTGGTACCAAAAGTGATTTAAAACCGATAAGGTTCATAAAATTTACAACAAATCAAAATATCCAATTAAGTAATTATTCTGTTTGTTTTACTATTCTCCGATTTTATTTTACTTATAAAATGATGTTAACATTTAAATACAAGGTGAATATGTAATTCTAGTTGTTAACATTTACAAATATTATTTGTATTATTATTTATTTTAATGTGTAATTGCTATTTACAAAGGAAATCTTTAAAACAGAATACGGATCAATACATTTGTGCTGCTATATTTCTGATAATTTCCGAAGTATTAAATTCATTTTTAAAATATATATGTGAACATCATAAAATGAGCTAGATATGCGAAAGATTATAAATTTTATCTAACAATATAAGTTAAATAATAATTATTTATTCAACTATTTTTTTCCGAATATCCATACAACTTCTAAATACATTTTATACTTATTATTTTATACTTTTCTTTGATCTCAATCCCAAACTATTATTTTTATGCTAATACTCAATCTAGAAATCGAGCTTTTAACGTAATAATTTAATTTCTTTTATCTATTCAGCTACCATGTAATAAAACACTTTAGGATACGCGGACAGCGTATTTTAATTTTTTGTTTATTTTGATGTTAAATAAATTGATCTTATCAAGTGCTATTTATAATGTATTAATATAATGTAAAATTTACTTATCAGATAAATTTAAAATAGTTATTCCTAAACCAATAATTCTTTTGCAAAATTTATATTTATAATTAATAAATTTTCCGAATGATTTAATTTTTTTTCAAAATTTGAATATAGATGATAATATTATAAGGATAGAATAAAATTTTTTGGATACAGTGTCTTTATAGTTTGCTATACGATACTTTTAAAAGGGTAAGTATAGGTGGTAGGCATGACACATCGTCAGAGTTACCAACAGAAACGGAATTAACAAGTAAAACGCACATTTACGTTAGATAATGTCATCCATGCTTCTACAAACAACTGATGAACACGGATATAAATACAAATCGTCGATTAAAGTCTGTATATTTCTTGTATTGATGACTTGGGCGTTAGACACAAAGATAATTCGAAAACTGTGTACTTCTTAACAACACTAAAACATTAACATAACAAATCATTAACTTCTCAATTGGAATGATTCAATAGATTGATTTTCTATATGTTTTTTCATACATACTAAATCTTCCATTTCACAAAGGATTTGCATTTAATTTTCAAAGACTTATTTCTTCCGATTCGGTGGTATGAATATTTATAATTTAATTAAACTTACAATGAAATGAGTTTACACTGTGGATTATTTGTTTATATTTTCTTTGTATACAATGAAATATCAACTTTAAATTTTTAAAAATGAAAGTCAATAAAATTAGAATTTTCCACTTTTAAAGATTAAAAGGCTTAGCAAAGAATGTAATTTTTGAAAACATTTAATCTTCCAATAATATCAGTTTTTATTGCACTACACGTGAATGTCATAAAAATAGTGATTAAAGCTTATTATTTATTTTAAGTTTATTCTTATAATTTCCCGTAGTCGTTCTGTTAAATTAATAATACAGTCAAATCAAAAAGCGTAACATTTTAAATAATAACATTCTTAGAAATAATATCTTGTTGAATAGAGATGATTAAGATAAAAGTTTTAAAATACAATTATGGGTATTATAAGAACAGTATTCTTAATGTCTACTGAAAAAAGGAAAAGACTATTTTTTATTTTCTTAAAATTCTTTGTGCACATGCAACCAGTTCAAATAATGAATATTCACATTCGAAGCTGAAAAGATATTGCTTTTTTAATACGGGTGGAGGTGAGTCATTTTTCATAATTACTGTAATCTCATCATTTTATGGTATTCACAAATGCAGTGATTACAGAAAATCAATTAAATTTTGAAATTAAATGGACCTGAATATAAAATTATGTCACTACAGTATTTAATGCAGCAGTGAAAAAAGGATAAAGTAAAAAAGTATAAAAATATTATTAAAAGAAGATAAATATCAATTAGACCCATTATCCATATAGTTTTATTTCAATTTTTAAACATTTATGCAGTAACTAAATAACTAAATTTGTTAGTTCATATACTAATGCTTTATAATTATGACTTTAAAAAAATATAGCATGAATGATATCATTTTTTTTTTATTTAGTATACTTTTTAGCATATAAAAATTGAAACAAAGTATAAATTGATTTAATATACAGAACTGTAAGTTAATAAAATATTCTGCATGTAATTTCCCGAAAATAAGAACACAATTAAGGAAAGCATTGATGAATATTAGCTGTGAGATGATTGATATTTATTAATGATGCGTATTGTTGATCTATATCTTTATTCTATATTGCTGAGAAAAAAGGAATTAATTAAATGGTTCATCGACAAAGTCGAAATACGAAAACGTAATCTATGAATGCGTACACTAGGCAATAAAGAAATTATGGCCTGCCAGTAAAATACAATTAAAGTATTTTGCTATGTAGTGGTACGAAGCAATTAAATAGAGCAGTTCTGACATGCGATTTTTTAATATGATTCAGATCTCGTGTAACAGGATGACGCTGCCGTTAGGAAGGAAGAATGAATCGGAGGGAAAAAGAGCGGGAGGAAGAACCGTGGTGGGTTGGTGTATGTGAATTCACAGTTCCGCAGGAGATATTGTCCTGTGCACGTAGCTCGTTATAACCGTTGCTCCTTCTTCCTACATTCGTGGCATGAATTTATGGAATTATGCTTTCCACGTGCTATGTAGATCTTGTTGATATTCAAAATATTATTCCTATTGCGACTGGTAACGCGGCATGAGAGTCGTGATAATATCACAAATTCGTTACATCAGAAACCGCTTTTTGCTTGATCAATTCTATACACTCAATCAATTGCTTGTATACATTAAATTTTTTAAAGATAATAGGTCGTAATCTGCAGGTTCTACGAATCACATTGCACAGTCTTACAATTTATCAACATTTGTGTCGATGCAGATTTAATATAACATACTCATATAAAACGTAACTCCTCATAAGGCATAGTAAGAACTT
The DNA here is from genome assembly GCA_018907135.1 of Kradibia gibbosae. Lineage (NCBI taxonomy): Eukaryota > Metazoa > Arthropoda > Insecta > Hymenoptera > Agaonidae > Kradibia > Kradibia gibbosae. The sequence continues at coordinate 3,416,447 of JACCHX010000008.1, read as the reverse complement.
CAACTGTGAAAATGTAATTACAGTAGACCGATCTCTTTCGTTCATTTTTCATTTCTTTTTTTTAATCGAAAAATAAAAATATTGCATTTGTATCAAGTATATTACCATTGAAAATGTATGAACAGATTTCGTGTTAAAATAGAATTACTTATCAAAAAATTTGAAACCTATACATATACATAATATAACTTTCAATTATAGTTTATATAATATTTTAAATCATATAAATAAATATTATTCAAAATAGTTTAAAATGAGTAAATCTTCTATTTAGATATAATATCGACATTTAAGAATCCTTTACTTTATGTATTTCTATAATTAAAAATTCGAAGGTGATGTTTTATAAATACTAATGATGCCGATTAAATGTGCTCAATCGCCGTTTGACTTGTTTGTGTTTATTGAATCAATGATTCAATTGAATAAGCTTGTATCGGATTAAGCTCAGATAAAATCCTAGAAATCTAGAAAAGCAACAGTATACAGTGAGCCAGAGTCAGCTTGTTTGCGCAAGTGAGTTTTTTTTAATTTCATAAACTAGTGTTTTTTATAAGCAATATATTTTATTTAAGTACACAATTTAATTAGTAGTACGCTCTGTGCGAATACATTCTTATTATTTTACTCAGGCTAAATATTATGTAAAACATTTAACAAATTTATTTATACTGTACATTATCATTATTTGAACATCATTATATATATATATATATATATATCAATTGTTTTAGGACCAGTTTTTATAAATTATTTTATAATATAATATTAAACTAACATAATAATATATATATTTATAAAAAGCATATTGACATTTTCAAAAGCTTATTAATTTTTTAATTTAAATAAAATATTTGTTTCTGAAATCTTTACAGTCTAAAAAATTATTATTTTATTTAAAAATTGCAAGTATATAATTTGAACTATATAACTATGATGTGTATTTTTGTCAATTTAATAAAAATTTTCACGATATCCTTAGTTCTTGCTAGCTTGCATAAAAAGGTTATATTTTCGAGGATTTTCATATTATCGTTGTGCCCATAAGGACTTTTAAAAAATTTATTTGAAAATTTGATATACATTGTCAGTGTTAAATAAATAAAAATTATGTTTATATTTATTACTATAAATTTATGCAAATAAGTAAATATAATTTATTAACTGCATTGTACAATTGTCAAATTTAATTAATGATACTCGTTTAATACGAATATATTAATTATTATAAGTATTATTAATATATATATACACATTTGTGCATACGTATACTATATAATACTAACTATTCTTTTGAATAATTGTATTTAAAATATTTCATTTAATGTAGAGAAAATTAGTCTTTACAGACTAAAACTTTAAAAAGGTGTAACTATTTCTATTTTTCTACTCCTAAAAAACTGGTAAACCTTTTTAACTGTGCAAAATTATTTAATGTAATTTATAGTAATACATTTTTTCTACGGGTATTTTTTATAATCTCCTATAATTCTGAGATTGAATTTGAACTTTTTACATTCAAATATCAGATAGGTTTACATTTTTCTCATTCTTTATCTTTTTCTTTGTTTTGTTTTCTAGTTCTAGGAACAGATTACTAGAGATCAGAACAAGGTTATTACAATTGTTATTCATTATACTAATAAATTACGCAAAGCATATATTTACACTAAGAACGTATATTCAAATTCGCTGCTTAAATTTTTAAAGTTCTAACAAATTACAAGTTTTTTTCAAGGCTTTGAATTTTACTTTGTTTTCCGGGTTTTTCGATCCAAAATTCATCGCGGTTTTTCGCAATTGTTGCGATTGTAATTTATAGAATAGTGAAAGTTTTATTGCGATTAGATAGGAAATATCATCATATAAACCACCAACAATTATAATACTCGAAATTTATAGTATCGACTTAAGACCATCGACTTTAATATTCTATTTTGCTTACTTACAGCTACATCTAATGGTGCTGATTGGCCTTGAAATTACTCGAACTGTTACAGATGTTTATACATCGAAAAAATAAAAAAAGTAATCTAAAAAGTAAATTTTTTTATTATTGCAACTGGTTCAAATAAATCTGTAAAAATATATTTTAATGAAAATTTTGCTTTAATAAATTAGATAATTATCCAGCTTTCTAAAATTGTAATATTCATTTGTTGTTTTCAAATAAAGCATACTAATAATATTTTTAATTTTTTTATTAAACAACTTATGTAGATAATTCAATAAATAATTATAGAAAAGCTTTCATTTAAAATTGTTTTATTATAATGAGCGACAAAATAAAATTAATTTACCATTTTATTTTACGAATAAACCTGCCTATTAAATATTGATTATTTTAAAAAATTCATTAAATTTATAAGAAATCGATAACTTTTCATTAATGTGTAAAAAATCAATGTGTAACTATTTCGTCTTAATTCTGCAGATCTTCTTTTAACCTTTACCGTTTTCTGAAAGCTGTTAGTTTTAATAAGTTTTTAATTTTATTGGAGTACAAAAAATATTATATTTCAAACTTATTAATGTAATTTTGAACTTTTTTTTTAACTAATAATTGATAGTATTTTATTTCTTCTTTCGGATAATATTATCAAATTCGACTAATTAAGAGTTTACAAGGAACACATTTTAATATTATCTTTTAATTTTGTTATTTTAAATTTAGTATTGCAAAATATATAAAATTTATAAATTGTTTCGTCTAGTATCTTATTACAGCTTGACTGTAAAACCGTAATTTTTAGTTTTCGAACTCGCGATCAACTTATAATAAAAAACATTAACTTAATTTCAATGGTTATTACCCGTTCCAATTAAAAAAAAATATCTCTTTGAGATAAAATAGCCAGAAATAACCCATGTATAGGTTTTAATAAGATTTTTCATTGATACCTCAGGTATCAAGTAGTTTCCTCATAACATCTTTTTTGTCGTTCCATTAATTCTGTCCCTTTTTTAAGGTTAGCTTTTGCTATCATTTAAATATACAATTAATTATTAATTTATTCTACTATTCTTCATTTGTCACTTTGAGTGTGCAGTAATTTCTTTCTCTCGATTTGATAAAACGACTCCTTGTCCCATTCCTCTTTATTTTAATTTTTTTTTTCTCAATTGCTTTAAGTATCTGATTAATTAAACGACAGTTATCAATTAATAACCGATTTGGTTCATAAATAGGAAATGCTAAAAAGTTTTATAAATTATTTGAGAAATATAAATCCTGTTTTAAAGTTTTTTTTACTTTCATAGCAATACATAATTTAATTATCAATTAAAGCATAAAATAAGCATTTGATGCTATATAAATTCTTAACGCTAAATCAATCATATTTTCCTTTGTTTTCATTTAAGAACTACAATACACAAAAAACAAGTTTCAATATAATATTAATTTCATATTATACTAAACTTTAAGGTTAAAAACCGTTTTTAGTTTTTCGTCTTCCAAAAAATAATTACTTACAATGGATTACAAGTATGAAATGTTAAATTTTCTCATTCCTTAAGATTAATTATATTCTTTTAGAAGTATGATTGTTCTATTGAGATGCTGGATTGATTCTTGTATTTATTTTATTCGTCGTGTAACGAAATAGAAATGCTTGAGCAGTCATTTACAAGTAGAATCTCGTTTAAATCTATTAATGCTTTTAGTTTAGTTAAGTACATAACATCTATTATACCGTATAATTGAATAGGAAAATAATGGAGTATAACATAAAAAATATCATTTATTTCAAACAATTCTATATCTATTTCTCAAAGAGTTCCTACTAAAGTTTCTACAATCCCTTTTTATAGAACTGTTCCATTCTATTTAATTTAGGTTATGAAGGCAAAAGGTTCTCTTTGATGATAGTGATTTTCGAGCTATAATAAGTCATAAATTTTTTATTTTTCTCAAGAAAATGTCGTTAATGAATGGTAGTACTGTAAATTTTTCGTTCTTTAGTATTTTTTAAATTATTTTAGTAATACCTGCTGTATCACTTCTGCAAGGCATTTTACAAATCTTATCACGTATTTTTCAAATCATTACTTTCGAGGTTATGATATTGTTATTACATAGGAAATCGAATTTCAAAATACTATCGAGGACTTACCAAAATCATTTTTGACTATAAGAAATGGATAGTTAAACCCGAAAACGTATTACTTCTGTGGTACTTAAAATTCAATGAGGTACTTGTAATTCCAAAAACAAAAATGTTGTTGATGCATTTAACGTCTGACTTTCTTGAAAGTACTTTTTGCTTCAAACTGTTTACTTCGGGTCCGTTGTCTATTAAAAACATTAAGTTATTATTTAGAATTACGTATTTAAATATATATTGAGGCGTTTTATTTTTAATTTTGTTGATTTGTAAGCCAATAATTTGCCATCGAGACGGGGAATCTAAATTGGTGATGTGCGGTACGTCCTCGATATTCCTTACGGAACTACTTATTCAAAGAATCGCGTAGGTTTTTTATATACCTGGTCTTTATAAATTCCTTTTCTTATAGCACTCATAGGCTTTAACATGACCCCTGTTTTTTGCAAAAATTACAAATACATATTCTAAAGGTGTCTGCCCACATCGATTGCAGTTCCTCGTTGAAAGTTATTATCATTATTCCTGTTTCTAAAATAATTAGTCGGAACATGTCCTTCCCTGTTGCATACTTGACATCACTAAACTATATTGTGTGTCAGTATAACATTGTATATTACTTTGTGGGTATCGAATTTTTTGTCTTTGGGCCTCTTTTTTTAATGTTATGATTTGTTTAATATTACGTTTTTTTGTTAATTAGTCATTGATATCTCAATGGTAACTTTAGTTCGTGTCGCGGCAGTTCATTCTTGATTTTTACTGTTTGACATTTTTAAGAATACATATATATGTTTGTGTGTGTGTGTAAAAAAAATTACCTTTCAATTGTGGTTGATTGTTTGCTTGAATTACTAAATTACATAATTTATTTTACGAATAAACTTGCTAGAGAAAAAAAATTATACCAAATTCAAACTGTCTTGGGATAAATGGTCCATGTAATACGATTTATTTTCTTGCTAATTTACTCGCTTTTTATACAATTTCTTAGGGTCTTCCCTCTAAATCTTCTTATAATTTTTCAATCAATTTTTTAGTATATATGAATTTTATTATTACAAAAAATAGAATTATTTAATAGTTCTTGTTGTACAAAGATCTTTTTCTAAAAATCTTTTTTTAAAAACTTTTGATTTGTTTAAAGATGAATGATTTTCAAAAACATTTATCTTATTATTTAAAAATTATGACAAATGCGATGTAATTTATAATATTTAACGTAGATAAAATTATCAGAAAATTGAACACGGAATACTAAAATAATAAAAAAAAATAGATTATTAACTATACAAACAGTTAAACCATCTTTTCACCAAAAGTCATATTTCTCTGCAATAATAACTATCTTAATAAGATCTCTTCTAAGCGTTTTTAAGAACTTTTTACATAGGTTTATACTTGATAGTTACGCACTGTGCTATTGCCAGATCAAAAACTTTTATGGTTGTCTTTATAAATTTTTCATGTCTCACAGTTATCATTAATTCCTTAGGATTATTCTAAATCATCTTGCGTTGATGAGCCAATGAGCATTTAATTATCGTCTTGAAAATTTTCTGGAAATTGTTACCATTTACTAAACTAACTGAAAAATACTATTCTTTATTTTTAATTTTTAATTGTTTTATATTATTTTTTAAAAACTTTTTAGATTACATAGTTATCAATTATGATTTACTAAAAAAATATACAAATGATGTAAAACTTACTTTTTCTCATTAAGAATATTATATAAAACCATCAATATAAAAAAAATAATTAAATTAATTTTCTTTGAATAATCATACAATTTACTTATACCATTTATGTATCATATATAAATAAATATTGCTATTGTTATTACTACAGCTGCATATGTAAGTTGATAATCAAATTCTCAATAATATGGTTTACTTTTTATGAAACACTCAAGGATTTTTGTTTTTATTCTATTTTTATTATATAAACAATTTATTTTAAAACAAGTAACAAAATTTTTATTTATATATCAAAATAATATAATTTTTTTATTTAATTAATTAATACTTTTAATACTTTGTACATAAAAACAAATATAATATAATTTAATAAATAAATGCACAAATAAAAATTTTTTCCTATTAATTTGGTGTTATTCAATGTATGAAATTCTGGAATTTCAAAAAGTTTTTTAGTTCATTTGCCTTCAATTTCAAAATTTGATTATACTACAAAAATAAATATTTGGATTAAATAATCTAAAGGCCTTTCAGATGTATAGCTTTAATTGCAATTAATATAGATGCTTTTGTAGTATGATGTAATTGAGTATCGCTATTAATAATAAAAAAAAAAGTACATATGAATATATAAAATAAATGTAGTAATTTTGACGGAGGACGATGGATACAATTGTGACTCGTTCGACCTCATTGCGCTCGCTTGTTTGTTTCGAAGTCTCGTCGAAAAGTGAGTCCATGCGTGCGATTATCTTGCCGCGAACCCTTCGCGATCATGATACGCCTTTGTACTTTTATTGGAAGTTGCTTGAAGATCTTATAAAGCAACTCCTCTTCACAACCGATATCACCCGGCGCGGTTGCCTGGTTGGCTGGATCTGAATTTCGTCGGTTAAGCCAAGGATGCTCTTTTTTGGTGCTCAGTTGAGAGCGCGGATCATGCCTTTCGCGCGTTTTGGCAACTTCGAGGTTCGTCCGAACCCCACTGTCCCGAATGATAGTCTTTGCGGTCATTGACTCGATAAACTTAAATAAAATCGCTAAAAACCTTAAATAACAAATTTATAACAACTTTCGCGCAATCTAATTAGCATTCGAGCGGAGGGGTACGGAGGAACGAGTAGGGCTCGTCACAAGCAGAATATGGTAATTTTTTCTATTTATTCTTTATCGTGCCTAACTATAGAGTCAAGCCTAATGGGGCTCCCCGCTTTTTCTTTAAAGCTCTTTCTCTTATGGCTATTTTTTTCGAACATTAGTATACTTTGCAGTCTTGGCTTTCAAAAGCATCGTGCTTTTCTTCTCGCGCACAGCCAATTGCTGCATTCGCTGCACTTGGCTCTCCTTCGCTGCGTCGGAGATCCAGCTCTTCCTCCCAGCCCTTGCGGGCCTATGGTGCAAGACTGGGGGTCTCACGTACCCCTCGGACCATTCCGGCTTCCGCAATTTCCCAATTTTCCTTCCTCCCACTACTTCCTTCCGCAGCGGTATTTTCCCTTGTGTCGCCGCACCCGCCGTTCACGCGTATCTCGGCCCATTTTGACCCGAACATAATTTCAGTTAATGATTGTATTAGAATCACGAGTACTTTAGATCTGGCATTATGCACCTGTCAGAGTGTAGAATGGACCAAAATCATGATCATTTTTATCTGTTTTTTGTCATTTTTGTATTTCATTACGCTTCAAGTAGTTTTTGCTATAGCATTATATTTACACTAAGTTTTAGAAGTAAAGTATCATGTATCAATAACATTATAGTGAACTATTAAGGAAGAACATATCCTACAATTAATTATTCGAATTCATGAATAGTTAATATTTATACGCACAATTTTTTAAATCTGTGTGAATTCTTTTATAAACCGTCTATATCCATTATATTATTTTATGAAACTACCTGTCATAAGCCGACAATACGTGGTTTGAATGCAGATGATTGCTGAATATTCAATTACTTCATATGAATACCTGTTGATTTAGTGACGTTTACATTAACTGACAATAATTTAAAATATTTTAAACTTAATTGATTTTTTAGCGTTCTTCATGTAACATAATTCCAAGTGTTTATTTAATATCACTAAATGTCTGTACAGACATATATGTACATATTTACAATTCGACAAACTTTTATGTCAACGTCGGACAATTAATTTAGACTTGTATTGTCGACCTTTTACAAAATTCTCACTTACCTTGTGTGCATATATAGTTCGTTATGAAATTCTAGTTACGTATTATGTAGATAGATTTTTATTTAGCGTACACTTCTTACTTGCGTTTGAACCTAGTCAAAATGTAAATGTAAATTATATCGAAGTTACTAAAACGCATAAATCGTAAAATTGAGATATTGTAAAAATAAAGTTTCAAACAAAAATAGCCATAGAATAAAACTTAAAAGCTAAATTACCTATATTAATTAACATAAAATAAGGGCAATTACAAAAGTTGCGAGTTTTATGTAGCTTAAACTATTCGGCTCAATTTCAAGTATTCCTCCTAGTATTAACTTCTTCTTCCAGCTTTTTTTTGAGCACTCTCCATCTCAATCCTTCTCTGTCCCTCTCATCTAATTGCATATTCCCAGTTTACACGAATGTTTATATGTTTAGCGCTTGTTACAGACAAGTCATACGCTAAAAAAACAAAAAATAATGATAATTCTCAGGTTAATAAAAAAATAAAATAAAACAGTTTTTATTATTCTAATTGAAAAATTCTAATTGAAAGTATAATTTTAAAGTAATTCCATATTATTTTTTAATATTAAAGCTATATGTAATTATTTGAAAGTAAAATTATAAACTATTTAAACTAAGAATATTTAAATCATTAAGTATCTTTCTATAAAGAATATTTTTATACTAATTTTTAAAAATAATGAAATAAATTTATATCCGTTACTAATGAATATTTGCATTGAATTTCTGAAATATATGTAATTACAATGCCTTTATCAAATATTCGGGAAACATGAAAATATTAATTTAACTTTATCACACATAATTTGAAAATTTAATTGTAAATAATTAAGAAAAAATCAATACAGTCAACTGCAGTCATGTATAAAAAGGAAGCATTTAACTATATTAATAAAAAAATTCGATAGGATTGTGTTAGAATAGTAGCAGAATTCGTAATAATACGAAAACATAGGTCCACATCTACATTAGATTACGTATTCACTACATCGAATCATTGGCACAGAAAATCTTATATAAGTATAAGTTTGTATAAATTTATAAATATGAACAGCATAAATTTATGGAAGAAAAGGTTTTGCCGAAATGAATAAAAGATTACGAATATGATATTTTAAAAATATATTGTTTTCATTAACTTTTTATACTTTTCAAATAAATAAAAGAATTACATTTTTATTTTTATCATTTGTATATAATTTATAAATAATGGTGGTATTTTTTATATATAATAAATAAATGTAATGTAACATTATTAGTATTAGCCTACTGTTATTCTGAGAAACATTAATGTAATTTATATTTATTCATATTCGTAATTCGTATATTTGAATAGGTAAAAGAACGCAAAAATAACTTAAAATTTTAGAAACAGCGAATAGAAAATTAATATGGTAGGAAATGATAATGATCATATTGTATTGAATACAGGAGCCTGACTGTAATAATACTGCGAGTGCAGGGCTCGTCGCTGAGTGTGACACAGAGAAAGAGAGAGAGAGAGAGAGTGAGCGAGCAAGCGGAAGACCGGGACGCGCGAATGTATGGGAAATGAAAGAAAGGGAAATGAATGTAAGAATGAACGTGCGTGGGTGCGAAAGACGTGGAGTATCTTTTCGATAAATCCGGTTTCTCCGGAGGAAGGGGGAGAATCGTGCGCGTGAATGCACGGCGTGAGTATGTAGAAAACTAAAAAAGGGCCCGATAGCAAAAAGCACTAAATTTTTCGCGATAAGGCTTATGCACAAATAAGTAAGTTGTTAAGCGTGGCACGGTATGGCGGAGAGTCAGCGACGATTCGCGGTAGCAGCGCGGCGGAGGCGGGGGGGGGGGCAAGCCAGCTCGTCGGTGAGATGCAGTGGGGAAGGGAGGGCGCATGGGCTTGTGGGCGGGCGCGGCGACGGAGGGGGAGTCTCCTTATGCGCGAGCATGGGCAAAATGGGCTTGCGTGCTGCCGATTTTTCCGCGGCCGCCGCGACTCGCACTGCTGTAAATCCCTTATTTCCTCGCGGGTTAATTGCACCCTTCCTTCGCGACGAAAATAAAGATATAAAAGCCGAGGCGACCGCTCAATCGGTACCGTTCGCCCAGCCAACCTTTCCGATCGGGTCGCACCGAAAGGGAACCGTGGTCTGATAGGGCTTATTTTTCCTGGTGAGTCGACTATATCACCGCCCTCGCCTTGGTGAAGTCGTTCGACTTGCAAGGGACAGTATCGCTCACCATCCTGTTTGTCCTAGTTAGCCCGACCACGGTTCCCGTAGGGAATTTAATTGGCTTGTTTTTCCGCGTCCCTGGGGAGGGCTGATAAACCCTGAAGGTTAAAGAACTTCTGAGCTCTCTCGGACAATCTCTCCTTTCAATTGAGATCGTTCGGCTAACCGATCTATCGATTTTCCCGTGACCGAGCCGATCGGTTAGTCTCCCTCCTCCTTGGTGAAGTCATTCGAACAGCCAGGGCTAAGTCTATTTTCCTAGGGTCGATTTGTTTGGCAGACCTCCATCTACCCTAGCATTTGTCATTTGGCTAAGTCATAAGTCCAAGTCTTTTCAGGTTGAAGTCGTTCGGCTAGCCAAGAATTCTGTCTTTTTCTCTCGCGTCTCACACTGTCTAAGACTACAATGGACCTTGGAAATGTTTACGGTTTATCCAGTAGGAATCGCGTCGCGAACATAGTAAATAGTGGAAATGTTTGGACCCTGTTTTTCCATGGTATCAAGTCAACTCGCCAACTGCGATTCAGAGGCTTAGATTCCACGATTCACGATATTTATATTTCACATTAGAGTATAAGTACCGATCGCATAGAGCTGCTAAGTATTGTTTTATCGACCCGTTAGCTAAGCATAGCAATAGGCGAAACCGCGAGCGAATTAAGTGATAAATTTGACTTGACGAAATGTGATCTTGTTAAAATAGTGAGCGGTGATTACCGTACATAATATTGAAGTGTTAATAATGATAGAAAGTTAAACAAACCAACCTTTCCTTATCAAACATACTCGAGTTTTATTCGTTTCGCAAAACTCTGCGTAAAACTGCTCGGAACCCGTTCCGGCGTAGAGCCATACGGGATGGCCAGACTTGTAAAATAAAGTAAGATCACGAAGCAAAATAATAAGACTTTCGTTAAAACTGTCCTCTGTAAGATGAAAGACCGGGAGTAACGCGGAGGCTCAGCTTCGGAGAGTCCTCCGATCGTCCATACATAGCTCGATTCTAGCGTAGATCTAACGCGGGAGGGGGGTTAGGCCGATCCACGAGACAAGGCAACAAGTGCACCACTACGTGGACACAAAGCTCAATTCAAGATCACCGTAAACAAAAGAGGGTAAGAGAGTTACAATACGTAAACATTTAGTGGGTGAGCTCCAATTAAATTCCTTCTATTATAATAAATTGATAAATAATTTATACTTGCATAATTATTTTCCAAAAATAGGCATACGTAATAAGCTTCACTATTTGTGTAAAAAGACAAATTTAACATTATATAGAATAGCTTTCATATTAAAAGAAGTAGCAATTTTTAATAAACAATTATTAATTGTAAAAAAAGGAACACATCTGTGCCATGATTATGAAAATTAGATAATTAATGTATAAAAAAATATTTTTAACCATTGCAAAAACTAATAGAAAAAATCAGTAAATATATTTTTAATGCAGTATGTACATTTTATTTCAAATTCGGTACTTAGAATTGTATATTTAGTTACACAAAAAATAGAAAAATTATCGAGTTATAAGAATTTAAATGAACTTGCGTTCAATATAAAGTTCTTTATTTTTGAAAATTATAATTTTTAAACGTTAGTAGCTTAAACAAATATAAAAAGTATAATAAATTATTAAGAAAACATATTTGTGGCTAATATGTAGTGTGAACCACATTAAATTATATGAGAAATAAATGAATGTCTGTTTTCTATTCATATTTGAATAGTTTACATGCAAACATTTTATCATATCTGTTTTCAATACTTACATACAAATGATGGTCCGGAACTGGATGGTGATTCCAATCTAATTGCAGTTCAGATGTATAAATACGTTTAATTTCAATATTATACTAGAAGAGAATTGAACTCTAATAATGGGTATTCAAAAGTGTCGGAATTATGAGCATTAGATCCTTGGAATTCTACAGTAAAACAAATTGCTTCCAAATGGTAAGCTGCATATTTGTGGTAATTGAAATAATATTATCAGACTCCAAAAGGATTTATGAATAATTTATTATTATTGATAAATCATTTAGAAAGTCCCCAGACTACAGCGGATTCGGCTATTTTCGTGCATACATCCACAGGTAGATTTTGTTTCTTCTCTAATTTCCTTTCTTTACTTATTTTTAGTTCTTCATACTACACGTGCTTTTTAATTTTTATTCCCAGGTTACTGAGTTCAAGATTAGACAATACGGATGAGGTTGTTTAATCACTTCTGTTTTTAATTCATCTGTAAGACTCGCATATTCATTTCTTTTTTGTAAGATAATAATAGTAGTTTTAAAATGTTTAAAACGTTACACATAATATAAATTTAACTTTAATACAAAAAAATAATAACATATATTTCGTATTGCAATTCATATATATTATATGAATTTTGAGTGTTAAAAGCTTAAGAGTAAAAAAATTGTTGAGCATAATGTAATTAGTCGGAATAATATACACTATATTAAATTATTATAATTATATATAATTTTATGCCACATTTATATACTGGCGAATGGCAAATAGATCTGCTGCATTTAAATTTTTCAATTTGTAAACAAATAAATAATTATAAAAATGTATGCACTTTTCATAAAAGTCCGTGGCTTCTATAATCAAAGGTTGTTTAATGAAGGATATCGTCGAGTTATCCTAAAATGGTGATTGATACGTGTATTAACAGTGCATGCTAAAAGAGGTGGTTTACAAACACTCGAAATTCCATTATCGATATACACTCTTAAACAGATGCAGATCGTACGGAGAAGGAAGCACTACGTTTAGAAAAAGCATGTGTAAATTTTAGAGGTAAAAAAGACACTAATGCATCTTGAAAAAAGTGATATAATGACGCTATTTCAACGTAATCAATCTCTTTCGCAAGTGAATCCAATGGGTTGGTCAGAGTAATTTTCTTTCGTTGGATCCGAATTTTTCTTTTTTTTTGATCTTGTTAAGGAGGCAACGAGAAGTAGAGCAAAAGAGTTAGTGGTAAAAAATAAGAAAGATCTAAAGTAAGTTAAAGTATAAGAGGGAGGGTAAGAGAAGTAGTGTCATAGCTTTGTAATTACACTGCACTTCCGTGCTCAGTCTCCCTCTCGACAATTCATTCTTGCATTCATCGTTGACATTTTGAGTTGAGTATACTATATAACTTTCAAAGGCTTGAATACTATCAGGAGGGGACGAGATGATTATTAGATATTTGGGGTCAAAAAATATCAATTTCTATCAGTATATCATACTTATGTTTAAAAGCAAAATTTGTTTTTATAACAATCACATGGAGATCAAGCAATTGATTAGCAAGCATTTATTATAATATATATATATTTATTTTTGATTAAGATAAATATTAGTTTTATTTTAATTAAGTACAAATATATCTTATCGATTTCCGGATTGTAACAAATATATGATTATTACCTATTAAAGAGCAATTTTCAGAGAAAAATTAATTAAATATAATAAATTTGACAGCAGCATATTAACGTCCTTGTATTTTTCTTCGTTTTTTGTTCTGCTTAAAGTCTAAGTTAATCAGAATTTTCTTTTTCATGCATTAAATTAAAAAATATTTTGTAGTAGTAAATTGCAAGTAATCCCAAATAATTAAATAAATGAAAGTTTAAATTTAATTAAATAAATGAAGTTTGTTTATGTTTTATTTACTTATATTTCAGTCATGGTTTTACGTACAACGAGCTGATGGTACGAATACATTGGAAGACGGCCTTTACGGCCTTTTGGACTGTTATAATAGCCGGCCTTTCGTTCGAATTGCCAAATTATGCAACAATTGAAAATAACACCATTCGTCACCAACGGATGCTTTTAAGAACATCACCTATCTTAGTAGGATATAGAGAATCTACGGATAAATTACAGAAGACCAAAACCGATTATTCACCGTCAATTATAAATAAAAAACACAGCACCAATAAGCTCTCATCGTCAGAAGCAGAATCAATTGCAACTTTTAGAGTTAAAGTATCGACTAATGAGAAAGTAATCTTTAAATCCGCGAATGATTTCATGGCTTTCGATGAACCTAATCGAAAATCAAGCCCTATCATTAATCGTATAACAGAAGACGAATTGAATACAATCACTGGTTTAGAACCTCCCTCGAGTGTATTAAATGCGACGTTGATAGTGACGGAGATTGTGAACAAGCCTCTAAAGCCTATTCCTGCTACTATAGTCGCTCCATCAATTAAAAGAGAGCCGAAAAATGTCAATTTAATGAAAAAACATCGAAAACTCGCACCTTCTACTAATTCTTTGCTTTACTCTTCATTTTCCACACGAAATCCTAAACTAGTCGCTCGGCCTCAAAACAGTAATGAATTCACTTCTTTTGCATCTGCAAAGGATGAATCGACTATAAGTAATGTAATTAGTAATTCAAAGTTGTTCATTAATCGTAGTAATTATGTTAGGTCAAAAGATTCGTCTACTAGAATGGTAACGGAGACTGCAAACTCGAAAGAAGCTGAAAAAACGCGATTTAAAGTAAGGACTAAAGATATTCATCAGTCGGCAATCATTATATCATCTATTCCGAAATTCATGGCGAACCTAAATTCAAAGTCTAGAAATGAAACAAAAAATAGTGACAGCTCTAATGGAATAGTGATGAATGTTAAAAAAAATTGGAGTAAGAAAGAAAGTGATCTTTATAGTTGGATGGACCCGTCGGTAGAATTTCCTTTATATGAAAGGCGAAATACGATGGATGCGGCGAATAATAATACAAAAATGAAAGAAAAATCGAAAATAACAAAAAAAAATTGTGATTATGGGTCGAATTGCCAAGAAAATATTCGAGCTCTAATCTTACCACATAAATCATTAGAATTAACGGAGGAAAATAATAAAATGAGAACCCATTTTTCAAATATTACGGTTTTAAAAGAATTAATAAAAGAACAATTGCCAGTAAAGCGCAATCGACGATTAACTTTAAACATCACTAACGTAGCAGCAGAGCAGCCGCTGCATAAAATGTTGATTGCTGATCGTGAACAACATATAACGGAACTAGATTCCGCGATAACAATGCTCAATACGGAAATCATGGATGATCGATCGGATATCTCTTTACATCGCTCCAATAGCTTCTCTACTCCTGTTTCAAGTTTATCGATCAATCAGCAGCCAAGACAGCATTCAAAACACTATAGCGAGAATTTGACTAAACTTATCACACCTATCAATCCATGGCCAGTGAAACATAGCGCAGTGGTAGAGGGTGACCTGGTGCTTGGTAGTTTGATGATGGTCCACGAACGAGAAGATACGATTACGTGTGGTCCCGTAATGCCGCAGGGTGGAATCCAAGCGCTTGAAGCAATGCTTTATACACTCGATAGACTGAATGAGCGCGAAATCATTCCGGGTGTCAAGGTAGGGGCACATATACTCGATGATTGCGACAAGGATACATATGGTCTAGAAATGGCTGTTGATTTCATCAAGGGTAAGTTTTTCTCTACAAAGCATTCTTTTATTTTGCCTTTTGAGACAATTAAAACAAAGTTGCTTCAATTGCAAATATTTACTTTCAATTATTTCAGATTTAGATTCTAATTAATGAAACTTTTGTAGTTTTTTACCCTTATTCTATGGAAAAGATCTATTTTCTAATAAATTATCTAGAAACGTGATTACACGTCGGTAAAATAATATGCCTATAACTTTTATTTTTTTAATAAATTAACCTACTTATAGATTAACAAGGAAGTGTTATTAAACAATGTAATTGTTTTGCTGCAATTTAACATTATTGTAAAGAAATAATTGTTTAAACATCATTATTAATAAAGAAAGAGTTCAAATATATAAATATTTGCTTCTTCAAAATAAATAAAAATACTAATTTTATAATGCTTGTATTAAAATTTTTTAAGTATTTTGCATTTTAACTATATAAGAAATACAAAATTTGTATAGTAAATACTAACATTTTTCTTATAATAACTGATCTCATCTACTATTTCTAAAATTAATATTAATACATTTTTTATTATATACGATTGTGTATATATTGAATTAATTTTTTAGTTCAATTTTGTACAATTTTTATTATTGCTTACACTTTAAATTAATAAATTAATAAACACTAATATACTTTTTTGTTAGTAGGGATAGGGCAACATTGCTCATAAATAAAATTTGAACATTAATACTACTAACCTACTGTTTATTCATTATATCTGATAATATAATTTTGCCTAATGAATATTTTTGCATTTTAATTCAATAGTCAATACAACATTCGTTGTACTGCTATATTAATATAAATGAAGTCATTTTGATAGTGACGGAGAAACGATAATTTATAGCTTTTCGTAGAACAAACGCAGTCCAAGATTTATACATTATATTGTGTTATAAATAATATTATAAATTATATCTGATTATGTGCCCTCGGCTGTTTGGTCAAGCCACTTACTCTTTCAAGTCTTGTACTTCTTTTCAACTTTTCAATCTAGTGCGTTTTTAATTTTCTCGTAACCGCAGAAACTCTTCAGTTTACTATATACATTGATGTTTACATGCTACAGTAGCCTTATCTACGTAAACTAATTGTACTTTGGCAATTATGATGCGCGTTTGATGTGTTTTCTTCGTAAAAGCATTCCACTTCCATATTGGTCAATACCATCTAAATAATTTAAGATAAGCATAAGTTCCTTTCTAACATATTTTACATTTTGATCTAGCTGAAATGTAATATCTGTAATAATTTACAGTTATTTCAGGATACATTGTATTTGAAGAAACAATTCAAGTTATTGTTATCCAATCAATAGTAATCTAAATTATCTGGATTTATTTTTAAAATATATCTATTCACTATTTTCTTTATTTGAAAAATATAGTTATTTTAATAAATTTTTAAAATTATATATTTATGAGTGAAGCTCGCTTTCTAATGATGAATAAAGTTGTAATTCTTGGCTTTTTGAACTATGAAATGAAATTATTAGAGCCATAAAGAAGAATTTGTATAATTTACTGCTTGTGGTAGTGGTTATTTGTGTCCATATTTTAATAGAAGAGATTGAAATTTTTATTTTTCATTCATAAATCCTTAAGTAGTATTTAAATAATCTGAAATACTAAAAATCTAAATTGTTTTACTCAGCTAAGTGTACATTAAAATTATTGTACATGAGCGTAAATAAATATGTTAAATAAACATGTACACCGCTTAAAGTTGCATAAAAATAAAATAATATTAAACAAAGACGACTATTTCTATGCTTTATGTACGTTTTATATTTATTTTTATCTTCACTATCATTTTTCATTTTTATATTCAGAAAACTTGTTATACTTATTAAAATTAAAATTTTATTTTATATGTACGATACATCAAATAAATTCGTTCTTTATTTTGAAAAAAAAAATACTTTATGTTTTATGAAACATTTTTTTTATTCATTGATATTTATATAACATTATGAATTTTGAACATTTTGTTAGTAAAAAATATTATTATTGAAATTAAGATCGTTTCACTTATTTAGAGTGATTTCACTTTCAATTGTTATACTTTCAAATGTTCGAAGTTTGGCCATGATACCTATAATAAATGCCAACTATCTTATTGTTTTATATTTGTCTTTTGGACACTTTTATATTGGTTTTAGTTTTGTTATATAGTGTTATTAATAAAGTTACTTTCAAAATAAAGATCGAATAAAGCTATTCTGATAGACGCTGTGTTTCAGTTCAGTATAAGTGTAGCCAAATATACCTTAGAAAATGGTAAAGTATGAATGCACTATTTATTCTATTAACATTCTTGCAATGGAATTGTTAAAAAAATAATCAAGCTCCTCTATTGTACACTATTATGGAAATGCGTATAAATTTTTTTTCATTATAGTTTAATTTTTTTTAAAAAAAGTTTATCCTTTTGTTTAAGTTTGAAAAAGATCTAAATATAAATTCTGTATCTAGTATTATACACTCTAAATTTATAGACATTTTTATTGAGTTAATTTGTAACAATAGCACCATCAAGTCATTCCGAGTAATTTTTATATTTTCTGAGCTTATAGCACAAAACTACAAACACCAATTCGTGGAACCCAATAATATAATTTTAATAGCTAGTATTGCTTGATATAAAGATCAAGTATAAATTCGTAGTTTTTAATAATATTTCAAAACACAAAGAAATTTCTTATTTCATTAAGTATCGAAGCAAACTCAATTATTTAAAACAAAAATACTAAAGCATGCAATGTTTACTGTCTCCATCTCTTGGTTTTTCTTTACTTACTTTTCTACCGTATTAATTACAGTTGCAACATTATCGAGTACAAATTTTATGTACAAAAACAGCCTTACCAAATTATTCACGAATACAGTAAGGGATATTTTCTAACCCGATTGTCATTTCCTTTTATTTATAATTTCATTTTTATTTTAAAAAGATCTCCCATCGCATGAGTACCTTTTATGCAAAAATCTACAAAACTTGTAGCATTTTTTTTTACAAAAGAAAAAAAATATATAATGTACATATACGTGAAGGCTTGTAAGTTGTTCATTTCCCCTCTAAATTACAATTTTATAAAATAAAACTCCTAAATAACCCTATATTGAAATTCGTATAAATTTTCTTACTTTCAGATCTGTTTACGAATCTGCGTATAAATATGAAGATAAATAAAATAATAAGAAAAATTAATTTAATCTTTCACTTTTAAATTTATATTTAATTTTTTTGTTTCTTTTGCTTCGACAGTTCTGAAATTATTGGAAAACATGTATGTAGAACACAAGTTAACTTTTGGAATAAAAAAAAAGATAAAGAAGTAAATAAACAGATTGAATATTAGAGAGATAAGAGAAAAAAAAGAGAAAAATGTAGATAGACTGTATAGCAAAATGTTGTATACGTATAGTATTTAACATAAATCGATTTGTTAATTTATAAGTTATTACAGCTATCTGGAAAAGGTTGATTATTAATTTTTGTATAGAATTAATTAAAATTTAGCTTTTAAGTTTCCCTTAAATTTCGTATTCGTTTCGCTTACTTATTAATTATTAGAAATTGATATTAGATTCATTCATTTATTTTTATTAGTAAAGCAGGTTATTTAATTATCTAATAAAAAATAAATTAAATGTTTTGCTTATTTTTTTATTTTTTGTTTTACTATTTTTAAAAATTTATTATTAATATATTGTACATTATTTATTGCAATATTTATTTTTAAAGTACTATAAATAGTTTTATAATAATTACAAATATTTATTATAATGCTTATTTACAAAATCATGTACTTTTTTGTATTTATGACAATTCTGATCCATTGTTAACGTAGTTATTTGTCACTGTAATACAAAATGGTTCACATTAATATAGACAATATTTGAATATTTCTCTTTAAGAATAAATTATTAATAAGATAAAGTTTAATTTAATTGAAAAAATGTAACAATTGTTTCTTAACAAATGGGGTACTAAAAAATTAATTTAATTTGGTATTTAATTAGAAATAATGAATATGATACAATAAAATTAATTTATAGAGAATAAAGGAAAACTAAACGATAATTTTAATTAATTAAATATTGGATAAATACATATCAATGATATAATATTAATGAGAATAAGTATTTTTTAATTTTAAACGATAAATAATTTAAGAATAAAGTCTAAAAATATTTATGATTTTCCGTCTTATAAATAATGAAAACGCGTTGTTTCGTCGGCTGAATCGCATTGCCACTTTTATATGGACATAACATGCTTACAATAAATATGTGAGAGAACGTTAATGGATAAAGAAAGAATACTATGAGAGAAGTAATCTATTCTATTCTGTGCGAGTTTTACATAATAAATTGTTTCATAATTAAATTTTCAGTGTAATTGCTATACCAAAGTTATTTGCTAAATATGATGATAATAAAAATTCAAATATAATCAAATTTTTAAATATTTTATAGATTTATAGTGAATTTAATATAAATAGATTGAATAAGTGTGTGTATGTTTTTTTAAAATGTTTATTTAAAAAAAGCTTGATTTTAAGATTAATGTAACAAGTATTATTATTTTTCTTATATGTGCATTCAAGTCTTGTTGTATCTGCAAAACTTATTTATCATCAATTTAGTATATTTCTTGATTATATTCTATATATATATACATGCATACGTTTGAATGCATACGAAGCTTTGATTAAGAGAAAATATAAAGAAGTTTTATTTAAATGAACTAAAGAAATGAATTACTGAGGCACAAATATACAAAAAATATTTATAAAGATATAATACAGCTAAAACCATATCTACTAATTTTTTTCGAATTTTAGAAAACGAGACGTTTTATTATTATTACAATATAAATAAATATAACAGAAATAAAAATGATATAATAATAGTACTAGAAGTAAATACATGCAGCTTTATTTATCAAAATTTAAGAAAATATTTTTTAATAAGTAAATGCGCGTTTAAACGTTTTTTTAACGCTTTTAACAGAAATTTTTTAAACTTCAATATAAATTATAAATAAGTTTGACAAAAAAAACTTAAAATAAATATATTTTAAAACGTTTTAGAGATATGTTCGTATCTGCTTTTCAATCGAAAAATATGAGCTATATTATCCATGGTACGACATTTATTAGAAAAATTGAACATGCTTGTACTTAAGAAATCATGTTTTTTCAAAAAAATTGAAGCAATTAAAAATTATATAAAATTTTTCTTCTTAAAAATATATAAAGAAGTTAAGTTCTTTTTCAATTTTCTTATTATTAATAAACTATAACGAATTTTTTTATTTTATAAAGTACTTCAAACATTTATTTTTTTAAGTAAAATATTTACGATAAGAAAAATAAATGAATAGATATCAAAATTTCTGTTAAAAAAAGTAATTTTTCATATCGTCAGATTACTTTTCATATTCAAGACTTTCGAAATTAGAAATTAAAAAATGAAATATAGTGTATGAAAAAAATAATATTATAAAAATTCAAAAGAAATGCAAAGTCTAATGAAGATATTGCTTATATCATCACATATAGCTGAAAGAGTATTTTTTTAAAAAAAGGCACGTACTAGATTGTATTTAAATATGTATTCATATTTCTACTTAGTACTATACTTATCAGTTTTTTTTTTTTTTTGGATATGTAAAAGGTTTTCCTCAATGTTATACTTTAAAGAATTTAAGTAAAAATTTTAATTAAAGTGATAATTTAAATATTTTTTATGTAAACTAGTAATTGTTTATATTATTTCGATTAAATTATATTATAGCATAAAAAGTTATCAAATATAAAAAATATTTATACATGTATCTATGTGAACATTTACTTCTATGTATTATTATGAATGTTTGGACTTACAATCACTTATTGAGGATATTAATTATTATTAAAAATATTAGAGATACATGCACTATATATATATATATATTGGTTGTCACTTAGATAAAAAGCATTTTATGAGAAAAAAAAATCATGAAAATTTTGTTTCTATTTTTTAAAGCTTATAAATTTGTTAAAAAATCTTTAGATTACTATTTTTATATTACATTAATTTATATATAGTTTGGCGTTTTTTGTTTTTAATATTACTATTTTGATTTAGCAAATGAAGCTTGTATGCCCTTCAGCTTCTTTATGTATCATAATTTTAGAATAAGAATATCTTGGTCTTCATCTTGTCATGTATTTATATTTATATATTTCTATAAAAGTATGGTGTCAATATTGACAATCAAATTTTTTGAATATAGCAATTTCTCATATTACTTACGTTAGATAAATAGAATTTCCATAAAAAAAATTTGACGAGACCTCATTTGACCCTACAATAAAATTCAGTACAATAGATTTAACATTCTAACTCTTTTTATCTCATTTTGCCTCTTAGTCTCTCCCCCCTTTCGTTCTGCCTTATTGTTCATTCCGCATCCAAAAGGTAAAGCCTTTTTCAAAATATTGTTTACGAATGCTATTTATTTCACGTTCAAAACAAGGGCAACGTAACAAAGCCCTTTCCTACATTCTATCCAAAAGTACGAAAGCCAGACAATAGAACGATTCTCGCATAAGTTTTTCCAGCGAGGCAAATTTATTTACAAATGATATTTTATGCAAAACATGAAACGGGTAATTTTGCGAAAAAAGTAGGTCTGTCAGGTTCGCATGACACCGAAGTAATTGAAACCGTTCGTATGGGAATTATGATGGCTATTGGAGTAATAGTGTGTTCTAATAGGACACAAAATGATTTATATCATTATTAAAGCGACGTTCGAAAGGGTAGTTGTGAAGGTTTCTCTTTGCGCTTGGTATATTAAATATATTTATTCTTCATATTAATATTTTTCAATTGTCAAAGAAGTTTACGCTCTTTTTTTAAATATTAATATTATTTAAAATATTACCCCATTATCTCACATTCTGAATGTAATCTGAATAATGAATAACCTAAATAATACCTAACCTGCTATACACTTGTAAAAATTTGAAACAGATGAATTTATAAATCAAATTTTTTTTAATATTTATTTACTTCATCATGCTGTTCATACCTGTTTTTCATATATTAACTTTTTTCAATTAAACTACCAAGCCGATTTATATGTTTTAACATTCGTTTACTTTAAAATATTTTTCTTAAAAATCTCTCATTTAGTATGAATATTTTCAATGTTCGGACTGATACGTGAAAATATGCAGTAACATGTAGGATATTGTTTTTCTTTATAAAAAATCAATGATAAAATTTGTAAAAGATGGTAGATTTTGTGCTTAATTGTATTGTACCAAATAAAATACTAAAAATTAAGCATAGTTTTTATATAAAATTTAATGTGTTTTTATTTCTCAAACAAATAAAATTTTAAAGTAATAAAAATTAATAAAAAAAAAAAATGTCATAGAGTTTATGAAAAGAAAAAAAAAGATGGAAATGAAAAAGAAGGAAGTAGGTGATGAAATTTCTGAGCTACATTTATAGTGCGAATTTTGCCCATATTGATATAAAAGTTTGATCATTTTCATTATACTTGAGATTCAGTAAAAAAATATAACAGGATATTAGAAAATCTAAGAACAAGATTTATAGCCAATGATATGCAATTAATAATAAAGCATTATTAAAATTTAAGTTAATACAATGATTCGAATAATATAACTAAAGAAATTTTAATATACATTAAAATTTATATAAAAGAAATAATGCAAATTTTTAATGGCATTTCAATAATAATAGAAATAATTAAAAATAATGTAAATACAAAAATTTCAGTTTTTATTGATACATGTGTAGTAAAAACAATGAAATAGTATGTATTATATTCACTTTAGATGCAAAAATTGACCAATGAAAGACGATTTAATTATTAAAAGATGAGATTCAATACGGAATAATTTGCAGAATCTTTAAGCATTCATAGTTTCAATAATGCGATTTTAAAAGACATGAATTTGCTCTGAGAAGAATCAGATAATATGACAAATCAATCAGAGAGGGAATCGTCGGATGAATAATTAAAGCCTCATCATAGATAAAATTAGAAAAAAAATGAAATTTTATATTGAGACATTTGAAGATGTAAAAAATTTTGTAAGGTACATATATTGTGTTATTAGATAATATATCATAAATTATTCGTACCCAAAATGAATAGTTTTGTGTTTCATTTATTTATACAAAACGAAGTTAAACAACGTATGCTTACATAAAAAAATATTTATTTTGTGAGAGACTAATAAATTAATTTTAAAGTAATTATTCATTGACGCTCGAACAGTGATACCTTTTTTCATTATGATAATTTCGTAATGGAAAGTATATTCGTAAGCTTTTTGATATTAGAATTGAATGTGTAAGTATAATGTACAAAACAATACCTATAAACGTTTGTGGATCTATACCACAATATTCGTCACTATAAAGATAGATGGTTATATGTAAAGATGCTGTAAAGGTGATAATTTATAATTCATATCAAATTTTAATTTTACTCATGTAAAATTAATCCTAAAAGGTAAGTGAGCCAGGAAGTTTACATTGTAAACAAAAATATTCAATTTGATAATTAAATTAAAAATTATTTTTAAGATAATTTTAAAGATATTGATATTGAAAACGTAAGCAAAAATTTTCAGTTAATACATAATTGTTTTCTGTAGAACAAAATATTTAAACACACAAGTAGTGTACATTATATACCACAAAAAAAGTTACTGCAGAACATGAAAATTTCTTTCTTCGGTAGCTGAACCTTATATTTTATTCTAAACATCAAAACAATCAACTTTTAAAAAAATATTTTATAATAATATTTATAATACAAGATTTTTATATTTATACGTTATATATTTGTTTAAAGGATAAACGGTCATCTGTATGGCAAATGCTTTTTTACAAACTTTCACAGAAGCGATCATTAGTAAAAATAGTGTGACTAGTCCTGCTAGTCCCTCCGCACCCCCACGCTTACGTGTGCAATCTATACGATAAGCAATGTACAAAAAGTACGTCAAAATTTAAAATCACTCGTAGCGAAAGTTTGAGAGGTGGCGAGGGGGGCGTCTGTGTCCCGCCGCGAAAGCGCTGGCGGGAAGTAACGAGTGTGCGCAAAACGCGAATCGCGCTAAGAATTGGAATTGACCCCTGGCGCGCCTAACCGAACCTCCTCGTTGGTTACCAAGGGTTAGTCTTTGGGAATTGGCAATTTAAATTGCGAGCCAACTACTAATTGCAATGAAAAGGGCGTGAACCGGGTACGTAAAAGCCCCGGCTAGCCGAGGCCAGTCGCACTTTTTGCGTAAGCCCTCTAGTACGCGAGCCCGGCTAGATTAATTTTACTGTACAGATGGTTTGGTCTTAATTGTAAATAAAAGGATAATGAGTTAAATACCGGCCGCTCATTAAATATTAATTAACAATCATTAGAATAAGATTATTGCACATCAAGACATCGATGAAGAATCAAGATAATTGTACATTTTTTTAGCCGTAGAAATAAGAATCCCGACCCCGCATGGTTCTAACCGAACGGAGGACGTAGAAATATAATTATTTGTTGGTGATTATGTTTATTACGCCACCTCATCCTACTCCCCTAATCTCGCTTCCTCTCATCCTACCGAATCCTGGAGCCGGAGAATTCCTTCAGGTCAATACTATAGCATGATAATATACTTTCTGAAAACTAATAAATAAATAATCATAAAAATACGTTGGCATATAAGGGTAAAAACGAAATGTAAAAAATAACACGCTTGAATAGATGGAATTGATACAAAAGAAACATGTCGTTGTGTAATAAGATTTGATTCGATTGTTCTTTCAGTGAGTATTACAGCTCATAAAAATTTAAAAACGGTAACATTTTATATTAAAAATCATTTTTTTGTATATATTATAAATAAATTTTTGAAACTTTATTTATTTTATTATTATTTATAAACTTTTTTATTTTATACTTTTAAACTTTATTAATTTTAAACTTTATTATTATTTATTCCGAATTCCATACGTACTTGTGTTAAACATTGTGCGCAGATTATATGCAGTCAAAAATTTTTCTTATGATTTTATGCTTTATATATGAATATGAAATTTTAAATTATAAATTGAAAGTTCTTAAATAAAAACAACGATTTTCATCCTTATACAAAAGTGAAATTTCTTCTTTTTTTTCATTTTCGATCATAGTAATGAAATAATGATTTTCTTTTTTGTATTTATAATTATTTAAAAATTGTAAAAATAGCACTATTTAAAAAAAATTTCAATTTTGTTAAAGAAATTAATTTAAAGTATGAGAACGTTTTTGACGACTCTTAAATAACCTATTCTACATAAAATTAGTTCGGTACTGAGTTTTATCTAGATTTCGAACTTCAAAGCACTAATAATTTATTTCGAAGAATCGTCATATTTTTATTTTTTTTTATTTCTATGAACAATTTTGATCATTTTTACAGCCACATATTTATGGAAATAGAAAATAGAAAAAATAGAAAAAAAATAGAAAAAGATTTTTTAAACTAATGTACTCATTTGATTTAAAAATATTTTATTGTTATTGTTTTTATAACGATATAATAATAAGACATATATAACAATAAAACAGAATGCGTGGAGAATAATAAAGTTAAAAGCCTTTTAATATAAAATTAATATAAAAAAAATTATTAAGTAGATTTATTGGGATTTTGGGAACAAGAATTACATTAATCAATATAAAGTAGTCAATTTTATCATCGTAATGGCGTATAAGAATTTTGAAAACATGACTACTAAATTGTGCAAGTACAAATAAATTATTCTATTAAATGTGTTTTACGGTTCTAAGAAACGGAACATCTAAGAGATTTTTGGTCGCACTGATTTTTTAATGATATTTTTAATATAACATGAATTTCCTTTATGTTAAAAACTTATTTCAGTCAAAATAATATATTTTGTAAATCAGTTTGAATATTCTCAAAAACAATATATAATTATTCATTATTATGATTATCTGCAATATAAATTATTTAATAGGTATTTTATTTTTTTAATATTTTTTAAAAACATTAATAAGCATATAATACTTTCATTAATATATATTCGCTTATAAACATTATATATAAAGAGAAGAATAAAGAGAAATAAAGAGCGACATGTATTGAAAATTTTCAATTCAAACAAATTCGTTTTAATATTTTCTTGATTTTATAAAAGTCCTTAAACTATTCTTATAATAAAACGAATTCTTACTTTACACTTAATATTACGGTAAATAAGTTTGAAAAATGTAAAATTGTAAAGGTTTATCAACCATATTGTATGTGAACACGTCTTTTCTTGTTACTGGAACTAATTGTTAAACAAAATTTAGTACAAAAATTAATAAAAAATTAATAATATTGGGCTTTTTTGATAGGAACATGTAAAAATCACGTTTAAAATTGATTCTATTTTTCAAGTTAATTTGAAAACTTATAACACTTATAACAACTTCAAAAGCTTGAAATAGTTTTTTATGTCAAAAAAAATTCTTCATTTCACAAAAATATTTTTACAATATAAATAAAGTTTCTATTAAGAAAGTTTTTATTATAAATGGCTGTAAAAGGTAGTATTTATTGGCCCTTTAGTCATGTATTAATTCATAAAATAACGATAAATTTTCATCAGTACTCAGTATCATTTCCAGCATATATGTATAAATATATACATTTATTACTTAAAAAAAATTTATTGTTTTGAATAATTGCATGTAAGTAATTTAAAGTGATAATATTGACCGGTGTATATTTTTATAAGTAACTAACCCCCGACTCATTGTACGAATTTCAAGGATCTTAGTGACAATAAGAACCCGCCTCTTTGATGTAGCAAAGACCAAACCGTTCTTAACCTTAATATGCTATATGCATTGGGCGTTTTCATTATCGCTCCCGAAGCCCGAAACGCTAGCTGTTGCATCTATTTCATTCTTAAAGGCTTCAGCATAATACGAGTACTTCTTATCGAGGACGATACTATAAAAAAAAATCCCAGATCTTGAAGGTCTAGATTCTTCTTTAATGCATTTGCATACTAATGGACCAATGCCTTAACCTTATAACCTAGGATCTCATCTTCATACAAGCACAAATAAAAGTACTGTTAGTAATTCTAGGCGGTACTTAGGCAAATTGGACAAAAGCATCAATTATCCAGGCCTTTCTTTATCCAATAGAATTTTTCTTCTTTTCATCTAATGCATTTAGTGTTGTTCAATTGATTTATACATATAATCTATCCCTCTTACTCAAATACTTACGCATGAAGATTCCATGACTCAATTAAAAAGACTTTGAGTATCTAATGAAGTAATAATTGGAACTACATAAATTGTTTATTGAAAATGATACAATTAATTACAATAAATGTTACTATTATTTAATAAATAATATTAAAGTGTATACAAAAATTTATAATATCGCTTAGCCGTCGTTGTCCAAACGCTTCTATGCGTTCTTCTTGAATGTTTCCAATATTATTCATTAGTCTATTGTGATTTTTCTAATAGAATTGAAAATAGAATTGACAAATAGATAATTTTTTAGAATTATAATTCTTATTTATTAGAGGTATAATAAGTTACTTCTATTTCAAAATTTTCTTTATAACTACTAATGGTTAGCATTCATTATTTAATTTATTTGTTATTTTATTTTTACACCTACATAAAATACATTAAACAATAACATAAAAATATATACATGCAACATCTTTTAATATTTCAATCTGTTAATTTTATTTATTAATTTTTGAGATATTAATATTAGTTAATTTCATTTATTACGATCAAATTTTGTGAATTTTTTTAATAAAAGCAAACATGTCACAAACTAAATACGTTTTATTGTAAATATCAATATCTTTTTAATAATAATACTGATTTAAATATTGTAAGCATAATTAATTATTACATGATGTAATATATATATAGCATAATTATGGACAGAGCACATAAGATGAATGTAGAGAAAAAAACATTGAAAACCCAATTTAGTGCTATTTAGTATAGTATTTACAAATGAAGCTAAAAAATATTTAAAAAATTATCGCCAATTAAACTAAAATTAACACAAATAGATAATAAATTTATTTAAGCTAGTAAAAATCATAGTTAATTTTAGATTGCCATGTCTCAAGCAGTATGTAATATTTAAGAAGTAAGTACATGATTGAACGTCTTAAATGAATAAATATAATTAAATAGAAAACAAATATTCTATTAATTTTATACTATTACATATAATTGACGGGAGATATAATTGATGACATGCAATTTAATATTTTTAATAATAATTTTTTATTTTAAAGATACAAGGATTTTTCTTTTTAAAATATTCACTTTCGGTATTATTCTTTATAAGTTTAATATTTTATCAAATTCAACTGCATAAATCTGTAAGAAATGATTTTTAGTTGATTATTTGTTGCACCTGCTAACAATAAGTATCAAATACTAAAGTTTAGAAGTTATTATAAATATACAAAAATGCAACATCTATAATATATCTACAGTCGGTAAAATTGGTTACGTATTAATGATACGTCGATAACATTTTACAAAACTATACGAAAGTATAAGAAAAATGTATTGATAACTCGAAAGGAATAAACACCAAAACGATAAAGGCATACTTCAATAATGCCGAAAATATTTACGAATATTTATATTTTAACGTATCAAGAAAAGAATCTTCATGTATAAAACACATAAGCTTCAACTGTAATAATAACAAACGAAAAATGAGTTACATGCTTGTATAAATGATTAACGTCGATATAGAAGTAGCCAACAATATCGACACACAAAGCAAAGCTATATAAACTAACAATTAAGCCCAATAATGTATCAGAATATGTGAATACTAATTTTAAATATTATAGTCTGGAAAGCATATGAATATTACACATGAATCCATTAGGCGAAGTTCTAAGCATGTACTATGTTTTACAAATTTATTATATATACCACAAGTTTTGCTAATAAATTTAATGGTTTAACCGTTTCGACCAATTGCCATGAGTATGTTCTAATAATACTTCATAAAATTCTACGTTTAAAAGTTCAGATAAAACTAATAATGCTTGCAAAGTAGATTCTGCAATTTTTTTCCCCCTTTTTAGGTTCACCTATTATTGAAGAGACGAGGGAAGTATGGTATAAAATAATTAGGCGATTCACAACGATTATATTATTTTTTTCAAAATAATACTTGCAGCGGTTAGTGAGACAAGTTGTTACATAACTTTTCGGAAGAGGTCGCAACGATATGTTTTATATATTTCTAAATTAAACGGTATCGTTAAAGAATTTAAGTATATGAATTACATTTATACAAATTGATATTGCCTATAAACTTAATTTGAAATTACTTTCTAAATAGATATTTCACGTCTTATGTGAAGATTGTGTGTCTTCTCGTAAAGTCTTAACTGATTTCCATGTACTTTTCGTAAAAAAATTAAATATTAAGGCTTGATACATTATAACGGTAATTTAAAAAAAACGTGTGTAATAAAACTGACGTTAGAAATTTAATGATTTCGGAAAGATTCAAAATTTAAAAACTATAAAAAAAATTGTATGTGTACGAGACACATTAATCAATAAGCATGAACAATTTTCACCCACCTATAAAATTATCACAATGCCAGCAAATTTACTGAAAATCATAATTTTTATCTTTTCTTTTAAATTTTCTTAAAAAATCATACAAAAAATAGTTTTTCTTAAATAGATACAGTGTACAATGCTAAAAAAAATATTTTTAATTATTTAAGTATAATCACTCTTGCTACTTTGTCAATTATTTATAAGATCGAAACTTGCTCTACCTACACATGGGCCATCATCACGTACCTTCAGACATAAATCCTTTAGCGTTCACACACCATTACAAAATTTACTCGCTGTATACACTAGGGTTGTCTCCCTTTTGAGCCTACGCACTCAAGCATAATAGCGCGAGATGGAGAACTTGCTTTAAAAGCGTCTAAAGATCAGAATTTCATTGCTCATACTCTAATTGAAATTTTCACCAAATTTATTGAATTTTATTAAGAAGCCACATTTGTAAAATAATATTTTAATTTTTGAAAATATATTAAAGATTTTTTAGTAGAAACAGAAAACTAGTAATTTCAAAATTCAAACAAGTAATACAAAATTTTTTAAAATATTGATAACTTATTATTTTATGAACGAATTGCAAAAAAATTTGTTAAATTTAAATTACAAATTAATATCAAGGTTTTAATATTTGTTAATTATATAATTGTCGAAAATTGTTAATTTTGATGTTAATTTGTTTTAACAAATTATAAATACTTTTAAATTTAATGGAAAAATAATGGCCACTGTAAAAATTCTTCAAATATAATTTTTATACAAAATTTGTTAATTTTTTTATTTATAAATTTATTAATGAAAACTGTTTTTTAAAAAATTCAAAAAAATAACGAAAAATTAATTCAATTTGAAACATTTCAAATTAGGATAATAATGATAATTTGTTTTTCACGTACGAAGGAAAATAAAAGAAAATCAGTGATAAATATATATATATTGAATATAATATACATATAATGAAAACAAGGAAAAAATTATAATGTGGTGGTTTACAATTTACTTACCCATTTACTATTGTAAAATTTAGCAAGCATTAACGCGAAAGGTAAATCAATAACTTTATCAATTGTTTATTTTTTTATTATATAAAAAAAAAGGATTTTAAAATTATTTTTAAGCCGGTTTACAATTTTTCAAAAATTTTTTCAAGATTTTTTAAGAAATTTTTTAAAAAAAAGATCATTAGAAAATGAGTTCAGTTGGATAGTACAAAAACTTACCGAGAGTAAAAGAATTATCGAGATTCCAAATGGACATGCATATAGTAGAGTGGTAAGCTAAAATATGTGTGTGCGTGTGTGTGTGAATATTTATACTTGCATATGTAACTGGTATTGTCTTCGCCAACGATTACATTTAATGAATCATATAATGCTCTATATGTGCAAATGCTTTTGCACTATTCGAAATGCTCTATTCGAATTAAAAATATATTGTCTTTTTGTTCTTTGTTCTTAAGTGAAAAAATTAAAAATTTTATATATTCTATTGTTTTCTTCAGGATTTATTTCCTTTTTCAAATATTATGATTAGATATGTTTGATACTACTCTGAACTTCACCGAGAAAATTGTAATTAGACCGAAACTTGACTGAGTGTTTTCGATACAGAGGGAAAATAAAAAAGGTTTTTCTTGTGGGGGTTGCCTCGGAAAAAATCCAATTTTCCCCACTACTTGATTTAAAAATGTTAGTTTGCTTTAAGTAAGTGTACGTATTCAAATTCTAAAGGAAATATCTATCGGTACAATATGTCTGAATCGACAACAGAGTGGCAATGTCCGTATGCAGTAGAATGCTTGAGTACAAAATTTAGGTAAAAGTCTGTTAACATTCGCATCCCGTTACATTGCGTCTGTATTTAAAATTCTGAGTCTTACGAAAAAGAAATTTTCCTAGTATCATAACAGATGGAATATTTGGCTGTCCTGGCATAGGAAAGTACATAGGAAATTTTCTTAGTCGTATACTCAAACTGAGATTTGAGGCCTACGAATTACGCGGTAATTTGTTTATAGGGTATCGTAAATAAGGTGTTATGCACTTACAGTTGTGACCGAAAGCTCAAAGTCGAATTTTCGGGCGAAATTTATGACCTGCGCCGGAGCTTACAAGGTGCGGGTAACCCTTGGGCTTTTCTCACCTAGCACTTGCCAGATGTTCGAACGTTCAAATAGTCGTGTCCAGTCTCGCACGATGCTTGCAGAAAACGAACGAGTTGCATAAATTAAATGTACAATATTAAATGAGTTTGTATTAATTATTTCAGCATAAAAAATACAATCATTTAGTTGATTGTGATGTCATTGCATTGATTATATTTTATACGAAACTATATAAAGGATAAGTATCTGTATTAAAATATTTTATTAACTTTTATTGGTATTTTTGTATAAATGTAATTTTAAAAAACGGGCTTTAAAATTATTTCCTGTTTTATGTAGCTAAACAGTTTTTATCTGTGTCTAAAAATTATAAAAAAAATTTTATTTATGGATTGAAAAGTGAATAGTAGGCAACTCTTTCTTATTAATTAACGATTATCGGTTAAAATTAAAAACAATGTACAATTTACATTACATTAAATTAAAATTACACTAAACTAATTTTTAATATTTGAAAATAATATATGCTTTATTTTTTTAAATGTGTAGTTCATGAATATAAATTCATATAATGTTTTACATGAGATTTTCTGAAAAAATCAAACACTTTATATTGACAATTATTTGAATTCTTGTAATTTTATGACATACGATGCGAAATACAGTTAAATAGGTATTCGGTAATGGACAAATGAAGTAAATATTCAAAGGTGTGCCGAACGGATAGAAATAGTCTTCTATGATGCGGTTATTCAATAGCTATCACCTCTCAATTTCCGATGTTTCTAACAACACTTACGAACCACGAATCCGATTCGCCCGATTGATATTGGTGATGGTAATCTCACACAACACTGAGTTTCTGAAAGGGAAGTGTCTTGTAAATCTGTTCAGGAATCTAATCTAATCATTTATAATAGATATTTAATAAATATACAAAATAATACTGTAGTATACTAATTACAACAATGGAACTCGCTGGTACATTCGTTGAAATCACCAGAAAGTTTTTTATTGTTAAAAATTTATAATAATAATATAGTATATTGTAGAATAATTAAACAATAAACCATAAACATAGGTGAACAATATAATAAATTAAAAATACAACTTTATCTTCTATAAAATTAAATTCATCTTCCTTTCAAATTGAAATAATTTAAGTTTGATTACCGTCACTTTACTTGACATTCTTTCAACTTTGCTAACTGCCGATTATTTATATTATTTATATTCCGGTATTATACCCATTAATTTTATGTTCACGAATTAGTAATCACTTTTTTCTGCTTCTTCTTATCTTTTATAACTTTGTCGATAATTTCTTAGATAAATCCAATACTTAGGAAACATATAACTACTTTTTTAATGCATAAATTTTTTATGTTGATTTTCAAGTTCTATCTCTTTCTTTTCCATCCCAACTATCGTATTCTTTTTTATGAGTTCTGCAGTATACTCTTTCATCAAGATTGGATTGCACATGAATGCTCTTGAAAATCAATATTTAATTGAACCTTTTCTAGTACGAAGAAAAACTATATCTGGTAACGACAATACACAAGAAATATATCAAAACATTGTTGTTATCAATAATTTAATTAATAGTGATTTTAATTTAAATATAAAGAAAAATTTAGGAGAAGTAAGGATGTGTAATCGTCTTCATATTACATTTTAATGTTGATTTTTTGTTGTAAAAGTTTTTATATCATATACTATTATTAATAAGAACCGCACATTTTATTGTAAATAGGATTTTAAATAAAAATTAAATATTAATAAATATTAATATTTATAAATATTTATAATTTAAATATTAATATTTATAAATAGCATGATAAATTGTATTGTCAGTTTTTGTAAAATCTGTTTTTTGTCGTAATAATAGTTCTTCACTAAAATGCTTTCATTAAGCATATAAATTTAGTTACAAAAAATGACTGCAATTTCGTATGCAACATTTATATTATCATTTCATTAACTTTATAATAACAGAATTTTTGAAAAATAATAATTTAAAAAATAATAGATTTATTTTAATGTATATAGCATATAGTTAAACAGAATATTATTGTTGTTATTGTTATTAACAGTTTCTTTCCGTTCCATTTTTGTCAATTAAATTTTTATTAGAATTATTAATCAAATAATTCTATATTTCTTGATAAATGTTCTTCATACAACTTTTTATATATTTATTTTCATATGCATGCATAATTTTTTTTACCTTATATTTGGTAACAATTTATATAGTTAATTCAGGTGAATTAAAAGACTTACATCAACTTATTTGTAGTATATAAACATTTATAAATATTAAAAATCTCTTTTAGCAATACTAAAATATTTTTATTCGGTTTGAGAAACAATAAATTTGTTATCAATAATTCTGATTTTACTATATCTTAATGAAAATACCTTGTAATAGTAACACCTTTTTTATTTTCCCTATTGATTTTAGGGTTGCTTCTTTCGCTTGGTGTTCTCTCTAGTTTTCTTATTCCCAGCGCGGATTACTAGAAGTTGGGATGAGTTGGCAAGGAAGAGGATAAGCGAAAATAGTTGATCTTACCTTTTATTGATGAACTCAACTTTCAAAATACCTCGAATTTAAATTATTCTTTACTACATACTAACACTTTTATAAAAAAAAGATCTTGAGACAGCGAATTGTCTAAATAAACATCTTTTTTTCACCTTCCTTGTCTCTTGCGATCAAACTTAAGTTGCGGTTGTTCATGGTTTCTATCGCTAGTGCCAAAGTTTGATAATTCAGGCCACGCCGAACTATAAGTTTCGCGAATCTTTTGTATATTTATTCGATATTTAGGCTTGTACGTTCATCATTATGGTCTTATAAAAGAGTTGTCAAGGAGATTAGCTAACCAATATATAATAACTATATACAAATATTGCATTTTATGCCCGGAAACGCCTAAAAGTACAGAATTAAAGCGAGCTTTTATACCTGTCCTATGGCTGATTCTCTTTCTTTATCAAATCTGTTGAGAGTGTATACATTTAGTGGTCATTCTTCAAACAATCCTTTCTTATATTTGGCACCCTTGATAACATGAATCACATCTATCATTAACTTCTTGGTCGATTAGGTTTTTGTGCCATTCATGCTTAATTCGTCGCCATCCATTAATTTTTTTTAATTCACTTTCATGCATTGGGCAAGGTACTTTCCTCCTCTTCTAAAATACACTAGGACTTGTACTCACTACGCCCATTCATTATCACTTACATTCTCATATTGTACTAATCTCTTATATCAAAACTTCAGTTGTATGTAGAGTATATAGGAATACATTTTTTGTACCCCACTTAATTCTTTATAGTACTGAACATTCATATATTTTTCCTGATTGTTCAAAAAATTCTACGATCATGCCCTCACTTTCTCCTCACGTACATTTAACATTTTCTTACTTTATGTACATTTTATTTTCAGCAATAATCTAGGGACGATAGTTGTTATAGCAATTTTATTTAAAAATTCCATAATTTCTTCATTATACGAGTTGTGTATACATTTTTTGAGTAATGTTAATCAATAATGTATTTAAATTATATATATGTATAAATCTTATTTATAAAACGTAATACCATTTTAATCACATTTTCTTACCTTTTTAGCTTTTATAAAAATTAATAATTGGCTGTATTAAAGTATTTATTTACGAACACAAAATTGACCATTATAATAATAATTTGTTTATACCATATGGCTAACCACGTTATTACGAATTCTTAATATTATAATAATATTACAAAATGGAAAAATCATAAAAGCATATACTTCCAATATTAAATTTTGTATTAACGTCTTATACTTTTCTAGTATTAAAATTTCATTTTTTGTTTTATAAAGTATCTAATATTTTTAATTAGTTTTTATAAAACAATAGATTCATAATTTGTTAAGTAACTCAAGTTAAAAAAAAATAACTTCATAATATTTGTTAGAAAATCATTATTAGAAAATATATTATTACAGAAAACAATTACTATAACTATCTTTAAAACATGTTAACCACAAAATAATAGACTTCAAACTAAACCGATTTTAACATATTTCCATCAGAATGATTGAGTTCTTATTATATTTCACTATGTATGAAGAAGTAGTAATCTTATTTTGGTACGTATATTTTTTATTTAACCATCTTATCGAGTCTTGAATATGTCAAATAAAAAAAATTTCTTTTTGTAATTATCTGTATAGTATTTACCGTAGAAAATTGTTTGTACTATATTTATTAATATTACTTTGATAATTATTTCAGGTTATCCCACATAATATTCGATAAATTATTGGCCTAAACATATCATTTGTTTTATTAGAATAATTTAATTTAATATTATTTAAATGATGTAATAATGTACAATTAAATAAACTGTTACCTTACAATCCAGAAACTATTGTTTTGTATACTAAATACTTTTGTATACTAAATAGTTTTTGAAATCAATTAATAGAAAATATCTTCTTGGTTCGACGTAAATAATTTCATTCCAGCAAAACTATCTAAAAATATTTGTTATATTTTATATATATTGAAAAACTCGTTAGAAAATGTTATTTCTATTTGTACAATTTATTCATTGTTTAATTATTATATTCAATATATCTGATGTATTTTTAAGATTCAGTTTTGTGATATATTAAATTTATCAAATTCGTTTATGTAAATGAATCTCAGAATTTATTATTTTAGTCTGTTGTTTCAGAAAAACTATAACGTTTAAAATTAAAACACAAAATTAACACATTTTGAATGAACTTTTTAATAATCAGATTCAATTTTAAGCGATAATAGTTCAAATTACAAAATATATTATCAATTTTTATTTATATAATTTGATTGACTGGTTTTACGTATATGTTTCCGTTGTATTAAAATTAATCTAGTTTTCATTTTACCAATTAGTTATATATATTTTTCTACACAGACCTACCTGTAATAATGTATAACTTCTAAAAAAACTTCTGTTTTTCTTCGTATAATAGAGGTCTTAGAGCACTTGAATGTCCGATCTTGAGTGTGATCTCCATCGGTGCAAAACTGATCGTTAAATTTTGTACTGTAATATAGTACCCTCGGATACGGTTGTATCCGGTGGAAAAATATACTCGTAAAATGTATACATCAATGTACTAATATTGAATTCGGGATCATGAAATCAATTTCTAGTTAAAAAATACATCATAATTTAATTTAAAAAAGAATATGTTAGGAATTATTAAGAAATTCGTGTTCTTAAAATTTAAATAAACAAAAATTTAAGCATTTTGAAAACTAAAAATTTCAGTATACAG
Source organism: Kradibia gibbosae (assembly GCA_018907135.1). NCBI lineage: Eukaryota > Metazoa > Arthropoda > Insecta > Hymenoptera > Agaonidae > Kradibia > Kradibia gibbosae. The sequence continues at coordinate 3,378,591 of JACCHX010000008.1, read as the reverse complement.
TTTTCCGACTATAAGAACTTATATAGACCACCCTTCTCGTCCTTTTCTTTATATATATTAGCAATTTCTTGCAAATTCTAGCTATTGGATGGGTAAAATTGGCTTCTGTCGTCTAATTCAATTTGGTTACACTTTTATTTTCTCATGTATGAATTTATAACTTTATAAATTCAAAAAAAATACGTATTTGAAAATCATTACATTCTTTATTTACACTAGATTTTTTATTATTATTGTAAAAGATATTACTTGTATTTCAAAATCAAATACAGAAAACTTTAAATGTATGTGGATGTTTTACTTGCACAAAATGAGAAAGAGACTTTAAAATAAAGGTGAGTAACAGTATCAAGTAAATTTACTCGTTTCATATTGTCTTATATTGTCGTACGGCCGGAAAGAAGTAAGAACAAAAGGATAAAATAGACAAAGACAGAAAGAACACGTAGTATTAACATTTGCATAAATAGCATAGTTGTATACCGATCATGCACAAAATATGAAATAATCCTTTTCATAAAATACTTTAATGAATTTATAGCTGTGTAATACAATAATACACAAATTAATATATCAGTTGACGGAAAATATGATAATCAATAAAACTACATTTAAATTTTTAATAAATTTAAATTTTATATAAATTAAAATTAAAAAAAAACCATTAAAATCAATGTTTTAATATATTAACGTCAAAGTAAAACGGAATTTTTTCTTATCGAAAAAATTATTGCTACACTCATTATTCCTATATTTAATATATTTTCTATTCTTCAAACATTTATATGATTTCTTACTATGTTTGAGAGCAATATGAAACTCTTGTATGAGAGTCAACCTACGTGGTTTATTAACTATCGACCCAATCAAGACAATTCAAGGAATTCAAATACCTTGTGAGTACAGGTTGATAACTAAAATAAATAAACAATTCACCGTACCTTTATTTGAAATATCTTTAATTGGAAATTTATCCATAACTATTGATAAATTTGTTTATACAAATTTTTTAAAAGAAATTATAAATTTTTTATTGGACACTCATAAATAATCAGAGAAGTAATTAAAATATGTATAACATTTCACATAATAAAAATTTTAAGATTTTATTATAAAATTGATTTTTAAATGATTAAATTAAATAATTTAATGATTATTTATTATTCAGATTTGATGCAGTCTTTAAATTGTTAATCGATATACTTTTGATTAAAAAAAAAAAGAAAAAAGTAACTAGTATGTTATACTATAATATTGTTGTGCATATTTATTTGCTTAGTTTTAATTCGTATTTATTAGTAATCTTATTAGTATGAAATATAGCTGTAAAGCAAAATAATTTTTTAATCATTAGGGACTACATTAAAACCTTTATCTAGATGATCGTATTATATTATATATATTTATGATATTTTATAACAAGACATTATAGAGTGAAAAAAATACGAACTTTCCGTACAAATGTGTAATTTCTCAACGTTTCATAGATCGACAAATGGAAGTGTTTTAATTTACATGTAATAAATGTAACGTACAAACGCACATTACGATTGCATACTAAGATTTTGTTCTATACGCTTTTTTCTTTTACTTCACTTTATAAAAGCAGAAACAGCAGTGGAAAGAGAAGATGGGGAATGCGGAACTAGTGGAAAGCCGACGACGTGTGAAAGCTGATAAATTGCAGCGTCACCTGCGACCGCATAACTGAGTTGCAGTCACATTTACTAGCACAGTGTAGGCGGATAAGGATCCGAGAGCCAAGCTGGATGCTAATATCAGCTACAATAAATTCTCTGGGTGCATCAGAAGCTTTTGCATTTTGTATGTCTCCTTCTACCCCTCAATTCTATACAGCGATAGAAGATAAAAGCGTAACAATGAAATTTTAGCGGTCGATGAGTTAGCAAAACACCAGCAGCTGCCTATGGATTTCTACAACATGTCTATTGATTTTATTACAATTCATGTATCTGAGGAACATCACTGGACTTGAGTTTGTAACGCTTGTGTCGTGATATATCGAAAACATACACTCATCAGAATTCCCATTGAAATTTAAAGGTACTTTTATACCAAATATTACACTATCATTACTTATCCCGTAAATCATATTTTTTAGAATCTGAAGACTTTAACACAGTACTACTGTGTTAAAATTTATGTTGCAAAATTTTATGTTGTCAAGCATTTTTCTGCTTTTTGAAATAAATTTTTGTGCTAAACAATGTTTAAAATTTAAAATTGAGACAATGTAGCTGTAAATTTTATCGTCTTTCATGACCCATCAATACAATATTGTTATAATTAATTTGCCTTTACTTTGCACCTGTTTGTGTTCTTTACATTTATCCCCTCTGAGCCATACGTTATTTTATAAATTTCATAAATAAAAGTAAAAAATTATTAAATTTCTAATCAAAATATAATTTTATACTAATATCTTACTTAATAATGTATTAAATTATAACAGATAATTTTTAATTATTGATTATATTATATATATTTTGTATTATCTAGTATATGCTTAGTAAATATGCTGTTTATTTATTTATATAATTAAGTAATACTAAAAAAAATGCTAAATTATAATATTCAATAAACACAAGCTTGTTTAAGATTTTAGCTTCTAAGCTGAAAGGATCAAAAATACTACCAGATATGCGTCACGATGGGTTAAAGGCCAGAAGAAAACGTGTGAGTGAAGGAATAAAACGCCATAGAGTAGTAAAGTAGAAGAAAGGGTACACTTAGGCCAAACGTAATTTTATATAGCATAAGGAAAAAACAAACGGGAGTATCAATTCAATATTTTTTATGAGTGAAGGTAGCTTTTCGAATACGTCGCAAAACTTAAAATAATATAATTTTTTGTGGCTATGCGCAGGTAGTTATAATTATTTCATTAAAATTTGTAATAATACATAAAATATACAGAAAAACATTGAGAATGCTGTGATACACTTTTCTCCTAGTATAGACATAAAATCCTTATGAAAGAATAAAGCTATGCTGAAAGGCTTGGAAAACTTAAGCTTGGAAAAGATAGAAATAAAAATAAAAAAACTACATAAGGTCGTAGTAAAAACGGATGACGAAGCTCGACCCATCTTCAATTTTATTGTTGCGTCACCATACACAACTATCTAACCTAACTTTCCCACCCGGCCTCGAAAATACTATGAAGATAGGATATGATTGGAAAACTAATTGGCTCTAGCCATGCAAATAGCGTAGCATAGCACAAGTAATTACATTTGGTCCCTACAATAGTACATTTATTGTTAACAGAAACAACCTATTTAATCAATATGGAATGTATGCATATTAGAAAAGATGAAATGCAAATACATTATTAAAGGACTCTTATTTTTCGAAAAACGAAAATGGTATCAGGCTTAAACATTTATAACTTATATTATATTCTATACAAACAAAAAAAAATTGAATACTAGAAATTACGACAATAAAATTTTGAGCTTTTATAAAAGTGAATGATCCATGTATTAAAAAGTTATTTTATAAATTAAAACGAAAAAAATTTTAAAAAAAATAAATTATAGAATAATTTATAGAATTATTCCCTTAAAGTAATTATTATTTATGATTCGGTAGAGTGTTCTTAATAATACACATAGCCTTCTATGAATTTTTAATTAAACAGGCTGATTGTCTTCAACTTATATTTAAGATTGCTCGAGTACACTGTTTTTTATACTCATTCAAAAAACGATTTTTTTTTAATTATTGGAAAGATTAAAAAAACATTTCAGGTGTTCTGAGAAAACTTAATATTTATATAAAAATCTTTTCCTTTAATTATTAATCATTAGATGTAAAATTAAAATTTTTTTTTAATTAGATGCAAAGCCGACACAATACCTAAGAAGTAAATAAACGCATAATTCATTACATTATTCACTTATAAGAAGCTTATGTATTTAATTACTTATTTTTTAATGTAAAACATTTTAAACGTCATTATTTGTAATAAAAATGTAAATTGTCAAATTTTTGTTTTTATAATCTATTTGCATAAGCTAAATTTTTAGACTATTAGCTACCCTTTAATAAGGCTTATAAGTAAGATATGAGTTTTTGATATTTTTGAAATTTTCTAATCTTACGAATATCCTTTTTCTATAGTAATAATGCAACTTAATAAATGTATAGTATGTAAAAAAATGAAATAGTTTGTATATTACTAAAAATAATGATTAGTTTTTTTATTCATTCATGCTGAAATAATTAATTAAAGATTTTTAATATTAAATGCCAATAAATTTATGCTGAAGAGTTAAAAAAACACTATTTTCAGAAAAACTGTGTAGTTATTTATAAGTTTTTACACACTGAAACTATTTTATAAATAAAAAGTTTCCCTAATTTCTCTTAATTTATTAGAGACCTAGCATAATTATGTCAACACCTTGATTAGTTAAATTTACAAATATTGCTTTCTATATATTTAACATTAAAGCTATTAATACTGATTAGTTTGTAATTAATTCCAAGTCTCAAGTACGATAACGTTGTTCATTATAACTAAAATCTGGTACAACGTTACAGGCATTGTTATCGCTATGGGGCATAGTGCCAAACTGCTGCAATCTTCATTCTATGGATAGATCTTAGCTTATGAGCTATTCAAGTAATAAGTACACCTTTTCATGAAACATGGTTACATATACTGTCACATACTGTATATCAATATAATTGCTAAAATATTTGTATCGTATTAAATTTTTTTCGAAACCGTAAACTATATATATATGTATAGATAAAACAAATGTATGTAACTTATAATGTACATGTGAATATTTATTTATTTGATGAAATTATTTAATTTCACCTACATACTTCTACGTTTTTTGATGCTTACATAAACATAATTACTTTCAAAAATCATTATAACTAATTTTGCTTAATAGCGATAAATATTGTAAGTGTAAAAAATTATTACCATCATCTGATTCAAAGACATCTATTATAAACAACAATTCAAATAATTTGCTTAATGACTACGCATATTTACGTGTAAACGGCTAATAGAATATAAAGTGCTAATTTCACTTTTGTCAGTTGCCAAAACTTGGTAGTAAATGAAAAATCAGGTTACGTAGAAAATATATTAATATTTTGGATCATAGACTTATCTATTTGTATAGCTGATAACTGCTCAAGTGAGTTAATATTCATCAAAATTTTAATTATAAAATTTTGCATCATATTTGGATCTTCATTTCCGTTGATATATTTGTAAAAAAATGTATATATTTGAATCTGATATAACCAACTTTGAATTATATATTTGAATTTGATACGGCATTTAAGCAAAAATGTAGATCTTTCGAAAAGCTTTCTAAATATAAGAGGTCATCTTGTTTTTATTTATATATATTCGAACAGTAGAACTTTTGATTGTTTTCTACAGTTTACTGATATGTGCCTGATAGCAAATTCAAGAAGGGTTAACAAAAGGAAGACTGATTAACTAGAAAAACGTCAGATAAAGCAGAAAAGAAAATCAGAAAAAAAGAATGACAGCATATGTAAAAAAGATTAGTTAATTAAAAAAATTGTTTTTCTTGATAATTAGTTGATAAATAAATAACGCTTAAAGCAATGTAGGGAAACAAAAGGAATGCCAAGCGGTTTATGAGACAACACAAGAGATCTTTTTCAGTGCCTCACATTTCACCGCATCAACAAATTATATGGCTCGTATTTTTCGAATTTCTGAATGATGCTTTTTATTTTCACAATATCCCAATATATTTTTGTAACGTTACATTAATACCGATCTATCTTTCAATGGAAAATTACATCACAATTCTTTTTCAAACTTTTTACTGGTGTCAGATAAAAACACTAAGAAATACAGAGTAGTAATATAAATACTTAAAATATGACTTTATACCGATCAAAATAAACAAAAAATCATATTTTATTAATAAAACTATCTTGCTTATATAATAATATAATAATAATTACAATAATACTATGCTTTATTTAATTGTTCTTAATATAAAGCATTAATTTTAAATTAAAGTAAGTACGAATTAAATTTACCTCAATTTTACACTTTTTATTAGTTGTAAGTAGTGAAAAATTAATTGTATTATTTTTACATTTATAGTGAATTTTAATCATTGTCCTTGTTATACCTGCATTTATAAAGAACTGAATTAATAACGCTAAAAGCAAGAAGATAAATTAAGTCGCTATTAAAGCTAAATACTATCAAGCTTTAATTTTTCTATTTTTTTTAATAATATATCTAATATATAATACTTTTCATTGAAAAAGCTTAATTTATGTGAGGATAAAACAAATTTTATATCATAAAGCTAATGTTTTTTGACCATATTGTTTTAGAAAAAAGCTTAATAATTATAGTAGACATTGAAAAAACTCTCATTCCTTAATGTGCAATTAAAAACTCATTCCTTTATAATTATATTATAATCTGGTATTATATAATTGACAATGATGAATAGATGTTAATCAGTCACTTAAATATTCATCGATGTATAGATTAGGTATTTTAATTACTTCAATAAGGTATCATCGTTAAAGCAGTTTAAGTATATCTGAGCTTAGAAACTATTACTAATAAAGTAATTTGAAATCGGTCAATTCTTCAACTTTTCGAAGTTAAAATTCAAATCTTTAGGCATGAATGAATCGGTTTATTTCGTGGTAAACTGAAGCGTTACAGTCGAGTTGTTACGTCTCGGTTCAAGTGTCGGCGCTAAAAGTGACATGTATATTTAATGCAACGCTCTTCTGGTACAAAAAAGTGGTAAGCTCCAAACTTTTACGATTGCATGACTTTAACTCCGCGACAACTATAATTTTTTATAAGAGCAACTCACGACAAACTTCACAATTCTTTTGATTTATTGAAAAAATCCGTATGAGTCGAGTGAGGCTCTTACCGCCAAACTATAGTGGCAGCAATGCTTTTGCCGAATTTATAAACCTTACTAGAATCTATCTATTATACTTTTTTTAATTTGTTTATATATATATAACTGTCATTTTTTATAATTAAATTTTGTTTATTTTTTTATATTTGAGTTAGCAAAAAAACATTTCATTAGCTAATGCTCATATTTAAGTGTACATAATTATTTACACGAACCCGAAACAAAAATTTTTAAACGGCAAGAAAATTTTTTTATTTAATAGTTATAACAAGTAATATATAATCACATAAGTAGAGTAAAATTTGAATTTGTGATGAATGTTAACACTATTTAATTTCAATTCTCGTGCCTTGAAAATGCTCCATGAATAATAAACAGAAAGAAATTATTCTGCAAAATTAATAAAGGCGAAACTCTAAGAACTGTTATAAAACTTAAATTCATGTATAAATATAAAATATAAGAAAAAAAAACGAAGTACGAATAAACAGATCATTACAATATATGACAAAAACTATATTTATAAAGATTAATTATAACCATAAAATGAATTTCTTTGCAATTCTCAGGATATATAGGTACATATAGTTAAATTAATTATACCTATTAGTACTTTCGAATTTAGCTTTTACATTATATTATATTCTATAATTTCTTAGTAATGTTTTTAAGACCATTTTTAACTTGAATTGCTGTAAGTGAAATACTTTTTAATTTGCAAATATGGAATTAAAAAATTACTTTATACGAATGATGGATTGTTGTTAGCCAAAAAAATTTAATAATATTTGTCTTTTTAAAGTAATATATTATCTGAAAATTATACTTTTTTCTCGAAAACAATTTTAACATCTTTAAAATATTATTAATAAAATCAACTCCGTAATTTGTTAATAATTTATTATTAATGTATATTATTTATTATTTAATACAAAAGTCATAATAAATTATAACTATATCAGCAATTAAAAAAATGTAATTTTAAAAGCTAATAAATAAAAATATAAAATACATATTAAATATATAAGAAACATATTTTTTAAAGAGACATTTATGTTTCCTTAGAGACATTTCTTTTACAATACTACAATTAGTCAAGATTGGATTTTAAATTACATTAAATTGTTCTAATAAAAATCTACCATTTTTCATTAGATGAAATATGACGTAAAATTTAAAAGTATTATCGTATCACGGATATGTTTTTTCATTAAATATTTACAATTATAATATTTTCATTACTGATACAACATGTATTAAATGATTTCATAACATAAAATTTTAAATTTGTTTTTGATTTCTTGTTTTAAATTGTTAAATTTACCAAAGAAGTAAAATTTTCTTTACTTCTTTCGTATAAAGTAAATTGAATAAAAATGGAGTAAATTGAAAGTAAATTAAAAATGTTAGTTATCTATATGAAAATTACCAGTACTGACGAAAAAAAATACATAACTTATAATATATTTTAAATCATATTTTAAAAATACTTCATAAGTGATATGAGTTATACATTACTAATATTATAAAAAATGAAGCAAGTTAATTAAAATCAAAATGAAATTTATGGGTGTTATAATAAGTTTCAGCTAATATTTAAGCTTTATAATATTATGTTTGATGCATGTAGAAATTTGCTACAGGAATGCAAGCTAAGCGATTTTTACATACATTTCAAGACCTATAATTTTCGTAATATGTAATATTAATATTAATAAAAATTAACTCAAAATTATTATTGGTACAAGAAATTTAAGAGGTTAAACACTTAAATCTTTTAAAAATCATTAAAATGACATAATATTAAAGATGACCAAAAATTAATGAATTTTGTTGTTACTAATTCCATATGCGCTAGTTTCAGGTGTTTACATATTTTATATATATATAACTTAAATTTAGTACTAGTAGTACACACAATTTTTGCAACGAATTTTTTTTACACTGGAATTTCATAAAAAAAATCGTCGATAAGATCCTTTGACCTCCTAGCGTAATTGACCCTTTAATATATATTTAGTCCTTTTTATATTTAGTCCTAATATATATTTAATCCTATTTAGTAACCTCAATACTATCGCATGTTCAAAACTAAATTTTCTGCGTCTTTGCTTGGACTGGGGAGTAAAAATATCGTGCTCACGAAGTCGCTATCTCCCCTTCGGCGTCTGCTGCACTTGGCTACTATGCAGTCGCAATCCTCCGCGACTCCGACCAGGTCGCTGATGACTTCGTCCCACTGGACTTCGCAGCTGTTCACCTCCGAGATGCTAGTGGTTCATTGGATCCGGGATCCCAGATTCGCACGCCTTTCTGCTTCGAGATCTTTTGCAAAAATTTCAGGATTTTATCTGAAATGTGAGGATTTCTTCCGTATCAGCGCAGTATCGAGACGACACCTCTTTAATTTTTCTAATTTGAGTTACTTTGAATTTTGCGAAATACCATATTTGCGATGGTTTGCGACTAATCCAAAACATCCCATACAAAAGACGCGTACGCCTTGGAAAATACAATTGTACAATAAGTAGATTCAAATTTTTTAATTTTTTCACATACGAACATTTATTGATTGAACAAATTTTGAATATTGCAACTTATAACTGAATAAATATACTTTAATAAATTTAATATATTTTGTTCACAGAGTATCAAAATACTGTTTATTAAAAACGCTTTTTTTATTATGTTTAGATGAAATGCTTTTTTCTACATCATTTGAATGAAATCTCGTTAAAAATTCTTTTATTAGGTGGGTATTAAGAAAGGTAGACTAGAGTTATTTTCCGTGTCTTGATTTTCATTTTATAAGAAATAACGACCGATTCAGGTAAGACGACTATTTGAAACAAGTAATTGTACCTTCTTTATTATGCTTTTAACATTCTATTATTAATAAAATACATTAACGACGTGAAATTATAGTTCCTTACACAAAATTATGTAAAATTCCAAATACAAACAAAAATAGTACCATATAACTATTAAAACCATCAATTGTACGAGTAATAGGCTAATCAAATTTTTCAATTCTAATATTTCATAATAAACACATTTTATATACAGTACTTCAAATATTTTTATTTACTTATAATAAATTCGTATATCGTCAATACGATCTTTTTAAAAAAAATTCCTAGCTGTGTATGACTTTATGTACACTTAAATAAAAATGTAAAATAAAAGCAAATAATTAAAGGAGTATAATAAGTATTTAACTTATACATTATATATTGATTTTTAATGCTTATTAGAACTGACCTTGCTTCATTAATCAGCTTTATTATTTTCTTATTGTTATTTTCTGTATTATGTTAATTTAATAATAATCTCTTTCAATGTACATTATATCTGTACGTTATTTTAATCTCTATCGTTTATACATATTTGAAAAATATATTATAATAATTAATTGTCGGAATTTAAAAAAAAATGCCTTATTATATATATATAAAATATATTTAATAAATTTTGACAATGAAATATTAATTATTTTTTATTTCACTAAAATTAATTTTTCATAGAGTACTGCAACTTTGAGAAGTTAAAATTATTTGTAAGAAAATTATTTGTAATTGACAAAACTTTTTATTGAAAAAATATTAAGAACTGTTTACTAATTCTTCTATTTCTGCGTATTAACAATATTTATGATATAATCTTCTAAAATGGTGTATTTCGAATTTTATTTAGAAGTAGAGATTGTAAAGCGAAATATATTTAACGGCAGTATTAAAAAACTCGATGAATATGAGAAACTAAATAAAATTAACTTTAATTTCTTAACAGATTTCTATACACATTAATTTAAAGTAATTAATTACTTAACAAAATAGTTACTATAAGAAAAATGTGAGAAATAAATAAATTGTCATAATGTAGAAAATTGTGTTTAACAGTTATATCAACGGCCATTTTATATTTTATATAAATATCAATTTCAGATAAAAATATACATTATGTCGTTTAATTACATGAAAGCAGATGTTTAATTTTAAATATGTATCAATGTTTGTAACTACGCGGTTCATATATTATATGAAATAGAATATGCAATACAATATAAACACCCACAACACACACACACATATGTAAATATTCATTTGTGTCTACTGTAGTTGTATTTATTATTTATAGTTATACATAATTGAGGGTTAATTATGCAATAATTACAAAATATTTATTATAAGCATAAATTTAAAAATAATTAGAGAAAAATTTATAACCTAATTAAAAATATTATATAAAACCCATAAATTATAATTAAAATTTAAAAATGCTATAGATAAATTTTCTCAATTTTTTGTTTTACTAATCATTATTTAATAATTTAATATGTATTTGACTAACGATCACATAAACAATATATTAAAAACTATTCATATTAAAAATTGCCGAAAAATAAAAAATGTTTACTTGCCATATACTCCATATAAAAGTATAAAAATCTTTGCTGAGTTGTGAGTTTGTTTATTTATACTTTTTATTTCCAATATACTTTTTAAAAATAAGATTTATACTGATTCTTTGATTATAAAAGTCCGATTGACAAATGCATACTGAAACATAGAATAAAATCTTACATTTGTAATCTATATACTATGAATATCAATATTGGTCTTTGCATTCAATTTATTAAATGCTTAATTTAATCAAATAAAAACTTTCTAATTTTATTAAAATAAATATTTTACGCAAAAATAAAATTTATTATTTATGCTATCATATTTAAAGTGGCTGTATAAATTAAATTTTTGTATACGTTTTAATATATATTATGTGTTACATTAATATTTAATTAATATGTACTTTAATTATGTATATAGTACGGAAGACTAAGATATTATATAATTTATTTTCGATATATTCAGCACGAACACTTGTTTTTTTATTTAATTAAATATGACTTGCAACTACAAAAATTAATTTTTTTATTTTCTTCAATTAATATTTAATATTATTTGAAAAATATATATCTTACTCTCCTTAAATACTATATTTATTGGGAATTAAGTTAATTTTATGGTTTACGTTGCGTAATGAAAATAAAGCTCTAATAATAAAATATATGTTACAAAAAATATGAGTTTTTTCTATTTCCTACATTGCATATAAAATCTAGAAGGGAAAGAAGAAAAAATGTACCGCTCCAGAAAAGCTTACGTAGCTATCATGCTTTCTTTACTTCTCCATTTTGCACAAAATGCACTTTGCTAATGGGAGACCTGACTTACTATCGATTTTTCTCTCTTCACGAATATGATAAGCATCTGGTTCGTGCTGCTTTGATGAAATAAATCTATAAGGCTAAATTTGACATTGTGACTGAAAAAATTTAGATCACTAATTGATACGATATTTTTTTTATAACACGTTTATAGTGCTTTTCGTAGTCATAATCCATGTATTATTTTCCAAATTTTAATTCACATGTGTTATGAAACTTCTATTGCTTAATATTCATGAAATTTTTATTTGTGAGTAATGTACTATGTTTTCATTACTAACTTATTTAGTATTTATACACAATGTTCATTAAATAAACGTCGTTATGCAACAACCACATACTATTGCATCCAGAAGAGTTATAGGTAAAAATTTTTTTTTTAATTTATATAATAAATGTGTCTAGGCCTAAACAATAAAAATTATTAGTAAAAAAATAAATATGTTTAAACAATGCTCATTAACATTTGTTTTTCGGCATATTTAATTACAAATTGCAATTTGTTAAATATAATCTTATAAAAATATCAATTAATTATTAAATATTCATTAAGGAAGAATCGGTTTAAATAAGGAGGCAAAATCAAGAAGAATAGGTAAAAGGTGAAAAAATGGATGTAGCGAAATGAGACAGGAGTGAATAAAAAAGTTGAGGAGGTTTGGGATTTTTAAAAAGGATACGATATAATAGATTTTATGGATACATGGTCAGAGGAAAAGATGTAAGGTTAAATGCGCGTCATAGGGGGGGCATGAGTTTGCTGGGATCGAGTTTAACGGTCCCAAGGTTAGCTGGAAGAAGGCAATAAAATAAAGGGAACGGATTATAATTGAAGGGAAAGAGTAGAAGGGAGAAATTAGAAAATAAAACCCAATTTAAAAATAAAATTAAACTTCTATCTGTTTTGGCGCGGGAGATGTTAGTTTATTACTCAATAACAAGAAACACAATAACAAAAAGTACAAAAACAGTAATAATAAATATGTATTAACAATAAAGTTTTAAAATTAAATAATTACGGTATTATAATTGAGTATGTTAAATTAACAGTAGAGTTGCTCATATCCGATATACAATAGAGTAAAAGAAAAGCATAATATGCCATAAAAAAAAATCGAATATAAACGTAGATTACTTAACTGCTCCTTTCCCCTGTGTCATGATTGCTTTGTGAAAGAAAAGAGACTAAAAATAAAGATATAGTAAATAATATAAATAATAAAAAAATATAAAAATTATTTTTTTGAAATTATAGATATAAATTAAAATCTAAGCTTGATATTCCAAAATTCGAGGGGTGAACAAGGCTGGTCACATGTTGATAGATTTAGAATGAAAACGGTATAGTGGAACTGAAATAAAGATAGGAGAATGGAGTGAATTTCATAAGGAATCGTTCGAAGGTAGAGAGGAGAGATTAGTACAGATAAATATAAAGGTAAAAAAACAAGTTTAGTAGAGAGGAAAAGGCTTACAGTAGACGATGTGGAGAGAATAATTTGAAAGCTAAAAGGTAAAAAGACAGAAAGTTTGGACATTAGGAAAATTAATTTTAGATGTTTGTGGTAAATGAGGCAAAGATAGCACTAGCCAGATTATTCCATGGAAAAAGGACAGATTTAAGAGAAAATGAAAAGGGAAGTGATTGTACCTATCTATAAAAAATGGGGGAAAGAGAGAATTGATAACTATTGACCAGTAGCTTTAATGTGCTCCACCTATAAATGGAATGTGTCACTGTTGAGACAGAACATGGAAAAAGAGATAGATGGAAAGTTATCGGAACGTCAGATAGGGTTTAGAAAACGAAGGGAAGGTTTGGACGCAGTATACGTGTTGAATTATGTGGTAGACTGGAATCTGAGTTTCAAGGGAAGAAATGATATGTAGTGAGCACCGTAAATGATTGAGAAACAATAGATTTATAAAGACTTCTATATCGTACATCCATTAATAGGGTTTATGAAATGTAGTACATCTCGTTTATAAAAGGGCTATTTATGCACAGGTACTATACCACTACTATGATCAAGAATATAAAAAAAGAATACAAGAGAATGTACAAGAAACCGAAAGGCTTTCGAATGTTCCGAAATGTTAGATACAAAATCCTCGTCAACTTATCCGCCGTGTTATCCAAAGTATCATGTAAGTGAAATAAAGAATTGATCAAAAAAGAAATTGATTTTCTTCATCTTAGAATTCTGTGCTAGAACTCCCATATCAGGTATTTGTTCGCTTCGTAGATTTAAACTAGGCCTTTGATAGTAGATAGGAAAATTTTGGAAATTTGTTGTGTAAATTGGAAATGAATTTGGAACTAAAGAATGCAATATAAGAAATAATTCTGGATAGATATGGAAACTCAGTTAGGTTTGCTCTATAAGCTCGCTGTTAATCAACGTGTAAATCGGGGATCTAGAAGAGGAGATGGTGAGGAAATAGGAAGGATATTGTCGACATTGCCTTATTAGGGTTCACGGTGGAGGAGCTGAAAGATATATTGACGAGGTTTGAAAGATACACTTAAAGAAGAAAATGAAAGCATAAGTGAATAAAGTAAAGATACTGTCTTTAAAGAGAGGCAGCAAGAGAAATGGAATATGATGTAAATCATATTCAATCAATAAAAAGAAGAAGTTAAATATTACAATGTAAAAGAAAACACATAAAGCACACATCGAAAAAGCGCAAAGCTAATGAAGAGTACTTACAGAATTCAAGAGAGGCTATTTAAAAATAGTAGAAATAAGAAAGAAGATATTCAAAGAATAATAGTGTAGTACTGAATGGAACAGAAGTATAAGGATAGTTAGGTACAGAAACTCAAAACGTATTAAAAAAAATACACTAGATGGTACCTAGGGTTAGAGAATGTAACGCCAACCTACATAGTAGTGGAGAGAACAAAAAAAGAGGATCTTAGTTTTAGGGCACTAGGAAGGGTGTTAATATATAAAGTCAGGACGCGACAAGGGAAAAGACTGGTTATACAAGTAATAGCAGAAAAGGGAAAGAAGGGGGGAAACTTAGAGAATTTTAAGTTATGATAATGTATGACAAAAGAGGAAGTTATGGAGGCGAGGAGAAAAAGAGCAGAGATTGAACTAAAGGGACATGGTGAAAGGGAGAAGAGAAAGGTTACGAAATAGTAAATATATTAGGTGGTACAAGGAAATAAAGATACATGAGGTACCAGAGTATTCAAAGGGACGAATAAAATGGAGCGACAGAAGGAGGATTGCAAGGTTAATATGTGAAAAAAATTTGAGGGAAAAAATACTGGAAAACAGAAAAAAGCAAAAGGTGCCGAATATCTGGAAAGGAGCTGGAATCATAGAAGCATCTATGGGATAAGCATTAGAAATGTGCAAGATTTAAAGGACATTTTTTATTGAAAAGAATTGGGACTTTAGCTGGTAAATAGATAGAATAAGATGTATACAAGATAGAAGATGTTAATAGGAGAAAACAATGTTAAGTATTATATATTTTTTTTGTGTGCTTCTATCGGAGCACGACCTTCACTTTTATAAAATAAATGCAACGTAAAAATAGTTCTTACAAAGCAATTAATCATATTACATTGGGTAGCATCTTGCGAAATAAAAACGCTCAATAGTATAATTAATACTAAAGCAATAATCCATGGAAAACAAACTTCTTTTATTTAGATCGTAAATTACTAAATTTTTTTATGTGCCTTGCAAGCATTGACACAGTTTGAATACGACTCTCAAAACTTATTTGTAACAATAAGCTATTTAGAAAATATATTCCTATTAAAAAAAGAATAAAAGGGGGAAGAATCTACGTGAAATTAATACACTCTATTTTTTAATTAAAGCTATCGTTGAACCAACACTTTTTATCAATCATAAAATAAAAATGATTTTTAATCTATTCTTGTGTGTTTTTTTTTACTAATGACATCTCAATTTCCAAATCGTAAAAGACTACAGAAAGGGATGACCTTTTTTACGTTTAAACAGTCGATTTATTTGTACCGTTCAGAGTTCGGTCCGAATCAACTTCTATCATCTTTTAAATTTCGTCAAGTTTCTCAGTTTTACAAGAATCAAGTTCAAAATAAAATTTAATCGTTTTAAAAGTTATATTTGAGGATTTTCCAAAATCTGGTCACTAGTCAACAGGTATGAATTATTTCAACAATATTTCGATATAACTAAACTTACTAATTTTGTATTTCTTAATTGTTATACAGAAAATTATTTGGTGAATTGTAAAATAGTTTAACATTACCCAATGTTTAACAATTTTTAAATTAATATTTTTAATTATTATTTTGTTAAATCGATGTAATTAATATGTGAAATCAAATATTATAATTAATCTTGTTGTCTGAATTTCGTCTTTACATGTTCAAGTTCAGCGTTAAAATTTTTAAGTGTATATAGAATAAATTTTAATTTCTTTCGATTAATAAATAAATTTTAATAAAATTAATTATCAAAATAATATTCGTTCTACTCATTATTCAAGCTGGTCTAAGTCTATTGATATTGCGATTAAGTGCGGACGTAACAGGTGATATTAGAGTAGCTTTAATCGTTTTATGTAAAATGCTATAAATTCATGGATATAAATTTAAGAGAGGTGTATATATATGATGAGGAGTACTTCCACCTACGGTGTAGAAAAGGGATTTGCTGGAACTGGTTCAACAATCCCGAGGTTCGGCTAGTGAAGGGGATACGCAAAGATTAATAAATAATAAAAAACATAACTGAATTTTAATTTTTCCACCTTTGTGTCGACGCGGGATAGGGGAAAATTATTTATTCCTTAAAATAATAAACGAAAAGAAATTAATAAACACTTATAATGACAAAAGTTTTCAAATTATACAAGAATCAATTTTTATAAATTACTTTAAAATTGTACGACGGATTTTGTTTTTACATTTGATTTGTTTCCACATAAGGCTAAGACGGTTTCATACGATTAGTGGCGTGGGAAGGAGATAGAGGGGCAATGTGAAAATTAGCCTTGGTATCAGCTAATGGGAATATGTAAATGATGCAATATTATCAGGGTCTTCGCTAGATCGCGAACGTAAAAAAAGGAATGCATGGCGGGATCCCTTTTCGCGGATTCCCTTCGCTGTGTCACGTTCCTCTGCTCCGGGTGCTGAAACAATATATTAAAATGCAAAAGGAGACGAAATAAATTAAAATTAATCCACTAGCAGGAGAGAGGCTAGACGGGACGGGCAAGGCATGTCACATGTATAAAATGTAATCACTCTGAAACCGCAAGGTAAGAAAAAATGTTTTAAACAAGTAGTCATCAACGAAAAAATTTTAAAATTCATTTATTTTAAATTAAATATTAAGTATTGATAATTAAATTATTAAGTCGCAAATTTACAAATACAAATTTTAAATTAAAAAGTGTAAGAAATAAGATATTGATGATTGTATTATTTATCAAAGTTCAGTATTATTTACGTAAAAGTATTATATTACTAATATTAAGTTCTTGTTTTTTATGTATTTATAAAACAAATTTTTATTAGACTTATGTCCGTGCATAGTAGAGCTGGGTAGAAGACGTACTGTTACCATTGTACCATTACCCTACGTGAAGCGGGTAAATCTCCGACTCCCGTTAGAGAGTCAACGCAAGACGAAGGATCCGTAAGAGAGCATAAAAGTGGGAAACTGATCCCTCCCTCCTATCTTGGAAAAGTTAGAATCTTTTTGGTATCCGTGAAACCCGGATGTAGTTAAGTTTCTTGTGACGCACGGATTTTGCGACGAGTTTCGGAAAAAAAATTTTACCCTATTTGAACGTGCGATTCGTGTTTTAAGTTTGGTGAAAAAGGAGATCTTTCTTATAGTATAGCCCTGTCTCGCCTTTGCAGGATTCAGAGCACGTTGACCAAACCAGCCAACTCGCGGAATCTCTCTTTATTCGCGACTCCAAAGTAACGAAGGAGACGACACCACAGATCGCCGATTTTATAAATCAACCTGGGTATATAGTTGATGACTTTTTTGGATCGTTTTTTGGTATCTTCGAGGCGATCGTAATTTAAATTCTAAAATAAATTTCTTATATTATGGATGAGCCTTATAAATTCTTCTTCTCCTGTTTTAATTCTTTCTATTTAATAATAAATGTTTTTTAATTGATTGATTAATAAAGCTTTCTCAAATTAGTTATAGTAATATTACTAAAATCAGAACCTCTCATTCGATCATATACAAATCTAAGACCAACAATATTATGACTTTAGTGGAACCTAACTCCGTTACCTAAAATAACGATACGGATGATTTTGCCTAATAATAACATGAGATTTGGCAATCGAGGAGGGCCAAGATAAAAGTCGTTAATTATCAGGTCTCAAAAATCATTCTAGTCAACCTAGAGGAAGGGAACATTGTCCGATAAGTTGAAGTCAATTTGTTAATCAACCAGCGACTCGCAATAGCAACTTTGTACTAAATTCTGATACCCTCCTCCCAAGTATTATAGTTAATTTTCATATAATCCGATTGTCCCTTATTTATTAATTATAATTGATTATTATATTTATCTATTATTTAGTCTTAGAGTTTAATTTTTCTTTAACTTTTATATCATCTTACTAGTATACTTGATATAATTGTATTTTTGACTTTAAGGGGAATCGCGCTGCGATTAAGGTATGAAGCGCGTGCCGACGGGAGAAGAAAGGGGTGTCAACTCTTACTTGTCCAGTATTGTCACAATTGATTGGCCATGGGGTCGGTCAGTTTGTGGATTGGTCATATCTGAGCACTTGACATAGTTGGGCCCAACGATCGGGGCCCCAAGCATCATTTAACGAAGCTTTAAGCAGGAAATTCAAACCAGTAGGATTTGGTACGTGGCTTGCTGCTACACTACTAGGGACGCAACGCGTCGATCATCTAGTGCAGGGAAAGCCGGAGAAGAGAGATCCATCTAAGTCCACTAGTTATACGAGAACTTTACACGTTAAAATCACTGCCTCATTAATTTCTGTGTTCGTATTTCTACTTGGTTATCCACGACATTTGTAAACTATACCGTCGATTAGTTTTCGCCAAAATCTTCCCTCTGCTGCAGTATAAAATCAAACTGTTTACGTGAATAATGGCTATAGATTAAAATTAATTAGATGGTAAAGCAAATCCAATATTACCGGCTCGATTATCCAGTAGTTTATCACACTAAATTTGTGTTGTACTTTTTTGCGAATGATAAGATGACATAATTTAAACAAATACATATTTTTTTAATAATGCCTACAAATCTAGCTCTAGTTTTTAAAAATATAATTTTTCTGTTTATTAGTATTAATAATTCTACTGCATTCTATTCAATTCTCCTAAGATTACCTTTAGTTATCATATAACAGATATGATAAATAAATATTCGTTTGAATTATGTATAAGAATCGGAGTCAACCAAACATTTATTTTATCTGTAGATTTCGTGTTTTATCCCTTCAAGATTCTGGTCCGTCATGGAGCTCTTTTGCCAGGGAATATCCGCTAAATAAATTTCCTCTCCTGTCGTAAAATTTCCGACTTTATTACTATTACATACTTCGAGAAGCTCTAATGTTTACATTTCGAAAGATTAAAAAAAAAAGTTAAAAATATTTTCTTGATAATATACAATTTAAAGTTCTGATATTTATACTGTGTCGCAAAACTTAGAATCATGGTTTATCAAAAAATTAATTTCTATCCTTTTTAAAGTTTCCATAAGCTACTGTATCCTTTGATAAGTTATTTAAAAATTGATCTTTAGTATAGGATCAATCGTTTTCTACTATGAAATTCTGAAATGTCATGAAAATATGGAATAAATATAATGTACAAATAAAGTTTTATATAATCACAATAAATAATTTTTATTGTCGTATTAAAAAACTTATTGTATGCTAAAAGCATTGTTTTAATAGTTTTTTTATAAAAAACCTTGCATTAATGAACATCTTGTACACATTGTATAATACCGCCGTTTATGTCGATAGATAATTTATATGCATCTTATTGGATAAATAATTAATTATTACAGATAACAAAGAACAGAATAAAAAGCAGAGCTTGTGTAGTAGTAAAATGTTTCAGAAACTGGATAGTCTTTCCATGTGTAAAACTAATATCTTATCAATAGAAAAATATCTGCAAAATTACCTTTAAAATTATAAATCAGTTACACCGGATTTGTTTCGTCCCGTTTTGACTAATTTGTAAAAATAATCAAAAAATACTTTTTAAACGTATAATTTTTTTATAACTACTCAACTATTATAATATTAAATGTGTGAAAATACTTTAATAATTCAAAAAACTGTTTTGAGCAATTTGATTATTAGATTAAATTTTGTTTAATCGATAATTAAGTACTTAGTGTGTAAAAAAATAAAGAAAATTTAGCCTACATTTAATGCATAATTATATATATGTAAACTGACTTATCAATATAAACTTAAAATTGTATGAAATATATTTTAATTGAATATTTTATACTAATTACTGCATTGAATATATTATAATTATGAAATAAACGGAATTAAACCTCTTTTAAAGAAAACGTTGTTACTATAAATTATCAAATTTCATATTCAGTGAAATTTTTACTTTACTGTAATTAAATTTCTCAAGTTATAAATATGATAATGAAATATAGTCTTCCAGATTCAACGTAGATTTTTATGTATTTCAATGACTTTTGCATTACGATATTACTAATACTTGGATTCATTAATTCACTCAATTCATCTCAATTTGAAAAAATTTCAAATTCAGATTCTCAACTCGATTTTAAATTCTTTGCTCATTAATAAAGTTTTTCGTAAATAAATTTATTTTACAAATAAAATAATAGTTTGTTAAGTTACTGTAAAGTAACAGTCTGTAAGTGCGAATTAACCGGAATACGAATATCTATTTTTAGTTTCCCCTTAATTTGAATATTAATTTCTAATTTTTCATTATTTTGGATGAAATTTTTTTTTCCTTCTATTAGTTTAATCTTATTTATTAATAACAACTTAAAATTCAATGTGCAAAAATACACTTGTCTTTTATATTGTAAACATGTTTATTTTTGCATATTGTACCAAGATAGATAAGTTTAAATAAAAAAAACCTGTACAAATAACTGCGTCGTTATTGTAATTTTCTTTGAACACAAACGATAAAAAGAATTCTTATTGATAAAAGATAAGATAAGTTGTTAATTCAATAAATTAATAATGAAAATTTTGATTTTAAAGTAAGATGATCTGTAATACAAATTTGTCTTTTATATAAAAAATTACTAAATACATAACGTGTTTAAATAAGTTTTTACGTTTTGACACTGCTTCAACATTTTAAAATACAAACTAAAAGCTTTGAAATCTATAAAGTAATATTAATTATTATTTAATGTTATTAAATAATAATTATTAATAACATAATATTATTATATGTTATAATATAATGTTATTATTAATATAAGTTTGCAACTGTTTTTTCTCAGTGAAAAATATTATAATGAGCAAAAAATGTTTTTTTTTAATATAAATTCATTATGTTTTTATCATTCTTATTCAGTCAGCCAAGTACATATCACTTTTTATATTTAATTAAGTAAAATAATAATAATAGTAATCGGAAGATAATTGTGATTGATTTGAGTAAGAGCTTTATGGTTGTAGAACAGTTTATATTTTATAGTAGTTAATATTAAAAGTTTATATTTCAGTGAAAGGAATTGGTGGCGTGGTTTAATTTTGAGGATACTGGTGTAACGCGGGTGCTTTCACCTGCGGAACAGAAAGGGGTTTTTCCAGGATTAGCTCCAAGGTTGGGTTGGAAGAAGGCCAAATAGGTGATAGAAGCGTGTATCGAAGGAATGAATCTGATGACGGGTCAGGTTTTTGAGGTTTCCCTCATTGCTTCTATTACTCTCTGCTCCGAGTGCTTAAAAATACAAAAATGATTTTTAAATTGTAAGGGATTATCGCATAACGAAAAAAAAGTCACTCGGGTTTGTAGGGATGAGCTTCACTAACCATAAAGGAATTAAATGAAAGAAGGGAGTCAGAATAAATACAACTAATAAAGTAAAAATTAGAGAGAAAATAAAGAATAAAAAACAGATTGCTTTAAGGAGGAGTTAAACAAAAAGGAAAGAGGCCGCTTGAGTACAGATATCAGTAACATTTAGGAAATAAAAGTAGATGTAAAGGAGAAAATTAAGAGAAGAATAAAGGCAAAGGCAGGAAAGGTGAGAATCAATGCTGCACAATTTCGGAATAAAATAAATGGAAAAGGATAGTGAGGGTTTGAGAGAGTATTTGAAAAAATTAATGAGAAAGCAGATGAAAAATATAAGAGAAATTGAATAAAAGAAGGAAAAAGAATGACTAAAGAAAAAAGTCAACGTGTTAGAAAATAAGATCGAATGGAATGACAGAACAGGAGAAAGAGTAGCATTATTGTTAAGGGAGAAAAATAAAGAAGTGATGATAGGAATTCTGTTACAAACATTGAAGGATTGTGTAAAAATTGTTAAAGGAATTAGTAAAGACCGAGGACGCATTTATGATAACAGCAGGTAAGGGGAAGGGATATTTTGCAGCAAAAATAAAAAATTACTCAGGGTTTGGAAATTTTAAAATATATGTGAATGGTATTTGAAAAACTTGGGAAGATAAGGAGTAGGACTATAGGGAAAGGAGTAAAATTCAGAAAGATAAGGAAAGGAGAGATATAATGAATATGGTGAAATGAAATAAGAATCGATCCGGAATGATAAATAAGGAGTTTTGAGATTTTTAAAATGAATGCGATATAATCGGATTAACGAATGGTCAGAGAAAAAGGATTATGTAAGATTAAAAAGGTATTTACCAACAGAGTTCGATCGGAGATGTAATTTTGCAGTAAGAGAATGTAAGAAAGGAAGGCCAAAAGGAGGAATTCTGACGAACATAAGAAAGGGGTTAAAAGAGTAAAATCCATCGAATAAGTTGGTTAGCTCTTCCACCTTTCTCTTTGGTATAACTGATATTTTTCCATTGCGTATCCTTTATAGCTCTATAACGGAATCATTGCGTCTCTGCACCGTGTTTCCTGGCATATTTTTTAAGTGATATCTATCTCATTCTATCCAGTCTCTCTATCTCCATATACAACGTACTTCTCTCCGGCCCAAAACCCGTTTAGCTTGGTAGCTTCTGCTGAAATTTCTATGCATATATCTCTAATTTCTGTTGGAAAGCTTCGTAAGGAGCTTGTTCGTTATTCATGCACATATTTATATTGTCTTTGCACTACAAGTTTCTCACCAAACTTGGCGGATTTTTCTTGGATACCCCGACTAAGTATATTATCAGGGCATGGTCAGATATTCATGGCTCGCTTCAAACCATCTAATCTGTGCCAACAAGGTACAGTTTATTCAAAAGTTGTGAATCTCTAGCATTTGTAGTCGTGCTCCCCCACACCCTATGTTATAAATTTACGTAGCAGCCAGATATTACTGGTAAATTATTGCTTCTGATCAACTTCATTAATCCCCGGACCTCCAGAGTAGGATTATCCTTTTGATAAATCCTGCTTGTTCCTGTGCACTCCTCTTCGCCGAGTGGAATATATGTGGTAAGCAACAGAATGTGGACAAAAATTTAAAATCACTCCGAGCGGAGGGTCATGGGTTACGATGGAAAACCGAGAAACAGCATTCCACCTCTTCTCGCTAGTGTCTTTAAATAGGTTAACCCACCAATGAGTACTACCCCTGTATGTACCAAGTTGCAGTGGCATTATGCAATATCGCAGAGGCGTCTTTGCTATGATGTAAGTTGATCTGCGATATTTAGAGACAAAGAGCCATTTTTTGTTATCCATCGCCTTTCCTTTTGTTTCATTATTACACCCCCTCCCCAAGGTTCCTTAAAACCCTTGCACAATACCTTGAGGTATGTCCTCGTGAACATAATATGAGGCTTGTCGTAGAGTGCCGCCAAAATCCTAGCGTGCGACTCAGAGATGGTTAGCACTAAGAGACTTTGGTCTCATACGCTTTCTTATGTCTCGTTGCCTTCCCGGGCCTTTACTATTCTCTAGGTGCTAGTCTTCACGGTAGGATTCTACTTCTCCAGAAGCTCGAAAATTATCGCTAGCTGCCCTGACAAGCTTGGGACCATCGCGATAACTTTTACCCTGACCTGGAGAAATTATACACTACCCACTCTTACCATAGAGTCCATCCGGGGTACGCTAAAGGTTGGCGCTGTCTTCAGTACCCAATCATTCGTTGACTCGTAGCAGGGCACCATGATAATAGCTCCGTCCCTGCAGCACCTCGCGTCGAATCAGGGCCATTGATTATTTGTCTCGCCGAGCAAGGTCTCCCATGCTGTCGCCCGAAACTGTTGGAATGTTTCTTACCTAATGATGCAGTTAAAGGGTACAGTATTCCTATGACGACTAACGTTAAGGGGTTGAGCCGGTCCGCGTCAGAACCAGCCCCAAAATGCACCTGTCCCGCCTTGTTAGGATCGGACTGATGTGGAACGTCCTCTGCCCCCGTCGGTTCTCTCGGCCTCTTTGTACTCTGCGAGTCAAAAGGTGGGGTTCTATAGCGAGAGCGCCACTTTTCACTCGCAGAAGCCACAGGAGCATAGCTGGCCTACAAAGCTTTACGCCTTCCTCCGTACCCGGAGCACCACCTGTTACCGCGTACACCTTTCCTTCCTCCTATTTTTAAATTAGGGTTCATTATTGTTCCCACGAAAAGCTAGAAAATTATATTGTATGCTACTACAAAGCTCCAAATGTGCTGGTAAGGCTGAGTACTCGCCAAATTTTTTTGAGATATCGTTTGAAACATCAGTACCTTGTGGTTAATCAGCCTCTTGGTCACGGTTAAGCACACCGTGGGCTTACGAGTGCAGTTGTTATGTCGCTCCGAGCAGTGAAGGTACGCGCAGTGGCCGTTACCACCACTATCGGAGCCTTCCTTGTGCAGTTCGCCTGCGGCGCGCTGCCAATTTCATCAATTGACCATGCCATCCTATAATTTTGGTTCGCGCAATCAGAAAATGATGTTAAGGTGCGTGGACATCGTCCTCGAGTTAAAATTCTCTACAATACAAAAGAGTGTTTTTAGAATTATTAAAATTTTTAAACAAAGATTTTTAAACTGGCACTGTTAATTTATTCCACTCAGATACTCATATGTGCATTATACATTTTTATCTTGAATGATAATATCAACTAAGTAAAATCATATACATTTGCTAGCGTTAACTTTGTTCATTTTTTTTTCATTTTATTGTACACAAAAAAATTATTATATGTAACATTAATTGATTTGTAATAAATGATTACAATTGATAAACAAATTAATTGCTAAGTTTATAAATATAACTGAAAATAAAAGTTATGGTAAAGAAGAAATACTGTAATAAAAAAGACCTTCCAACTTTTACATCTAGAAAATAATATAAATAATATAAATTCATTTATACAAAAAGATCACAACACCTTAAAAAATTGAATTTCAGTAAATATCTACATTATTTAATAAAATAGTAGCAACTAATAAAATAAAGAAATGTCCATACACATAATTTTCTTTTTACAAAATAATTATATGTTTTATCAACATTTTTTTCAATTAAAATAAATGTTACAATATAAAAATAACAATTGCAAATATTGAAAATTGAATACTCACATAGTGAATTATAATGATTTCAATTATATCTGCATAGGAAATATAATCCGATCGATTGACTTGATTTTCAATGATAGTAATTTACGCAATTTAGTGAGCTTTTTATATTAGAATGTGAATGAATTTTATATAATATAGAATAAAAAAGTGTTTAACTAATTACTAATAAATTACTCATATCTAAAAATTGAATATTTTCGATTAAATTTACTTAAACTTAACCATTTAAAGTAAAAATTCAATAAAAATATGTTAAAATAACTTCAAGAAAACTTATTATTTCATATAATGATATTCTGGAAAATATGTAGGAAAGAAACTTAAATTTCAGAAGCTTTGATTGTATTTTTCATGCTCAAAATATTTGAGTAAACTTTTCACTTTTGAAAAATTAAATAATACTTTATAAAGTTACGGGGTAAAAATGCATGTCACTTTCTTTACTTTGTATTACTTGTAGATTTGAATTTTAAATAAAATAAGTTTCATTTAATTTTATTTTCATTTTCATTTCAGTTTTTTTATTTTACTTAATTTTATTTTCATTTCAGTTTGTTTATGAAAATGTAGATAATAAACTTTGAAAATGAACATGAGTTACTCGGTAACTGACAGTAAATTTTTGGTACACTGCGAGTCACTGCAAAAGGGAAAAAATACATCTGTGCAACATAATACCAAACTTTTATAAAATCAAACGGTTGGTCTTTATAAAAGACCACGTGTTTCATATATTCAGAGTTGGTTCTTTATTGTTGCTTTATAATTCAGACCTTTCATTTTCATTCATTGTTGTTCGCTCGTAATTTTTTTTAAAGAAAATCTAGAGTAAAATTTTAATGAAAAATTACATTACTAAATATGAATTTTAATATACCATTAAAAGAAGTATCTTCTACCAGAAAATGCAGGATTGTATATTGGACAAATCGTACGCTTCATTAACCGAACTCCTAGCATCCAAATTATTGCGTGTTTATTGTTATCCTTCTATCCGCAGCGTTTTCCACGTATTTGTATTGAACATATATGTGTCAATGATAATTTGAAAATATACGAATGAAGTGTCCTTGCATATCATTGAAGTAATACGTACATGTCTGTCTATGCATTGAAAAATTATTTTAAAAATACTTATCTAAATTTTTAACTTTTACATTTTAGGATATATATTTCAGAATCCCGCGCTTGATTTAAAATTTCAATTGCGTAAATTTAGAAAGTTGTTAAAAAAATAATTTTTTTTCTATAATATTAATTTAAGATTGTTTTAAGATAATAACCGTATTGTAAATTATTTAATATTTTTCTTCTGATAAGTTAATTTTAATAATATCGAAATTGCATATTATTCATTGAGATTTCCAGCCAAATTATTTAAAATTAGAGTCAAGTTTTAATAAATAAAGTGTGACTATAATAATCTAATATTATTCATTATATAAGTTTATTAATATAGTGAGTAAAATTTTAAAACGTAAAAAATAATGCGTACATTAGTTATGCTGATGAGATTTCAAAATTCTCACTAGTCGATATCATGCCAACGGTCAATATTTAACGACATTCCATAATAGGATTATCATATTTAATAGCAACGCGTGTATATAGTCCACTAGGGTCGCATAAAAAGTTTTCGTTTAAAAGCTTAAAGTTGGAGTTTACCGCATGCTTATTCCTCAGATGACTTTTAAAGGGTTGTGGAGAAAATAAAAATACAGAGAAACAAGTTACTAGTCGCTCAAAATACGTATTATATTTTGAAAAAAAGCCTCGGTCGATCCAAGACGCAGACTTTATGAGAACAATAACGCAAATATCTGGATGATATTATCTAATCAGACTATTATGTAGGCGGAACTATCATAAAACAGAAGAACCCCAACTCCAGACATTCTCGATGATGGGACGTAGAGAATTATTTGAAAATCGTGGTGCGCAATGGAGACGCATTCGGTAAGGGAAGACTACCAGAATTTGAATACTCGAGCAGACGAAGGGAATAAAGCAAATTGAAAAGATGTTACTGTCACACTCATGGCCATTGCAGCTCAATGCATTCAGAAGCAGTCCCGGGCTCAACTTCTGTACAGTCTGTCTCTGTATGCGCATCGCCTTGAAAAGTGACACTGGGAGTTGAAAGCGGTGGCCGCGGTTGTGGGAAGGGGCTTGTGGAGGGTTGCTATCGTCGAGGCGCAACGTCCCTGCCTCAGTGGCTGCTCCAACGCAGAGCCGCGAGCGTCGAGACATAGGACGTTTCCCGCTGTGCTCGCTCTCACACTGGTGGAAGGTGCGCGGAAAACGCATAAACAGATAAAAGAGAGAGAGAGAGAGAGAGAGAGAAAGAGAGAGAGAGAGTGTGAGAGAGAGAGAGAGAGAGTGAGCGAGAGGGTGAAAGGTAGCTGGTGCCAGCGGGACATTTATGACGAGGATGATTCGTGATGCGATACTCAGACTGTGGCTTAAGCCGAGATCAGGGATGCGGAACCGGTAAGAGCCACGCGGATGCCCTTTCGAATAAAATCGTCACATTGGGAATTTTATCCTCTATAACTTATTAATTCTTCGAAATATGAGCCCCATTTGTTTGTGGGGTAATTAATAATCAAACTTTCGCTACTTGCAGTAGATTACGGCATGAGTAAGATTGGAATGTGGATCTTATTAGTGGATAGATTATGTGTCGTTATAATATGACATTTTAGGGTCATGGCATGTATTATAGCACTGAAGACTTTCAATCAATCTGTTTACTGATAATATTTCTCGTTTTCAATATACGCGCCCTAAAGGATTTTGCTAGAAAAATAATCGAGACAGTGAGTTAGCTTATGATTATTTTCAATTTCAAAGTGAAAGTTGTTGCTTATTTAGCAAAGCTAATCCTTTAAAATTTTATTCCAGCGTTGCTAAAACTTCAAACTATTTAAAATTTACTATTTAACATTTCTCTGTTATAGTATCTCTGCATACATAATATAATTTGTTTGTAGAAATTTACTATTAAATTTTAACAGAAATTTATAAAAATTTATAGATTTAATACTTTAAATTTTATAAGAACTTTAAAGATATAATTTAATTAAAATTATATTTTAAAAACAGAATTACTGTAACTTTATATTATTTATATTTAAATGATTCATTTTTTATCTTTAATATAACTATAACGTCTCTATTTAAACTGTTCTGAATCACAAAATCTCTACTGATCTCATTTTTGATGCAAT
This sequence comes from Kradibia gibbosae, assembly GCA_018907135.1. NCBI lineage: Eukaryota > Metazoa > Arthropoda > Insecta > Hymenoptera > Agaonidae > Kradibia > Kradibia gibbosae. The sequence goes on along the minus strand of JACCHX010000008.1, from coordinate 3,349,483 downwards.
ATTAAGTAACTATAATATATAATATATAATTATAATATACGCTTATTTACTATTCCTAGACATTATTTTTTGCTTATGAGAAGAAATAAATTGTTACGTATACCATATAACCAAAGCATAAAAGTGCTTTTAGCTATTCATGATACATATATGACATATCATTTACATAATTATTTCATATATTCTTTTATTACATTGTATAAGAATCTGATAATAATAATATTATAAGTTGAATACAGTATGAAAACGAAATGAATATTATTACATCAAAAGTGAATTAAACGATTCTACTATCTAATTTCAATAAAAATCAAATTTTAAATTATGCTTGTAAGTGATTTAATTTTAGAGTATTTTAAAAATTAGGAATATTTTATAATCGAGTTTCGTACTATTTAATACTTTATTAACTACTACAGCATTGTGTATGTAAAAATCTTCAATTACCTCCTAAACAAAATTTGTTAATCAAATTCACTAGAATGATTAAGGATTTTGCGAAAATTATAATTTTTAAACTAAAAAAAATTTTCTTAAAAAACTTTATATAAATAACAAGGATTTTATATATATAATTAATGAATAATTTTAATTTTTTAATTTAGCTTACACTTCCTAAGCAATGTTTTGTCAAAGCTTACTTTTGACATACTATTTTCAGTAATTTATTTAATTTAAAAAATTTCATTATATTTATGTATAATAATTATTCAGATAGAGAAATATTAGCAAAACTTTTATTGTGTTGATTGAAAACAAACTTATTTTAATTTTTTGATGTATGATGTCAAATTTAATTTTATATTATTAATTACATTAAAATTATACATTAAATATTAGGACATAAAATTTTTTAAAATTCAAACATAGGTTTTATTACTTACACATTAAAAGCCTAAACAAGTGTAGATGATGACGATCAAACATGTTCTTTTGAAAATTAATATTTTCAATATAAATAGGTTTTTTCGAGTGATTTGAAAAAATTGGTAATTAAAATTATTGTTATATACATATATATTTAAAATTCTAATATAAAAAATTAATTTAATGATGATAAACAATAAATAATTCTATTAACATTTTATATATTTTTATTTTTTATCATTTTTGTTAATATTCTGTGAGATAGAATTTAATAGATAATCTATTTTAATAAATTTTAACAATTTGTGATTCGAAATAATCTGAATTTCAAATACATATTAAGGGGATATTTGTAACAGATATATGATATGATAAAAGTAAAAATAATAATTATTCAGAGATTAATATTAACAATAACATGCAATGGCTAATTTAATGATTAAATTGTAGAGAAAGACAGAAAACTCAATCTTTGTATCCTTAATTAACATGAAAAATATTTAAGTTCCAGAACTTATAAAATTAATTTCTTTTTAGATATTTTATAATTATAAAACTACGTTATATAGAATTGACTAAAAAAATAATTTTATATTTAAATTATTCTTTTTCTCTATACTAAATTAAAAAAATCTAACTTATAAGGCTGTCATGAAATTTGAATAAAATAATGAATGTAACATTTTTTAAAAATATGAAGTTTGCTGTATTTTTGTAAATTTTAGGTTTATATAATAAGTAGATTTTTAAAATTCAATAATGAAACAACTATTTCATTGTAACTTAATAAATTTTATTTAATGGAATTTTTCTGAACATTACTATTAATTTTAAGAAACCTTTATTATATTAACGACTATTAATTTAACAATTATTAATTTAAATTTAAACAGGAGGATGCTTAAATTATTTAAATACATTCAGTCACGTATTTTACACAAGGTTCCCTTCAAAGCTTAATATGTTTTAAACTCTTTGATATGCATATAAGTATTACTTTTTGTCTTTTTTACAAATAATTTTCGTTAAGCAAGTTATTTTCTTTCATGATTATGTTTTAGTATAGATTTTTTCTAACTATCAATACGTATAATACCTTGCGATCCTTACTTTAATATTTGAATTTTTTTAAACATAACAGTAACATTTATAGTTCATCTACTGTACCAGTTTGTTTTTCCATATAAAATAAAATATAATAATAATTTATAAATTATAGAGAGTAGTTATAGAGTTATAGTTCTATAAAATTTGAAAAGTTTGTATTGTTATTGCAATATGAAAATTTAAAAGACAACAATTCTAATAACAAATAATCTTAATTTATAAAATTATTCAAATTTAAGAATATAAATGAAAATATTTTTTAATATTACACAAGTCAAATTAAAACATTTTAGATTAAAAACAATCTGAATTTCAAACAAGTATCATAAATTTCCCATATACCGATAACTTTTTTTTTAATTTTTATACATATTATATTATTCTTATTATTTATATTTAATAGAATTATAAATTAAATTATAATCTCAATACTAAACACTTTATTTTTGACGAATTATTAGATTGAATAATTTATTATAGCTGAACTGACTAATCGACTGTGTGACTGAATGTGACTGCAATATATAGAATAAGGACTGAATTGTACGGTTATGAACTAAAAAGGAAATTGTATAAGACAAATTATCCTTTTTTTTCATTTACTGAATTGTTTATAACTGCAAAATGTTTGCATGAGACTTTATCTAGCAATAATCAAGTATCTTTGTTTTACTTCTTGTAATTTTCTATTTTATACCTGAATAACTAAAAATTCATTCTTTATTAATTAAAACTGATTATACAAATTTCTTTTAATAATTCTTTCGTGTAATTTAATATTCGAAAATTATTATTTACATTAAAATTTAATTACCTGTGTGCTAGTGGATAATTTAAGATACATTTTTATAAATTATTTTACACTAATTTTGTGTTGTATTATCATTGATGTTATTTATTATTATACATAAATATATTGTGTGTGGTTAAAAAAACCGTAATTATACATCTAGTTATTTGATCATAAATTTTATTATTGGTCAAAAATAAAACAATATTGTGCATTTTAATTTCCATCAATAAGAAACGATTTTTTTTAAGATCATTTTGCGGTACAAGTCCTATAGGAAATTTATACATTACATATGATTACATACATTACAATGTATGGCTAAAAATATACTCTTATGTTTTTCTCACTTATCATCATTATCATTTATTATTATGTGTTTAATTTAATTTATATAAATATTTCATCGTATAATATATTTTTATCGTAAAATTATTGTAAATATTAGTTAATGATCGAAGCTTAAAAATCCAAATAAATAAATTTTCATTAATAATTAAAATATTTATAATATATTAAATATATAGTTAAATATAAATACGAATACTTCTATGGAAATAATATGGCAGTAATTGTTTTCTATGGATGTAATAAATACAATCCAAATAGTAAATCGATTAAAACACTCTAATGTAATGTTATTTAAGTTATTTAAATACGATACTATTTAATTTTGGCAAATCGTTGCATGCAAAATATTTTGCTTAAATAATAATATTAATGTATTCGTGATTAATTTTATAATCCAGAATAGCACACGATAATTTTTTATGATAAACTATTAAAGTTCAGATATACGTACCTTAAACGTTTAATTACTGATTACCAGTAAATGGTAATTGAAATTGATAAGAAACACTTTAACTATGTGTGAGATATTTACATTAGAAGAGTACTTTTTCAGTTATTGCTGTTCAAAATAATAAAACTGATAAGTCTTTTTTTATCAACTACAATTTAATAGCAAATGAAGAATAGAATTTGAAATCTTACCAAAGCTTCGTAAATGTTATACATTTATATAAGTAGTTAGTATGTCTTACATATTGCAAGGATATTTTTCTTTGGTTAGATCTTTTTCAAAAAACCTAAAATATATCACGTATTACTTATATTGAGAGTATTTTAAAAACATTATTTTTACAATAATAGTTCGTATTGAAATCTGATGTATTTTATTAGAATATTTAAAAAAATAATTTAAGTTAATTTTGAACGTTTATTTTATTATTTTACTTATTTTTTCATAATACTATAAAACCTTTTTTATTTAAGGCATGGTTCTAAATGCACATGGCTTTCTATAAAAGTGCATCTGTGAGCTAAAAAAATATTTCTAAATGCAATCCAATACTAGAAAAAAAATACATATTAACTTGTAATCTATGTTTATTTCAATAAATTTATTATAAAAAATTTATTATAAAAATTTTTTAATTGTTTCTTTCTATCACTTACAGTGAATAAAAAATTATTAATGTGAATATTTTTTTTATGAATCTTCTATGTATTATTTAGTACTTAAAGACAATTTTTTTTAAATTAATAAATATAATTTAATATATGTAATTAGGTTATTGTTACGTAAAAGCCTTAACTGTAAATGGTTAAATGAAAATCAGATCCCTGCAAAATAATTCATTCTTTTTGCTTTACACATCAATATTTTATCACAGATATGATAACGGAACTTTACATGAAAGTTTAAAACCTTTTACGTATTAGATACATTTACAATATACCATACATCAATTGCTTGAATAATAGTCATTAATTTTCTACGTTAAAAAAAGCATTGTATTGAAAAATATTTATAACTTTTTAGAATATTCATTTGTAAAAAAACAGAATGTACAGGATTGATAAATCTTTATTACGTAAATAAAAAATAGTTTTCATATGTAAATAAAAATGTAAACAATAATTGGAATATCAAGAAATTTTAAGTAAACATTAATATCGATATTTTTGTGCGTTAGAACAAATACTCATAATTCTTTATGAAATGTGCTTTTAAATGGAATTTAATTTTGTAAATAAATTATTATTAAAGTTATTCCTTTGCATACTTTTGATTTTCTTATATACCGAGAACATAATATTTAATAAAACAAGTCAAAATTCTAGTTGTTTTCAAGGAATTCATTTCATAAAACACGTAATATTCTATCGAAAGGATTAATATTATCTGAGATTAATAAGCTTCTGAAAATGTTTTGTTTTTATAACAAATTTTTTTTCTGTAAATTTATGTTCTTTGTTCCTTTATTAAACGTCAGTCATTATTGTAAACGATTGATTATAAAAAAAGTCAATATAAGTATACTAGTAAAATCAAGATGTTTAGAATGCACTTATACTTACATTTTATAATAATAATCTAATTTTTTTTAAACATATATTTTTGGTTTAAAATTAATTACAATAATGTAGCTCAAATACGAAAATTTTTAAGAATTATTTAAAATTTTATTTCATGAATGTATTTATAAAATTTTTTTTAGTATTCTGCTCTAAATCTAAATACATATTTTTATTTTGAAAAAGATACTGTGGCTAATATTATTAGCTATTTAAATCGTGATCTACACAGTATATATGTCTAAATATATATATATACATATTGTTCATAACTAATGTTTATATTTCATTTACTATTAAATAATATATTTTAAATATTAATGTATTTTATGAAATATTTCTCCTGTTACGTAATTAATATTACTTTGCGTGGTACTTTAGGATTATTAAATATATTTCTGCAGAATTATTAAAAAACACTCTTTTAGAATAAAGTACAACTAACGTAGGTATTGCTATTTCAAATTTATCTCCATTAGCTTTTTTCACTTACATAATAATGTAATAGAACTATAAATTCTCTTTATTTTAAAAAGGGTTATACATTAATAATTTACTTTAAAATTTATCTATAATTTGGTAGATCAATTATTTTTTAAATTAAATTCATATTTTTTCCTTTTACATACGTACATATATGCATTATAATATTTATATTTTTACTACGAATTAAACACTAAGAATCTATTATTTAAATAAATAATGATAGAGTAAAAAAATAATTTTTAATTATTACACAGATGACCTGTTTTACTTTATTAGCCAAAAGTATTTCAATTTTAATCATTTTTATTATTACTCTTCTTTCCTTAAAGTTTTTTACAAAGTTCTCTATTATTTAAAAGTTTTTTTTGTATTTATAAAAAACTACTTCCATGTATAAGAAGTATTTTGAATAATTGTATAATAATTATTATCAGATATTCCCTTACAAGTGTGTTGTTTGATACGAACTTTTAAAAATCTATATATTCAAACATTCAGATATGCATCGATTTTCATTGTATAATTATTTTCTTTTAATATGATCCCAGGTTCAATTTCTATTATTATCCGTACATATATAAATTTTCAGCTTGTTTGTTATCTTCCTAACTTTAAACCTTACTTTCTAAAAATCTTCCTTCAACCTTAGCGCCATTTTAAAGAAAATATTCAATAATTTATTTGTATATTTTTCTATCGTAGAACGCATACAATTACAAAAATATGACACAACATTCAGAAATTCACACATGAGAGTAGAAATTGCAGTAAGAGGTGTTTTTCCCCTGTAGTTGTAAGTGTTTTGGCCATATAAGAGTTAGTGACGTCGTAAATTCAATGGAAATTCGTGTGTGCAACAACCTGGTGCACGACTCAGATCCATAATTGTATACAATACACATTCAGATCTACTCATCCGAACCTATTCGTATTGACAATGAAAAACAGCTCTTTATTATACAACTTGCGATATATTGATAATGAACCTGGAATAGTATTTATTTTATGTAGTTAAATATGGTACTTTCGATTGTTGAATTTCGGTTTGATTGGTTTATAACTTTTCAAATAACTTATACAACTTCCATGTAAATTTTTATTGCTTGGGACATTACACGATTTTTGTCATTTTGATTATCATCATTTATATCTTGATTTAACTTAAAAGCCAAATACACCTCATAGATATTTCATTCAATCATCGGATACATAAGATTAATTTTTTGGTTTGAGATTAAAGAACATTTAACTTAAGACTTTAAAATAATAATCTTTATCTGAAATAAAAAATTTATACAAATTTTCAAATGTTTTTTTTTTAGAAAAATATGTAAATAATTATTATAAAGTACGTCAGTATTATACCTACGGTAGTTAAAATTCATATTAAAAATGTTAAAAAATAAATATTTAAATTATATTTTATATTAACAACAATCGAGGTACGAAGTATGGTACAAAATACAAATATAGGTTCAAAACGAGTGCTTATATTTAAATATTGTTTAAGTTTTATCATTTTTTCCTCATGTTTCCTATTTTTATAATTCAATGTCCCACATAATATTTATACTGATATATATATTTAAATACTTGTCAATTAAATATTTCAAAATAACACTTATTAACTTGTTACTTTAAATAAATTTTTAATTAAAAATTTTTCCACGATACTGTTTTTTCATCGATATCTTCAATAGTTTCAAGTGAGCATTAAAAATGGTTTCATTTTTGGCTACATAGCATTTTATTTAGCAGATAAAAGTTTTTTATAATTAAAGCTTAATATTCATTGAAAAGGTATTTTTTCATTAAAAATATATTTCTTATATTACTATCTATTTCCTTGTAGCAAGGCAATAACGACATAATTAAACTCATTAATTAACTCTTTTAAAAATAATGACATTTAAAAATGTTTTTTATAAATCAGTTCTAATATTTTAAATCCATTCCTCTTAGAATATAATAGTATATTTATGGCAAATATTAATAAATAATTAATTGAAATATACTAAGATGAATGTATACTGCAAGGAATGCACTATATTATAATGTTACTATAATGATAATTGAAATTGAATAAGTATTAATATTAGTTTCATAAATAATTTTTATTTTTAAATATATATCAAGGACAAATTGCGAATCACTTTATTGAGAAAAAGAAAGAAAATTAATTTAATTTTTATAAAATAATTTAAGATCTTTCTATGCTGACCTAAAAAAAGTATCTATTGGGCATGACTTTTTAGTTTGAAGTCTGAGGAATTCACAAATAAAAGAAAGTGGATAGTAAGCTTTAACGTTTTTCGTATCATTTTCACACTCAAGCCTGTTACGCGGTAATTGCTTCATGAAATCCGGATTTATTTGATTTTATGTACAAGCCATTGAAAAAAGTGTCTGTAAGCAGGAAACGAATAAAGGCAACGAAGAAGTACACGACTCTCTGTGTGCGTATATTCTGCGTTATATTTGATACGTGTCACAATAACCTGCCACAACGGGAAATTGCACCAATGAGTTAATAGCAGATAAAGAAAAAAGGGTTCCTATTGTACTTAATTAAACATTTTTCCTATTGTACTTAATTAAACATTTTTTATTTATCGAAAATGAATGACTTTATAATATTACACGAAATAGATGATGTATAAAAGGAAAAAAAAAACATAGAAAAGGAAAAAGAAAAGATATATAAATTGACCTGCGGATCAAGCAATTGATATTCTTTCCAAATTTGAACCTATTAAGAGCTGTCTACTCTAATAGAACTTATGAGATTGCTATCTTTATAAAGCGACGTAGTATCAAAAATTCAAATTGAATATTTAAGTATTATAATCGAAGTAAATAGTATCTATTGCTTAGTACTATGTTTCTATGTGAGATATATTTATTTATTTACAATTTTAATTGTTTTATTAATTTTGAAGATTATGAATAATAATTATTTGTATTGAAAAAATGTATAATTTAATTTTTATAAAACGAGTAGAATCTTTTCCAAATTAAGAAGAACGGAAATATTTTAAAAGCGAAATTTATTAGTTCATTTTTTATTGAATAATAATTAATAGTAAGACAATGATAATATTATATTATAATATTATTTAAACAATTTTAATGTCCTTCACTTTGTATATTTTGATTTTAAATTCTATATGATTTGCGTATAAATACATTTGATACCAAAAAATGATGCATTGCATTTAATAGTTTTTGTTGTTTTGCAATTTATATATACAAATAAAATTAAATAAATAAATTAGTATATAGAAATTTAGCAATAAAATATTTTTTTATTTAAAAATACGGTAGCGTGAGTTTCTTTTAATAATAAATGAAATATAAGATGAGATTAAACTTAATTGAGAAAATTAAAAAAAATAAAATTTGTACAATAATTTTAAATAAATACTTTTATATAGATTTTTATATAGAAATTATAAAACATAAATCCTATTAATATCATTATCATTTAATATACTTTTTCTTTATTAAATTTTATCAAATTTTAATTGTACTAATACTTTGGCTAGATTTTATTTATGAGCTTATAATCGTATTTATAACTTGAATTTAAAAATACAAAGATGCTTCGTTTTGTACAATAGTCAATAAAGTATTATAATAAAGTTTAAATATTGAAAAATATATATATATATATATATGTGTATATAGAAAAATCGCTAAAGATAGCAGAATCAAACTTAACAACTATAATTTTAATTTATTTTTTTATATTTAGTGTATAAAAATAAGAAATATATTAAATAAAATTTTCTGAATATTTCTTTAAAATGAATAAAAAATAAATATAAACTTAATAAATAGAGGGATTAAAAACATAAATAAACTGTTTTCTATAAAACAGAATTGTGAAGATTCTATTAGAAAAGACCTATAGTATTATAAATATTTCAAAGGTTATTTTTTAGCTGCAAACTAACTATGTTGTAGATTTGCTACAATTTGAATGAAAACATGTAGAGCTTCTTTTGAACTAATTGGTCCAAGACACCCATCTTTGCGGCAGATGATTAAAAACAAAGTTATACCTTGTAACGACCTGAGAAATTTATATACTTTCAGAATCCCTACAATAATTTTTGATAATAAATAAACTTATGGTATATACATTTCCTTCTACACAAATCGTTCTAAATTTATGTTTCTGCTTATACATTTATTATTTCTTTTTATAGATTTTTGTAAGCAGTATCTGAATTACATACTATGCAAAATTTTAACTAGTGACTTAAAGAATTTTATACGAATATAATTGATGATTTACAATAGCACCGTCAAATATATATTATATGTAATATTACATAATTATAAATTTAACATATTACGTTAAAATTAATATTGATTAAATCAACATCTTAAATAATTCTTTTGATGCATTTCATTGAAATTAATCTGTTGTTAGCCCACAACCACAAATAGTCTATATTAGTCAATCAATACAATTGAACTCTGTATAGTTTTCTTTACAATTATTCAATTGGAATTCATGTTTTCATATCTTCTAAATAATTGAAACGGTAACTATTGATAAAAAAAAAAGAAATGTACAAACAATTAATCATTAATTTTTTTCAATTTATTTAAAAATTTTTTTTCATTAATTTACGTTCTGATGATATTATTATCATATTTGTGGAAAACGTAAATTACGTACATTAGAAACGTAAATTTACTTTAATTGCCAAATAAAAATATTTCAAACTATTAAGCCAGTACATTATCAGTATTGCGTCTATTATATTTTATATAGAATAACAAAAATTTAAACTTTCTGTAGAAACGAATGATGCTCTAAATTTAATCATATTTTAAAGAAAAACTAACTAGAAAATGATAATGTGATATAAAAAATGTGTAATAAATTAATCTCGGATTTTCTCGATTAAATCATGATTGACCCTTACATTATCCACGTATGCATGTAAGTTTATTCTATTGAGTACTTGATACATTTTTGTAATCTTTCCATCTCCATCTAATCTTCCAGTATTTCGAAATCAGCACCTAATTAGCTCCGGTGAAGTTCGCGAAATTCTGTTTACATCAACAAAACCTTTACTTAAAAAACAAAATCTTTACTTTTTATTTTTATTAATTTAACATCAAAATTTTTTTATAAAAAATTAATATTTAATTTTTTTTTATTCAATATTACAGTTGACAGTCTTCAATGAAAATCCAGATAAAAAAGGTCTTTGTAACATGATAAGATTATGGTTATTTGTAACTTTTTTTTCTCTACATACCGGCAAGTTAGTGTTGGGGCTCATAAGGCTATATGATTTTGCAAGTCTTACAACTATATTTTGCTGTTTGTTTACTGGATTTAAAAAAAAATTAGTAAGACTTTACCATACGGAACGCATAGGCTAAAGTTGAAATGAGATTAAATATTAGGGTCAATTTTACATTAACTGCGAGGAAATATAATAATATACTGACAATAATCTTAATAAAGATTAGTTTTCGTATTTAGTTGGATAAAGTTTGTAGAAAGGTAATGTCTCTAAAGTACAAGCACATAAATTTGACCTGTTGCAAGCCGAACGTTTAGTTAGATCTAGAGCTCATGAAACAACAACGAATTATTAAGGATTTTTATATCTGTGAAAAGTCACAAACCTAACCTCAAATTTTCTACGCAACAGGACTTAGGTTACTGTCCAGTATACCGGAGTGCTATCGCCTTGTTGATGAGTTTATATTGATACTCTCACTTTTGGGTTTACTGTCAATCCTATTTTAGCAGGTCCACAGTACGTGTCTCTCTTCCGCTTCTTTTTTCTCCTAATGATGTGTGTTGTAGTGATTCATGGTCTTGTTCTTATGTACTTGGCTAGTTCACACCCTTTATTTCCTGTTCTCTTAAGTTTGTATTTCTCTATTCGCTGCCGCAAAATATTTAAAAATTCACAATTAAACAGGATTCGAACCCGAGTGGGGTTTCAGCAACATTACTTGTTAAGTGGTTTAAGATAAATATATTTCGTTATTTATTTAATGAAAGGAGCAATAGTACAATTGTTATGCGTCTGTTTCACAATAATTTTCCAAGTTTATCTACATTCGCAACGTTCTTTAGAAATAAAAGCTCTCATATATGAAGACTGTTATAACCGTAATTTAATAAATGAGGGTCACATAAATTTTATTTATAAAATAAAAGCTATTCTATTACATGATTACTTTTTCAGAAAATGATTTATATTTACAAGTACAGTATTTTATTGCATGCAAATGCTGTAGCGCAGAGCCAAAATTTCCATATTATTTAATGGTACTACCTGCTGCTCTCGGACGCTACGTAGATCGAGGCATGTGTTGCTCTATGCTCAATTGCGTTAGAGCAGGGCGATCGCGTTGAGCTTGCGAAACCCAAAATTATCCGTATAAAAACTCATTTTGCAGAAGTGAAAAACTGTTTATAGATCTCTTATCAACTCTGCTCGACGTTCTTACGGCCACTGCTCGAATCAAACTATTTGAATTAGAATGCATGCCTATTATTCGAACCAACGGAAATTTCACAGACAGCGTTCTGTCTATGCGTAGTACAATAGTTCTGATCCTTGCATATCCTGTACTGCTATTGATCAAATGACGTATCATAAGAGCAAATAAATTTTTATGACAAAACTTCCAGAAATCCTACTAATATGCTACTACAACGATAGTTTTGCAAGAGTTACGTAACGTGCGTCTTACTCATCCGTGTTTCATCGGAAAAAATGGAAAAAATCACAATTGCAACATGGGAATAAAAATACAATGAGCTGATAGATCATAAATTTAGTATCACTTTAACTTAGTTACTGTAAGTCGATGCAGTTTCATAACTTAGTAGTTTCCCCTATGTTTTTTATAAAATGATATTTGAAGGACTTTTTAACGCTTTCTCAAAAGCCTGCAAAACACCATATTCTCTTTCGTTCACCTTGCAGAAGCCATGCCATTGCTCGCTATAATATTTTTTTATTACAAATCTTCGTTGTTCGATTGTTTAATATTATTAAAAATAGCCAAGCCACTCTTATGATTTTCTCGAATCTTTTTTTGGGAAACCTGTATTGGATTGACTCAATTAATATCTACCAGATACAGTTACTGCATTATTATTTGCATTCTCATGATTAGCGAATCCAATAAAACTATTTGGTTAAGCGGTTCCTAAATTTTTGATAATGTATATCTTTTTAACACTATTACGATTTAAAAATTATATTTAATTCAAGAGAATGCTCATTTTTTTATGATTTAAATGTAATCCTAATTTTTTAAGGCTTGTCTGCGTTTAAATTAATACTTAATTAAGAAATTTTTTGTATCAAATCTATACTGAAGTTACGTTTATGTCGCTAAATACTATGCAGATGTTATATTATTCATTAGCATCTAATGTATGCGCCTTAATTGCCAAATTGTTATTATCACGCCGTAATCTGTACTGATGCACTTGGTTGTCCGAGTGCATTAAAACTTACCGATAATGCTTTCAATATTAGCACAAAGATGTATTTACACTTGCAAATAATATATAATTACTCTCTTTGTACTGCTTAACCTAGTTTTAAAGATTGTAAGACCTTTTTTTAAAGCTGTAATTGATCAAAATGCCATTCAATGTTTTTTCTAATGCGTTCAAACGCAAGCACATTTTGACATTATACTCGATCCTATTACTATAATATAATATGGTAAAGATTCATATTTAAACGTAATTTCTCGTTCAATTATATTTTATAAGCCACTTATTCATGTAATGATTCGTATGCAATTCCTTTAATGTTTCGATTTTACTGAACGATCTCTTTAATGCATAAAAACATTTTGATGCCCTGATTTTGTCTTTCTTTTCATTAAACAGCCATTTGACTATGTATCGATCGCTACTTGAATTTCTCGTCAGTATATTCCTATAGAGTGCTTCACAATCTTTCTCTTCATCCGACATAATTACCCTCTTCGGTGTCTCTTTTAACTCGCAGAATGTAGTTAATTGCTAGTTTATCTCTTCAATCGCAAGGTTACTTCTATTGGCTGTATCGGGAAAATGGTCAGTACTTCGCAGGAACTAATTTAGTCAAACCAACTTTTTAAGTTCAAATCGACTACATAAATATTGAAGTTTGACAAATAAAACTTTAAAAAAAATGTTTCAAAAAGCAGAGCATCATTTTTCATAGGGTAGAGTAACTCGAGATCCAGGATAATCCATACGATAAATATTATTTTTCAATTTTAGTAGAATAAAAGAATGTTTCATATTACGAAAATTAATTTGAATAAATAATTAGTATTTCTTAATTTTATCTTCGCGTAGATTTTCCAGCTATAATTGTTTATTGATTTGTGTTTATCTACTTATATTTTCTATCCACTTTACTTTTATTTTATTAATAGGCACATTTGTTTCTCGTTACCATAATTTATGTTCACATTTTAATTCATCGCAATTGTATATCTGTTAATATTCTAGGTGAGTGCATATAACCAGATTTATGTATAAAACCTATTAAAGTAACCAACGATATTTGATTAGGTAACGCTGCTAAAGTGAGATGTTTGATTCTGATACCATATCTTAGCGATTGAAAAGGATATATTATTTTTCATCATATATAATCTAACTAATGGGCCAAAAGTTCACTGCCCTTAGACAATTGATGCACAGTTTTAATCGTTTAAACAATCTGTGAGCCCTGCTTGATTAATTTAATTAATGTGCAATATTATTACTTTTGAAATATGCGCTCTTGCATATATACCGTTACATGCACCCGATACATCCTATTTTGGCAAACAGAGCATTCTTAATGCTAGAAGAGCACGATAATCCTATCTGCTTTTGTCTACAATTTCCTAGGCTTGCCTTACCCATTACAATATTAGGCAGCTCAAAAACAGCTTTTATGTGGATGAGTTGAATTGATATGATGGGATTGTTATAACATTTTTTAATTATTTCTACTTGACAAACTATTTAGATTAAATCACCAGGCGTTTCTATTTTATTCGTCGCTTTTTTTTAAGCATGATTCTAAATACTTAATTTTTTTCGTGCAGCTGACACACGGATCTTTACCAAAGCTGATTTAAATGTATCTGAAAAATTTGACGCTATTTCGTTGGATTCATTAAGCATAATTAGATGCTTCACATAAAGCATTTCTATGTAGATAACTTCTTTAAATTACATTTGTTCCTCTAATTATTTTTTAAAATTGTCGTATTTATACTCGATTTATAATTTTTTATTTAATATCTACTAATTCTATTGTTTTTCTTGTTTTAGTATTAGAAAATCTTTTTTTTAGCTCTTCATCAAATCTTCAAAATATCATAAGCACTGTCTTAATCCAAAGTATTTTATAAATTTTATTTTCTAATAAAATACCTGTTTCTTAATTTTTTCTTATTATTTATTAAATTAACGAAATTGATTTTTTTGTTAAGCTTTATTTAAAATATCATAATTCATAATTTATAATTTTAATTTATATAACTAAACAATTTCTGCTGAGAAATAATTCTCATTTGTTTTAAATTAATCTAAACTTTTCAAATGTTATTTGTATTTTCATAGTAGTGAGATCCTTAAAAATTGGCTAAAATTTTTCTTCATTATTTAACATTTTTTTATCCTAACAATAGCATCCACAACATTAAAGTAAATAAATGAAATATGAATAAAAAATGAAATTTTAACAGAATCTCATAACTAAAAAACAAGATTTTTAGCAAAAAGACTGTTTTTAAAATTTGATTGATTCAAATGTAATAAAAAGAATGTTTCTGATTTAAAAACAACTAGTTTTGAATCCAATAAATCTTTTTTCTATTATAAGCACTAATGTATATACATAGCATTTAAAATATTTTAATTAATTTAAGATAAAATAAAAATTATTTCGTAAGAATAATATCTTTATTTAATTGGATGAATTAGAAATAGAAATTCTAAACTTTAGATTCTGCAAATTTAAATAATCCTTTAAAAACATTAATTACATTATATTTAGCCAAGAATAATTTTAATATTTCATGTTATATCTTATTGTTAAAGAACTATTAATAAAAATTTCTATATATATTAGAGCTTATAATAATAAAATTATGTATTGGATAAAACACTTTTGTTTTGAATTTATTTTCTTATTAAATATCTGTCACACAAGTATAAAAAAAACATATAATTATAAGTATAATGTATTCAAATGCATAATTTATTATGGAAAATAAAGACAGAATGAGACGTAAAAGAGTAAAAGAATTTTTATTGAGAATACAATATTTAAAATGTTAGTTTAAATTGAATTGTAAGTTATAGATTCATATACACATTATAGTTAAATTAGTAGACCATAAGATTGAATGTATTCATTATAAAAAGTCATTTGGCAACAATGTAAAATATTTTAAAAAGAAATTTAAATACCTTGATTTGTAAATGTATTAAATTTCCTTCAACTGAATTCTAAGAGTAGGTACTCGGTTACGATAAATGTAATATAAAAAACCAGAACAATATTTAGAAGACAAAATTAATTTATACGGAAACTTTTTTTACTCTAAATATTATTTGTAATTATTATCCTATAATTTTAACTTAATTTTACTGAAATGGATTTTGAAACTTGTTAATTTGAGAAATGTGTTAGTAAATTTATATTGCTAATAACTTGTATTTATTGACAACATTTCAACATATAAAATTTATTGATTTTTATATTCCCTAATAATTATAACATTATAAATATATAATTTTATTATCCTATATAAAAATTTTTTTTATAGAGATATTATTTCATATTATTGCTTTTTATTATTTTCCTACTGTTTACACGAAGCAACTTACTTGCAATTTTTTCTAACTTAGTAATCAATGAATTTTTATTCAATTTTTAACCATCAGATGCAGTAAAGTACATCATGTGTAGTATACATTTTCAATATAAAAAAAAATACGCTATCCAACACTAAAATCTACTATAATAAAGCGATGTAATTAATACACCTGTCAGAAGTTTAGGAAATGTATCATATGTACATTGCTATCAATTTTAAGTGTAAAGAAAAATATATAAATTATTAATTAATTTACGTAAAACAAATATATATATTTACATAAAATAAATATATATTTTTTAATAGATTTATAAAAAATCTCGTGTGGAAATTAATAATCATTATATATAAATAATTTATCAATAAATTCAATATTGTGGTAGAAATATTTGCATTTATGTACGAAATATACTTAATATATTACGTCAATCATGAATACTTACTCTATGTAATTAATTATTTGGAATACCAATACGCTTAATGATAATAGAACTAAATTGATGGTTAATTGTCATTAAACATCAAGTTAAGAAAAGGAATCTTTTTTTGTATTTGCACAAGTAATATTATGAAACTATCACGTCCACCATAATGAGTTAACGAGAGCAATATTACCTCAATTTGGAGGCGTATAGTAATAAGAGCCATATTCTTTTTTCTTTTTACTTTTCATTTTTTTCTTATTTACTTTTTAATTTTCGTTAATCAAGGATAATAAAAAAACTGCTTGTTACGAGAGTAAATGTACACAAGCATTTCTTTACCGGTTGAAAAATTCTTGAGAGTACAAAAGCACGACAGTCCTAAATGATAAAATTGATTTTAATAGAGAAAGTATTTAAAAAAAATAAAAAATTGTTTTTAGTTTAACTGGCTGCTATACTATCATTAGAATGAAAATTTTAAGATATGGACAGTGAACAAAATAGAAAGTAAAATAAAATTATAAATAAAACACAAAATTATGTATATTATTTTAAAATACTTATATATTAAAATAATTTTATTTTAAGAAATTTTTTGAACAAATGTAACTACCTTTGAAATGTCTTTGAAAAGATACGTAAGATACAATTTAAATTAACGTTTAATCATGAATTTATTCAATTTCTGAAATTATTAAATTCAAAAATACGAGATTCAAGATTTCTTGAAATTCAAATAAGATATCTAATCACTTAGCATAAATAAATTTAAAAGTTCTTAAATAAATCTGTAAACAGTTGCAGAGTTTTAATTTACAAAGTTTAAGTGAAAAGCGTATTGAAATAATTAATAATTTAAAATAATTTTAAGGTACAGTACAAATTATTCTTAGGTATTTAAAAATACAATTTTATCTAAAATATTTATTGATATAATGTAACATTGTAATACAGGTAATAAATGATATCAGTCGTTCTTAAAATATATTTCTTATTTTCAGAATAATTCATTTTTTTCAGTAATACTTTTTTAATGCTAATATTCATGTTACTAAATTAAAATTATAAATTGCAATTAAAAAATACGGATGTAAATATAAATAATTTTTTTTTAAATAATATATATATATGCAATAATATCATTTAATAAATACATACACAAAAATATGTATTTTTGGAAGAGTTTGTTTTATAAGGCGTACTCGTGTTTATAAATAAGCCTACAAATTCAATGGAATTTTATCCGAATGTCGAAATTTTTTTTAGAATACTATGTATGTATTTGAAATAAATTCGTAACTCGAGAAAATTTTTCCTAGTTCTAATTTACATTTATAGGACTTTTTGTATATGGAGATTGTTGTTGTAATTTAAATAAAAGTTAAGTTTTAAATTACATATCAAATGTCTATTATCTATTCAAATTCTAATTAAAACTCAATTAAAAATTGTTTTTAACAAAATAATTTTAATCTATCGTCGAATATTATTTATTACTTAAAAAATTACTTTGGACCGATTGACATTTGTTTATGTAACATGCCGAAATACTGGACCGCGTCTGTTAGTTCCCCTCTCTGTCAAAAAAATAACAGAGGTATAAGTGGATGTATTTGTACTTCTAAGTAGATCCTATGAATCGGAATTAAATAGATGAAATATATTGAAATAAATAATAGTTATTTAATATTCAGTTGATAATAACACAGTGGTAATAAATTATGTAGGCAAAGGATGCCTTCGTTTCAAAGCGTTGCTTTTATTAAAAGGACCTTATTTTAATTTGCTACGAGATGTCTAGATTCATTGTGATGGAAAAGAAAATATATCAGAGCTACCCTAGTATGTTAGAACGCCACACGTTTCTATCCGCGCTTGGTTGTTATTAATCTCTATAAATTCAGCGTTCTTCTATATTTATACTTTTCATTGTTTGTCAATATAAAAATGAGTTAAATCAATCTATTTAATCAATAAAAAATTTAGCATCTTTATTCGTATCTATAAAATACTTCTAATGTCTTTATTTAGCTATGTATGATATGTCAAAAGAGCTCTTCAATTTTCTTATTATGTTTTTTTAGAGAAATATTCACAAACAGGAGTTCTTCTTAAATATAAACTTAGTTTTTGAACTATGTCGTTTAATAATACTAGGTGTTCAGAGTTGATGCGGACTCTTGGATAATTGACAAAATCCCTTTTTATAGTTTCTCTGCTTCATAGAACAATTTGGACGAGATGAAGGTTAGGTATTTCGTAAATAATTTTTGCCTTCGACTTTTCCAACTATTTTTTTAATTCATCCCTTGCAACCCGATTGCCCGTATTACATAATAACAACACTAATTTAAAACTTGATTTAAGATATGAGGACGTTTTATAAAAAAAAAACATGATCAGTATATCAAGAATCGAACGTGTATCAAGAAAAACGAGATCAATCAAGACGTAGGGGTCACGCGATCAGTCTAACTCAGTGTGTGGATTACAGTGGTATAATGTGGCGTATGACTTATAAATAATAAAAGAGAACATTAATAAAAGCAGCATATATGGGGAAGGGCTCGCTCGGGCCTCCTCTTACGTAGCAATTCCCCAAGTCATGCATGATGTAAGGGTAACAATGTAAGACGCGATGAGGCTCCTGCTGATTCTGCTGGTAGTCCTCGGTGTGAGCGGCGGCAACGAGGCTCGCAAGCGACGCGTAGGTCATCACATCCAGGAGCTGGAATCGCGCCACAAGTGGCGACCGATAAATCCCAACACACATCATCTGATACGACACGGTAAGCGATTGCAAATTCGGGGTCTGACATCAGGCCAAATGCGCGATAGCCACGGATTCATTTGGCCGGTTAAGCTCGAGGCCGTTGTCGAAGGGGACCTCGTACTCGGTGGCCTCATGATGGTGCACGAAAGAGAGGACTCACGTACCTGTGGGCCTGTGATGCCCCAGGGTGGCGTGCAAGCCCTTGAAGCTATGCTGTACACCCTGGATAAGCTCAACACAGAGAAAATTGTACCAGGTGTCAAAATAGGCGCACACATACTTGACGATTGTGACAAGGACACATATGGACTAGAAATGGCTGTTGACTTCATTAAGGGTGAGTGACGCTCACTTTATTTCAAACTTTGCTATTCTGTTAGCACGATGCACACCTCTACCTCTACATTTCGACAAGTGTTTTCTTCAATGGATTTCAATTTTTTTTATTCTTTCAAAGGAAATGGAACTAGATTGAAATGAATATAAAATTTACTATTCATCAATTTCCTTCTATAAATATGTTAAAAATTATTTTATAGAGAAATACGTTACAAGCTGATAATTCTGAATATACATCTGTATAAATATATTATTATTATTATACAGAATAATAAATATATATATATATATATATATATATTATACATGCATATTTATAGAATAAAAATGTGGTTTGAGTCAATCTTTTGTTAAAAGTACCAATAGAAAAAATATCAAGGATCCATAATTAATATTTTATGTTTTAATTTATTCTGCTAAATTTTATAATTTTACAGTACTACTTTCAATTGAGGAAATTAATACCAACAAATTATTTTAATTTGAGAAAATAAAATATATTTATGTATATGTGCGGTACAAGCATAAGCAGGTGAGAGTAAAATATGTATGTTTATCTCAGAGTAAGTATAAAAACACCGCAAATCATATAAGGTGACAAAATTGATGTCGAGAAGAGAAGTATATATAGTTACGAAGGACGCTTCCCGCAGCCCTCTTCCCTCCCTCCGCCGAATTTGATGTATACGACAATGCATAAGACGTACCAAATGTATGTTTAAATTTAAAATTACTCCGAGCAGCGGGGTGAGGGGTAACGAAGAGGGGAACCCGAAAATGCATTCCGTCGCAAAACCGGCTGCGAGAGACTACGAGTGCGCGTGAAAGCAACCCGCGCTATGAATTGGGCGCCAAGAGCTGACTCCTGGCGGACGCAGCGCGTCTGGATCGGCAACCAACCGAACCTCTTCGTTGGCCGCCAACGGAAAAAAATTTTAAAGTTGAGGATTTAAACTGCGAGCCAACTCCAAATCGCGTAGAAAAAGGCGTAAGCCCGGGTACACGAAAACCCGGGCTTGCCGAGGTCAAAGCGCGCGCTGTGTAGAGATCCCGAAGGAGCTGGAAGTCGCGGCCCCTCAGCGAACAGGGGTACAGTGCCGCTCCCCCCTCACTGCCACTTGCGTGGGACGAAGATATTCACGACGGCAAAGGCGGAGGTAATCCGTATCAGCGTCAAGATCCGAGACAATGAAGGCCGAGACCGTAGTCGAGGGCCGCAGAGAAGAAGCGACTCCCCCCCCCCTGAGCACCGGAATTGACACGCCGAGACGCGTAAGTATGGACAAACCCAGCCCTAGCCAAGTGCAAGCTATTGAGAAAAATCCAACCATGAGTCAGACTCGGTCGAAAGCCTTTCGCTTAGCCGAGACCGAGCATTGTCCCGCCCTCCCGTTGGACACCTCGCATAAGCCTTTTAACACGTGAGAGTCTCGATCGACACGATCTCCGCGGGAATCTGTTATCGCGTAAAAGAAAAGAAATTTTTTTATTGAAGTCACAAAATTATTAGACGTCTGAATTATTGTTATAGACTAGCTTGTCCATTAATAATTTTTTGTAAATATATTAACCTCCAGGGATGTTAATAGCCAATCTCGAGTTAAATTAAAGCCGTAAATCACATTGTCTTAATATTTCATTTAATTTGCTTTATTATTATTATTGTAAATATTGTATTTTAGTTGCCAAAATAAAAACATAAAACACGCATGGCTCTGACGATAGGAGGGGCGTTGAAATTTAAATAATTTCTTTTGTCTCCTTATTTCAATTACGCAATACTGAACACTGGAGTCGGCGACCTATAGCGTCGAGCTGGATAATAGCACCCCCCCCTCTCTGTAAGGTGGGTGGAAAACACCCCCCGTCACAAAGTTGATACTATACAAAAAATTTAAAAATAAAATCCTAATTTTATAATACTTACAGTAGATCCATATATATTGTAAAAGGCATTATCGTGAATTGTTAAATTATTTAATTTGCTTATTTATATATAAAAACCTATGCGATTAAACAAAATTATAAAGAGTATCATCTCATAATTTTTCTTTTGTATACCTATGATGATTTTTAATTTATATGTGCCTTTATATTGTACTTGGAATTGAGATTTTTAAATTAATTATTTATTTTAATTAGCTAGCTAAAAAGCACGATCTAAAACTTTTCAAAATTATAATGTTGAAATAAATTCACTTTTTAAATCAATGAATGCATTATTTTTAAATAATTTTCTGAACAGCTTGACAGTTATATTTAACCTGTTTTTTAAGTCGCAATTGAAAACAATTTTATTTATTTTATACTTCAATTATTTATTATGTATTATTTTAAAATGTGAACTTTTTTATACCTAAATAAACACCAATTTGCAAATAACTTGCTTAATACATAAACCATTATGTACCACAAATTACCAACGTAAAATATACTTTATTTGAAAATAGTAAAAGGAGCAACATTTTATTGAAGTTCTTGAAATTCTCTCCATCTTTTTGCTTTAAAATATTCTACTCGCAATTCAGCATTAAAAACAAAAAGAATCATATTGATATGACTATAAAAAAAAAGAAAGAATAGTTTCTTTTACTCTTTTAAACTCCGTAACTCCATACGAATAAAATTTATAGTATCAACGCATATTTATGATGTCTACCGCATTTGTGTTCACAATTTCCATTTACTTAAATATGTCAACCCCAAAAATTTTTACTTAACAATAAACATTAAAACGATGCCTAGTACAATATTTACATGAGTGGAAAACAATTAATTGTGTCTAAGCTAGATACAAATAAATGTTTCATAAATATTTTAGATAGTTTGAATATCGACTTATAATCAATAAAATGATGATTTTATTTATTAAGTCCTTAATTTTTTACTTGTTGATATTTTAGTATGATGTTGGAAATATTTAAGGGGAAAATAATTTTTCGTTTTATTCATTGAGATGATAAAAATGCATCCTTTATAACAAAAATAAATTCACTGTATCCTTTCTTTTTGCGTAATAAATATTCTTACTTAAAACATTTTTTAACATACGATTTTTATACAGTTTTACCAAGTTTTTTACCAATAATCTTGTCCAAATTAATTTTATCATAAAAATTAAAACGTCATTTATAATACTAATATTTTTTACTACGTATATTTTTTGCATTCTACTAACAGTCTTTATTTTAATTTGCTTTATAATTTCCAATTTAATATTTAAAAAAATTAAAACCTTTTTCAATAATTATAAACTTAAACAACTAAATTAAATTCGAGTTGAAATTTTCATCTATTAAATAAAAAGGAAAAATGATTTCAACTTTTTTTTTGTCTGAGAAATTTATCTGATAAACGTCAAATTGCTTGGATAAAATAAAATGTTTATGTATAGTACGTTTTAATTAACGTGATGAATACTTAGATTATTAACAAGAAGTTTCATGCATATTAGAATTAGTGAAAGTGACAGTCAGCAAACAACATTTGGTGGTTACTTGCTGCAATAGAAGTTTGAAATTTAATCAGTCTAACGTAAAGGATATATCCGACACTTAAAAATAGCTACTTCAACATACCCCTTTTATCGAATAAATTATATATTTTATTTTATTTTCTTGGACTTTCTTGCTACGTCTAAATGTCTTAAAAACTTACGAAAACAGTTTTGGAATGTCATTTTCTAATCTAGCGTGGATACATCATTCCATGATTTGAATAAACAATTTATTTTAATTTATAGTTATCGCAACATTATTGATTATTGGAAGCAGTCAAATTTTTTCATATGAACATCCCTATCTGATGTCGGTATAATAATACAAATATATTTGACAAAAGTCTGGTTTCATTTATTCGGTAGCTAAATGACTTTTCCACGAGTGCTGAATGTGTAATGTAGACAGTGTGTTATTTTTTGCTATTCATTCTGTCTCAACTTTTTATTTACATTATTTATAGGAGATAGATATTTCATTTTAATCTATACTAATTTGATTGTAATATTATCTGTAAATAATAATATGCAGGATTTAGTTTTAAAAATTGTAAATTAAAAATATTCCATTTGGTAACAAATTAAGTACTTTTTTATTTGAATGATTTTTAGTTGAGTATTTAAATCAATTTATTGAAATTGCATTAATAAATAAGTTTTAATTTATTTGATAAAATTAACTAAATTAAAATACAATAAAATATTATAAAATATAATTCTTAATGTAGTTATTTAATGTTTTTTATAATTTCTTTCAAATTATTTTTTTTTAACATCGGTGTAATTGGTATTATAATTTATTACCTATACAGATTAATTATACAGCCTATTTGTTCATCGTTACACTTAATATCAACATGAAATACCTAATAATATTTATTTTCATATATATTATCATCGCAGATTAATTAAAAAAGTGTTAAACACATCATCTGATCACTCAATACAGATTATATATATATATATCATTATCATTATTTTAATATTCGATTTATACAAAATTAAAATCTCATTTATCTTATACATCTTCCAATGAGACTTTTATGTTTAGTTAAATTTTGTAATTGATTGTTTTTACTTATTTTATTATTACTATGCTAAAAACTACTTTTATACAATGTTAAAAAACTGTTTATATATTTAATGTTGTTGAATAAGTTTGTTTTCTATTCTTTAATTTTAATAATTATTCTTTAGTTTAAAATTTATAGTTTTTTCATATTAAATAATAATATAAAAAGAAGATAGGGTCTATAAATGAGTAGAGGGAAATATAAATCCTCGAACAACTGCTTCCTGTTCCGGTACAATGAATTTGTGTGGACATCGATCAGATGAGAATAAAGAAATGATTCCATATGTTTGAAGTAGTCTAAAAAATAGTAACTAAATATGATGATAAAAAACAATGAATCATGCAAAAATGTATATTAATTTAATTTTAATTTTAATGAATAATATATTTTTTCGTGTAATTTAATTTAAGAAGTTGAAATAATGATTTGGATCAAAAGCGCAATGAATTATTTCTTTCTTAATTATTTAATGCTCTAAAAAACTTATGCTTTAAGTATAATAATAAATTTAATTTATAAATAAAAAATGATTTTACAATATCAGAAACAAAATTTACAGATATTTGTAAATGTATTAACATATTTGTTGTATAAAATTAATAAATATTATAGACTAATAATAAAATTTAATAAATATAGAATTTTTGGTGTTTTATTTTTTTTAAACATTAAATTTAATAATATTATGATTTTTTTTGTTATATAAACATAAATATAGTTTAAGAAAAATTACATAATTCATATGAAAATTTGTTAATAAAAAATGTTTTGAATATAGGTTTTCTGAAAACTATATAAGCTATTAAATAATACTTTCATTGCATATAAAATACATGGTCTACATAAAATAATTTAAAGATATCTACCATATACAAAATGAATCATATAATAAATTAAAGAATAAATTATTTATTTGAAGCTTTGATTTTCTTTGAATTTAATTGCAATAATATGCAATTAAATTGTTAACGGTTAAGCCTCTATGTAGTTTACTCATTTGACTGTTAGAAGCCCGGATTCACTTTTTTATCTCGGATTGGGAATTCAAGATTAAACTTTCTCCCAATTTTTCTGCCTGCCCGCACAGATTACTCTAAGTCGGATTTTAGTCATCTTAAAAAGAGAATAGAGAGTCGAGTAATAGATACATGAACTTTAGTCTTATGCATGTAAACTTACTCTTTATTTATAGCAACATTCCAATTATGTAATAATCACAAAAGTCTATAATTAATAACATCTCTTTAAAATTTGCGTTGATATGAATTTTTCACGGTAACTTAAGGCTAAACAATTTCACAATAGTAAAACTTTCTTCTGACAGAGTCATCCACATATCTGACCATGAAATCGTGGGCAGAAAATAAGCTGTTTGGGGTAGGATAAGAAGGGAATATCCTCCAAGCGAACTCGCCTAACCAAAATCTTGTACTTACTTACGAAAACAAAGCGGACGGATATTAGTGTACATTACAGTATAATTAAAAAAGGATTCGAAAATTGTAATACTCGTCCTCGGCTGATGTATGTCAAATCTAAACTATTGAAAAGCTCGGGTTCTTATATCCGTGGGGAATTGATTTTGCAGAATCCTAAACTACGATGCTGTCAGAGGGTTGATTTTGATAGGTTTCGGATCCAGGGTCAATAAGGTTTTGCCAGTGTAGAGTTTCATGTAGCAGCGCGTAAAAAACTACCATAGTAAAACAATAGATTTTCTGATCACTTTCACTCGCTCTTTCTCAACCGTAATAAAGCTTACTTATTTACTTATTTAAAAATATAGTAACTAATAATAACTTATTCAACGTAAAATTTTTCTTCTCCGTGCTAAACATAAACATTGTTCTCCCTTTCTCCATCTACGCAGTATCCCTTACCTTTTTTTACTATTCATTTATACGGAATTCTTTGTAAAAACTGTTTCATACACATATTGATTAAAAAACTTATTTAATTAAATTTAAAATAGAAAGATGTATTTATATAAAGCTCACTAATTTGATGTCTCGTTTTTAAAAAACGATTACAATACACAATAGTCGTTTCTTTTATAGGTTATATATTCGTACGTTATATATGCATAGAACCTATAAATTATATATACATATAAATTTAAATCCTTAGTCGTGTTTTTTTCTATAACATTTTGATGGCAATTTATGGCAGGATAAAACTTGTAAAGAATATTCTTTTTAAGTATTTATACTTTAACTACTAATCTGTTACAGTAAATTACATTAATTTACCTTTAAAGAAATATATAAAAGAAATTAACCTTTTTAAGTAAATTATAATGTCTTAAGGAATATTAATTTATACTTTGTAATAGGCTATATATATACATATATATATATATAACTAATTGAAAATGTCTTTATTCTTTAAAACCTTTTTAGTTATATTTTATTTAGTAAGAATTCTTTTCGTTTATTGTTAGTATCAGAAGGTCTTTGAGCTACTTGAAAAATTCAATGTTTAAAAAAATACAGACATATTTTTTTAAAAAGTATTATAAGATCGTTTAATGAATAGATTTTTTTATACTCTCTAACAAAAATTTTTGTGACAGCATGAATAATTTTTTATTAAAAAAAAGCTTGAGGTAAACTACTTTATAAACTTTTCAGTAAGTCTTGATGAGCGCAGGATCAGAAGGAAACGTGACAAACGAACTATGCTAAGATTAAAGCACTTTCTTTTTTGTGAGACACAACAATTTTACTAGTATAGATACATAACTTACATTTTTTTTAAAACATTTACTTTTGATAAAAACTTTTTTTTTAAATGAGCTCAGCTTGACGAAAAATGTTCTTTCTAGTAATCTTTGACTATTTAAAACTTTATGAGAATCTCTTTGAAAACCAGTATTATAAATTTTAAATATAATTATTTGACGGCAATCTTTATTATGTTAATAATATATAATAGTAATTCATTTAAAATATAATTTTACACTATTATATAACTTTTTATTAGAAATTATCAACATTTACTTTTAGTCACTCAATTATCAATTTACTTATAGTCACTCAATATTTTATAATTATTTTGTTGCAACAAAACAGCATTTAAATTAAAGATAAAATTTTTTTTACATTTGTTAAAATCAATTTTTATATAATTTATATTTTTTTAAATGTAAACAAAATTATAATTCTATGTTTAAATTTATACATATTTTTTAAATTAAAAAAAGTGTGAAGATTTTTTTTTTTAAATTAGGTTTATTCTTGTTTTGAATTATAATTACAACTTAAGTTAAAGTTTTTTTTTAATATATCACTTCATTTTAATATGAATTCCGGAACTTACCCTAAAATCATCGTGACTATTGAAAATTTTCTCGGTATATTTATATATTTAAGAAAAATCTGATTAGTGATTTTCAATCTCCTCAAATATATATAATCGAAAAAATATACACAGATATTCATTTTTAAGATAAATATTTTTAATTTTTCGAATTTGATGCATGAAAGTTATATAATAGCTATTATTTTTTCTATTATTGTATCATAACACATTAGATGACTGTAAATATAATAAAATAGAAGGTTTTAATTATTGCTTTTAACCACGATATGATTTTCATTTGACGCTTCAAGATCAGGAAATACGTTGCTCATTTTACTTGCTTGTTTTTGATGATGTTTCCTCTTTAACAGGCTTATGGGTGATAGAATTTCAAGATGTAATGAGCGTTTTATGTTTGCGGATCAGTGCAAACGTCAGATTTCATGCGTCTCAAAAATCTCTTTTAAAGGCTCCATGAGATTATCCTATCTATACATAAATATATAGTTCTATTTTAATCAAAATGTAGTATTTAGTTATATATATTATTACTTTGTAACAGCATATTGCTTTTCATTAAATTTAAACTTAATAGTTTCATTACCATTTACAATTTTAATTTTAATATTTTTTACTAGTTTATCAAAAGTTAGTTGACTTATATATATATATAATGAAGAAGTGGAATAACTTTAATAAATGAAAACGAAAAAAAATGTTAAGACAGTTCAATTTATCTTCTCCTAGGTAGTAAAAAGTCACTCTCTCCATTGTTTTCTTTCAATTTTATTTTTTTTTAATTTTATTTTCAAATTTCCTATGTCGCTAATTAATTTTTCAACGTATAAATTCAGACCTTTTAATTTATAATTTTAAATTAATTGATCATAATTTTGTTATTCATTTTAAAAAATTTATCTTTTTAAAACATTAATTTAAAACAATGTATATAAAAAAAGGAAACACTTGTTTAAAATTACTAGAAGCCCAGATATAATTTGTAGAGGTACATAGATACATATTATGAAGTAAAAATCAATGAGGCATTATTGGATTCAAGCTAAGATATTTTGTACCATAATAATTTCGATCGATTACAATCAAACCATAAAGGTTATGAGAAAAATTTATGAAAAATAATATTATAACTAAGTCAATTATATAATATAACATTCAATCATATAGCCAAGTTAATGTTGAAATGATAAATTAAAATATAATGCTAGAAATTTTTTTAATATAAACAATAAATTTTATTTATGAAAAATTGTTCATACATTGTAAAACATCGTAATAATATTATTCATAAATTAGTTTACTATCTTATTAATTTTACTTTACTGTATTTATATATTTATACGCATCATTTACGATTGTAATAATAGTACTTGTAGTACATGTGTATGCATGTTAATTAGTAAAACAAATTCATTATTAAAAGGTTTCAAAACTTTTTTTATAAATATTACAATTTTGTTATACGGGTAATATTTTAATAATTTGTATAGACATTATTATGACAAAAAAATTTGAAATCTTAAAATGAAATTGAATTCTATTATCTTACATATACAAGATATAATGTATTTTTACTGCAGAAGCTTTTGCACTTTTTACATAAAAAATTGCTGTTGAGATTTATATGATATTTTCTCAAAATTGCATTGAAATATCAATGGTCTCAAAAGGAATAATATGTACTTAAGAAGTTTAAAAAAATTAAACGTAAAAATTGTAAAACAACTTTAAATATATATATATATATATATTCTCTCCTAATACAATTTTACAGCAATTATTTTTATTTTCTGAAGATATATTTCTCATTTAGTTATTGAATCAATAAAAACTTTTACTTACTGTAATTAAAAGAACATAAGATGAAAATATCTATGTTTTATTGTACTATTAGAAGTCGAAAAAAAATTGAAAAAATTTATTTTGCCCTTTGTATTCCGTGAAATAATGCAATAGGTGAATGCTTTAAATTTTTACAATAATAAAGAGAGATAGTAAAAGGATTACTATTTAATATAATTTTTATAATTCTATGTTTTTCACTGAGAGACAATAAAATAAATTAAATTTATTAAATTATTATTATTGCAATTAAACAAAACCTTTAACAAATTTTTTATGCATGTATCTTAGAATGTTTTTATAAACAATTATGAATTAAAACATTTTAATTTCAAATATTTTTTTTAATTACTTACCTTGGAATTGTATTGAAAACCAATTTTGACTTTATAAGTTCCTCTACATTTAAATTAAAAATATAACTCCACTAGCTACACTGATTTTAGGCTGTTATTCTTTTATTGCATATTACAAATTTATTTTAAGTTCAATAAAATTGAAAATCTAAGAATCAGAAAATATAAAAAGTTTGTATGATTTTGTGAAGTGTAAAAATCGTGATCTTTTTACATATGAAAAGTCGTCATTAGTTGGAATACAGCTTTAACGGAATGAAATGAATGTGTCTACTTTTTGAGTATTTTAATAACTTATACTTCAAATAAATTATTAAGGAAAAGAAAATGATAAAAATATTAATTATTAATCAATGATATGTAACCCTATTTCTGTAATAAAAATTAAAATAATTTAAAACAAGAAGTAATTTTTAGTCCGGTTGTCAAATCGCCTACAATTTTATAAAATATACTTGTGTGTGTATGTATGTATAGTCATATGACTTACTTTTAAAAAATGTGCATTGAAACAAGAAGTCTCTTTAGATATGAGAGCGCTATGCGGCGTAATAAAAGAAACAGCAATGTGGGAGGATAGGATGATGGTAGAGTACAGAGACCTTTGACAAAACATCATACTCAAATATGTTGCAAGCTGAGAACCATTTCTTGATGATTCCACAGGAAATTTTTGCTCTGTTTTATGAATTTGGCTAAAGATATTTTTATAAATGATATGATCAAGCAAAAAAAGAAGTAAATTGCACATATTAAATTCTTTAAAAATAATACTCGTCGGTCTTGGAATTACATTTTCATAAAAGAATATCATTAAAATAGTAAACTTTCTTATTTAATAATATATATTAAATGCTAAAAATATTCATAAATACGTACGTACCCGCAAATATATTTATAAAAATCATCTTTTAATAAACAAAATCGAAAAGTCATTACCATAAATGATCCGAAATTATACTAATGGATAAATAACGAATTAATTAAAAGCTGTTCTAAACTGTTCCTATTAATAATTATTTTGTGATGTTATACAAAATTTTTTTATAAAATTCTGAAATTTATATATTCTATTATTTCTTTTAGCGTTCACCTAGACGTTCATTAAGTATTTCCTTAAAATCCATATTTTTCAATAGCCTCGACTTGTTCGTAAGTTTTTAAAGTTTTAAAAAATTAAAATGTTATCTAAAAAATCATAGATTCCTAGAAAACAAATTGATACTATAATAAACTGAATATTAATTTCTCTTATTATTTTATAAGATAAGTGTAAATATTTATTAAGCAAGTTTGAAGCTAAGACCATAAATTTTCTTATTTTACAATTATTATTAAAAACAGGAGGAATCTTTGCTGCGAAACTATGTTCATGAAAGATCCAGAAAAAATACCGAGGACAAATTTACTGGATATTGATAGCACAGAACGCCAAATCAAACGTTAAATCATTGCTTACTCATTAAAGCTTTTCATCGTGCTGAATGGCCGTTCTGCATTGGGGCTTATCTGATCGTTGGTCTCTGACAAGTTTTTTTCAGCTACATATTTATATGCAGATGACACGTTGATAGACCTAATGCCAAAGTATATGCACACATGTCTAAAGAGCATGAATGCCGATATACAAGCCGAATGATTGAAACGTACGCACGATCTGGCTGTGATTACACGCACACTTAATGTAATTCATGAATACACAACGCACCTGGAAGTAAAAGCTGGAGGACTCAGGACTATTCAAATCTCGCATCTATCTGGGTCATCAAAACCAACAAGAGCGAGAGCCAAGTCGTCTTACTGATTGTTTGATAACAATAAGCGAGTCGCTCTTATAAATCCGCTCCCTCCGTGTTTCCTTCCTCCTTCCGCCACGTTCTCTAACCTCATAAGCCTCTTACGTCCCTACTGCTGCTGCTGTCGGAAGTCTTTTTTTGTATTCAATATTCGACTGTACTCCGATTGAAATTTCATTCAGCGCGAGTAAGTTAGATGTATGACGAAAGCGATGGTAGGGGTGCAATGGCATGAATCACGATGACCGTATTGGGGCGGACAAAGGAGAGAGAATGAGAACACTGAGGATACTGTGACGTGAGGGTAGATTCTTTATAGTTAAATTACTTCACACTTTATGTATCGTTTATTTTTAATAATGTATTAATTCCGACGGAGAAAAAAAGTTTTGAAATCTAGCTTTTCATAAATCTTTGGAAAATGATTTTTTTATATGCTAAATAATGAAAGAAAAAGTAAGCCATTTAGCGTAACGAACGCTTGTAATTTACGTAATCTGCACTTCAAATATAAAGTAGAGACTATCAGCTTTAATATTTCAAGGGACTTACTGAAAAAGCTTACATTTATTTAAACTAAAGAGTTATAATACATTAATAGACAACTTTATACCATGTTTCGTAGGTCAATTATTTTATCTAGACCAACTTGCAAAATTCTTTTAGCGTAAAGTATTATTTTTATAACGTACCTTATAACATATCAAAAATGTTCCCTAATACGTTAATACGATAAACTTATAAACTCAATAATTTTATATTAAACTAGTATTTTAATACTTTTATTGATATTATTAAAAACGGATAATAGTAACATAAACTTTAAATAATGTGAGAATAAATACATAAAAATCATAATAATTTAATATAAAATATTAATAAGCGTTTGATCTTAATTAACAATTTCATCGTCAATAAGTTATTAAATTTGAAACCACTTAATTATATTTAATTAATATAAATTTTATAATAAAAATTGCATATAAAATATATATATATAATAATTTTGTGTAATAATTTTATAAAATATATAAAATTATATAATAAATTTAAGAGTTTATTATAATAATTATATAGTTGTTTGAATTTGAAATAAAAATATTAAAATTAAATGCACATTTTTTTAATACATAAAAAAATCAAAAACACAAAGACAGTACACCAAAAAATTAATATAAAAATGAAAAAATTACATTTTTTTTACACTTAACATCAGATTCAGCTTAAATTTACATATTAATAATATTATGATTAATGATGAGTACAAAAAATAAAAAGAGAAAAAATAGAAATTTTAGCACTTTTAAAAAATTCACCAACAACATAGTAAGCATCAATGAATATTAAATATATCGTCTTCAATTTGAGATACTAAATTTACTATTTAAAAGTAATTCTGTAAAATATGATAATTAATATACATTAAGTATTAGCTTGAATTGTGTGCATCCTAAGTGTATTAATCCATGATTAACTCAATGATCTCATTCGATGGCAGTGTATTCTTCCCTTCTAATATCCAACACATATCCATTACATGTTTTGTAGTATACGTAATCCACTAATCAATAGACGAATTAAATTACATTACAGTGCAATAATCCTAAAAAGCTTTGCTAGAATCATACTCGTTATTCACTATTGACATGCTTGTATGGTACATGTTTGTAAAAACGATGATTTAAAGTAAAATTTATGTTATCTATTACATTGATTTATTTCTCCTTTTTTATACTGCCATTAGAATAAGAAAAGAACTTCTACAAAATTTGTATACATTTCCTATTATAATTAATCTTCAGATAAATTATTGCCTGACTACAAGCTGAATACATCTGGAATCTTATAGGTAGCTTGAATCATTGATATAATCTCTAAGATGAAATTTGTAAAAATTTAAGTTAATTATTATTAAATTAAAATATTTATTTTACTTTGAAATTATTACATAAAAGTTTGCTATAGAAATGCTCATTTAAATTTAAATTATAAAATTAGGTAAATTTTAATATAAAAAAACTTTAACTATATACATTAAAAATTATGTTACTTTAAATCATAATAAATTAAAATTCTATTTGAATATTAAAAATGTTACAATATATTAAAAAAATTCAAATATATAATATGTAGGGTAAATTTTTATGATAGCTCTTTAAAAATTATTTGTACACAAAACATTCTATCTTACATTAAAATCAGTTTCATTTTTAATAATATTACGTGACCATGTTTTCAAATAGTTACAGAATTTTAAAATGTTCAAAAAATCTCTTTTTATATATAAAGATATAATAAACTATGAATGCATTTCATTTTTTATAAAAATTATATTATATTTTTATATATTAATATTTTTATTATATTAATATTATACCTAAATAAATACATGAATAATAAATTGTATATAATAATTTACAGGAGTTGTATATTAAAATTAAACATTTTGTATATTGTTGTTTAGAAAAAGTTAAACGTTTTCCACAATAATGTTTGATATAATTATTTGATATAATGATTGATATAATTAATAACTTAAAAATATATTTAATTTACTAATTTTGTTATTAAGAAAAATCGAATAATTACAAATAATTGAAACAGATTTGTTTATTTAATGCATTTGCAGCAGTCTTCTCTTAATAAAAGTTAAAAAAAATTTATGACATAGCTGATGGATTTTTTATTTTTAATAATTTGTATATAAGAATTCATATAAGGATGACTTTATGATCCTATTTCAAGGTTCCGATTTCAGTTACAATTCTTTTAATAAAATTGGAAGCTATTAAATAAAAACTCTATTGATGAAATCTTACCTATATTAGCAACCTCACAATAACCGAGATAACTATGAAGTTTATGAAGTATGCCTAGATTTTAAAAGACAATCCACCTAATAATGAAGTACATCACTTTTCAGAATAAATTTTAATAATCAATAATCTAATTATTAGACCCAGTCTATATTAGTTTTGATGAACTTTTATTTATGATTAAAATATTATATTAGCATTTAGTGTTTTTAAACACTTGATAATAAATATAAATATAATTAAATAGATAAATCAATATATTCCACAAAAGTATTAAATTTAAATTATACACATTTATTTTATTTAAAAAATTTCTAAATTTGTAAAAATTGTGTAATAATATTAATTTTAGAAAGTTATAAATTAAAAAAACTACAAAATGTTTAAATACACATAAAATGTGACAAAAAATTAATAAAATTAATTTTAAAGTATAGAAATAATATATTAATATCAGTTTAGACTGAAGTAAGTTTTAGTTCAGTTTTAACTGAGTTAAATTATGTTCATGACATTTATGTTTGTAATTATACTTATACTTTTTTAGAAATTTAAAAGGATTTTACAACATAAAAAATATTTTAATTTGGGAATTTTTGCATACACATTAAACTGCTCACTATAATTTCATAAATGAAAAGGAAAATTAAAAATCTTTATATAAAATAAAAAAAATTTTTAATTTTTTTGAAATTTTAAAGCCTCGAGTCACTTTTTAATATCATCACACTCGATAAGCTTTTATTTGAACTAATATTCTGATGTAATAAAGTCCTTATAGTAAGTATGGTATCTATTTTTTTGTATAATAACTCGAAGACATTTATATATATAATCTATTACTAAAATACTTTATTAAATTACATAAATCTACTATTCGTGACTTAATACATCAATATTTCATGTAACATTTGTATCTCCTCTAGACTATTTTAATGAAATGTTTATGAATTATTATGTTGTGACGATAAAGGACGTCGCCACAAATTCTGTCAAAATATGATATAAGAATGAACAGCGGGTAGAAAAGTAAGGGACACTACGTAGATCGCAAAAATGAGAGAGGGAGAACAATGTTTATGTATGAGACAGCAAGGTGTGTCAGTAGGGAATGAGTAACTACTGCAACAATATTATTTAATCAAATAGAAAAACGGTAATAATCGACATAAGAGCCAAATCCGCGTTATAAGTGTAAACACATCGAAGGGAAAAACTACAAACGCGTATTTAAGTTATATATTTGAAGATTTGTAATTTTTTTTTATACATTTAATTCTTATTTTAAAAAAACCATGATTTGTAAGTTAAAAATAACGAAATCTTATTCGTTCTATCTATGCCTTCCTCTTAAATTATAAAAATAGCGATTGAATCGGCGAGTTTTTCCGATCAAGAAATTTAATTAATAATATACGATGTCATCCTTCAGAGAGGAACCTCTACGTTACCTACTTATTATAAAATGAGAGCTCTTATTATAAATAAAGAGTAAGTTTACTTAAATAAGACTGAAGTTTATGAATATATCACCGAAATCTATCACTCCGCTGTTCTTTCTGAAACAATTCTACCGCAACTTCCAGTAATACGAGCTAAGAAGCAAAAAATTCGGGTAAACTGTATTCTTAAGCATTTGTTGAAAAATGATAAGTTTTAGAGTATCTAAACATTTTTTTTATTTTTCAACTGAATAATTTATTTCAAATACTCACCCGCTGTTGTTCAGTATATTCATATAAAATTTTTTTGAAAAGTTTACTTTTCGAAATATTGTACACAAATTTATTCAGAAAAAATGTAAATATGATTGAACAACTCTATGAAAATATTAAAAAAACATAAATTGTATTTTTAAATAAAATATTTGATAGAAAAAATACATTAATTTATTAATCATTTAAAAAAAAATCTAATTTTCATTCTTTGTATTTTCATGTAAGCAACTTAGATTTCCTATCTTATTTGTAGCTGTAAAAGTATTGAAATAATTTTGAGCTAGGTTTTATTTTTATTAATTTTTTTTTTTAAGAAATTTAAAATTTTAGTCTGAAGAGTCTAACTAAATTGGAGTATATTTAAGGAAAATTTACCTTGTACACGTCTACCTGCTGTTCTAAACAGTTATTTCATAGACTATTTATAGGATGAATGGAAATATATAGAATGAGGAAACGGTCACATTAATGCAGATAATATAAACTCATATTTTCAGTTAATGAATGTAAATAAATCTTGATAAATACAGCACATCAAATATTATCTAGATCGTATAAATTATAATGTAAAAGAGACAGACATAAGCTTATCATTAGAGACAGACATACGGGCCTTACCATTTACTAAATAATAAAACATGCATTCTTGATCAATTTCTCAAATAAAAGTTATATAATACAAAATATTTAAAATTACTATGATAATACAAACTAGCTTAGGTATTTTTAAATTACGACACTAATTTTTTTTTCTTATAAAATTGGTTTATTTGTAATATATATCAGATTAAGTAAACGTCATAATAATTAAAAATTTTCCCATTATATGTAAACAAAAAACAACACCAATTTTGATCTCTCTCTCTATTATGTAATACGATTAAAAATATAAAATTGTATACAAAATAATTTATAAAGTATTTATTTTGTATTATATTAATTAAAATACAATGAATACTAGTATTACCTAAAATATTTAGTTACAAGATAGGCTTGTACTAGTTTTAAATATTCTTTTAGTACGATGAAAATTTGATTTGTATCTATATCTTTTTTAAATATTCATTATCAATTACGTTCAATGCTGGGAGAAAAACTACCAAAGTTTTTTATACATTAATGATTCTTAGGTTTTTAAGCTAAAATATTTATTAATGCTAAAAATTATTACCATATGTTAAACGAAAGAAATTACATTAATAAATATTTATTTATAAATTAGCCTTATGTGTTCAAGAACTAAAGTCTCTGAAAATTTATGGTAGCTAATATTCATATCTCTATCTCATCATAATTAAAGCTGGTAAACAATTATGAAGTTTCTATATATATTATGTACTTAATTTACTCATTTTCTAAGATGCAAATAGTCTTCTTAGAATTTTGTAAAGTATATATAATATTAGCAGTATATCAATTAGCAGTATATCAAAATAATAATTAGAGAGAAATGTATCTTAATTATTTTTCTTCTATATACCGGAAATAACGTCTCTCTTCTTATTAACACATTTACCCTGACATTTTTATTTGATGAAAAATGTTTTTGCTTTTATACACAGTAAGAATTTCAAATTTTACTTTGCTGATAGCCTGCGAAAGAAATTTGAAATAATCTTTGAAATACAGCCTGAATACTTAAAAGTATAAACACGCACATATGTTGATGGTGTTTATATGATCGATATAACTCATAAATATCTCAAGTATTTCGCATAGTTTCATTGACACAAAAAAAATCCTCTGAAATATAAATAAATCACACTGTACTATAGTGCACTTTCAAGCAAACAAATGCTCAGAAATATATATCGATTTTCAAGTATGAGATTTTAGTTATGTATAATATAATATTATATTTTATTGTAAAATCAATTTCTATTAATAATGCTCATAAAAATAAAGAAGGATTTATTTAAATAAATAATTAATTTTAAATAAAGTCAGCTCATACGATTCAGTGCATTTTACGCTGTGTTGTCTACTGTGCTTGAATCCCTTACTTAGTAACCATATACTATACACCATCAGATCAATTCACTAGTCAAGAACATCACGTAACGCCTAAATCTATTCGAATGGCTACCTAATGTACGTCAAAGATTTTCAGCTTGAGGATATATTGTCGGTAAGGAGCTGTATGCTCTTCATGCATGAAGCTATACATATGGCAACATTAGTTAACTAAAATATACTTGCGAAACATCGTTACGAAAGGTGCGAGAATGGAGAGGAAGCGAATTCGGCCCGGCAGAGAAGACCAGAAGAGTAGGTAAGTAATAGAAGCAGACGGGCCGAGCGCAACGCGAGATGAATAATACGGTCAATGAATGGGCGATGAGTGCGAGAGGGGGGGGGGGAAGGCGCTCCGTGCTTAAATGCAAGGGAGAAGCGTGACCGAGCGGAGTGGGGCGTACTGGCCCCACGATAAGGGGTTGAGAAGTCAGCAGTTGGACTGCAAGCGCGCGCGGCGAAGGGGGTACAACGCCGACTAGCAGCAGAGCAGAAGAGTGGGGCCCACACCTCAGCGCAACAGAGACCAGCGGGCATACGCGGGCCCACTTCCGGGAATGAACTCTGGCGGCACGAGTCCCGTCGCTCCTCCGCGGAAAGAAAAGAGTCCGCAGGGTGAAGATCGGATTCCTCCGATCGGATCGAAGATTCCTCCGAGCATATCCTTGAGCCCAACTAGCTCTAGAACCGATCCTCCTGTGGAAAACTTACATACCCGGGAAATTTCATCCGCTCCCTCTCCCCAGGATACCCGTCATAACCCTACCCTTACTCTGTCCTTTTCCTCTTTCTCTCTCTCTCTCTCTCTCTCTCCATTTACTTTCGAAAGGGGAAATTCGACTTTGAGCGACCCTCTTTCCTTGCACGATTCTTGATACACTCCTCTCCCGTCGGTCCCAACGTCTCCCGTTCGGGATACGATACGCATAAGGAGATTTGAATCGCCAAAGTTTCCTCAGAACTTTACTGCACGGGAGTAGTACAACCCCCCAGTCACGCCCTCTCGCGGAAGATTAGAAGCTCCCGCGATAACACAACTTTGCAATTCACCAATTGTAGTTTGTAACTTAATAAACAGGGGATGCCTAGTTTTACAAAGAAAAATTATTTTAATTAGATTATCCTCCCGAACCTCACGTACCCCTTGCCCGACCTAGAAACATAAGGGCAGAAAGCCACACACGTTAGAACCCGCACTGCGAGCGTCCACCGCATTGAAGACCTCATTGCTGAACGACACTTAGCATCCAATAGATTCACGAAGCAGTCTCTTGATTAATATTGAGAGAACGTATACACACAACTTCACATACAAAATAAATTAGTCCGAGTCAACTCCAAGCTATTTGATGATAAAAAAAAATATTACTAAAAACAAAAATAGAGTATTTAATAAATTATTCTTTACTATAGTTTTGAATTACTGTTTGTTACTAATAAATAAGTTATCAAAATAGTATATGTTTTTTTTAATTATAAACACATGATTTGTTTTATGCTTTTAATGTGGAATTATATAAAAGTTTATTTGTAAACAACTATTGTATAGACAATGCTTACGATCAAAAACTCTCTTTGAAAACAAAGCCATAGTTGTGTGAAGTACTTGATAAAGGATATAATAATATCATTAATTCAACAAAAACTAAAAATAATAGGATTTAATGAGAGTAAACAGCTTTGGGAGAAAAATATAAAAGAGGCTTTAAAAAAATTGCTTTTATTAAAAAATTTTTTTACTATAGGTAAGTCAGTTTAAGGGGCAGCTTTACTATTGACGCATTGCAGGCAATATAACTCTGTATAACCTACATTGTAATAATGAGGAGAAAAATTGGACATTGATTTTTTAACTAAAAGTAATTATAAGTCAAAGTTGTTGATGATTAATTAGAATCGATCTAGTCCCGATCATCAGCCATCCGAAACTAAATAATCTTGCGTCTCCTGTGGTATTCAGTATAGGTGATAAGTTTGTCATTCTGATATCGCTAATTCGAGTACAAATAGATATGTCGTGTATTTAAACCTTTCCGAGGTAACAAAATTTGCAACACACTCCGTTTTGTTGAAGAGGAAGCGATTTATTGCGGCTACTCTAACCATTCCGCCACTGCCACACTAATTCTGCTGTATTCTATTATATTTTCTTCCCAAGGCAGACTTATCCTAACGGTGCTTCCTTATCGTAACGTGATTATAAAAATATAGATAATAAAAATGACAGATAACAATCGCTACAAATTTTAAAGTATTTTAACTACATATTCTTTTGCATATCTTTTTCAGTATTATACATTGTTTAAGTAGCTTATGACATATTAGATAGCTTATCTTATTATTTTATATAATGAATTCATTAACAAAATAAATAATTTAATTTTCATTCATATACTCAGAGCTTTAATATAATACTTTCTTTATTCGGTACAAATTCGAACTCGGTACTACATTTATTATTATAATGAATTACCATAAAGCATTGAGTATTCGACGTCTATCGATTGAAAAATATAAATAATAACAAAAAATAGGAAAAACGGCTCATTAAGTAAAGATAATTTAAAATAATCAAGTAAGCATATTGGTATAAAATGCTTTTCAACAATTGATCAGAAATATATTATCCGTTGTTGTAAAATATGAACTAGCATTAATTCACTGTGTAATATTTTTTAAAATGAATTTTCTCAATCCATTTAGTTTTTATTTAAAGTCTTTCGTACTAGTGAATGCGTACAAAAATATATCTATTTATGCATTTAGTTATTTAAATTATTTCAAATCGCGCTCGAGTGCCTAATTTTATTGTCTTTTTCCACTAGTCTCTTTCGTAGGACTTTAAGAAATATATGATATAATTAAAAGGTGTTATATGCTAATGCAGATTTGTGCAACAGCGTACACATGTATAAAAGAATTACACTGGTAGACTAAAATGACAAAATTTTTTCATCCTTGAATAATTGTATTATCCTTAATAAATAATCGAATACTCCTTGATAATTAAACCAAACTATTTTATTTAGGTCTATGTATTCTTACTTTATGTTATTTATAATTCCTCACACAAATGTACAATTTGTAAATTATTCTTGATAAGCATCGTTTTCATGAGTTCTAATTGAAAAATTATTTGAGTGACTTCTGATAAAAATGAAAATTAAATTGTTTTCTATAAATTAAATAATATAGTTATAGTGATTGTATATAGAATTTAATTGAATTTTTATTTGTCAATTCACATAGTAATAGATATATTTATCTTATATATCTTATATACATAAAATATTATAATACGCGTGGCAATAAAAAAAAGTAAACTTTCAACGTAAAACGAAATAAATTTCGAGTATTTCCTCCAACCTTAAAGGGAAGTAATACATTCTCAGAAATTAAGAATGAACTAACTCAAAATGGAAAATTTTGTGCACAAAAAAATATGGATTTTATCGATTCAACTTGATTGTCTGGATGTTCCAAGAGAACCTATAAAATAATTGAGACAGAGGCATTATTCATGTTCTATTTTAAAGTATTGCAGAGTACTTAAGAAACAGATTTCTTTCTATGATTTGTGTGCCTCGCGCTTGAAACCAATAATACGAGCAATAAGCGAACATGCTGTATTTATCCTCATAATTTGTCAATTTTTTGTAGAAACATGGATGATATTATTCCATTTATTTGTGCGTATTACTAATTTGTTTCATTTCTAGTCATACACTGACGATGTCGTGCCTCACCCTCCCTAAAACTATCGCATAGTTTACTATAGTCACTGTACCCACATATTTTTAATTTTATCCTAATATTATGAAATAAATTAAATCATTCAGAAAATTTATTAATTATTAATATACACTTAGCAAAAAAAATTATTATTGGTTTACGAATAAATTAATATTCAGATGTTAAAATGATTGCTTGGAAAACTATTTTAAATTTACACTTTATAATAAATTTTAATCAATAATATTAGCGCCTACTCATTTAAAACAAAAATAACGAAATCAAAAAATAACATCCACGTACAATAAAGGGTCTTTCATAATTTTATATAAAAAAAAATTATTGTCAAGTGTAATTATTTATATTTTATTAAATTGAATCACATACATATTAAAATAAACAAAGTTGAAAGTTTTTTATTAAAAATATAAAGCCATAATTAGGGTACAACATACAGTTATACTGTATTTTTAAATACAATTCATAGCTTTTTTTAAAAATATCATAAACTCTGAATTATAATTGTGTTATTCTACAAAAAATACATGTTTTAAAATATGTTCAATTAATAAACTTTGCAACCTCTTTTTTTATATTCCATTATCATGAAGAACATACAGCTAAAAAATATGATTGTTAGCCTGTAAAATGGAAAAGATTGCATTTTAGATTCAGAAGAATGAAGTTGAATCCCAATGGACATGCAGATATTTTAGTACAAGAACTTATCGGTTTTTTGAATAATATTCATACAATACTTATATTCGAGTTGTGATAACAAAAAATCTTTCTTAGAATCTATTAAATGTTCAAAAATTACGGTGTTAAAGTTTAGAACTTAAATTTTATTATTTAATAACTGAAAATTTATGCAATTATTTATATTTACACCATAATTTTCTTTTGTACTATAAACTATAAATTAAAATAATTTCTTTACTAACAATATCAGTTGCTTAAAAGTTGATTAAATAGTAAATTGAAAAAAAATATAAAACATAATTAACGATTGTAATGATTTATCTCCTTTGGCTACCGATTATCACAGTTGGTTACGCCTAGATCGTTTACCTGTTCTTGAGTTAGTCACACACTTATCGTGGAATCTAGCAGTCAAGACAAAATCGTATCTACGAAAGGCTTCAATGAAATAGAAGTATAAGAATAAGTTAACAAAAAGAGACGGTTGTATTTAAAAATAAGATAGAAATGAAAAATATAGTGTATATTTACACAGTACATTTACATACATATATTTTGATCGTCATGACGGACTTAAACAAAATATGAAATTTTTTTTTTACTTCTTAACATACCTAAACACGTTGTTATTAAGCTAAACATATAATAACGTTAAGTCGTTTGACTTTTATCTGATTTAATTGAGTGAAAAACATTAAAAAGTAAAGGTGAAGTTTTCTGAATAAAAATAGCATTGAAGGTAACTGAATTGAAGGTAACTGAACTGAATTGGTAGTTGGAAAAACCTAATTTTTATGTAACGGTCACATATAATATAATTATGAGGATTTTCTTGTATAACAATATAATTCAATATTCTGGTAAGTCCCGGTTTCACTAGAAGATCGTTAACCATTCGGTCCA
This sequence comes from Kradibia gibbosae, assembly GCA_018907135.1. Classification (NCBI taxonomy): domain Eukaryota; kingdom Metazoa; phylum Arthropoda; class Insecta; order Hymenoptera; family Agaonidae; genus Kradibia; species Kradibia gibbosae. Next base: position 3,305,686 of record JACCHX010000008.1, on the reverse strand, counting down.
AAAATAAACCTCCCTCAAGTATTACACAAACGGGCCCATGTGGCATCACCAACAAAATTATTCAGATGCATTTTAGTTTAGGTGCTTTATCGCACAATAATATGGAGAATTATATTGAAATGCCGATATGTTAGAAAATCGAAAAAATTTTACACAAAATTTTTATTTGTATTTATAATGAAGAGCAGACTTTTGAAAAATTATTGGTTTTAATATTTGTGGAGAATACGCTCGTCTTTCAATTCATTCGTGCGCTGCGCTTGCTTGTCGTCCTTTTACAACTCAATTTCTCAGCAATTAAATTAATATTATAACTTAAAATGAACTTATATTTAATTTATGGATTGCACGTTCTGTTAAACTAGCTTAAGACTAACACTTAATTTAATTTATCATTAAGCTCCTAATCTCACGTCATGAGGTCAGGGGCGCGCATTGTGCCGAAGGTCGGCATCTTTGCATCGGTTGTTGCATCGGTTATTCACCTGCCCCTGCGACGGGTAGTCAACAGTCGAATCACTTGTCAGGGGGAAGCAGTTTTTCTTCAGCACTCCGATTCCGTTAGCGTGATTAGTTCGGGGCTCGTTGAGGCTCCGCAGAGAAGCCTCACAGAGGCCGGGGCTGCTCCACTTGTCCCCGGTGCGGTGGATGGCGGTCCCTCTGGGATGGACGAGAGTACTCCTCGTCCGCGATCTGGATCGAGAAGTGTCGGCAGAGGAAGGGCAGAGGAAGGCAGAAGGAAGGGCAGAGGAGACTGTGTTCGGATTAACACTGTGACCCTCGGCTCGTTCTGGGCCTCGCGAAGTCTCCCTGTACAATTGGGACCAAATTGGTACCGCGCTAGGGAGGAGGTTACGCAGGAGGAGATTCTGTAGCCCGCGAGCTCCTATAGTAAGGCTCTAGTAGTAAGGCTCTCGGTTTACAACAAGAGGTACTAGTTGGCGAACCGGGGGAGCAAAGCTCCATTGGTAGGACACCAGGGAGCTGACACGGAGGGCGAAAAGAGGGTAGGGACAAAAGGGGAGTTAGTAAGACACCTAGAGAGGAGTTTTGGTGTAAAGTAGCAGTTGCAAATGAGAATTCGTTCTTTTCAAGCTGCGCGGGCCCTTTTCATTTCGCGATGGCGACTTGCGCGAAATCGACGTTTCGATACGCAAATGGTCAAAATCCGGTTCCCACTATGCCGAAAAAATGCAGAATGCGGCCACCCCGACAGCCAGGGACGAAGATCTCGGGAAAAAGCCCCAGAAGAGTGAGCTACGAGGGTCGCAGCGCTAAGGCATAACTTGGCCCTCACATATGCAAGTCCTCGTCTAGTTGCGTGCTCAGCCCGGACAACATTGTGTTGTGGGTACCGAACGTTATGATATGTGGGAGGAAAGTGTGTCGCAAATTCTACATTTACTTTCTTAGTATTATAAATTATCTTTTGAATTATAATAGTACCTAACTTATATAAATATATGTAAATAGTATATAATGGTGTGTGATTATATGTAAATGTAAAGATTACTGTCCTTGATGAAATTGATAAAAATTATTGCATTTAAAATTCCTCTTCCTTAAATGTACTGCTTATTGAATATTAAGCGTGTTCCTTTTTTAATATAAATAAATAAAAATTAGAATCATTAATTTTTTCAGTAGTATTTCATCTGATTATATTGTCGTTTAATTTTTAAAGTATGCAGAGTATGTATACAATGACCGCTGCTTCCTAATTTCTTTTGGCAAAAAAATAATACTTAATTTGACTTCCTTAAATAATATTAAATCTTTATGTGGAAGTATCAATGCATAAATAGTTATTTTATTTGGGAATACTTTCCTAATATTACCTAAATTTACAAAAAAAGAAATGGGTATTGCAACTACTCACTTATGTCCTCTTTGGAATACACGATGAATATTAAACCAAAAATCACTTTAGATATTTCCCAAGTAACTCTATTAACATTAATTATATTGTTTGTAAAAAATTTTCATTATCGATACATCTACTTTTTTATATTGCATACAATGAAATGCATATTATACTGTATATTTTGCGTCGTACTTGTTAATTGAAAAATATATTTTTATTAGAGTTTGAATAACATGCTACAGTTTATGATAGGAAATACCTATAGCGAATGAATATAGCTATCGCATTTGTGATATATTTGTATAATGCGTTGAGTAGGTGCATAAGCTTTACATTGAATTATAACTGTCTCCGTTTACGAAAAAAATGTTTAAGTGTAAGACCCAATAGGAAAGAGCAGTTTATGACCTTTTTTGGTAACAAGTGTTTGAATCTTGAACTTGGAAAACTCATTTTCCAGGTCTCAATTTGTATCTAAAGGCAAGAAAAAAAGAAAAATTCTTATGTTTTCTTATAAAACACTCTAACTTTGTGTATTAAACATACGTAAAGATTTGATTCCAGAGTATTTAAAAAATCATATTGCAATAAAAAATTATGATGAACTAATAAAAAGTTAATTTAAAGTTAGATAGCTTTATGAAATAATAGAAAAATTTTTTTAATATAAAATATATCTTTATAACTGAGATTTGTATACTTCTTATTAGATTATTTTTTTCGCTTTTTGTATGAATAACATCTGTTGAACAAATCACAACTAAGGTAAGATACCTAACTTGTAAAAAAAAGGATTTTATTATTACCATTTGAAACTTTAAAGTAAGATTGTATCCCTTGAAATCATAATTAGTCATGGTTCATTTTAACAAATATTACAATAAAAATTTATTTAAAATTAATTGAAAAAACGGAAAATTTACGAAAATCAACCAACAAGAAAATGCTTTCACTTTGACGAACTTTTAAATAAACAGTATTTCAAAAATTTAAAATGCATGTAAAAAAGAGTTACGGATTAAAGAATTTTTCAAAGTTAAAAAATTATCCGATATCAAACCCAACGCGTTCGACCATTTAAGGTATATTAAACAGGACTACTATTCCTAAGCAAAGAGGTTGAAATTCCGTGATTACTACGTTATAAGATTTCTTGTTACAATCCTAAATTGACTTTTTAAAAAATTTGGAAAGATTATGATGACTTACTTATCTTGTGTATAAACATAAAAAAAGTACGAAAAAAGAATATTGCAGCAATGTTATAAGATCGGCTGCATTGTCCTTACAAATCTACTACCAGTTATTTTTGTAGTAAAGTGACTTTATAAGACGTGACGTCTCATAAACTTGACTCCACTCCAAACTTCGAATCTAAAAAATTCCCATGGTACGAGTTTAGCAATTTATATTATTATTACACAAAGTCTGTTCAGATCGATGGAAATTATTTGGAATGTCCATAGCATCTCACATCTATAATATTAATATTAAAATAAAAATTCTAAAAATATTTGAAAATAGGAAACAATCAATCAAAGAACAAACGCGTACAAAATATGTCGAATGTAGTATGTAGCTGCGTAAGTTGTGTACTAATAACTAGCTATTAAAATTTTTGTAAAACAAAAAGAAATTTAAATCTCGGAAAATTTACTTATTAAAAGTGATATACATATTAAATATATTCAAAGTATCGAATTATAAACCACACTTTCGTATTTACAATTATTAATTTGTATGATAATAATTGAATCAATGTATAAATGAATTTAACCGTAAATTAATAATAATGTTGTCTGTTTCAGAAAATACTGATACTGAAATTTTAAATTTGATTTTCCGACTTGTGTAAGACTTGTGTATGATAAAATTAAAAGTATTTGATTTTACGACGATTTGATTTTAAGAAATTCTGAGAATACGGTCGCTAAGAATATCAAATGGTCTGATTTTCTCGCTTTGCGAAGACAGTATATTACAAATAAGCAAAGGGAACTCGTTTTTATTAGTTATCCCTATCCAATATTGCAGTAATCAGAATGCAAAAAGGAAGAAATATTTGTTACACATGAAATTAGTTCTTTGATACCATGTATGAACGTTTTATACCATTACCTCTTCTCTGCCATTCTTAACTAATGTTAGTTAGTTCTTAGATTTAATCATACGCAGTCCAATAAAACACCAAAGATCTGTTCGTAGATGCATTGTACTCCTGGAAAACGAGCTTACCGCATTAGTTACCGTGTCGTAAACAAATTCCGACAGTAAATTTAAAGATTTAAAGACTTATTCAAAAGTCAGAGTAGAAACCTGATTGTTTGAATACGTATTAAGTAAAATGTAAACATAATCCCGTGGTCATGCCATTTTATTAATATAAAAAAGATAAATTGCCATGTCAATTTTTAAAATTCGTGCAATAGTAAGTCATAGTCCTTCCTAAGAAATTGAAAAATTAATACAAATTTCAAATATTTCTCTCTTGAAATGATTACAATACATTCAAAATAAAAGAAAAAAATTCATGGATTCTATTTTCTTATTGACCAGATTTTTCTTCTAACTATTGTTTTTTGCGTGCTTTTTTTGTTTTATATATATAATTTAATTAATTGTCAAAAACTACAATCCGGCAAACTTATTTTAGAGCGTAACATATTTGCATTAAACAATTCAATTAATGGGACGATGGTCAATAAAGTATATCCATACTACGTTTCGTTAATGTATAAACCATTATCCTGAACAAATTGCTAATAATTTCATAAGATATAAATTTATATTGCTAATTATTTTCAGCTTTTAACATATAGATTTAAACAAGCTGTCATATACGTAATAATTTTTTTAATCCTAAAAATTTATATCAACTTGCAAAAATATATTCATATCATTAAAATTATTTCAATTATTATTATAAAACAGTTGTATTTTAATTTAAATTTAATACTATACAATAACGTATTACTATATAGTGTTATTAATTGAGCAGAATTTTATGTAGATTTTTAAAATGATTTTAAAACTAATAATAAAATTAAATAAATAAAACATTAACAAATAATAATTTCAAAAAAGTTTTAAATAATAATTATCATAGTATAACGAAAAAATTTTAATTAACTCAAGCAGAAGCAATTTTGGTTAGATTCTTTAATCACAAAAAATCAATATAATTATTAAAAATAAGAACCAAAATGTATTTAGAACTAATATTTGAAGAAAAGTAAAATACATTCCTTTAATTATAAAAAATTGTACAATTTTATAACTTATAAAAAATTTTATCGTATTAATTTTTTTAATTCATATTTACTACCTTGAAATATTGATAATATAAATTTCAAAGTAAAAGACGTTAAATTAGTGCTCTTATTATCCAGAAAAATTGAGATTTTATACCTATTGAAATTTAAAACTTTATCACTGATTCAATTTAAAATCAGTTTATGCCAAAAAATTTTGATGAAAGTACTTGAATCATTGGTAATATTTATCATTGTATAAAGTTTGAAGAAAAATATTTAATTCTACGAGCTACGTTGCTAAAATAAACTTTTAAGAACTTTTCTTCACGCTACTTTTCAAAGCGTTCAAATACCTCTTTGAAACTTTATGTACTAATATATAATAGATAATAGATTTTAGCTTTTATAATTATATAATAGATATTAGTTTTATCTCAAATATCTAGATTTTAATTTTGTAAAAAATTGGAGTATTTTAAATTTATAATTATGTGATTTATATAAAATAATGCATTTATTTGTGAGAAGCGTTATTTATTTTCATCAAAATAATCATAATTTCAATTCTAATTTACATGTTTTGAAAACAATACAATATTATTTCAAAATATTCAATTTTAATATGATTATTGCAATCTTTAAGTAAATATTGTTTAACTATATGTAAAAAGTTATCAATTGTATATAAGAAATATACTATTTACTCTTTATATAAAATAATGCTCTAGAAATTAAATTATATCAAACGTTTCTACAAAGAACAAAAGCTCTATTGAATTATAAATAATACTTAAAAAAAACAATTTAAAGATTATTGTTTTGAGAGAAAATAATATAAACCTTTTATATTCTGACGGTATTTTTGAACATTAGAATATTTTAAAGAACCCACTCATCCCGACAATTGCGTGGCGTGGGAATCATGTATTAAATTCACTAATGTCCAAACGTTATTCTAGTCATAATTTGAGACAACCCATAATTAATATTATCCTTTCTCGACTCAGACGATAGGATGATAGACAGTCACCTGTCCAACATTAGAAATTACTTCGTTATATTAATGATCCGTTGTTGTCTAACGTAAAACGCAACATCCTGATATTTACAGCATTTGATTATTGATAAAAAGTAAACACCATTCACTAGTAATATGAAGAATCGAGTATTATGAATAGGAAAGATATAGATATGTATAAATATATATTTGTTTAAAAATTGAACTGTCTTAATTTAAAATATTAACATTAATTAAAATGAAATTGCAACAAAGCAATTCTATGACGGTCCGTGTATAAATAGAGAATGTTGAAAAACTTATAGGAGACACTCCTATACAGAAAAATTTGTTGTTATTGTTTACCCAGTGGAAAAAGAAGTAAAGGATGTTTACTAAACATTTCCAATAACTTTGAAACTTAATAAATATGAGCATTTTAACTGTCAAGTACTTCTTTTTATCTAAAAATTATTTAACGGAGTATTAAGTATGCATCAAGTATAGTTAAGTGATGTTTGTAATTACCACGACTTTTTGAGGACTATCCATTTTCATCCGTAGATTCTTTCAAATAATTGCCATTATTATTCTTTATATGTAAAATTTTATGTTGTAGGTAAATTTAAACACCTTCTATAAGTTAATAATTAATCAATACGTAAGCTTGTCAATGTTTTTTTATTAATATTCAAGTAATTGTTTGACTTAAAATCCATCCTTGTCAATATGATTAATTTGAGAAACTATTAGATATTGTTAGTAGCTTATCAGCTCGTTATGTCATTGAAAATCTAACTTAGATACTCTTCAATAAGATAGTAGTAGGGTTAAAAAATTACTTTCCATATATTTATTTTGAATATTATTTATATAAATATTTTTTAAACAACTAAGTGTTTGAACTATTTTGTCTGTATTTTTAACAACATATGAATAGTTAAATCCAGAAACATATTCTTGTACATCTGTCAATACTCTCTACTATTATTAATTAATGTCTTTACTATTGCTCATTACATAAATAAATATGTTAAAAAGCTAAGATAAATTTAACAGAATTAACTTCAAATAACATAATGCCGTATGAAATATAATGACTAAAATTAAAGACATACTTTCAAATTTGTTTCTTTTCATTGAAATCAAGTTAATGTTTCTTATTTCTTATTTCTTAATTATATTAAATATTTCAATTAATAATACTTATTTCATTCAATATTTTTTTAATTTATATGATTATATATAACATGAATTTATAAATTACAATCTGTTAATATATATAAATAAAAATGTTTATAACAGATAGAATACTAAAATAAAAAAGACATATTTATAAATTTTCTCTTTAAAATTATTAAACTTTTACTAAAATATTTCAAATAATAAAGTAAAAACGTTGACTGTAGAGATAAATATTTTTTAAATGAATTTATTTAATCATAAATTACCTCATTATAAATTTCATGCAGGAAAATAATTAGACAAAAAGTTTCTTTTCACTATTATTCTTTGTGATGGATATCAATTGTACTATATTTATATTTACATACTACTCTAGAATAATTAAACTCAGATTTATTAAATATTTTCTTAACAACATTAGATCTGTTTAAATTTGTAGGAGAAGTTAATGTCATACTTAAATATTTTTTAATTTAAATTTATGTAGAAATAATAAGATTGAAGTAAATACTCTGTTGGACACGCTAATACATTATTGTAGCTTTCATAATTTTTTTGTAACGTAATATAAAATAAAAATAGCATTATATAGATATCAATACATGATGAAAAAGTAAAAAATATATATTCAATGTTTGCTATCAAATAGTTATAAAAAAGAGTTTTGATTAATTGATATATGTGCAAGCTTTGTAATATTTTATCATTTATCTAACGGAGAATATAAACAAAAAAATTGGCAGGATTAGTCAAGGCTTCATCAGCTAAAATTTCATATCATAATAAATATTATACAAAATAAGTTTATAAAGGGGTTTCCTTTTTTTTACGTTTCGTTTACCCATATTTTTTTGGATTTTTATAAAAGAAAAGAATAATTTATAGTTTTTATAATTTGTTCAAAGATCGGTTTACACAATATTTATATTTACAAATTATACGTTAAGAATACAAGAGTTTACAAGTTACAGTCCACATAATATAAGAAATATTGCGGATAATGGTGAGTCCGAAAAAAGGGAGGGGCAAAAAAACGTGCACACCGCTGCACACCGGGCTGAGCTAACCATATGAGAGCTATCGTCTATGACGTCTCTCTCACTCTCTCTCTCTCTCTCTCTCTCTCTCTCTCTCTCTCTACGTCGAAAAACGTGATCGAGAATCCGTCTGCAACAGCAACTCTTTACCGGTTCACCTAGAGATTTGGTGATGAAGACAATGCCACCGGGACGTTGAAAAACATCATTGGAAACACGAACTCCTCTGGTGCTGAGACGCAGTAACAGAGGAGAGGAGAGAAATACGTCGATAAATGTACAACTCTACGTGCCTTCGACTCTATTAGGGCCCTGTTCATGGCGTCAACATCAAATAACTTTAAAAAACGCGAAAGGCAATGGCACGAGGAGCAATCCTCTTAATCAGCCGGTGTGGTCAAGAAAAATAATCATTTTCTATATTTTTTCTGGCTTTGGTTCTTCCGAAAATTTAGGGTTTAGCCCCATGTTGCTAAGATGCCAGAGTAGTACGTTACAGATGCCAGAGTTCGCGGTATTACCTCAGTTTCCGGGAACGCACCCCACAGTTAGATTATTTTTCAGCGCTTTTATGCTGGCTTTTTCATTACACAATTCCGCATTTGATTTTGCATTACTTAAATGAATTGACTCATCGTTTTATGTTTATAAATAATGTAAATACTCTTTTTTTCCGTTTGATTAAAAATTAATAATTTCAATAATCTTTAATTAATAATAATCATTAAAATGTTATAATAATTTTACAACGAGCATTTTATTCAATTATCTATTATTCATTCGCAAATAGCCAAGAATGAGATTCCGATTGAATTCGATGCATCGGATAACCGTTGCTGGCGTGCGCATTTCTTAGAATTTTTGTATTTCGCATGTCGGGTGTAAACATTACGGCGCCAGCACGTATAGCTCAGTATCATAATGCTTTCCAGGTTTTGTTCGTATTGTTTTTTAATTGCCAATTTATTTTTAGTTGATTACTAATTTTTATCAATAAATATATATATATATTTTTTGAACATTTATTAAGAAAAATAAACTTTTATCTCACCCTCGTCAGAAGTTTTATACATTTTGATTCTTTTCTCGTTTATTATATACATTGTTCCTATTCAATTTTTATTTAGTTATTTCCTCCGTTTTATTCCTTAGTATGTATCAATATTTCTTGTATTTGATATCTAATAATTGAATTTGATCCATTAAATAATTGAATTGAAGCATGAAAATAATTAAGAAATAAATATATCTCTATATGCATATTTTAATTGTCAGAAAAAGAAATGTACGAAAAAAACGAAAATAGGTATGAACCTGTAATTTTAATACTTATTTTTTATGAAATTAAATCTCATCTGTGCATACTACTGACAGACAAACGGCATAAGGTATTAGCATATCCGTCTGAGTAATGGAATATGGAGCACGTTTCGACGAGATACCAGTAACTCTGTCAAAGTAAAGAGAAATTTGGTTCGATCTTCTTAGGGAGGTTTCTTACCCTCCAAGCATTTCATCATTTACGTAGTCTCACCAATCTGTCATTATCACTATTTCAAAAAGGTTTAAGGTAGTTTTAAATAGTTTTAAAAAACCAACCCTTAGCATTAATTGTTTCATTCTTTCCCTACTCAATTAAAAATTATAAATCTGAATATTTTTTAAACAATTAACTTTTTTATATATATTTTAATTTGAACATTTCAATATAATAAAAACAATGACTTTTTATTAACTGTAATCGGTTAAATTATTCGTTTGTTTATTAGTACAATTATTTTATTGTAAATTGTATATTATTGATATATTAATATATTTCAAATAATATAAAATTTCTTGCCCATGTAATATTACATTTTATAAATTAAAATTTTTTGCTGTTTCTATGAAGTTTTAGCAATACTGAATAATTGTTTTTAAAAAATTATGAATACTGATATTACGTACTTGAAAAAAAGTTATGTCTATCTTACAAAAATGCAAATGGATAGGTTATGAAGTATCTCGTCCAATAATTGATGAGTCAGAAGTTCTATAGATTTGTTCGATTGAGGTTAAAATGTATTATTTTCCAAGTAGTTGCAGTTCATACAAAGTAATATTTTAAATATAATTTACATAAGTATGTGTATTTCAGCTTAGGTATAGAATCAACTGCAATTTGTATATATATATATATATATTATATTTACACAATATATATTATTAATGTAACATTTTCTTACTTAAACATTTGTAATTTGTTTGATTATTATTAAAATTAATATAATACTCAATCAAAATGTAGAAAACAAGTTAACCTAAAATCATATAAATATCTATTTGCGGATATAAATTATCTTATTTAATAAAATGCAAAACTCACATACAGACGTAAACCTCGATACATTAGCATTCAGAAATATTAGAAAAAATCTGTAAGGAAATAAAATAAATAGTATGTAAATGTATATTAATAGATAGAACGAGGGGAAGAATTAAGAGTCAGAGAACGTGTCGAAAATGTATATTAAATAAACCGTAAGGTAATGAACTGACTCAATATAAAATCGAGTATATTACATCTTGTATACGAGAGCGAAACAGCATCTACGGATTGCTTTAAATAGAAAATTAGTAGGGCGAAATGAAAAACGTAAATATCCATTCGTTGGTATTTTTTGTCATATATAATATCTTATAATTGAAATTCATATATTTTACGTAGGATTGACGTTTATAGTAAAAACTATGAAGTAATACAAATATTTATTCAGAATAATAACATAAACTTAATATGAAAAATGTCTGTCTCTTGTCTAAGACTTCAGGCTTCTTGAGAGTTCTGAAACGTCAATAAATAAGATATCTGTTACTAATAAGTTGATTACTCATCACTAATTATTAGATCTTTAAAGATATACGTATGAATGTATTTAACATCTGAAAACCCGTTTAGTACATATGGTATACAAATAATAAGAGATCTTAATAAAATTTTTCAAAACCTTAACTAGTATTTTCCAAAAAATATATATTTACAAGGTACTACATGCATATTTACTTGTTTCTTCCATACGAACCTATGCGAGCAAAAAGAATACTGATGAAAATGATCAATGTAATACCAAAATAGTTCCAAATTAAATATAAAAATCCAACTAATAATAACGTAAGTTTTTCTTTTCCCGAAATTAAATTAAATTTTTATTTATTTTCCTATAATCATTCATTTATATCATTATTAGTAGATAGTACAAATCATAAATAGTCACATAATGTCCTCTTACGGAATATCTAAGTTTACATTTATTATGGAATATTATTATTAATGTTTACGATAAAGGGCGCAAAGTTTAAGTTGAAGATAATGTTTTTAAATTATTTACGAAAACTTGACTGACCCACGTGAAAACTGATAATCTGTAGTATACAGATAGAATAGAAAAACATAGGCAGCAAATATTCCAAACTTCTTTTGTGCACAGTATCACACATGTTCATTACTTTTTGCAAACTTATAGTCAATTACTACAAAAAGTTTTTTTATTGGGTGTTGTCTCTTAAAATCATATAAAGAAAATCTATAATAATGTACAGCATACGTATTAAAGTCGTAGATTATTATTATGAAATTAAACTGCCAATGAATAAAATTAATTACATTCCTATAAAAATTTAAATTGCTGAAACAATTGAAATCACAATTCAAAATGATAAAAGAAATATTTAACATATTAAGGTAGTGAATATATACGACATATGTTTTCGAAGAAATGAATCGAAACAGACCGTATTTTAGATAGAAATCCAAAAGTTAGATTTATATTAACCGGTTAAGAAAATTTAACCTTATTAGAAATGAGACGAGGTCTATGAAGTTCAACCTACCAGATTCAGTTTGAAGAAGACAAAAAGATAAATAGCAAGAAGTTGTGGAGAAAAGTAAGACATCACGAGTACATATGTATTATGTATCAAGAAACCAACTATGAGTTTCTAAGCTATTCTAATTATCTCAATAATTCTATTGCCGGTATATGAAAGCGTAAAATCAAATGTAAAATATTAGAGTAAAACTTTATAATATATTATTTAAAAATTTATTATTACTATTTTTTATAGCTATTTAAATTTTTTTTTACTTTTAATGTATTGATTTAAATTAAATCTAATTAATATCCAATTTCAAAGGATAATCCTTATTTATTAATAATTTATTATAAAATATTCACTAATTCTATATTCTCTAATTACTTAAATTTATTCATAAATTTTCACTTAGCATTTCTGATTAGTTATTATTATTAAAATTAATAGCTTATTTATATTATATTATTATCTAATTAATTGTTTTTAATAGTTTAATTTTTGTTAAGTGCTTAAAATTTGTATAATAAGTATATTTGCTTTCTAATGAACATTTTTTGAAAGAATTAAAAATTCACAAGATTTACAATATTTCATTAAGCTACAATTTCGATGGGCTTATTAAAGAATATAAACTTTAGATTCCATTTGATAAATTTGGTTTTGTCTACATAAAAATTCATACTAATTATATTACTGAAAACGCCACCAGCATTAGTGTTTTTATTGTATCAGATATTCAAATTTTACATTATGATATAGATACGAAGTAATGAAAAAAATCAAGCCATTAATTTTAAAAGTTTTTTGTCGTGATATGTATTTACAAAAATCATGCAAATCAGCTACATAATATACAAATCTATAATAAAGAAACAATTATAGATTATCATAGATAAGGTCCTTTTATTAAAAACTCATTTACTATAACCTTAAATAACTGGTAAAATGTGTAATTAGTATTGCAAATGACAAAGTGAAGCAGGCGAATGATGTACAGTAAATAAAAATGATAGTTAATTATTGTTACTTGTAAGATAAATATACAAAGTTCAGTTGGATTTTTAAATTGTAGAATAATTTAAATACATACTATAATTTGGAAATTCAGTAATAAAAAAAATTGTGGAACAGATATTTTCAGTTGAATGCACAAACAAAGAGTAAAAAAAAGTGTAAGAGAACACACCCAACGTGTGACTCGTTTGCACAATACGTACTCTCTATGTCAATAAAAGTAGTTACGGTAAAGCAGGAGATTTTTTCAGTCCAGGTATTTACACTTTATTAACGTACGTACATGCATTTTTGTACATATATGCATATTTCTCTTTAAAATTGGCAATGAAACTGAAAAATTGTTAATACAAAGTAATCGCGGTACAAAATGTACAGAGAATTATTTCTAGGTAATTACTCCTATTATAAGAAAATTTAATTATTTGAGGAAATAAGCTTATCAATATAATTAATATCAGTTTATATACTTAATACTGTATTTGCAAGTTAGTTTGAAAATAATCACTGATGTCGAAAATGCTTTTTAAAGGATCAAATTTTCATTGCACGAACGTTTATAATGTCATATAAACAAAATACATATTTGCACTAATAAGGCTTGTGTATCATTCCGATGTGTATGATATAAGTACCAATAATTTCAGTCAGATATTGATTTTTGCTTTACCTCAAGGTTTGCGGGTTCTGCTATTTAATTAACTTTTACGTATCAGTTTGTCACTTTGTATTTTCATTTAGAATCCCAATACTTGTAAATTGTTTACTCACACGAAATAAACCATCATAGATACATGCAAGATTTTATATTACTATATGCTAATAATTACTTTGTAATTTATTTTTAATATAAATCATATCAAAACAAAAATAATTTCTATGACTTGAAATAGATTTTTAAGGGTTTCAGTTTATTAAAAAACTGTGGTAATTTAATTACTTTAGATTTGATGTTCTTAAATTAAAAATATGTAAGTAAACATATTCACAATTGTTAAAAAAGGTTAATTTTTTCATAAAAGTTTTACCTATAATTTAAATATATATTATTCAAATTTCTTATTTACTTTTTTCATTTTTCATTTATTCGACTATGTGTAATATTTAGATATAATATTTTAATACAAGTGTAAGATTTGCGTAATAAAATTTTGAGTTTCAAAGAGTATAGCATTTATTACATTAATATTAAGATTATGTTTCCATAACGTTATTATTTATAAAGAATTTTTTTTTGACATCGTTCTTTAGTATTTTCAGATTAGCAAGAAAATGTCATATATAACAATTATGTGAATAAGTAAGTGTAAGTTATTGTGTTAGAGAATTTCAATATATACATAATGTAAATTTTCCAGCCAAAAAGCCATAAAGTTTGACGGTGAACGTTAATGACATAAGTGTCGCGAATTTTTACGTTATGTATTTACGTCTTGCATGATAACCAGAATATGTGGACCTACTTGAGAAACCTCCATTAGGTCACAGCTTTTGATATAACGTATACGTAACTTCACCTCTATTTTTCTAAACAGTAAAAATACGCGTACAACGCTGAACCGAAACTCCTTTGATATTTGTTTTATTTACGATTTTCCTCTTCTTTCTTGATTCATCGCAGATAGTATCACGTAATACTGAGTTACCCTTAACACCGTTATTCGATGGTATAATGAAAGTGAGTGAAAGTAGTTTACTGAAGTACAAATGAAGCAACATTATTCAAAGAGCTACATCCGATGTTCAGTTTAATCTTACCTTACCTTACCGATAATTTAATGTTAACTTTTATTGACCGTTGTAGCAAAACTATAACTATATGAGCGATCAATGACGTTACCCTAACTTTGGATCTATTCCTAATATGGTTAACTACAACAGATTATTTTAATCGTTTCTTTATTATTGTTTTAAAACTATTGCTAAACTTTTCATCCATTTGATTGTCAAAAATATAACTACCTTGTTTTCTGTAGTGATTAATATAAAAGTCGTCTTTTAATTAAATTTTTTGCTCATCATTTCTGTAAATTTTCCCACCAAGAGCATTGTCATAATCGTTTTGCTGTCCAATACATTTGTTTCCGTTTACTAACAATCTTCTGTTTTTAAATACATTTTTTTATTTTTTTCTTATTGAGTTATTTTCTTCCTTAAAATTTATCTGATTTTTTCTTTTCATATTGTTCAAGGTTAAATTCAAAACTAATTATTTGTTTAAATCATTATTCGCCACATGAAGCTTGTGTGTAAGTATAAATCATAATGTTATGTCTGTCGTGATGATTATCCAAAATATATGCCTTTGGGCAAACCAAAATCAACACGACGAAAAAAATCTTTTGATTAATATTTAAATAATGTACATCATTTTATGTTTTGTTTTTATCTTAGATTCAGAATAATCTAAAGTCCAAAATCCAGTGATCAGTTCGGAGTGAAAAAAAAGTATCATTAAAGTTTACTGTGAATCCTTGTTCTGGCATTTTGATCCAATTTCCACAGGAGAATTCGATATATAATTGCTTCATCATTACAATAGAAAATGATCAAAATTGCGTTATATCTTGATGGAATATATTACATTTTTATTTTATTTAAAAAATTTTGTTCTCTGTTTATTAAACTTTATTATTTAAATATTATTAAATATTAAGATTTAAAAAAATAAACTGCAATTATTATAATATATTTTATAAAATACAGAATTCTTATTTATATTAATGAAGTCATATTCTGGATTATGAACTAAATATTTCTTAATAAAAAAGGATTGTGTTTATCATTTGTTTTTATATAAATGAATAATTACACAAATTTTAAGTAACTTTTTTTAAAATATAAACAATAGAATAGTATTTGCCGTAAAGAATGATCAACTTTCATTGTATCAACTGTGAAAAGAATTAACAGTAGTAATTTATTTGCTAATCTTTAAGCTTGAAGAAGATTTAAAGTCAATATATATCGTATATTCTACAGATTCAATATTAAACCGAATATTCAATTATTATTATAATATATTTTTTATTGCATATGTACATATATATGTGTATGTGTGTATGCATTTGTGTAAACGTATTTTTATATTAAAAATTTATATATTTAATCTAAAGTTTTTTTTAAACGAGGAAAGGGTAATATTTTGGAAACGAATAATTTAATTTAAACATTAAAATATTTAATATTTAAAAGTACGAAATTTCTTTTTATTCTGGTTCGTAAAATACATTTTTAAATATTTTAAATTTATTTAATGAACGCTTTTAATTGTAGGTAAATTTTATTGTAAAAATATGTAAATTAAAATTATATAAATGGAAAAGTTTTAAAATGATATGTTTAAAAACAAAGTAAAAAAAATGTATATATGAATATTGTAATCTGTATATCTAATAGTATTATTATTATATTTATTTAATGATAATGCATACATTAAATTAGTTTCTAGAAGTTATCACATGAGGAAAGAAACTCGTATGTTTTATCATGTAATCAATGTTTAAAAAAAACAGAGATAGCTTAGGTAAAAGGAAAGTTGTCGACAAATTAAATTCTTAAGTACTAAAAAGAAGCTTTTAGTGATAAAAGCTACTGGTGACCTCTCAATTTGTTATTCTGACCACTGTTCGTGATTTGAAATCGATAGAAAGTGTATCATGAGTAGACAAATAAATTATTTTTAAATAAAACATTGAATTTAAATTTCTAAAACAACAATTTGTCTAAATATTTAAAAATTGTTGTAAATATCTATTTTGTTTAAAAAAGTTTTAATATTATCTATAAATTATAATAAAATAAAGATCAAGATTCTTAATTAAAAATATAATTGTACGTGAAAATTATATAAACCTGTAAAATACGAATATTTTATAAAAACGCTTATTTTTCAGTATTGTCAGACAAAAGTTCAATCAAGAGATAAATGTAATTTGAAAATATTAACTAAATTACTAATATTTAAAATCTTCCAATAGTATGTATGTATTTGAAATATTTTTATCACTGCAAAGTATAATTGCATTATCCTTGAAAAACTTAATTATAGAGAAACAATTTTGTGAGGAACTTGACTTTTTATTTCTCGGATAAAATTCTTTCTACCTGAATCTACAATTTCAATAATGTTCATTACTTGAGAAAAATAAAAAAAAACAATGATCTCGTAAGGCGATAGATACCAAAGTCTAAAATTGTTAGTCGTTTACTGAAATAATAACATTAGCGAAAATTTGAGACCCATTGAAGTTAATTCATTTCGGGGTTAGATAAAAAAAAGTTTATTCCTCCTTCCGGTATTCCCAGTAAAAGTCGCGAACTTTTTAGTCAGTCACAGCGGGTCCTTACGAGATTAGCACCACATTAAAAAAAAAAGTTTTATGCACTCTTCACTAACAATTGCTCGCCAAGTATTAACAAGCAAATAAAACCACAAGCCCACGTATTTTCTAAAGTCCGTTATTCAACTTCTATTCACTCTATTTCGCTATCTCGCCAACCTTATATGCTTCTATTCCTCTTACTCTATCATTTAGTCCCTAACTGTATATCCCGGTACCGATGTCCTAATGGAAGGATGCCAGTACAAGCAAGGTAAATACGAGTGAGTTAGTTTCGGAAAAGCGAGCAAGTGGAAAATATGAATGTGTATTGATTATTATATAAAGATATAGCATTATATAAATGTACGTTCACCCGCCACCAATCCTTGATATTGTACGTTCATTGTTACTTATAACGTGTTGGTGCTTCCGCGTGCCTTATAATCTTAAACTTTTGTTGTACATATTATACAACATTTCTAAAATATCGTTTTTGTGATAAATATAAAATAACCACGATAATACACATAATATTTTTATAAAAAATAAATTATTTAAAATTTTTTTTAATTATTATTATTATATTCTGTCCATAATTCTCAATCTTTTCAGATATTTTTTAAATAATGAAATAGCAAAATAAGTTATTTTATAGATACATTTGGTATCGACAACGTAATTTGGATAAATTGTTGTCAATATATATTTTTTATAAATATTTTTTGAATATTATGCTCACGACCACTAATACCAGGACTGACTAGGCTGTTAGACTACTATGACTATTTTTCTGATCTGAAACAAACGAATTGACTTTTAAAGAAACAAATTTTCTAATTTTTATGCAATTTAATGTCATCGTCATCTTTCAGAACATTTAGATAGCCCCACTATTTCTGTGCATTACCAGCGTAGTTGCATTTACCGAAGCATTTATTAAATTAGTTAAAATAGAAAATTTTTCATTTTTCACAGAAGTATATTTATATCATTATCTCTTTATATAGAATAAATAATTTTCATTGAATAATCTTGCTTACATTTGATAAACTGAAATTTTAATCTATTAATGATTAATACTCGGGACTCGGAGTGCTATTATAACAATAGTTTTACTTGTGAACATGATTTTAGAGAATGTTGCTACAGACGACATTACCAGTATTTGAAAAACATTTTCGTTCGGTAACAACTCATTTACTTCCACGAACAGCCGTACAATATCATGAATAATTTCGGTTACAAGAATTACTTCACGATGCTATCCAAGGGATCGCTTTATGTCTATGACCTTACAGCATCATTCGTGCATCATACCTGTAAGAAATATTTTAAACTAACGTATTGGTAAAATTTTATTATGGTTTTGATTTTTTTTTAAATCAAAATTATCGTGAAAATATATCTTATAGATACATTTGTTCTTTATCAAACACTGTTGTGATTTAAGGATATTAATGACCGCGGTGCGTAAAAATTTTTTGAAAAGCTTTTTAATGTAGCAAAAGTATCGACAATTTCTAAATTCGTCATAACGTAGTTATGTATTAATTGTGTTTAATTTTTATATCCCCCATTGAAACTGTTTTTATTTGACTAAATTTTACCCTTGAAACTGTTGACTTGAAAATTTTGTAATAATTTGGAATTTTTTTCTAAAATTCCTTAATATTACTTTCATTTCAGAACAACAGATATTTTTTTTTAACCTGCGTAATCATGTTTAAAAATTTACAAAACTGCTTCACATGATTAAAAAATCAATATTTTTTATAATAATGAAACTGTGTAATCATTTTTATTAACTACCCATTTGTGTAGAATATTTAATAAATATTAATAAATCTAATGTTAAAATACCCTATTTTGCAGAAATGTGTCATTCCCATAAGAAGTTCTGTAACTGTGAGCAGTATTATTGAAATAAAAACTTGTAGTTGGAATTTTTTTCAATAGTAAGAAACTCGTACTTAATTCAGACCTACAGCTGAGATGAAGATGTAAGGATATGGTGTTGCAGTAAATATTTACTGCACGTATATTGTATTGGTGGAGTAAAGGAGAGCTCCAAATGTGAAAAAACCATAAGGGTAGCAGTCCGTATTGTTTGACTAGCTCGCAAAGTGACAAATTTTCTTACAAGGAAAAAGAAGACAGCATATTCGTCCAACTAATTTTTTTATAATATAAAATTCAATGGAGAAAAATTTAGTTTACGTCCTTTAAAAATGCCATAACACTCCTGAATATTTCAATTCTTCAACTTTTATTCTTTTATATAGAAGTATGTATATACAGACTTAGATTATAAAAAATTTCTTTTCAGATCTACTAAATTAATATTGTTAAACTTTTTTACATTATTATTGAACTATACTATAAATTTCATTATAGTAAGTTAATTTGTTAATAAAAATAATACGAGCATATTAAGAAATGAAAATTTGCGGATTTCGAATTTAATTAGTTATCGAAATTCATCAAATTATTAAACAAGACTTTTGTATTGATGACATTGTGATCGATCTGGATAATATAAAGATTCGGTAGTTTTTAAAGGAAATTTATGAAAACTTATCTTTCAAAGAGGTAATAATTTAGCAAAGTAATTATATTTCATATTGTTACACTTATTAATTCATTTTTAATTGATGTGTATTATGAATTATATTTTCTTATCGAAAGCTTTTTTATCATTATTTTATGTTGTAATGTTTAGGCTACGAAAATTTATATTGATATTGAATATTGATGTAATATATCCTATTGTAGATAGTGCATCTCAATAAAGGACTGAATATTGTTTTTATTAACTAAATTTTACTCAATAAATGTAGTATGAAAAAAGGTCAAAAATATTTTGCAGGAAATAATTAGTTATACGATTTTTTTCGAAATTAACATATTTTGAACAATAAAACATTAAAACTTAAAAAGAACATTATTAATTAATTAAGAATAAATTTGTAAGCAAAAAATTAAAACTCAATAAGAAGTTTCATTATACGATTAAAATATTTTGAAATTTGAATATATTTTTAGATCATTTCAAATTGTTTTCAATCAAATAAATGCAAACAATAAATTTAAAAATTACATTAAATTTTAATTTTTGATAATAATACTGATTATTATAATTTTTATTAGTATTAATATCGCTTTTCTTCTGTAACATTATGCACTAATTAAATAATATTTAACAAGAAATTTTTTAGAATATACGCCACCTAGTTTATTCATATGTTTTTTATTATTTGATGTATTTGTTCCTTCTCAGAGTCTCTTTATTCGCAACATTTCATGGTCCATCAGTAAAATCGTAGTTACAATTTCAAACCTAAAACGTTTATTTGTAACCGCATGAAGACACCAGATTAATGGACATGGACAATAAGTTACTGAATTCATCAATATTTGTAAAAGTAGTGCATCTTGATCTATAAATATTGCAGATATTGTTAGTGTACTTGATTTTTAATATGTTTTTTTATCTATATTCAGAAGCTTTGTGAATATTTCACTCTAGCTCTTTCTTCAGTAGATTAAGAATTTGATGAGGAATAATAGTACGATATGATTTCCGGAAACTTTTGCCTAACGATGAAAGGATGACTTCAGATGAAAATTTGAGGACGGCCAACTTTTCAGTAATCAATTATAAAATAATTGGTCGAATGGGCATTTGAATATTGAATTATTCAATAGTCCTTGTTCAATTAGAATAACAGTTCAATTCAGGGTCAGTATTTGTAGACCTCGTTGTTAATAAGAGTTTTCCGTATTCTCTGGCTTTATTTGATTATACATCTTTTCCATTATTGCAAATTTTCTGATTTTGCAAAAATATTCTTTTGTAGAGTTATAAAGTATTTCCAAAAATGGACAATGAATAAAATTTGACTTTCAAAAATCTCTATTGATTAGGTCTTAACAAACTCGTCGTACACGATCGACCTCTCGATTTGTTTTGACATAAAATTTTCAAACACTGATACAAATTAGCTTGGCAGCCCCGAGAAGGGAGTTTTGTCAATTATAATATTACATACTATTAGTCATTAGAATGGTGCAAAAAAATCAAGTTGACCCAAGTATGTATAAATGAGAATGTTTGTGAGATTTATAAGTCCAGATAAGGGAATAAAAAAGGTTTCAACGAGTTTGAGCTGAAGAGTATTAGCTAAGGGATATCCCCATTATTAAGAAATTACTCTTATGCTAGGGCTAATAGCACCACAAAGTTTCATTTTTAAACTGAAGAGGATTAGGAACGGAAACGGTAAATTCGATTAACGACTTCGGCACTATCGTAGGACGGGTTAAAGCTCAACGCATAAACACACATATTGCATATACACACAGTAGCCTAATTTGCACAGCAACATTACTAATAATAATAATTTGTATAAATTTAGGATTTGTGAATATAATATTTCTAGTTTCCTTTTTAATTATTCTCTTATAAAATTAATTTGAATAAATTTTAAATTTTAATCGCAAAATAAGAATAAAATTATTATACAAATTTTGTTTTAAGTCATATATTTATACTTTAAAATTTATTTATTTCTGCGTAACTTCAATTTTATAAACGATATAATTTTGTAAAAGGTGATTTGCTTATAAATAAAAAACTTAATTATACACATCAAAACTATTTTTCATACAAACGCGTATAATTAAAAAGCAATTTCAAAATAAATACTGAAATTATACTATAATGTTAATGTTACACCTAAACTTTTTAATCCTGGTAAGTCTTTTATTTTTAATATCTTGTGAAAATAAAATTTTTCTTCATTTTCGAACTGAAGTATAAATTTTGTACAAATAAATAATAAATCATTTTAAAATAATATCGATATGAGTATACTTTTATTCTTAGATAAATAATATTATAAAAATAAAAATTTTTTAAATAAAAATAATAAGTAAAAAGAAAATGAATTAAAGGATACAATTTAACTTGGAAAACAAAAATTTTTCTAATAATTATAAGTAGGAATTAATTGTTATCGTTTTTATTTTTCGATTGACTGGTTATTTGACCTCTTGAGCGACAGAACGATTTTTTATGTGCTATATTTTTATTTCCTGTATGCAATTTTTCCTAAATAATTTTCCTACTCCCCACCGTGAATTGCTTGATGTCTGAGTGGTCGAGAGAAGAAGTTGGTCTCGGGTTTCTTATTATATTAAATGCATTAATATAAAGAATAAGAAGCTTATGGTAAATGAATAAGCTAAATATGGAGTATAGTATATATTGAGGAAAAATATTTTTTACCAAATTTTTACATAGTGAGACGTAAAGGTTACGACCTAATTGAGAGGCTAATTTTAGTAGCAAATTGTACACCGGGAAATGATAGGGTTAGAATAAAAGTAAAAAACAAACAGTTAGCCGAGAAGTTTCTGTGGTAGGAACACAAGTTGAAATTCCTCACAACATAGTGATGCTAGCCAAACCCTTGTAAGAATAAATAAACTGACGAGCTAACAGCTTTATCAAGCTTAGAAACTAGCCGAAAGGCCTCGTTCCAGACGAACAAATACCTTTCTAAATCGTTGCGAGAGCTACGTTGGGTAATTTTATAGAACAATCCCGATTTCACAGCTTCATATAACTGCGCATATTCTCACGGTGAGGCGAATTAGAAATCAGACCGATGATTTTTAACTGCCTCAATACTACAGTGGAAAAATTATACGTTTTTTATTTTACATTATCTTTGTCAAAAACCCTATTCTTAATATTATACACTCTCTCTTATTCTTCAGTACCTAGTTCACTAAAAATTTCTCTCTTACTCTCACACATTTCTTTCACACACTTAAATTTTACGTACTTGTTCACAATATAATAAGTTTTTGACCATCTATTGCAATTCTAGTTCAGTTGGTATCACTTTCGAAGGGGATTTAATCATTAAGAAAGTATATGGCTTATGTCACAATATTTTATTACGAACCCTTTATTACAAGAATATGTAGCAATACTATTTGATTGATATATTACCTTTAAAAATAATATTATTAATCAATTTTGTGTTAATTATTAGTATCTTTCTGCCATTGCTTCTATCATGAAATGTTATGAATGTAGTTATAATATAATGAAATTCTTAATCTTAATCAATTTTTTTTTTTAATTTATATATATATAATCATAATTAAGAATACATATCGATATCAAAAATAAAAAATATCGGAGGGAAATTGGACATTGTTTAATATCTATTATATTTCTGATTTGATGTACACAAACTCTAAAGAATTATTTTTAAACTGTTACACGACCTATTTTAAAATTAATTTAGCTTCATTAATTTTCTTTCATTATAATAAATAGAATTTTTAATTTTAAGATGATTAAAAAAAATATTGCAATCATTTAGCTATTTTTATATTATTATGATAAAAATGCATATATAAAATCTATATCAAAATTCATAATCATTAATCTTTGTTTTCCCGTCACTGATTTTAATATTTTACCAGATAGTTTATTAAATTCTTTTTCACTTCTTCTTTGAAAATTTTATTATTAGCGTATAAATCTATCTATACAAAATAATTTGAATTATACTAAAAATTATTCGTGTGAAATTCAGGGAAATTAATTCTGAATATAGCTCTTGAAACCAACAGTTTTTACTGTAACTCCTACAACTATTTTTATTTTTAATACAGAGTATAAGAATGCAAATTTTTAATAAATATTTGGATCGTGCAGCAGCTTTTTAATTGAAAACTAAATTGTACAACTTTCATTTTAAACTCAAAATACAGCAAAATCGTTCACATGATGTTTCGACTAGATCTAAACCTCCTTGTAAAGACAACGATTCTTTGCATAAATGTATAGCATTCACAAAATCCTCTTTTTTAGTTTAAATATAATAAAAGCGTCTCATTGGTTTAAACTTAAAGTGGTAATTTAATGTTGATATTTTCTCTTACTTACCTGAATAAATTTTTCATGATAATTTAAAATAAAAAAGGATTTTGTATTTAAAATTTTTTTTACTATTCATTTAACCAACATAAACAATTAATTGGTGAATTTTCATGTTTTGGTTTTATCGATATAACATCATGTAATAAGTTTTGAGAAAGCAAATATGATAAGACTGAATTAAAAAAATTTTAAGTATTCGAAAAATTTTCGATCGTCTTATATTATAACTTTAAAAAAGTCATATAATATTTAAATAAAAAAATTTTTGTTAAATATGTTTTTAATTTTTTTTCAATTACATCTATTATACATCTAAAATATGCCTATATAGATTTAATTAATTATTTTCGAACACTTTAGTGCTCATCGATTTTTTTGGCTATAATGGAAACATAATGTTAGCAGATCACTTTAAATAATGTTTGAAGGTATTAAACTTCTTTAGTAAAGTAACATTGATATTAAATAATGGTAAAATGTTAATTCTATGTCTGAACTTTTTCAATAATTAATTCATTTGATTTTTCATTTATTACTAAAAGTATTACGATAATTTGAGTTAAAACAAATAATTAGTAGCATTAAATTATTGTTGTAAAGTATTTTATTACTATGTATTAAGATGAAAAAATGTATTAATATATATATATATTTTTAAGATAATTCATAAAAATTAAGAAATCTTCTATCATAAATGTCCACTTAAAATACAAAAGTTATTATGTTTTAATCAAAAAACTATTTAAAAATTATATTTAAGAAATCTCGCGAATTTTGATGTATTGATAAAATAAAATCAGAAAAAGTTATTAATCTTATAGATTTGTATAATTATAATAATTTATATAAAGAGTTGTAACAACATTGTTTTGAATTTTATCCATATTTAATATGGAAATATAAAAAGTAACTAGAACGTATACCTTAATGTTTTTATGATATTAAGAAAAACCACAAACTATATTGTTACTCGTGTAGTAAGAATATATTAGATTAAATGCTACAAGAATTATTGTAATATCTAGGATAATTTCGATTTATGACTCAAAATAAGCGAGAAAAAATTTACCCGAGGAAATCTAAGTTGAAAAGAATTTTCACAAGAGAGAAGCCTTTTTTTAGTTTCGGGCGTGTTCGCATAGGTAATAAACGAACGTTCCGGAAAAATGCTCGGGTCAGCTCCCTCATTAGTTCTAGCAATTGTTCGCATAGACTTTGCAATTTACTTCATCAACCAAAGACTCGTAAGTGATTCTACCCTACAACGATGTTGCATGTTTTCACTTTTGTTACTTTTAAAATTAAAACAATTTTTCTTGAAAATCTTTTTTTTTTAATTTTAGCTTAAAATTATATTTGTATTGTACAAATTCATTTAGTATTTTTAATTCGAATTTTATACCTTATATATACATATAATTTTATATAAATTTTATATCTTATATAGATCTTTGGGGTATAAAGATATTTTACGTAACAATTTACTAAATTAATGAAACAGTGAAAATGTTAATTCAAAATAAATGGAACGAAAGCCTCTATAAGTCATTGTAAAAGTGATTGAAAATACTACTTTATTATTATTATTAAAAACATAATTAAATATATATTAAATATAAATCATCTTTGAAATTAATGGTTACTTTCGGCATATGAATATAAATATTTTTCAGATATTTTACTAAATAATATTTTACATTTATTATAAATTTTAGATTTGTTATACATTTTATAAATATGTATAGCCATTAAAGCAGTTTATTTTTTCACAACGCAAGTGTCTTACAAATATTAAAATTTTATGAAATTTTTTAAAAATCTTTTTCTGATACTCTTTCAATATAAGCTAAATATAACCTTTATATATATATACTCTAATTAATAAAAAATTATAATTTTTTTTTAATTACTTTTTAGCAAATAAAATCATCTAATGTAGGTGTTTTAGCTAAAGAATTATCTTTATTATAAATTTGTAATTAATTTGATTTTGTCAATTCAACTGTAATATTTTTTTCTGATTATTTTTGAAATAAAAGCTCTTACCATTAAAAATGCAAATTATTTTTACTTATCTGTTTGACTGTCTACGTATTTTACCGAAAGCTGTTTTATCGAGTGCTCGATTTTACTGAACACGTGTTTTTATGAGTAAAACTTTAATTTTCAAGATTATTGAAATACCAAAGTAATTTGAGAATAAATATTGTGAATATTATCAGGTTCGGTAATATGTAGTAATATAATATTTACTAAATTTTGAAAGATTGCTTAAGCTTTGCAAAATATCATACTAAGTTCAAGCATAAGTCATTTTTTTCTTCAATTAATAATTGAATATGTTTAATGTTTTGAATATTCCAATCATAACGGTAAGATATTTGAATATATGCGTCATTATTTTAATTCATTTCATGTAGCTTTTACGAATATAAAGTTAATAATACCTGCATTAATAATTATTAGTAATTCATACGATTATTTATTATTAAAAAATTGTAATAGTATATATGTAAAAAATTTGTAAATAAAAGAAAAAAAATTCTTTATTTATATAAGCATATACATATATCTTGTACAGCACATAACTTTATCAAAACAAACGCTTGGTAGATGAATTTTTCTCAAGCACACTTTATTTTAAATATAGCTTTGTGATAAATAGAATGGAAATAGGAATACGGTAGTAATACCTGTATAGAAAATGTCGGCAGGTCGTGTCTATACGTATCTCAGATCGACTCATTTTCGTTGAATTTCTACAGACGTATCGGAAATTTTATCCCAGGAAAAAGTTTTCCACTTGTACCTTGAGATAAGTGTGCTTAAAGATGGTAATATTTTTCACGATCTCTCCTGCAAGTACTACTTACATTAATAAATTGGACATTGAATAAAAGTAAGCGAAATATGTTGCTTTTTTTCTTATCTGACAGATGATGAGATTAGAGATTAGGAGTTTTTACTACAAACTTAAGAGACATCTTTATTCTAAAGTTTCTGTAGTTTCAAAGAAACATTAGATTTTGATCAATGTAAATAGTAGTGATCTATTATAAAAAAATTACAATATTTTATCTTAATATTTAATCTTTTTTATTTATTAATAAGCAATATCAAATTTTTGTAAAAGCTTTTTAAACGACAAAGGTAACTTACATTAAATATTTTAAAACCTTGCAAAAGAGAAGCTTTACACAAATTAAGAAAAATGCGATGAACTAAGAGATTTTTAGTTAAGAAAAATCATCAGAAGAAAATTGATTAAGAAGCCTTGGAATTTTCATATTCCCGTGTGTCTAAGTAGTTAATTTTTTTATGTAATAAACTAATATTTTTAAAAATTGCTTTATTGTAATTAATAAGATATTTATTATAATTCTTAATTATGTACTATTATTTCATTGAAATTATGAAATTATTTCATTAAATTGTAAATCCATAATCCAGAATCATTTTTCTATTGTTTTTAAACAAATTTTATTGTAAAAAAATTTATCTTTTTGTTATTTAAGTTAAAAAATATTAAAATCAAAATAAATAATATCAAAAGTAAAACTTTTATTACAAATTTTATATTCTACTTTTATGCATTTTAAAAACAATTTTAAATATCTAATAATTTTAATTTTTTATATACATTTAATACTATATTCAATTTACTTTAAAACCAATGTATCAAATAAGTAAATAATTTTCTAATAATCTATTAAATAATATATTAAAAAAAAAAGATTAAATCTTTCAAATTGAGAAGATAAATTATAGAATTTAAAATATGGACCTCATTTGTTTTTAAAATTTAATACATTGTAATTGAAATTGCAATTATATCAATAAATTGGAAATTATCGATTCAACAAGTTAACTGAAATATTAAGCTATAATAAAAAATGTGGAAAAAAGTGGAAAAAGTCAACTCATTTATAATCTTCTTCTTTAGCCTTCACAATTATTTACTAATATTCCTGCAACGCTCATTTATCATTTATGTAAAGGAGTAAAGTTATCATTGTAGCAATCACAAACTCTAGCTTAATATTTAAATGGCAACGAAGTATGTATAAAAAATTTATAAATGGAGAAACAAAATTATATTTCTTATAATTACTATTTAATGCAAATTAATCATTTGTAGGTACGTTTACAAGGTTTTTCTTACGATATTTTCTTACCTTATTATATCTATAATAATATCTATTATTTATAATATTATTTATATCTATAATTATATCTTTATTATATTTATATATTCAATAACTATTATTTTCAACTGTCGACTGTCGGTACAAAAATCAGTTTTTTTTACTTGCAGACAAGATTACTTTCGTCAAAACTTCAATCTTCAATTAAGAAAAGAAGTTTCAACTATTAAGATGTTAAATAACAGTACATTCGTTACCTATGTTTTTGTACGCAGATTTTTACTTCTGGTTACGGACCTATTATATACTAATTATAGGCGACACTTAATCATTTAAAATATTACATAATATGTATATGATACCAAATAATATAAAAATATATGGTATTTTTATGTTAAACATCTATTAATTTGTTTTTAATTATAAATTATGTATTTAATAATAAACATAAATAATGAATAATTTAAAATGTGAAAATAACTAATTCGAGATCATTTATGTTTTTATGTGTTTTTTTTTTAATTATATGTGAATTTGTGATAATGCTAAAACTTTAATAAGGAAATAAAAAACAATAACTTTTTTATGCATTACTATATTATTTATGTACTTTATGTATATTACTTTATGATTTCATTCAAGATAAGCATGATGTATACATGAAAATAAAATAATGTATACTTTTTTAGATAAAAAAGAGAATTCCACGTCGAAAGCTTGAAAATAATTTGTTAATTATTTTAAATTTTTTCACTACAAATTAAATATATAAGGTTTTGATTCGTTATTTCAAAGCTAAATTAAAATACTTGATATAAAAAATAAAAGGCCAAAGGCTACTGTAGTTTTATTTCAACAAATGATTTTTTTAAAGATTGTTTAAGCTACATATAAAATAGTACATACCTGTTCAGTAAATTCTAAAAAGACATACGAAGAAAGTGATATGAATAAATGAAACATGTTTTTTACAGCGATCACTATATAAACTATATCTTGTCTCATAATAAACAGATATCTAGCAAAATTAGAATTTCAAAATGTAAACTCAAGAAAATACTGCAAATATCGGGAGTATATATAGAAGTAAAGTGATTGACAGACCGTCAAAAATAAGGATTAAAAACCAAAAAAGTAACATGCGTTTATATGCAAGTCTAAATCTGTAAGAAAGGAAATACATCCTCTTAATATACGCTATATACTGGTACTGAATGCGGTTATACCCTTGTATACACATTTGGATATTATCAAGTTAAAATTAAACATATCCTTAAAAAATTCAAGACTACGTGGACATAAGAACTTTCTTACTTGCAAAAAAGTTTGATTGCTTCAAAAGTTGTAGATATCTGTGAATATGTACATTATACTTTAAAAGAGTTTGTTCACAAAATATATATTTAAATGTACATGCTTTGAGAATTGACGCATTGAACTGAAATTGCAAATTTAAGGATAAAAAGAATCTTTATTTAATCTGTTTTTACATAAAATAAACTTTAAATTTTAATAATTTTTTAATAATTTAAAAATGTTAATAATTCTTTAAATTTATTTAATTTTTAATTTAATATTTAATATATTTTCAAGATTAGGAAATATTCTTTATTAAAAGAAAAATGTAGAAGCTCTTTATAAAATTATAATCGAGAATTAAAAGATTTCATTTAATAATATTTAGTGGACATATAAGACCTACACTAGTAAAGTAAGTCAAATATTTTTAATTAAAAGAAATACATAAATTTTTAATAAAACTATTTTTAGTCTTTCAATATATTGAAAAAATATTACCCACGACGCTGGTTATTAAACTAAACTAGACACGTGTTAAAAAATAAAAAACATTGAAATTCAATACAAAAATTATGCAATGGCACGTGTCGCTAGCTTCAGCTGACAAATCGATTTAAAGTATATGTCGTAGGGACGCAGAAAAACATTTGAGCTTCGGTTTTTGGAATTTTGTAAATTGTTTACTGATCTTACGAACATCGTAAGTACGTATAGAAAAAAGCCAATCAAGTATATTAATTTACCACTTATAACCACAACTAACTATAAACTACAATATTTCTTATTTCTTGTATATAATATTTACTCTCACACTTCATAATTTGTGACAATTATTTACAAACATTTAATTTATAAACATTAATAAACTTAATATGGTGTTTAACATTTCACTAAATTTTGACTTAAGATTAAAAAAAAATCAATTTTCTTAAGAAATATTTTTCAAAAATTTTTTTCTTTTAATACTCTTAGAAATACCATCTATTTTTTTTATTAAACATTTAAAAATCTTTTCTTTTATTCTGAATTGTATTTAATAACAAATATTTGCTTAATAAAATTAATTTATAATAATAATCGTAATTTATAATAATAGTCGTAATAATGTAAAGTTTTTTATTCGTAACATTTTTCATTCTTCTACAATGGTTTAAAAATAAACTTTGAGAATGGAGAAAAATTTAATTATAAGCATTAATGTTTTTAATTAAAAAATTAAAGATTTTGCGGAAATAAAGATCTGGTTCGACGCACAAGCATTCATTGCCTTGTAAAAAAGTCTATAGAGTGTCGTAATGATGCTGCTGCATCTGGAATTTGGTTTCTTAGAGAAGATTCATCTGGAATTATTTGACTGAATTGCTGGGTGTTTGCTCTCGTAATTAATTTTTTAATTGAGTCATCTTCCTCGTAGAACTCCATGCTTATCAATGAAGTCAATAAGTTGACTGAAAGCATCAGAAGCACATAATTTTCAGTGTGTGATGAGAATCTTGGTCTCTTGAAAGAAAAATGCTATTGGGTTCACTTTATCCAAAACAGCTCTGCCGATTGCATGTCAACTGATGTGAGAGAATAGGCTTGTAAACTGAGTTTTCCATTCAACCTTGAAATTAACCTAATACAAAGAACTGAGATTATAGACTCTATAAATTTTCTAGTGAAAAATACCGATATGCGAGGTCCTCTAGTCTTGAAGCGAGCCCTCAAGAATGAAATTCCTGGGCAAAATTTAGGTGCACGCTGAATATCAAGCTCCATTAGTTCAATTGACCAGAGTCCTCTGATTCAATGAGCCATGGTAGTCCCATCCACCATAATTCGTGAGTCTTGAATTGATACAAAGCAATGCCTCGAGGAAAGTAATCTTTTGGATTTGATAACCCTTGTATAAATTTCCAGGTACACCTACCCGGCAATTCCTGAATGTGGCTGATTCTAATTCAAATGTAGTCTTTCTAGCGAAATGATGTCTTTTGATATATATGAGCGAACTTTTTTTGAGCATATGGATGAAATTATATTTCTATTTCATACTTTAATTACGTAATACTATAATTGTAATACAGTAATTTAAAATCTCATTTTTGCATAAGGTTATGAATTTTATCGAATCCAATTTCACTATTAAAAGAAACTAAGTTTAAAGGCAAGTTAAAATTTTCTTTTGAAAAAAGCAATGCCATACTATCGTAGCATCGAAAAAGATATAGTTTCCAAACTTGCTTGATGGAACACTATAATACTTTATAATTTTAGATATATTTTTAGCAGCTTTTAACTATAATACGAATTAGGAGCATTTCGTTATCTTAGCTTATCAACAAATTTAAATTGACTTACAAAAAAATTACCAGAAGTCAAAACATTTATAGGAATCGAATTTGAGCTAGATAATGTTTCGTCGTGAATCTATGGTAAATACACTATAAATAATTATTTATAAATTCACATATTAGATACAACGCAAATTTACAGATTCTGTATATTTGATACGCATTGATCTCTTTGTAATTGCCAAAGAGATCCATTGTTAAGTTATAGTAATTAATAAATGAATATATATTTTTCTTTTAATGAAGCGTGCTTTACTTGACTTCCATGATAGAATTGACTCGTGTAAGACCTACAGAATATTACATGTTTAACTTGCTGCGTATTATAAAAAAAGGTTACGTAAAATAATGCCTAAAACAAATGTTTTTTATGAAACAAATGACAGAAAAACCACAATTTTTTGCTTTTACTATTATCAATGCAATGCAACATATGACACTATTAAACAGCAGAAAAACTGAACTGAAAAACAAGCAGAACAAAAAAAATTTTTTAATTGATAAAATGAATATTTTTTTAAGTATTTACCAGTATTTATTTTAAAAATAAAAAAAATATTTTTGATTTTAGTTTGGTTTTCAAATGAAAATAATCAAAAGAAAGAAAATAAAAATATTTGAAAACAAGTTTAAAAAATTGAATATTACATAAATAGTGTATCCAAAACTAGTATATTGCAGAACACAGGAATTATATGTATAATTATTCGATTATTAACGATTATTCGTTTCTATTATTGGCAATGGAAATTTTTGGCTTTCGGAGTTTTCTTACTTTTCACATGACAATAAAAAATTTCAAGAAAATATACAAATAAAATGCGTAGAATTTACGTTAAAAACTGGAATATTTAAAAGGAAAAACTAAATATAACTATTTTGAATCTCTCGATTTATTGGACGTAACGTAAATATATGTAGAGCAGTAAATACACAATGATCTGTTTTTTGAGACTGTTTCTCTGCCGTTGACATTTATGATGCACACAAAAAAGAAGTAGATCTTTTAGCTGATCAAAGGCTCAGAGTGTTGCACGTCGATGCAACAGGTTCCATTGTTCATGAGCCGCAACAATATAACCTTGAATGTCTGTGGGTATTTTATTACTTAAATCGGACTTAAACATTAAAACTGTTTCAGATGATTACTGCGGATCATAACATAGTATCAATTAGCAATAGGCTGAATAACTATAAACATTTTTTGAAGATTCCTAATAAATGATATGAAGATGTAATCGTACCTATTTACAAGAATTGAAAAAGAAATAAAATCGAGAATTATATGCCATTATATTTATTCACATGTTTTGTAGACCTGGACAGCGTATTTGAGAAAATAGACAGAAACATTATGGAAGAAGCTCTAGTAACGCTGGGTATAAGTGCGGATCTAAGAGAAGCGGTAATGGAGACATATTCTTCATATGTATGTACCTATATGTAGACCTCATATATAATTAAAAAAGAGAGGGAATTTGGGAAGGAATTTTGAACAATTATCGGATTAAGGCAAGAATGTCCAATAAATCAATTACCATTTATTGTATATACATCAGATATAGAAATAAACATAGAGAAAAATCATGGCCGAGAAGTGGTAGGAAGAGAGAATGGTTGAAAGCTGGCATGCGTGAAAATCATCGTGTTATCGGCAACTTTGGAGGGACAGTCAAATGAAATGTTTAAAAGGTTAGAAAAGTATGCAAGAAACAAGAAGATAAAGGGAATAGATGGTAAATGCGAGAAAAATAAAGATTTTAGTGTTTAAAAAAACAGACATAAAAGAAAAATTAAAAGAAAAATTAAAAGAATGAAAATAGAGAGGCTCGGTCATATAAAAATGAATGAATATAAATACCTGTGATACATGATGAATGAATGAAACAACAATGAAAAATTAGGGGGCCTATTAAGATTAGGACAAAAAGCGAAGTGAATAATGAAGGCTACGTGGAAAATAGGAGAAAAATTGTTTAATGATAATTGGATAAAAAGAGTAGATTTATTTTGGTAGAAAAATGTAGTATTATTTGGAACAAAACTATTTGGGCACAGAGTGGAGCAGTGCAAATGTGCTGCGGGGAAAAAATTCTAAATGGTGCTTGCGTCAACAAGATATGAGGTCTACGTATATAAAGGAAATAATAGATTAATAAAACAAAATGTTGTAAAAAGAGAGAAAAATAGAGTGAGAGGACAATAGAAAGAAGTATATCGGAGTTCAAGGAGGCGCAAAGTAAAGGAGAATGATAATTCAGAAGGTAATAAAGACTGTGTAAAAGAAGTTAAAAAATAGAGTAGTTGTTTAATAAATGGGCGCAGTAATTTTAAATATAAGGACAACGTACCTACCAGGCAGGGTAAAGAGTAAAGAAGAGTAAGGTAGTTAAAGGCAGTGCATGATAGAGTTAAAATATTTAGACAACGTAATATAAGTTAATGTAAAGAAGCGGATTAATGTATAATGTAGATAATAAGAACAAAATGTATATAATTTAGACCCCCAAAACCGAAAGGTGCGGAGTATTTAAAAATACCAAAGAGATTAGTAAAAATAGTGTAGATCTCAGCTGCGGGATGGAGCCACTTCTTGAGCAGCTTACCGATAGCCGTACGTGACGATTAACCACGTAGTTTATTAAATGCGCATTTAAAGTTCTCCTACCTTTGTATTTCTGCAACTAGGGCAGGCCGTAAGCTCGCTCTCTTCCCTTTGTGTTTCTTATCAATAAACATCTCAATTATTGTATCTCAATCTCAATGTATATCAATACAGTACATATCAAGTGTTACATTATATCCTTTCCAAAGACTTAAATCTCAGTATTAGTTTTCGGCTTTGTCAAATGATTCTGGAATAGTCCTTATTTTGAGAGAAACTACTACAGGGAGCTCATTGTTTGACTCCTAACAACAGCGCTTACCAAAAAGATATCTCATTTCGTGTCATTTTAAAATTTAAGGAGATAAATTAAAGTTATTGTGTGAATAACTTTGATCACTGTAAGATATTAAGAGGTGTGTTCTTTTGAACCAGCTATTCTTCCTATTTAACTATTTCTCAAATAAAATTGTGTACAAAGTTATAGTCGATTGGTCATGGGAATTTATTCTTAATAAATATCTTCCTATATGTAGACGTGTATCTCTGATAAAGATGTTTACTTTAAAGGAGTCGTTTTAATAAAAATATGCTACGCACAAATAATGCGTAATGAATGCTTTTATTTAAAATTTAAACTAAAGATTTTCGATTGCAGAAAATCAAAGAACCAATTTTTTAAATATCTGCAATATGTGAGTCAAGAAATTTAATAAAATTAGAAGCCATTTTTTTTTTAATTTTGTATAAAAGAAAAGAAATTATCACAAAAGCCATAAAAACGTTTGTAAAATATCCAAGCACATCAAAAATTGATGTAGAATAACAGAAATAAAAGTTGTTAAGGGCGACGAAGAACCTACAACAAATATTTATGCGAAAAAACCTGTTGATAAATGTTCAAGAACTCCAATATTTTTAGCCATAATTTTAATTACAATATATAACAGCAATAGATATAAAACGATAATTAATATAATATTACAGTAGAAAATTGAATATTGAGCTTTCAAAAGGTCTGACTATAAAACATCGATTTTAATATGTATTAAACAAATACATACTGCTTGTCCTTTATAAACACTTATATAAAATTCTTAGCGCGCCGTTCTAACAATGTGCTAACCTTCTTATATTGTAATTTTTGCTACTCGCCCTCTAGCGGGGTTTCCTCAAACTTTATACTTTACGCAACTCAAATTATTCTCAAACTATCCCTTTTTTTATTTCTTTTGATACAGTGTTTCACTTTATCATGTCTATTAGCTTTTCACGCGCTGCAACATGAATTGGTAGGCCAGAGTACCTTCATAAAATTAGCTCCAATGGACATTTCATTTCGATGTCCCCGGGTCCCTGAAAGCCCTAAGCATCTTTCCAGATGATGAGCTTTCACTCTCATTTTCTGATTTTATTTTTACATTCAGCGAAACGCTTCATCAACATTTCAAACTATGTAGGCTACCTTGTCATGGCTTTTCTCGTTGTATATTACGTCAGCTTTTTTTACTTTTCAAATATTGTTGATAAAAATTTATTAACGCTGGTTCGTTGGGCGGAGTAGACAAGAGCGTTTGACCAAGGAGAAAAAGGAGCTTCCGAATAGATTGTATAACGGGATAAAATAAAAACGTAAATTAGCTTTTAATTTTTTTATTTATAATTTATTATATAAACATAAATTTAAATTTAAATATAAAAAAATCTACTCCCTACGTAGAAGGGAAAAAGTCTCGCACGCACTTAATATTAAATCAACGATCAGTGTACTTTTAAAGGATTATAATTTATGAGCTAATGCTTAGAATCGCAATACTTAAAATCAGCTTGCTAGTCTCTGTTGTGTCGCAGCACAATGTCTCGGAACCCCTTCACGCTATCGTAGAACGTCGGTACCAAGAAGCGCCTTGGGTTGGCGGGCTAAGTAATACCCCGAAGGAACCTCCAAGGTAAAGCTCGGTTCACCTCTACGAGTAGATCTTGCTCTCGCACACGTCCTCGTTCGCTTTCACAAGTTGAGGCGGCCCTTTAGCCTAAGAAGCAGATTCGTTTATTCTCGAAGCGTACAGCGAATATTGCGATAGGATCTCGATAATAGTGAAAAGCTTCCTTCACAAAGTTGGAAAAACGAATGCGACTTTCGCTCTCTCCTTAATCCCTCCCACACTCTTGCAATTTGTCCGCAAACCCCTCCGCCCAGAGGGATCAGGGCATGTAACTTTGCAGAAGTGAGAGAGGGTTAGTCGACGCGTAGTTTTTTCGGCCGACGGCGATGAAGAATGACGATGAAATAGAAACGAGCGCACCTAATGCGAGATATCTTTCGAACAGTACAAGAAACAATTTAGAGTTTTCTAATGAATTACCCGATCCTGAATTATTACATTATGTAATAATCAAGTGGATACCATGCATGGTTATGCATGTGGTTATGCCGCTGTAAATTTGCATTTAGTTAATTTTTAATTAATGATACTCTCTAACAAATACATTGAGATTTGTTACAACGTGACTGAAGTAAACGAGTTTAACAATTACAATAAATGGTTAATTAGTGACACAGTTCGAAGGCTGAATAAGTGTAGAAGATCCATCATATCATGAATCATGACATTATATATAAATGTTAAAGAGAATACAGCTCTCAAGACAAAATATTCTATGAAAACTACTGCATGTCTATTTGTGATGAAAATTTAAAAAAGCTAAGAATTGTAGACAATGGAAAACAAACAAAACCGTTAAAAAAACACAAAAACATTTAAAATCTCCCGAAAAACGAATTAATAACGATTTTTGTACAAAATAGCTTGAAAATAATAAATTTCCTATTGTACATAAAATGTTCTAATATAATATTGTAAATTAATCATACAATTGTATAC
The DNA here is from genome assembly GCA_018907135.1 of Kradibia gibbosae. Classification (NCBI taxonomy): domain Eukaryota; kingdom Metazoa; phylum Arthropoda; class Insecta; order Hymenoptera; family Agaonidae; genus Kradibia; species Kradibia gibbosae. The sequence continues at coordinate 3,267,927 of JACCHX010000008.1, read as the reverse complement.
ATTTTTAAATAAATTAAAAAATTTATTTCACAATGTAAAACTTAAAAAACTTTAAAAATTTTTTGAACGTATGTTACTAATAATTGTATAACATTATTATTATATTATTAATTGTACTAATAAATGTTTACAACAATACCGTAAAAAATGTAATAAAATTTTTATGAGTATGAATTTCCCTGCAAATGTATTAAATATAATAATAAATAAATTATGTGAATGTGTTAATATGCTTTAACATGATGAGTGGAGAATATGGAAATTTTTTGCATAAATTGTAAAAAATCTTTTTCTGAAATGTTAATAATTTGTTAATAGTTCAATTTTCAATAGTTATAATATAATTATTGCTTATGCATGCGAGGGTTGTTGAATCATTTTATATCGTTAAAAAAGTTTTTACTACATTAACAATTTGTGAAACTAAGATTTTCACATAATTTTTAATATTATTTATACAAAAATTAACGATATAATTTCCGTAATCATAGAAAATTTCATGCATTATTTAACCAATTTCAAAAAATAATTTTTATATAAATCCCATCAATAATGGTGAATTTCATAAAATGTTAATATGCTTATTTGTAACATTTTGAAAAAATTTTTTTTAAACCTTATTAATTTAAAAAAACTACAAAATTTTCAATCTTTAAATTAAGAGTCTTTGTAATTTTTTAAAAAATTAGAAGTAAGTTAGCCGCATGATTTTTTTTTTTTAATATTTTCTTAAAAGTATTTTGACTTTTAATATTGGAACTTCAGACATGTAGTTCCTGTTATGAAAATGTTACATCAGGAACATACTAGGAACTTACTTACCAGGAACGAACTGCAACGTCATATATAGGTTTTAAATGAATTATTAAGAGCTATTATGAATATAAATTGACATATTCTATTGAGTATCAGTCCGGCACGCTCGAACACGTAGAAATATATAAATTTATAATATAAATATCAATTTAAAACATCAATATAAGAATTATATATTGCCTAAAAAAAATTGGCTGTTAAAACAAATAAAAGTGCAGTCTTTTTTAGTCTTTTTATCATATATTACAAATGTTGGACAGAGAAAATTTATTATTATATAAGTGCAAAGTAAATATTTCAAGAAAATGAAGAAAAGTGTATCTGTTATTAATTTATATGATTTTTATTGCGCAAAAATTTATAAATATCTGCTATAATCTCTCGGATCAAAAAGCTGATAGTTGTATCTTTAATAATATGCTATAATTGTCAGTTACAAAAATATAAAAAAATAAGCTTATTAGACAAGTGAACAAGGTAGATGGTAATAGATATGGCTAAATTGAAACCTTGTTTAGAATAATCAAGAGAACTATTATCTATATCGCAAGGGATCTAATCGAGCATGTAAAATGGTTAATTTAGTTCTGGTGACACAAGACCTTTTCCAAAGTATTTTTTATTTATTGCGTCTCTGTATTTACTATTTAAGCATAACTTGACCGCAGCTGTTGAAATTCAAACTCCTCTCGAAGGCTCCTTGTCTGTACTATTGACGAATTATATGCGAGCGCTACATCCTCTAAACGCTGCCTTTGGTAGTTTAATTGTTTTTGCACGTATGTATGAATTCATGAGAGCTTCCCCAGCTTCTCAGCTTCGTAGCTGATAAAGACTGATTAAGCGTCTCTCGCATATTAACACGTATATCTATATGATATGATACTAATAGTCCCTGGTATTCGATAAACCAATAAGTTTATCATTTTCGAACAAATACGATGTATGTGCTTAAAAAGCTAGAGATGTTAAAATAATCTAATTTATGCTCCTCGGTACTAGTAAATAGAAGTAACTTGTGCTCCATTCGTACTCTTACGCTATCAACAACAAATCTTGCATATTCCTTGTGGTCTGCATAGTCAAGATGTGATTGTAAAACTTTCCGTGAATTATATTCACTAATACATTCGGTTCATTTAAATAACATCGCATGAATCAATGTTGAAATAAAAAAATAAAGAAATAACTATCATTGCCATGTTTATTTAACTAATAAATATGTGAGAACTTTCCAATTTTAATGCTTTCAATGCCACGAATAAAAATTGCGGAAAAAAACGTAGATATTTAAGTTTATATTTGTCTTAAAATGGCTTGAAAGCATTTTAAGAGGAATGCAGTAAATATTTTTTAAAGCTTTTTAATAAACACCAACGTCACCCTGTTTGCAAGTAAATTTAATATTCACTTTAACGACTAAGTTGTTTTTTGTATTACAATGAAATTAAATCAGATTTAAAAAGTCGTATTTATATTTAGATCAGTGCATATAGACTATGCAAAGTGGAGGAAATGCGAAGAAAAATCTGGACATATTTAATGGAACTTAAATTTGTAACTTTTGTTTCGGCAATGAATGCTCTCGGAAATAGAACTAGCGATACCTTTACTCGCTCCTATTCAAGTTATCTTTCTGTATTAACCTCAACAAAAAAAGAATGATTTTTTATTACATAGTAATATTATATATTAATATTTCCTTATGAAAACGATTCATTATTTAACAATAATGAAAAATATCAGAATTTTGAGCTTTGATAATATTTGATTGGCAATTGATATAAATAAAGTCCATTTTTTACATTATTTAGATTACATGATGTTTTTAATGTTGACAAGGTTTAAAAAAATTGTATATACATATATAAATTTACATATTTTGCAATTTTAATAACTATAAATTTAAGTCTCTCATTTGTTTTATCATTCATAGGAATTACATTGGATTAGATAGAAAATATTATTAAGAGAATTACTAGGTGATGACTTTTCCACGCCATACATTGTACAAGTTTAATGAAAATAGAATGAAAGATGGTAGGTAGTATTTAGGATCATTCAATTGAGCTCTCTTAGCATGTAATGTGACGTTGCTATATATCAACATAATTCATGCTCATAAACGTTAAACCCGACATCTCTATTCCAATTACGTCTCATAAGAGAAGCAATCTCAAACTGTTTATTTATCTACGAAAATTGAATTGAAATCATTTTTATTAACTTTGATATTCATTATTACTTTATTTTACACTTTATTACTATTATTTTACACTTATGCATTCATTATTTTTTTAATAATTATTTTGTGAATACAGTTTTATGATTATAGTGTTATTTCCTCATTTTTTATTACAGTATCTTTTTTCATCTAATTTTTCTTAAATTGTATTATACTTTATTATTTCCTTTTTATTGATTTTTTTTTATAAGTATTTAGATAAAATGTTTTTCGTATTTTTTGAATACATTTTTTCAGTTTATATTTCGGATATTCTAATAGATTAGTAAGTGAGAAAATTCTTATCTAAAAATATTGAAAATTGGAACAACGTCTTTCTAATCATGAAATTGACTGTACGTCAATCATTTTCTATCTTGTTTAAAAGATTTATATGTCATGTATTTTCAATTTTTCTCATATATCCAATTTATTTTTAAAATTTTCAAGAAACATCTCCGATATTTTCTTTAATTCATTTTTATTATATTAAATAAAGCTCTTTGTTAAATTGAATACAAAGAAATTTTTTTAAATTATTCACCAAATTCATCTTGAAAATTGTTTAATGCTTGGAAATATTATATTTAATAAAACAGCAACTAAATAATGATTTTTTTTTTAACCGAATTATGTGGTAACAGTTTACAGTTATGGGCATGTCTTTTAGCACATTTTAATTTAACATGGAATAATCTAGTTTTGTTAAGGCAACTTTTAAAAGCCTTAATATTTACTATGTAGCTTACTATCGCATCATTGGTTATAATTTTGTAGATTACTGTGTCTTGAACTTATCGCTAAATTCAAAACATTTTCAAAAATATTTTTTTTATATTTATTGCTAAGTATGCATTGAAACTTTCTAAGAATTAGTCTAATTGGATAAAAATTATATTTAAAATTTTGTTTAATAATTTAAACATTCCCTATTTGACATCTCATGAATACATTAAATGTGAATTTTTTTTATTTCAATTTATATCCTTTGGGTTTGAAAAACGTCCTATACTTGTCCTTGAAATATACATTGTATACACTTTCATTTTAATTACAAATTCTTCTTATGTATAAAAGTATTACTTTGTATATATACATATTTTCTTGAAGCGTTCTGCAGCTCGATATTTTTCATTATTTTTACTCTCACTCCATCTTTTTTAACGCTCTTTTTACACCTGTACCTTCACTCTCTCCTCTGTATCATTGTTTTATATTCTCTTCTTCTCATTCACATTCTGAATTTTTGCCCCCTTTCCAGCATCCAATTCAATTTTCTTAATCATTTAAATTACAAATCTTGTGATGAATCTCCTATTATCCTTTTCAGTGATTCCCTCAAAAATTAATACGTTGGATCTGCACCCAACAAAACTACAATTCACACTAGCGTCTTAAACATATCGATTCTTTCCACCTAATTATTATTTCATTAATTTTTTAGTGCACTTTTGCTTTTATTTTTCACATAAAGCAGTTGAAAATCTTATATGTAATATTCGTAATACCACAATTCAATAGTTCTTTAATTTATCCCTAGATCTGTTTTTATACACAGGAACAGTATCATAATTATCTATTGTATTACATTTTTATATAAATGTTCTGCTTATTCTACTTTATATATTATCTCTAATATTTATATATTATATAAAAAAGGTAAATTAGTAAGAAAATAAATGAAAATTAAATTATTTTTCAAAGTTTAACAACATAACTAATATTGATGGCTAATGATTAATAAAATTATTTTTAAACTATAGCTGTTAATAATACATAACAGTTTGGTTACTACAATTATTATTATTAAATAAAAACACATAAAAAAATTTTAATCGAGAAAAGAAGAAAGGCAGGCGATTTTGGTGGAACTAACTAAGCAATCATAGGATTCGCTAAGAAATGGGGGAGTGGGGTGATAGAAACAAGATGTGTATTTTTAGAGTATATGCAATGTAAATAAAGACAAAAAAATGAAATGCAATCAATAATTTTTATATTCCCTCTGGGACCGTCGACGCGAAGCTGTAAACCGATTTATTCCTAAAAATAAATATAAGAAAAAATACAATAAAATTAACAATCAAGATACAAAAAAAGAAAAATTAATTTTTCTTAATTCAACTTAATTTTACTATAACTAATCTAAACTTATAGTACGTTTGTTATTTTTCTAGGTGTGCGGCTGTCAGTCGTGACATAAATATTAAGATTTTCGTCGATTGGTGGTGCGCGGAAGACGTAGCGGAGCGACGCGTGAGTTAGCCTCAGTATAAGTTGATGGGCTGTTTTAGACAAATAACACGAAATTTCCCGGACCGACACTTGTTTGGCGGGAGGGGGGGCGTACGCACGAGTTTGTACGGAAGGTATATATAACGAGGGGGCTGGGGTGGGGAAGGTGCTTCTTCCCGACGGTCTCTCACTGCTCCTGCCGCCGGCGCTAGACGCCTCGGACCATGGTGTCGCCTAGGTCGCCGCCATCCCTACCGACTATCACCATCGGCTCCACCAAAACGTAGGTGGAGTACGGGGGATAGCTCGCAACCTCGAGCGACCTTCAAGAATTCTAGTTCCTTCGGGAGCTTTGAGGTCAGCTGCTTCAGCTGATCGCGCAATATGTCTTTAGCTGGCCTGGGATTTCGACATAGCTATGCCTTTTTTGCGTAATTGGGAGCTGCTTAAAAAATGTATTTGGTCGCTGGCCGCTGGTCGGATTTTACTGGCAGGGATAAGGAAGCGAGTCATTGGGGCTCAGCTCGCAGTGCGGGACACGATTCGGTGGCTGCACGCGTTTACGCGTGCCTTGTGGCTCCCTTCCATTTTACTCTGAATGTTTACAACTAAGGAAATGATATTTACATCGACGAAACATAAGGATTAACTTCATAGCGAACCACTCGGTAGAGAGGGGTTCAAAGGGACGGGCATGTCTCGCTATAAATTCAATATTATATTATATACGTTAAATTAAGTAACTAGATTCAAAAATTAAATTTTTTTTTTATTCTAGAAATTGTATTTTTTTTATTTAATCATTTTTTGGTTGCGATTTTACCTGCTAATTTTTCCTTCTTTGCTTTGTGATATTCTAACATTCACATTCCACCACTGTATTCATTGTTTAATATTCAATCTTCTTTCACGGTTTTTCTTCTTTTATGAATCTCTTCGACTAATTTCACCTCTTTTTCATCTGCATTTTTATGATTTAATCACCCTTATTAATCATTCCTTTATTAATCTTATTTATATCATAATCTGGGTTGTAAAATAGTATTCTGTATTATAAAAGTAAGGTCAAAAGCCCGGCTCGTCCGAATGTAATATATACGAAAAGAAATGTACAAAATGCACGCCAAAATTTTAAATTACTCGGAAAAGAAGGGGGAGAGATAAAGAGGGGAAACCACAAAACTGCGTCCCGCCGCTAAAGCGTAAAACTTGACCCGCGCTACAAATTAGACGTTAGAAATTCACTCCTGGCGCAGCCAGCGCATTCGGAACGGCAACCAACCGAATCTTCGCATTGGTTGCCAACAGAAAAAATTTGTGATTTGGCAATTTAAATCTCGAACTAACTTCCAATTGCGTAGAAAAAGGCGAAAAAGGCCAGTACGCGAAAACCTGAGATAGCCGAGGTCGGTGCGCGCGCTCTGACCTCAGATCGAGGTTTCAAAGAGCTGGAGGTCGCGGGCCCTACAGGGAAAAAGGATACCTTGACGTTCCCCCATTACCTCCATTTGTGTGTTGAGAGGATAATAACGACAGTAAGACCGAAGGTAGACCAGACCAACGTCGAAGTCGGAGATGACGTACGTCGGGACAAAAGCCGAGGTCCGCAGAAAAGAAGCAACTTTCCTTACTGTATATCCTCCTACTGTATCCTGGGAATGGATAAAACCACCTGTGTTACAAACTCTTATAAAGTTCTATAATTTTTCATTAATAAATATCTACGTTTATTACAATGTTACGATACTCCTCAAACTGGTTTTTCTTTGTAGTTTTTCGAACCACTTGGTTTGTTTTTTAATGTTGGCAGATGGTATTCCTTTTGGTAATCGTTTTGGTATTCCTTCTCTTTTAATCAAATCCTAAATTAGGCAAAATGAAAATTTATTAAATATTTTCATAGTTTAATTCTTTTTCTATCCTATCGCTTTCTATTAATTTTATCATTAAATTTTCTATAATTTCCATCCCGTTTAATCAATTTTTCAATTACATTAATTTCCAAATATTTTTTTCTTGGTTTTTGTGTCATTCTTCCTCTTTGTACCAATTTATTTGCATATTTTTTTTATTTAATTTAATCAACCCCGGTGATGTTGGTAGCAATTTTGTCTAAAATGTTCCAAATAAAAATATTAATAAATAGTATAAGTATCTTTCCGTATGAACTTAGAATATTCGAAAAAGTTGCAAAGTTTTAATTTTTTTAACGATTGAAAACAGTTCACTTTTTAAAAAAAAATCACTTTAAACGGCACAAAAAATTGTAGAAACAAACTTTTGTAAAATTTTCTTAGTTTATATAAAAGAAAATTTAATTCTTGAGGAAAACCACTTTGATTTGTTTAGCTCGGATATATAGTTTTTTAGTTATCACTGGTGCCAATTTGTAAAAATCGTAAAAACAAAAACTCAAGAAAACACGCTTCAAAGTTTTAATTCTAAATAAATTTAGGTTTATTCGCACTTACTTGCTCTACGCTCCGTCACTAAAACTGCTCCCTCTCTAAAAATTACTTTGAATTAGCCTTTCAAATATTCAAAACATATTTTTTTATTTTTTTCCAATATATTTAGGCAAAAAAATCGATTTGTTGAAACCTCCAATTGGTTCTCCTTAGTAATACGTAAATTATCCGCTTGATTGAAAAATTATTTTTTTTTAACATTATCATCTTTAATATAAAAATTTGTATATTTTTCGGAATATTAGTTAAATAATTATCAACTATAATGAATAATATATATTATAAAGACATTAATTAGAGATAACTTGAATTGCCTATAAATGTAAATATTATTAAAATACAAAATTCTAAAAATACGTTAAATTATATTCTTCTAATTATTGTATTTTTATAAAAGTTATTTATAAAAAATTATATATGTCATTCAAAAAAATAAATTTTTAATTTAAAAATTTTTTTTATTCTTGCAGAAAAGTTTAGTATTTGTCTAAAATAGCTTAAAATTTGATTAAATATAATAACTGTAATTAAATGTTTCATTAATTATTGTTAAATTAATAAAAAGGATAAGTAACGTCATTTGCAGTACGATTTTTCAGTAAAATATTATTATAAAAATATAGCCTAAAAACTCAATTTTAATTAATATTTTTGAATAATTAAGTTTGTTTCTAAAACCAACAATTCTAAAGACATACTGTAAAATAATAAATAAACGTTTGTGTGTCTCTTAACCTTAATTACTAAAAATAATCTCATTCAAACAGTCATAGCCTAGCATAATATAATTGAAGGTGCAACCTTATAATGACCGAAAGTTTCTCGTGAATGAACTACCATTTTATTTTTCATACAAAATTTCCAAATTTTTTATATTATATTAATTATATTAAACAATATTGTGTTACATAAATAATGCTTTACATTTTCAAGTATTTTGTACTGATATTAGAGTTATTTGTGCAACTAATCCAATACATTTTGTATTTTCAAAGTCTATATAATAACTATTTTAGAAAGTGATTTGTATGTATAATATCTAGGTGACCCTAAGTAAATAGGTTCAGCCTTAATTGAATAGAAATGTCGCATTTTTCTTACAGCATTGATCCTTTACTTTGTATGCTGAACTTCAACTGCCTCTTCATGTCGCATCATTTTTATTAAATCCTTCTCCAAACGCTATTGATATGATTTCTCGGAGGTTTCCTCTCCCCGGATACTTGCCCTTATCTTAGCATCATGTTAATCATGTCATCATGGATATCATGTTAATCTTTTCGGTAATAGTTTCTAAATTTTTAGTAGAGAAAATTCAGTTGAGTTTTCATCCGCTATTCTAGATATAATCTGATCAAGTAAATATTCCCTAGCATGTTCATGAGTTTCATTAACATTGGTTCGAATATTTGATTGTACCATTCCATCTGACCATTTTTTTTCGTTATCTCTACAGGAATCAATATGTTTTTATTTCATATACAATTATTAAATGCATTTGATAAATGCAGTTTTTCTATGATTTACATTATAAATTGACTTACTCAAAAAATTTTAAAAAAGATTTCCTGATATTCTTTTATAAACTTTGCCAACCATTGATTTTAAATTATTAGTAAAAAGTCTTCCTCAAGATTTATTCTTTCTGTACTCTACCACGTTTCTGAGCTCGAATCTTATCGTTACTTTTATTTGTAAATTTATAATAACTTTAATTCATTCGACCCTGCTAAATATTGAGTATGTTCGAAAGTATTTTTGTCTACTATTAAAATATCAAACCAACGATTCATCTAAAGCGTGATTCTGTTTTATATACAAAATTTATAGTTCCCGACGAGAGAATCATCAATGTACGGTAGTCATAAATTTCATTATTGCTAAATACAAAAAAATCACTTGATTATCTTTGACTGTTAGTTTATTTATTCACTTATCAATATATAGTTTTATGTCCTCATTTTTCATTTATAATTTTTTTTATTCTTGTTTCACGATACAAATTAATCGTCATATTGGATGTTTGATTGTCTGTTTTTTTTAGACATAAAATACATCTCATAATCCGGTGCCTTAACTTTAGTTTTTAAATATTCTAAAATTTTGTAACATCTCTTTCTTACCCAAGTTGTCAAGAGAGGGGAGAAGAGTTTACTAGGATAGGCTCAATTAATCCGATAGTCGGACCAAATCAGAGAGGAACCACGATGGAGGGGTCAAGCAGAGGAATATTATTAAAATGAATTAAATTAAATTTGTTTCCTCCCTCCTCAAGTCCGTGCCGGGTTGCAGAAAAGGGAGGGAATTTATTCCTTATCTTGAAATATTGATTGGCCAAATATTAGAAAAATCCTAAAAGAATATAAAAACGAATAAAAAATTAAACGAACTGACAATCGCGTTGCAAAATAGTCAAATGCAACGCGAGTATTATTTTCTCGTAGAATTTTAATTACCTTTGGCAGTAATAAAATGTATCTACCAAATAGCGATGTTCGTATGAGGGGGGGACGGTTGGTTTGACAGCTGAACCTTTCGCGACTGCCTTGGGAGTGTGCCGGGTGAGACGGAAGGGTGACATGTGAGATCGGCCTCAATATAACGCAGTAACAGAATTTTCCAGCTCCTCGCAGGGCCGGAGGGTTTGAAGGGTTACTCACGCGTCACTATGCTGGTCGAAGCCATGCTTCAACGAAGTCGTCCAAGAAGGCCTTGGCGACGGCTCTTTGGTGCTCCGGACTCCCCTTCGTAGGATCCGTCCAGGTCACCCTCTCCTCTTCCCGAACAGTGATCTCTTTTCTTTTCTTTTTTCACGTCAGCACGCACCAGCAGTTCCGCCAATAGTCCTCATTCCCTAACGTAAGAGACTCTTCAAGGGACCGCTAGCGCTGAGGGTATGCCCTCTCCTTGTCTTTTATTAGGAATTGGTTTGAACTTCAAATTCAACTCTCACTAGTAGTGACAGATGCGGCCAACGGAGACGTCCTGTTGGTCGCGCGCAGATTTATTGTGCAGCCCCAAGGGCTCGCTACTTGGCGCACAACCGAAGGATACCGCTGTGATTTACGTGCCCCCGCGATTTTTGCCGTGTTATCCAAGGATGCGGCAGGTTCCAGGACTCCTCTTCCCAGACTGCCCGCTCACTTGTAATCATCGAGGACTCTGCGATGATAAGGGGCAAAAAGATAATAGAAAAAAGAAAGTACAGCTTTTCCGATGGTTACTTAGTCACCTCTCAGGAGAGTGGGGGAAAAACCAAAACTTATACTGCATTAAACGCAAGGGTGATTGCTTCGTAAGCACAACCCTACGGTGACGAGCTTCTGCGAGTTGTACCGAACTACGCATACAGATAGATTGAACCGAACATATAGAAGATTATATTCAACAGCGTGAGTTACGCGATATGTGACTATTATCAAACAGATCACTTCTAGCGATAGTTTTTTGACCGAATCCTTCCTTCTTCTTTCTAGTTTCTAAATTTTCCGAAAATTTCTCGCCATATCTTGTTGCGATTTTTTCGTCGTTAACTTAGCCGCGAATAATCGCATCTGATGTCCGTAATAATTCACAGCTTAGCCCGCAAATTCGCATCACTGTACATAAAACAATTAAATTTATCATATATTAAGGTTTCTAATAATGTAGAAGCCTAGTTTTAATTCCCAACAGAATCGAAAAAATTTTAAGTTAGTTTTGCTGTTCAAAAAATGACAATGAATTTTATAAATGTGTACCTGCTGTTTAGATTATACATAACTCTAGTGACAGTTCATAAGCACATACAAAACTAAAAAATTTAATAGTTCTTTATCTAGTTTATTAGTTTTATTATGTTTTTCACGTTCAGATGTCTAACATTTATAAAATCAAAATTGATTAATTCAATAATAAAACTCAGTTTTAATCCGAGGATAGAACTTTATATTTATTTAGAATTCTCACCCCTCCCTTCTAAACCTGAAAGGTCCCAAACCCTGAGTCACTGAATAGAACTCATGAATTTAGTTTCCGCTCTCTCACTGTTACCATTTCGTCGAAATAAGTATACCACGGCTCCGTCACTCGCGTCGTCAATGCCTCGCCACAATTCGTTAATGAAACAGTAAGTAATTAAATTCGATCTACCGACGAACTTTCAACCAAAGTAATGGTTACTCACTACGATTCGGAAGGATTGGTAGTGTCATTCAATCTTCTTCAAATATGCACCTTTGGGTAGAAGTATAAGCCAGTCATTTGTCTCGGTGTTTTTGTAGACTTTAAACTATATTAATACTTAGAGATTGACTCGGGATAAGAGGGCAAGGTAAATCAAAGAATACTAGCTCGATTAAAGAGCTGCTAGAACATACGTAACTTATCGATGGAATACACCTGAGTCGCGCCGCCATGAGCTACGAATAGTAAGCAATAACCCCCCACACCCTTCGCACGTCCTATTCTGCAACGAAGACTCGGGAGATTCCATGCTGCTTCACCGAAGTATAAGGCTAGAGCCGCTCCCCTCTTAATGTCTCCGCTACCGGTCCCCCCATGGTCCGCGACTTCGTGAAGATGTGTGTGTGTGGCTCCACCGCGATTTTTAAGAAGACGAGCTGGGCCGCAGTCTTAACGACGGAAGTTTCCGTTGTACATGAAATGAAAGTTTATTTAAAATTGAAATAGAAATCAAAATATAGATTTTCCTATCGTAATATACAGAATACCGAGAAAGTAATATAGAATTATGTAAAGCTTAACAGCTTGTTTTGAACGATCAAGAAAAAAAATAATTCCCTCAAGTAAAACAGACTTTCTTAATAGATACGTGTATGGATTGAAAGTCTAGGTAATATTGCCGAATTTTTCACTTTTAAAATACTAGCCAAAATATTAACATCTTAAAATAGTAACTACTAACTTATACTTTTATGTATAAAGCAATAATAATAAGGTAATATTTAACTTTTTTTATGAAAAAAAATTCTCCTGAAGATAGTTAGTTATATTTGGCTATTCTCCATTTTGTACTTCAAAATTACTTCTGCATTGTACCCTTAGTACATAATTAAATCAAATTTTATCACCAAACTGAGAAAGTAGAGGTAAATGAACAGAAAAATGAAGAAGAAACTTAAAAACTTCATCGATATTTATTTTATATACAGAATGTATGTATATGAAAATATCAATTTTAATACATAAGCTATATAAGATGAAATTTAAAAAAATTAAAAAATAAAAAAAAAATGTTAATATTCAATAATAATTTGATTGAATTACTTTTTTATAATAAAAATCCAAGAAACTAATTAAAAACTCGTTTTAATTTTTTTTATTGCTGTAAATTGATTCTTTATTAAAGAAATTTTTTTCACAAAATTACAATACCAATAATTATTTAAAAATTGTATTAAAAAATATTTATGATATTTACGAGTAAACAAATTTTGCTCTTTTATTTTAACCAAATAATTTATTAAAACTATTTATTAATTCTTTTACATTATTTTTTAATAATTTGTGAGAAGTTATAATGACACTTTAATTAAATGATTCAAGTACATCTCTAATAATCATAAAGGATAAAGTTGAGTAATTTTGAAACTAATTTTGATTTTTGATATTAATAATGAAGATAATATTAGTAAAAAACGATGTATTCACGAAAATATTTTTTATCTGTGTCAAATGGTTCTATAATATGCTTATATAACTATGAATTTGAGATATTTCATCATAATCTGTAAGGATTTTTATACTATTACGGTAAACTTCATACACAGATTTGTCCAATAAAACCTTGATATATTACTGTAAATCTGAAAATAAGAAATAGTCAAATAGTGAGGTATAATTTAAGAGTACATTTTCAAATTCTAAAATCTGCTACATCAGTCAAAAGAATGATGGCTACCTTCTAAAATGTTTGTTATATAAATCTTTATTTTCACTTCTAAGATTGCTTGAATAGAGATAGATGAAGGAAAAAAGAAAAAATCGACAGAAAAAGACATTTTTATGATTCATAAAAATTTCTTAGAAGTCATATTTTTTGTATTCTGTAAATAAATTATTTACAATGTTAAATATTAATAATATTTATAAGTTCTATTCTTGTGCGTGCTGTAAACTTTTTTATTATTTTAATTTTTTTTTTTTTTTTTTATTGATTTACAGAAATAAGTTCCTTTTCCTCGCGCCAGCACGAAACAATAGGAGTATTATACTTTAATTTTGTTTATTTTTTCTATTTTATTGCCCCTCTTCTTCTATCCTCTTTACCACGCTTCCCCTCTCCCACGAAAGCCTGGGGCCGGGAAGCTCCGACCTAGTAAGATCGCCCTCCAGCGCTACCGTATCATACCCTTAAGTTCAATACTTTCATTGGCAGAAATTCTAGAATCAATTACATAAATATTAGCATTCAAATCCTCTAAAATAAAATAGTGTTAGTTCACCTGAACTGATATTACTATCATCGAATCAAAGCGTTAATTTAAGGCATAATATATTATAATTAAAATATATTGACGTGTATCGCTTCCGATGTACGCCATTATGAAATTGCAGAACCGTATGTCACGGCCGTGCGTCAGTGTACAAAGAAAAAGAGAGTTTCAGTTGCGAGGTGTTTTCATATTATGATAATTAAAGTTCTTTGAAATAGGCATACGTACAGCTCCATCCAATTTCACTAACCATACTCGATATAGTATAAAAACTGAGGTGTAGCATACAACTGAAAAATATCTAAAAGCTAAGAGACAATGTTTTTAGCTAAACTCTTATCGGCATAGAATCCTCAAACCGGGCGACCAGATTCCACTTTTCCTCTCGACGAGACAATTCCAATTTGGAAACAGATTGTCATCACCTGGTATATGTAGAACAGTTGCAGTAGTGTAGCAGCTAATCGCTAAGACACGTGTCCTATAAGCCATTCTTTGAAATTTATTGCAACCAACTGGAATATAGTAGAATCACGGAAAGCTATCAAAGGGGCGCAGAATTAGAATGAATTTCAATCAAAGAAAAAATTTAAAAAATTTATCTTTAGTATAGGATATTTTCAAAGTCAGGTCATGTAATAAAGGTATTTGAAATTTTTAGTAATATTCAATTTATAATAAACCTCAATCATTTTTTTTTAAATTTTTTTAACTAAGATTATAAAGTGTACTATTTTCATATTTTATCCTTCTTAATCAAATATTTTATAATTTTATATTTGTTTTCTATAAATCTTACGCATGCATTTTGTTATACTAATTTAACTAAATGATAGAAGATTGCATCTTAAATGATAAAATATATAAAAATACAAATACGATTTCATTCCATTTCTTCCAGAAAGAACTGATAAAAAATTTAATAAATCATTTATTATTCTTTAAATAAAATTGTTATATGACTATACAAGAATTTGAAAATGAATTACATTTAAAGAATACTTAAATGAAACGAATTTCATAAATATGGTAATATACTTTAGTATCAAAGAAAGTAATTAGTTCTTTGATGTATATTAAATTATAAATTGATTAAAGAAATAGATGAAAAACTAATTTTTTTCCAAATAATACATATTTTGAGTAATTCATTTAAAGTTTTAATTTTGTTAATTCATTTATAAGACAAGATGTATGGTTTCAATATTATGAACAATGTCTCTAATTCCAATATAGTTCTGAAATACAATAAAGTATTACACTTTAATACACCGTAAAGTCTCTACTACTTTACAATCATCCAATAATTCACTTCACGGCTATTAACCTTTTAAGGATATTGTATGAAGTTCCGTTTAACCAGAAATCTCTAGTAAATTCAATTTGCAATTTTTTTCTAAATTATACTATCGAAATCCTTATTCAGATTTATTGTAACTACAGAAATTTTATGATTCATAGGTAACAATAGCATGATTTTTTAAAAAAATTAAATCTACAGACAAGAAACCTATTTCTAATAAGTTATTGAATTGTAAATTTTTCTTATAGTATATTCTAGTGAACGTATTAAAAATAAATAAGTGTTTATTTATGTGACAGAATTGTCGGAAATGATGTATAAGAATCTAGATATCATTAATTCATTTTTAACTCATCAATTTTATAAAAGTTTTTAAAATTATGATTTATGTCTTCGCTGTTAGATAAAAATAAAAAATATTACTTTAATTTTTAAGCGATTCTTCCATAATACATAGTTGTTTTGACTAATATAATCGATACATTTCATTCGTTTTTCATTTTTTTCTTGAATTTTCTAATAAAATTTAACTCAGTTGTCTGATTTATAAAAAAATTTGCCTTTTAAACTTGTTTTAGTTTAATAAAAATAATTCAGGAATAGCAAAAAACAAAAATAAATAAGTTAAAATACATTCCTAGATTACAATCCGATGACAAAAATCCCTGAATTGGATATAATTTATTTCTGTTACGTTAATAGCCATGTAAATATGAGAATTTCTCTAAGGCTGGGAACAGGATCTTAATGCTACGAAAGAGTTGCCAAAAAGTCCCGAAGTTGTAGCAGTTATCGTTACCTAGGGCGTTGTCGATGGGTGGAGGATGAAAATTAAGCCGAAGCTCGTTTAGATAAACTCCTGACTGTCGCCCCCAGGTCTCCATTTATTTTTTGAGTCCAGATCTTCGGGACGTTCCTTCATCCAGCGCCAAATATACGAGAACGTTACTTCGGGAGGTCTAAGCTTGGTGTTTGGAACGTTGGGGTTCGTATCCATGTAACACTGTCAGCGAGCATTCCTTGCTTACGATGCATTTCCTTCTGTACGTCATAATTAAAGAACGATGCGACTAGTAATGCATATAACAATATGATTATTTTTGCGTTTATACGTATGCTAAATTTTTTCTGTTATTTGACCGTAGCGTTATAAAACGTCCGAGTCATGAGCGCAAACTACCGAATGATTAATGGTACACATACGAAATAGTATAGTTAATGTGATGAGAATTTAGAGTAGGCAAGGGAATGTCAAATGTGCAAGGAACTTTTCAAATAGAAGAACTTATCATGGAACGCCTATTGACTGAATTCCAGAGAGCAGACGAACTCACGTAAAAAATTAACAGCCATGGATGATGAAGGAGCTAAAAGTATGGATTTCGGATTTAAGGAAGAGAAAAACTACTTTAGAATTTTTGAACCACTTTACCGTTTTTTATATAAAATATCAATGGAAGCCGTCCATTTTCCTGCACTTTAAAAGGCTACTTGTAAACTTAGTAAGTCGAACAATTTTTTATTGAAAAATTTAACATCGATTTTATGAAAAAATATATAAAAGTGGACTGAATGATAAATATTTTTTTAAAAACGATATTCGTTTATTTATGAATTAAAATATTTTTATTGGTTGCCTCATTTAAATTACATTGAATTTAAAAAATACTTTGAAATGGTTCATAATTATTTCATATATAACATCCCTTTCTGCTCGATGTTTACATTGTGAAATTGTGGACTATTCTATCTTAGCTCGGACAAACAAAATCTAAAACGCGGAAAGGTCAAGTACGATCATATACCTTGCATAGTCTCGTAAAACTGTGAAACTCTCTATTTAGACTTCATCATCAAGAATACGTGTAGATATTGAAAATAAGTTGGTGCAATGCTTAAAGTGATTAAGCTTAAAAATGATCTTATATGTTACATATTAATTAATTTTATTTAGCTTATATAATAATAGGTTTTAAGCTCATATGACTAATTTATTTCCTTTTTCCTGTGAAACGAAATGCAATTAATAAATGAATACGAAACTTGTTTTAAAATAATAATAATCGTTGTGTTGTCGCATTACAAAGAATCTGACAAATCTTACACAAATGCTTTTTTTATTATGTAACTTTTCTATATTTTTGCTATAAAGAATTTATTTGTTAGTGCTTAGTTACATATCTCGAATTAAAAAAATACTGCCAACATATTAATTTCGCAATAATAATTGGTTTAATAATTACATTAATTTGATGTTATTATTTGTAGAATTTATTATTTTACTAATTGATAATTCTTCAACCCAAACCAATGTTCATTTGTGTTTTAAAATTTTGTAAGTATAAAATATTTGATGTGAAAAATGGCTAATGTTCCAACGGCCAAAACTATCGCTAGAAATAACCTTGACACTGGCAGCGTCCAAGTTAGGTAGTCTGTCGCAGCAAGGCGCAACGAGCTCGCGTAGATTCGTGGTGAGCAACGGCTCCAGTTTACGAGCCAGACACAGTAGGGCGCGGCGAAGCGCCTACTTCGTGAGTTCGGGACCCAAATTCGTAGCATTGCTGCAGCTGGGCGAAGCGTAATCCGTGACGGGTTAGGCACGCCTCGGCTGTAGGAAGCCGAGCGAGTAATCGGGAGCTTTCTTTCGAGTTCTTTCGATTCCACAAAATGGTCGGATCTGACGGAAAGTTCTGCTTATATCGGAAAAACTCTTTTTAAAATCATCTTTTTTTACTCTTTTTCGGTAAACATTGTATACTTTAAAAGATTTTCGCATTAAAGATAAATTGATTTGTTCAAATAATGAAAATACACAACCAAATATAATTATATCTATGACCTTGAAATCACAAGTAGACTGAAAGAATTATTTACATTTTGCTGCAAATAAATGATATTTAATACAAATATTTTTTAAGAAAAACTATAACAGAAACATAATTTATTTTTAATGTTTACAATTTACTTTTTACAAATTAAACATACCATTTTTTACACAGAAGCAATAACAACGGAAAAATGTACAATACATATTAATTAAAAATTCATTAACTTTCCACAGTCACGGAAATACAAAAAGATTAAAATAATTGCCTTTGTAACGGTTTTAAATAACGCTTAAATCTGACAGCTAATGATGAAAAATTCCAATGGCTTAGTATAAAAAAATTTCTAGACTTAGTAATTATAGTACAATTTCATTTAACCTGCCTTTTAATTTGCAAGCATTGAAGAAGAAAGCTGAAACATAAGTAAATAAACGTTTTTATTATATTACGCTTATCCTACCTTATCATTCAAATATATTAGCACTTTTATCAAAGGCAAAAAAAAAAGAAAAGTAAAGCAAGATCACAGCATTTACAAAATGTTTGCAATTCAACTAGAACTGCTCGACAAATGCCACTATTGCAAGCTCCAGGATGCTCATGATGAAAAACAAGGTTGGAGCTGATATATGAAAGAGAAACATCGAGAAGCGACGTTATCTGGCGAGTGAAAGGTTTTTATGCTA
The DNA here is from genome assembly GCA_018907135.1 of Kradibia gibbosae. NCBI lineage: Eukaryota > Metazoa > Arthropoda > Insecta > Hymenoptera > Agaonidae > Kradibia > Kradibia gibbosae. Next base: position 3,248,927 of record JACCHX010000008.1, on the reverse strand, counting down.
GTCTCTCTCGATGAATTACCGCTCCTGTATACCCTTCACACCACACGCCGAGTGCCGATAATGCCGCACGTGCACTATATCTTTCATGACTATCTTGGCTGTTGCTTCAACGTTTAAACACGTAAATTCATTGACCAAGAACAGTAGAACAATGCTTTTTTCATATATTTTAATAAAAAGATAATTTAAAAAAAAAAAAACGATTGTTTCATTGCATTTATTGACGCAACATTGGGAGGAACTTTTTTACCAATATTCCATAAATCTTATACACTGAAAAATATATTAGGCAATTAAATTGTAATTCCACGTTACTTTATGAAGAATGTTGTTTGTAATATAAAGGGATGATTTAAAAAAGTAATATGATAAAAGTGATTAGTATTTGATGGATACATTTATCAATATAAAAGATCAATCAGTTGTTAAAGCAATATTAATTAATTTAAATAAAATACTAAAAAATATTTATAATTCTTATATATGAAATATAAAAAGCTAATTTCACTGGAGTTTAATAAAAATGTGTAATTAAGTTCTTTGGTTTTGATGAATTAAAGAGTTGCATTGACAAGCATCGTTTATAAATTATCGTATGTCTTCGTGAGTATATTAACACCTTTATCGTATCGATATAGATCGCATTACGCTAACGCATTATGTTGTTATTGCAATTAGATCGCATGAATTGTACTTTAACCCTCTATTTTTAATGTATGAGCTTCGATAAATATCTTTATTACTATAACGTTGATTGAAAGTTTTTAGATGAATTTGTCGTTTAAAATTTTATCAGTCTGTAGATCATGTTAAAATACATAAATTAATTTTAAATTTATTCAATTCTACATCTGCTATGAGTGTAGTTCAATGCATATTAAGCTTCTTTTTAATATGCTTGGATTGTTTTCGATAAAATTTTTCTCAACCGTGCACTTTTGCATTCTATGTCAAACGTACTTCTTTCTAGCTCTTAACGTATTATCATGGCATATTCGGCAAACGTGCAGAAAGCTTATGCGCGAGTTAAGAATCAAATTTCCATCATTTTCAGAACTCTGACGAATGGAAATTGAGTATCGTGTTCTTATTTTGATTTTTGCATATAAAGATTTCAAAATATGTGTTTAAAGAAAAACCATTTTTTAGTTATGTATTTTTTAGAATTTTTATAACGATATACAAACTATGATAACATTTAAATATGCATTAATTTTGTTAGCAAAAAAAAACTTATAAGATTAATATTTAAAAGTATCGGATATAAATTTTTATATAAAGATAATAATATGAAATTTATAACTGAAAATATTTAGTTTACTCATTTCTATGATAAAAATGATCCATAGCGAGATAGATCTAATCAGCTTGCTATCGTTTGAAATTAAAAAAAATATTGAATTATAATTAATTAATAAAAAAGTTTTTTTCAAATATCCATAAACTATATCTCTTCAAATAGTTGAAATGTCTTTTTTATTTACCTTTCCAATTAAAAGATGAAACCTGCACGTATTTGAAATTGTGTCAATACTTAAACATATCAGTGATCAGTATCCTATATAATTATAACGTGCGGGTATTTATTAATCAAAATAATACGGATGCAAATGTGCGTACGATCCTTGATGGCATGTTGCTTTACTATACGCCTGAGATACTTTTGATGATTCCGCAGTAAATAATTAACCAGTACACCATGAATTTCGAACCTTTTGTTTAATTTATGATAATAAGTATTACATATCCATTGAAAATAAATTATGCACTGTAGATTATTGTCAAATACATCACTTTAATAATATTATAGCATCCATGATACGTTAACTGTTTTGAAATGTATCAATTAATTATTACCTAATATTTACGTTTGCAAATTAAAATAAATTTTATTTAATGATTGGTAGCTCACATAACATTTAACTAGTCTTTATAAAAAATTTTTATCGTAAAGTTTTAATTAAAAACGCTTAATGCGATAAAAACATTAATTTATATATAATTTGTTTTTGATTATAAATATTTCGTTTGACATATAATACAGGCAAACATAAGATGAAAATTTTATTGCAATTATCATAAATTACATTAAATTAAAAACACAAAATATTAATTAATGAATAATTAATGAATCAAGTAATTGATATATTTATAAATTACAAATACAGTAGAAAAATTAATTAAATCAATTTAATAAGAAATGAGGTGTATTTTTTTATTTTATAATATTGATTTTAAAATTATAAAATTATTGAATCTTTTTTTGTGACAATTTATACTTAATTTAATATTGTAAAAAATTATTCAGTAAGAACATCGTCTGCAAATTTGATTGCACTTTTATAAAAGTACAAACCATATTTTGATAAAAAAAATACATTATTTTTATTGGCCTTACATTAATCTGCATAATTAATTTTTTAAATATACAATATTTAGAAATATTAATATTGAATATCAAAAATATTGTATTTTTCTGAACATTATTTCCAGATAAATAAATTTTAGTACCTTATTCCAAGATCTGTTTGTCCTAATAACTCTAGGTAATAAAGAGTTCAAGAAATTTTTAGACATTTGATGAAGTGTGCGTTGAATAAAAAATATAATAAATATTAACTTTATTATTATATTTGAACTCACATGTAAGCATTAGCAATAAAATTAATTCGAAACGTCGTAAACTATTCTTTTTTGATACTTTTCTTTAGTCTTAAAAAGAAAAATAGTTTCAAAAGTAATTTATAGAGGACTATATTATATCCGTAATACGATCACATTAAATTTGTTTTAAAATTCGTCAACAATTTTTTTTACAAATAAAAAGAAATTAAATATTCTTATTTTTTGTAGTGTTGTTTCTTTAAAATATCTTCAAGAAAAATTTTGCTTATTATACACAGCTATATGAAATTCATAAAATTGTAAAATATTAATTTATAAGTATGTGTAATATTTTCAAATAATATAAGGCGAAAAAGTAAAGTTGCAAATTACTTTTCACTTCGAAGACATACAAATTTTTTCGATTTATATAAATATAGGAAAATTATAGACAACAAAATACTGAACCTTTATGAGCTCTTGTAATTAATCGTTTGAACACGTATATAAGCTAACCTGTCCGTGTATTTATTTCAAAGATTAATCACGTAATTTGTATAATTAAATATCAATGGGTAAGTGATACGATACATTGACATTTTATTACATTTAATATCACTTTTACTGTTTTGTCGATTCAATATCATCTCTTCTTTTATTTTTTATGTGTATGCATAAATGACGAACAATTATAGTCTTGAGAATATAATTTGTAACTTTAAGCTTTATATAAGAACATCGTCAAAAATCGAGTTATACATAGACAAGAAAAACAACAAAAAAAGAACGACAAAGAAAATAACATTACGTCGTCAAGGAATCATTAATTATGAAGTTTTATTTTCTTTTATATTTTAATTTTTATACTGATAAAGAATAAATTACAAGGAAGACAAAACAAATATTTTTCTGCTACTCTTCAATTGGAATCTTTAATAGGGCCGGTTCCTGACAAGTTACTTGGGCGAGCTTCTTCAGTAACGAAACCCATTTTTTTTATTCCATGTTTTCGTACATTTTTCCATCAGTTAATCGGTATTTGAAGGTAAACTATTATTTATTAATTTTTTTCATCTTATTAATAACTATTTTCTCCATATTTTAGTGCATCATTTTTCTATTTATGATTTTGTTTTACCCAATATTGTTTTATAGAAAATGTACGATATAAAGCCCGTTTATAGATATTTAAATATATATATAAACACTTAATCAAGTACTATGTGTATAATTTGCTATTAATAGTGCTTTACATCACACATACGAGATCTATTCGTTAGTAGAAAACCCAGAGAAAATTGCCAATATACTGTTTTGAATAAAATTATCTTTTCATATATGTGAAATCTATTAATTTGCATATCTTAAGTTTATGTGTTGGTTCGTATTTCATATGTTCCCCAAATAAAAGACAATTTTTTTACCGTAATATGAAACTGAGTAAATTCATATAAGTAAATTTAGTAATTAAATTATAACACTTTATTTGATAAAATATATTATATTCATATAACGTTATTTAAAACATAAATGTCAATTTAAATAGCATGGAGTGATTTCTTTTTATAGATTGTAATTGTGATTTATTCAGTTGACTTCTTAATTTTGATTAAAACTTATATTTTTATTAACCTTTTTCATGAGAATTTAATATAGAAATTAAAAATTGAATAACTATCCAAAAAAAATGTTTTGCTGATCTTCTAATCGATTTTTTATTTTAAATCAAATAAAAATTTTCTTCGTAGCAACAGCTTTGCATTAAAAAATTCTTATCATTTTCTAATATTTTTCAGCATAAATATTTTTTCATTGAATCGATGTATATGCGATATTATATGTGAAACGGTCTTCACAAAATACAAAGCAAAATAAAATAAATGTATAAAATCAATCGATACCGTAATGCGGCTTACAGTTACACACTTGAATTTCCTTTTTTAAAATTATGAAATACACTAATATATTCAGAAAATTTTAATAGAACTTTTTGTTGTAATTTCGTTTATTAAATAAAATTATAAATCACTAAATATTATTATCTAATGTAATTATAATTATTTTATTCCGCTCAAATTTTTTGCTTTTACTAATTTATACAAGCTGAAACATAGTACTTTTAAATTATGTTTAATAAAATCTACTTTTCTTCATATTTCTATTTAAGTAATATGTCAGTATATACATTTTTTTAAAGATATACTACTACCAATAATACTTAAATAACATTGTTATACTTTTATAATGATGCAATTCAAAATAATTTATTGAAATTGATGAATGTCATCATTTAATGTAAATAGCTTTAAAAATTAATTTAATTTATTAATCTTGGGCTGTTTTAAAAATGTTTATTTAAAAAAAAATAATCATGAAAATTTTTGCAGCTTGCTACAAAATTAGTTTTTTAATAAAAAAGTTTATTGTTTCTCGTGAGTATACAATGCAAAATATGCATGTAAAAACACATTCTTAAAAATAACTCTTAATAATGAAAGTTTTTCATTCATCTAAACAAAAAGCATTTCAAAATATCATGCCACGAGATGTAGAGCGAAAGGAGCCACAAACCCGTAATCTACTTTTAATGTCATGCACTTTAACACCAGCAACTTGGCGATTTGTAAATTCAAAATTTATCAGATTGATTTGTAGTAAAGAGTAAAAGTGTAGACATGCAATATAAAGCGATATAGGCAAATGTCGCTTACGGAATAGAAAAAAGTGACTTTAATGTCCCCAAGATGTGCATTAGGTCCTCGGAGAGACAAATGACGTATTTAGATCTCGAACTCCCTGTTTCGTGAGAACTCTTTACAATGGAATGCGAGATTTTCAAACTGCGGATTTCCTCATGAATCATGCTGTATTCTTCTTACCTCGCCTTTCATTCATTGGGATAGCTACAAGATTCGCTATATGTTTCCTGCTTTCCCCAAACATTGTACAACTACCGCTCGTCGTAATTTACAACCATCAGTGTCTTCCCCCGATGGGTTTGGTGCTGAAGATTGAATTGTGGCAACGCCTCTACGTTACTATCCTGTCACATAGTGTTTTACTAGTGATTGGAAGGAGTAGGAGGATTAAGACTAAGTCCCATTTACGTCCTTTTACTTTTAATATCTTATTTCAAACTCTTTTGTCTTATAAATGCATATCACTCTTAATCATTGCTCCAGACATTAAGAAATATACGAATCATGTAGCTTTGTAAAGAGTTACTCCGTTGAAATTGACTCATTTTTTTATTATGTATTCCCCCATGGCTCTTTTATTTTAAGACATATTATTTCTGTTTCTTTAAGTAAAGGTAACTAACAAAGCTATCTAGATATAGGAATACATTTTTTTATTTACAATTGTACATTTACAATTACTTTTTATTCATTTTGGTAAAACTGTAAAAATATTAAACAGAAAAATGTTAAAGTTAAAAAATTTCTTTCTAATATTATTTGTTTTCTAAAAACTCTTAATCGGTTTCCAATCTCGCAGCCTTTTCTTGGCAATAAATAATGAAGAGAAACTTCCATATCGGATATAATATCATTAATTTGACACTTCGTAACATTTTTATCACTAAAAATAAGTACATTTTTAATACTTATGCCATAATTCTTAATATTTCCGTTACATTCAAAACGTTTCTTTTACCATAGTCTAAAAAATGTTTATAACTCAAACAAAACTTTTACTCATCAAATGTAGAATTTATTTGTAATTGCGATACAGGGAAATAATAAAATTCAATTTTATTGATATTAATAATTTATTTACAAATTATTGAATAATACATAATCTTACGAAATTAATTACAATGGTCATTCTAATGTTCATAATAAGATTAGATATGTTTTGTTTACTTTTTTTACGCATTTATATAGATAAGACTTGTGGGTGTGAAAATATAAAACGATTTTAAAATAAATATAATATAATACAACTTATTAATTATTAATTAATTATTACTGTTCGTATTTTCCATGTAACGAATACCCAAAGTTAACCCTATAAATTGTAATTTTTGGGATCGAAAAGGTCTCCGGAGCGATAAGAAGAACTTTTTTGCAACTGTAGGAGCGAGTAAAAACATAATGGGAACCATGTTAATGAGAACATAATGAGACTAAGAAATGCTATTCTGATGAGCAAGCCAAACAACCCATGATAACCTGGCAGGGTTGATTTGTCGTGAGCTAGTTTTGAATCAACTCGATTGTAAAGACAAGTTTGCGCGAGTTTGGAGGCAAAACTCTTTCCTTTACTTCCGGAAGTTTTCCCCTTTTTTGCAACGAAAGCACAAAAACCGTTTGTCATGCTTTAACCGATCTTGATACAAAGGTCGTGAAGTTCTTGGATCATCGATTTAAGGAATCCTCCCCCGCTCCCGAGGTTCATCATGATCTCTTTCTAAGAGACTCGGATACTTAGAATTGTATCGGCAGTAAAGCTCCCTATTATAAAAATTTTTTACGTACGCATTTCATTTAATATATTTTATATGAATCTTGCGTTTTGCAAGGCTTTTTTATGCCTTTGTGGTAAGGTTATAAGAATATAGTTTGAAGGAAATGTCAATCTAAACTACGTCTTTTATTTTAGATATATTATTGACATACTCTATCTTTCAAGACTTTTTTGTAAATTATTTTAAGCTAATATATTAGTTTTAACCTCAAAAATAATTTTATTGTTAAAATGAAAAAAATGAAAAAAATGAAATTTGTAAATCAATTATATACGTATAATTATGGTAAAAAAATTATTTCTTATTAATTTTATTGTTTAGAAATAGATATTTTTTTATTACAAGATTTCTTGTATTAATAATATCACCTTTTTGATATATATAAAAAATTTACTTAAAAAAAAAATGGAATTGTGAATAAGTTTTGATGGAACTAATTTATTTAATAACATCAATAAAGTTGTAATAAAGTATATTTACTATTTATGATTTTTTATATTTAAGACTAAAAAATTTAAATTTATTAATTTTTTTTTTTAACTTGATAATAAAATGTGCACGGTTATTAGATAAGCATAAACCAATACTTTCAACGATAAAGTAATACAGCAACTTTCAAAAGAGTAGTTATTGTACATTTAAAGAAAATCTTGGGGTTTCCTGAATTGGAATTAAAATAGTTTCAACTATACTGCGAAATCTTTTCAGATATGAAAGGCTTCGTGTGAGGTCCGAACGAGGTCGAACAAGCCAAATTATCCTGAAAGTAAAGTATATATGTGTAGAAGATCAATAACATCTATATATATAAATTAAAAAATAATTTTAAAAAAATAAATTTTTTTTGTTTACATATTTAAAAGTTTAACTTTTATACTTTTTTGCGTTGAGCTTTTAATTTTATGGCGTAAGCTATACTCTCAATAGAATGAACAAACAAAATACGTTGGTTATTATCATAACACATCGAGTCCCTGTTTACTATTACGACCCGTCCTCCCCACGTAATGACACTGTGTACCGGGAAGACGACATTGCCCGGGCCAAACACGCGACAAAAATAACTATTTTGCGCCGCTCAAGAGCCGACCTCAGTCGAAAACTCGTATACGCAAGGACTAAGTCATTCCCTAGCGCTGCAGCCCTCGACTTCTCACCGCCGGGGTTGACTTTCCGTGATCTTAGGCTCAGACTGCACGTTTTTCTAGCACAGCGGGCAAAAGATTTAGAGCATTCGCGCATGGAAACGCCGATTTCCCGGGGTAAGTTGGCACTGCCCTTCGCGAAATGAAAAGGGTTCGGCCGCCGCAAAAAGAACAAATTCCTCCTCCAAGCTCTATCTCTCCTCTAAAACTCCTGGGGGTCCTACATAACCATGTGCCACAAATAACCACGGTAAAGGACGAGTAAAAAACGTCGCATTCGTCAAACTATTTATTCAGGTAACCAGGTTGTCCACTTTGTTAGATAACCCACATACTCTATCCTGGCCGTAGTGGACGGACACTAAGGATATTGTAAAACGCGACCCATGCATTAGAATAGTATCAACTGAAACTAGAATAGAATCCGCGAAATAAATACAAAATAATAAATACTTCGAAAATATAGTAAATTTTGAACACAATATCACAATAACAAAATTTTGTTTTTTTTTAATGATAAAATCTTTGATAATTTAAAAAATTTGATATTTGTTAATTTTTTAAAAAAAAGTACTCTGATAAATAGCTTCTCTGAAAAAAAAAATTTTAATAATCATAATTTTATTACATAGAGACGATTTAATTTTACGTGATAAGAAATGTATGTTGTACATTACAAAATCTAGAATATGTCTAGTAAATAAAACAATTTTGAGAAAAACAGGAATGCGTTTTCAACAGGAAATTTATAAACTTTTTAAAATTAATGTTTCAAAACAATATTTTTTTGTTATATCATGATACTAAGACTAAAAAAGGTGTGCTCTATTTATATCTTTATATTATATATTTTTGAGATAGTTTGTAAAAATATGAAACTGCATAAACAAATATGTACCCTATGTATACTAGTATAATAATATGACCTAGAAGACTAATTATTTAAAAAGTTACATGATATTAAAAAAATAACGTAAACAGGTGTAATTAAAATACAAATTACTTTATTTATTGTTTCATCTTTGTTTCATATTTTGTTGTTTTGCTGATCTAAAATTTATTTCGTATTAAATTATGACTCGTATTCCCTCTTCTCAGCACAATATTTGTTATAATAAATTCATTAAAATCTTTACAATGAAGCATCAATTTTATTTTATTTATAAGACTATACCAATAATTAAACATAACATTATTTACTAAACTTCCATGAGAAGTTGTCAAAAAAACTGTTTTTCTGAAAATGTAGAATTCGTTTTAAAACCGTAAAAAATTAGTTAATTACCGATAATTTTGATTGAAAATTTTTGATTAATTTCATAAGCTTTAAAAAAATAAGTTATTAAGAAAAACAAATACGTAAAATAAAAAAGTAATATATATACTATCAATAACGTTAAAGAAATTACTATTTATATAACGCCGGTCTATAAAGACCGTTTGTTTCTCTAAATTTTTCAAAGAGCTTCAATTCTCCGAATTTCAATATAACAGCGTTAGGCTAGGTATACTGTTCATGATTTTAAATGTGACATGACTTAGTTTTCTCGCGTTTACCATTTCCTGCACCGACTGCTAGAGATTAGATCACGGTTACATAGAAAATGACGCAAAAATCGGGGGAAAAAGTAGTAAAACTAGAGAGTTTCTGTTATGTGAATATATATATTATTTATTAAAATAAAAATAAAAAATTAAATTAGAATTCAAAAGTTCAAAATGTGAATTAGTCGTTTTTTTCTACTATAATGGTTAAGATACAATGCATAAGATACAATAAAAAGATGTACATGTACTTCTAAATACATAAAATAATAGAAGAAATTAAATATTAAAGGAAGAAATGGTAATTATTAATTAATTTAAATAAAATCTGCACTGGCTAGACTTCTTACAATACTATAGAGTTAAAACAGAGAATATTTTATAAAACTTATATTACTTCTACTAAGACTAACTCTAATTATCAAGAAAATCAGCATACAATAAACGACATAGTTATGTATATACGAACTACTTTAAGTATAAAAGGAAATTTAGCAACTTAGTTATTCGAGAGTTTTCAATTAACTAAGAAAAAAAACTAATTATTCGGTAAATTTTAATGAAAAATCGTGGACAGAGGATGTGTGTGTTGTGTTTGATGTGTTTATGTAATTTCAAGTTTAAATTTTTGGGAATGCACCACTTTGCGACTGCATAGAAGCTACCATCTTTGGACCAGTTCACGCCTGCGAAGAAATTCAAATTTTGGCACAACTGTTACTCATTATTTAATAGAGTAAAATACGTAAAACAAATAAGGTAAAATAAATTGTACTCTAAGAAACGGATATAAAAATCAAAACATAATTTTTAATAAATTTTCAAAGCGTATTTTTACTTTCACGAGTAAATACTTTACCACAATATTAAAATTAAACACATAATAAAATATTATAATTAATACTCTGACGTCAGATGCGTCGTGCGGAAATTTTGTTAGGAAGGTGCTCGACGGCTCCAGGGTTCGATAGGAGTGAGTAAGTGGAGCAGGAGCGGAAGAGGCTGATGGAGGGGGATAGCGATCGGGTAAATAAAAGTACGAAATTATAATATATTAAACTACTCCCTCCTGTTGCTGCTAATGCGGGAAAGGGAATGTACTGTTCTATAATAATAAAAATACAAAAATAATAATAATTCTCAAATACTATAATCATCATAATGATACAGTTACTGTTCTATAATAATAAAAATACAAAAATAATAATAATTCTCAAATACTATAATCATCATAATGATACAGTGCCCCTATTTTAAAAATAATATTATAAGTAAATATAAACGAAACTAATAATAATGTAAAAAATTAATAAAAATCTTATTACGCGGCTTCAAAATAATTTAGTTACGTCGGATAGCACAACGGTTTGAGATTAGAATTATGTTTGTCAGCACGCGAATTCATGCAGGCAAATTCATGTTCTGTTTTCCGGTGAAACCGCAATGAGGGGAAAAGGTGACTTGCTGCAAAGACTGGCCTCTGGCACCCATCGAGGTGATCGCATCGCGTTCGCGATTTGCCTCTGCTGAGATGGCGACGGGACCGAATTCCGTAGTATATCTCTGCCCACACTAATGTTTTGCTTCAAGTGTTTGATAGCTAAAAAGAAAAAACAAGTTCTAAATATAATTTGAAAGTATTCATTTCATCGTAAGAGGCGAACATAAATTAAAATTAATTTCAATACTTTTCTATATAACTGAAAATTTCTATTTGAGAGATTTGACTTTTATTTACTGAAATTCCTGAATAATTAATCAACACAATACTTTTATTTATTCACTCACTATTATTTTTGAAACTAATATTAATATCGTTTACTATGTGGATAGCTAATGTAGCATATTACGAATATGAGATGATTCGATTTAAATTAAAATTAAAATATTCTCTCTATAGTTAATCAATCTATTAAATTAGGAATTTGATAATTAGGATCAATAAGATTGTTTTTTTTTATCACAACAATATCTCCCTTAAAACTAAATATATTTGAAATGATATTTAGAATATGCAATTATGAAATATGTAATATGTAAGTAAATAACTTTAATGCACTTTTTATATGAATTTTATTATTAAGAAAATATTGTGTAGAATAAGACAAGAAATAATTTTCCTTTTTAAAATATTCGGGAAGGAACAAAAGAAAATGTTTACTAACATATTATTCTTGTTAGTTATTTGGTAACAGTGTTAAAAGCGATTACACAAAACTTTACAAAATCTTAAAATATCTTTGATACTTGAGTTAATTTCTTACTATCTCTTTCTCCTTATCTATGTATCTATATCTCTGAAGCTATTAATCTATCTTTGTTTTTTTTATCTACAAGTACGTGTTTGTAATAATGAATTAATTGTTCATACCTCGTGGTGATGAAAGTTAGATGAGTAAAGTTAGCATAGAACACTTTGGCAATTCATTTAAGCTCGAGTGTTTTTCAATTAGCTCATAATAAACCATAAAATGGTTTATATTAATGAATATATAACATATCTCAGCTTATTTATTAGGTTTTTTATACTAATTTTATTTTCATTGAAATAATTTCACAAGTTTTCATTCTACCAATCTCTCATGTCTACTTATTTCCTTGTGGAGATCGAAATCGTTTAGGCCTGCAATCCAGTGCAAAATTATTTACTTTTTAGTGTGAATGAGATAAAAAGTTTTACGTGTGATTATTACACATGATTTATAATTACAGCTTTTGGATTCTGTGATCCTGAACACCAAAAATTTTCAATACATTCAACACTAAATGAGATTTTCATTGCTCTTGATAGTCTTTTTTTTCTATTTTACTATCATTAGTCTTTAGTATTACTGTTTTCAAAGAAATACGGGCCATTGACAAAAAAAATTCGAACCAACTGTCATCATCGAGGAAAAGAAAATATACGAAATAGCTTTTAAGCGTTTAAACTCTCGTTATAATTCTACGGAGTAAAAGATCAAAGGAATTGCAATATTTTTTTAGATGCACCTTTCATATTAGTAAAGGTCTCGATAATTCATCGTTTATATTAAAGAAGAGAAATACTAATTTAGAAATACTCACAAAGTGCTAAATCCTACTATTTATTCATTGTCAAGGCCAGTTATTATAACTTTTTACTTACAGAGCACTATTAAACTAATATTTTACATCTCTAGCTCAATATTTTTTATGATTTAAAGACCTAAATAAGTACGCAATAAATACGTCAAATAAATTATCATAAAATAAAAATTCTAACACAAAACATGATTCGTTTATTATTAATGTATAAAATTATTAATGTATAAAAATATGAATATAATTTAACTTTACATAATAAATGAACATTATTTTTATGCAAGTATCGAAAATATCAAAGATTTGATCTGATTTTGACTTTACATTTATGCTGCCTATATATATTTTTCATAATATTAAAATTAATTACTTGATTCTATGAAACGAATAGATAAAAAAAATTAATTATATGGATAAGCTGAATTTCATACGATTCATGAAGATTGGTATCGGTTTTAGTATTGACTTACTTAAATTCATTCATTTTAATTTGTTCTTGGTCTAAAGTTTTAAATGTGCATTAGAGATATAAAAAATAAAAAATCTTCTTCGAACATATTAAAGTTTTACGTTGTTTATTGTTGCTTAAATTATACTAATAACTACTAATTAGGACTCTGAATAACATTTTTTGAATTAAGGTAATTTTAATTAAACTTTTAAACAATTTTTGAACTTCATTATATTTTATAGATAACGAAGCCTAATTAATAAATTTCTAAATTGTTAAAATTTATTTTTAAACTTAATTACCTTAAATAAAAAATGTTCTTAATTTTTTTTAAATATTCAAAATGAAGCTTTTAAATGAAATAAATATCCAAATAATATTAATGGGGATTTTTTAGCAAATTTTTTAATTTTAAAATTTAGGTGCAATATTTTATTTCGGTAAAAGTTATGTAAGAATTTTTTAATTTTTTTATAGCCTTTACTTATTGTATAAACCTACTAACTTAAAAAATAGTAAATAAAAATTAGAAGATAATGTAAATTATATAATCGTTTTTTATTTATAATAAGATGTACTTGTTAATGGACATACTTAAATTTAAGAATACGATCAAGAATAGTTTTTAAATAATTATGCTTAAATAAATCTAAGTTTTAATTTATATAATTAATCGTTTATGGGGCTATTTTATCATATCATTACAATGAAATAGTATATGATAAGTATATTATAACGTCTCTAATCACTTGATGTCCTTGTTTTTAAAATAGTACATAAAGTAGATTGATGATATTCATTTATAACAATTGTTTAAATGCAACCTTATTTTTTTAAATTTGTTTCATGCATATAAAAATGCATATAATAATTTAAACTTTTATATTCAACAAAATATTTGCAATTTTTTGTATTTCTTAAAAAAGGAAATTCATGTTATTATATGCGTATATGCAATTATGTTTTCACTGTTATTTATACAAGTATCCTAGCCAAGGTTTAATAGCATTAACTCTAATGCATTTTTATTATTGATACTAAGTCGATAAACTAAAGCCCCATTCCTCACATAAACTTTTCTCTTTTTCTCCTTCTGCTTTTATTATAACTTTTTGAGACCCTCTTGACTTCCTTCACAGGTAATAGTACGTTTTAAGATCCATACTTTCGTATTCTTTTTCATAATCTCCAAAACTATGCAATACCTAATCGTCATTTGGCGTATTTCTTTATCATTACATATATTTGTTATATTTATCCTTTTTTACACATTTGCCTCTCCACTCTAACTTTTTTGTTTTCATTTAACTAGCTCTCTTGTTGAATAGCAATTTTTTGTATTTTTTTACACTCACATTTCTGCTTTTCCTGGACCTTTTTTTGCTATCTCTTTGGTATGTTTTTTTAATTTTTCTTTCAAAACTACCAACAGAACTATGTCAATAGCGTAATACAATGTTCAGAGCATTTCCTTCTCTAAAAAGATGCCTTCCTTTTGCCCGTTTTTCGTTATTCTTTTTAGATTTGCTATATATATCTTTAATGGCACAGGACCTATGAGGTAGCCTTGTCTCAATATTTTATTAGTCAAAAACATTTTTTAAATCCCGCCATTACTTTTCGCATAAATTATGTCTACATCGTCATTATTCCGTTTTGTAATTCCTCACCCATTTCAATTATTTTTAGTTTTCCTCTTGTATCTATTTCTCTAGCTATTATCTGGCCCAATGCATGAATAGTATCTACGCGTCCTTTCTTGCAACCAAACTGGTTCTACCCTAACTTGTGCTCTATTTCCTTTTTCATTTCATCTCTTAAATGAAGGTATACGTTTTATAGTCCGTATTCATTAGCATTAAAAACCTGTGATTCTAGTTTCTTCTTTCCTTTTTTTATAAAGCAGTATGATGGTTATTGTATTCTGTTCCGGAATTTTCCGTCCCTTCAAAAGTTTATTGAATGGTTTTAACTACTATATTATTTATTTATTTTAATATTCACTTCATATTTAGTATAAATGCAATCTAAACCAACCGCTTTTTTAATTATTAATTTTGTTTTCACCACTACCAGTTCTGCAAACATCATTCTATTTTCTTCTTTCATTTCTATTCTGTTTTTACCTATTTTTAATAAAAACGATTCTCCTAGTCTCTAAAACTGTCCCTTAAGATCGTTTCATTTTCCGTTTTAACATTATAGATCTTATTCTGTCTTATTTATATCATACAACTCTTTTCACCCTCTTTTTCATATATGCTTGTCTACTTTCCCATAAAACCTTTTTTATCTCTCTAAATATTGCTTAACTGCCCTTTTCTTTCTCTACATGTTCTATCTATCTACTTATACCTCCCCAGTTTTAAGGTAAGTTTTTCCTTACCATGTCTGACTCTACATTCTTCGCCTTCTCTTCGTTTTCAGCCTATAATTATATTTTGTATATAAAAATATCATTCTTAACTAATATTTAATACAATTTAATACGAGTTGTAAACCAAAGTATGTTATCCCGTAAGCAAATAAATGCACACTTTAAATATACGTACAATTTTAATATTTTGTTATTATTAAAGTTAATGTAAATTTGCCAGTTGTAGCATTATTCGTGTACTAAACCACAAAATAAACAAGTTAGTGGTATTGTTTTATTTACAAGGCGAGAAATTACGTTTTGTTCAAAAAATAAAAATTATAATAGTATTTGAATTCGTACAGATAGATGAGGATAGAGAAGAAAAAGTAAATATGAATAAGAAAGGTCTTTGTTTAAATACAAATATAGTTTCTGTTTATTTTCACATTAGATATTACAAATCAGAATGAGACTTCATGCTCGCCTGAGTATCGCATCTATGGAAATAAAGCAAATTACCCATGCGTGAACACGTAATAATCGAAAAAAGAAAAAATTTATTTAAAAGAGAGAAAGTGAACATTAAAAAGATGATTAGAGTTGTAAATAATATTGAACTGAAGTATGTATTTATACAAACTTAAATTTTTATTTGCAAAATATATCATAAACGTTTTTAAAATATTATTTTACCGAGAATTTCATGAAATTCATGCGTAGGTTCAACTAGTAAACTAAAATATTCATATAGAACAAAATTTTGAATAAT
Organism: Kradibia gibbosae; assembly: GCA_018907135.1. Classification (NCBI taxonomy): domain Eukaryota; kingdom Metazoa; phylum Arthropoda; class Insecta; order Hymenoptera; family Agaonidae; genus Kradibia; species Kradibia gibbosae. The sequence goes on along the minus strand of JACCHX010000008.1, from coordinate 3,232,520 downwards.
AATAATACACATTAACCACAATAATGTGGTTAAATAAATTTATAATTCATAAATATATTGTAAATAATTTATAATCTAAAAAATGTATTAATAATTAAAGCTTTACAATACAAAAAATACAAAAATTTAGCAATTTGATAAATTTATGATAATTCTATAATTAAATCAATTTATAACCATTTGTATTATAGTTTTAATCTCGCTTTAAAATAAATATTGTAAGCTTTTATTAATTTTATTTTAACTAATGAATTTTTTTATTTTTTACACAAATCTGAGTATTTTTATTATAATTATTTATTAATATTGTATTTGCCTTTGATATTGTAGAGATTTTAATTTATCAGATATTAAGAAAATTAATTAGATGTTTTTAGAACTATTAAAAATTAAAAAAAAATTAAAATTTTTTTTTTAAATATTAGTAATTCACAAACCTAAAATCAAGATCTTTTAAATTTTTGTAAAAAATGTTTAATGTATTTTATATGTAGCTGACAGAAGATGTACGTTTTCGAATATTATAACTATTTTTTTATAGTTCTTTTTTAAATATATTATTATTGTAGGTAATAAAGATGATGGTAACGTATCAGTATACTTGATCAGAAAAGAACTATAGGGTACTTTTATAAAGGAAAATGCCATTTCCTGAAACGTTCCATACGTTGCAACCCATTTTGAAATCTTATACTCTTTGATAAAATCGTTTATTATCATGAACAATTTTCGTATTCTTATGAGTTTTTGCGATCCTTAAAGTAATCACCTCTTATATAAAGAAGATAGTTGAGACAATCCAAAATAATGTCGCTATTTTCTTCTGATTAACGAATTTTTTGAATTCTTAAGAAATAAATATGATTATTGCATTAAATTTAAACTAAAAATATGTTTTTTTATTATATGTACAAAAAATTATTATTTACCTATAAATTATATATATTAGTATTATTTACTTTGAAATAATTCTAATAACAAAGTTTTTCTTTATTTAACCTTTAATTTTATCTATTATTATAATTGAATTTCTAGCTTCACTTAATATATTAAAAAGCAATTATTTTATTTGCTTTTTTTTAATGAATATAAATAATGAATGAAGTATAATATGAATATAAATTTTAATGTAAATATTAAAATTTCTCATCATTTATAATAAATATATTAAAATGAAAAATCGTCTAATATGGATGAATTTTATGTATAAAAACTGAATTTATTAGGAAATGCATTAGTTAGGATATATAAATATATACATATATGTGTATATTTATATTATTTGTGTGGCTGATATAACTTATTAATAAATAAAATTCTGAATAAATATAATTTTACATTTTAAATATAGCTATAATCTCTATTTTTCTCTAATAAAATAAAACAAACGTTATATTTGACCGATTTCATTGTCTAAATTACATACGTGATCGTAAAATCGAGCACATTGCTAATGACAATCTGTACTCCTACAGAAAAAATTAATGTGTGATTTATACTAATTGTTATATCTTTCTTCTAGATCAAAACTCACATAAATTTTTAAATTGACATTTCTGAAATATTACTCACTGATAGTATTCGTTTAAAGTCTTAAGCTTTTAAGAATTAAAATTCCACTATAAGAACATCCTGTTTTATAAAATTGATTAACTTTCTTAGTAGATATATTTTTTTTGAAATTGAGTTTCTAATTAAATTGATAAATTGTTTATTGAAATAATAACTTCATTAAACAAGTTCTTATATTTTTGGTATTAAACTTCATTTATTCTATACATTATAGAGTGGTACAATATTAAAAAATTTTAAAAAATATATATATTTGCATTAAATGCAATAATTTGGTTATTTTATGATTGACCATAAAATATAGATTATCCCCTACAATTATCATTTGGAACTAATCGTAATCACCTTATAATACGAAAGATACTTGAGAATATTTTCTTTATTCGCAACGCCCCAATTGATCTTAAGTTAATTTTTTAAGTAAATAAATTATACATTTGGTGTATATAAATTTGGTTAAGTGAAAATAAAATGTTGTACTTATTTAATTCAATATATATTAAAAAAGAAAAAAAAATTTTTAGTTACTTTATTAGGATTAATATAGATAAAAATTAGAAACTAAACTAACAAAAATGTTTAAAAATTAAGAAAAAATTTATGTATTTTATTAGCAGATTGTTAAACATTAATTTAAATAATGTTTTTGTTACATTAAAAAAAAATTTTTTTTGCGACCAACTCATGTAACTGAATTAATACAATATTAATTCTTACTTTAATATATATGAATCATACTTATTTTTTTTTTAATAAACTGTCTATCCTAAAAAAATGAAAAATTTATGATTTTCTTTTCAATATTTTTATTGGTTCAATTATTACATATATCTGCTACTATCCCGGATAAAAAAATATATTTTTATTTTTTTGAATATTGAATCAAATTGACAAAGAAAATCTATTTTACAATAAATAAGTGTTTAAAAAACATATTTATTGTGTAATACATAATAACTAGCGATTAATATTAAAATAATGAAAATTACACTATTTTTTTTTCTGTATAAAAAAAATTAGGCACAAATAATTTTCACAACAGTCAAACGGGATTTTTTGCTTTCGAGTTTTTGATGTATTAGCTTTTGATGTTGCTTTGTTTTAGATTATGTGCAATAGTCTGATAACGAAATTGATTTTAACATAATCTAGGCATATTTACGATAGTTGTTATTCACATTTTATTATATAATATTAATTTTTATTTCCATAATACAAAAAAAATTATATCCTTTCAATACATAAAATACTTAAAAGTTCAAAATATAGCATAATTAAAATAGATTAGTAAACGAAATAATAAGGATTATTTAAAAACTCTTAGTTGAATCTGGTTTATATGCCTTAATAGTAATTGGATTTATTGATGAATGTGCTAATTTAATTTTGGTAATTTCGAAGATTCGAAAAATGAATTACCATGACTTATTATGTAATTCAATTTATTTATGCATACACTGTAATTATGTAAAAATCCGTTTATTAACTATATAAAAATGAATGGAAACCATAGTATATGTGATAATAAAAATTCAACACAACCCTGTGTTTTTAAGTGCATCTCATTATACAGTTGTAGGTAGAAACTCTGACTTTCTTCGACATTAATATCAATTAGTTAATTGTCAAGGCGTAACGAAGGCGGTCACCTAAACCTCATCAGTGAGAGTGATTTTGTCAGCCAATAGATCATACGAATCGTCATATCAATTTTCCCCTCAGTTCGCTTTGCGTAGGAATTAGCTGTGGGCGTCACAAGAGAATCGGTCGCATTACACGTCAAAACTGGCTGATGGTATTTTATGTTATAGTTTTGCTACGTATCGGTTACTTCAAAATATATATTTCAAAATACGTTGCCGCATTTGAAAACTGGGTTAATGAACTATTATTGGATACGCATTGGCTGCAATGAATAAAATTTGAAAATATGAACGTAATTTATTAAATGTTGTATCGCTAATATTTGCATATCATCAAGCTTTACTAAATGATCAAAACTCTGAAAATATACTTCCTTATAATTATTAAATATTAAAAACCTTCTTCATGAGTTAAATTTTTTAAAAAACTACTGTGAATGAAAATTTTTGCTATTTTTATATTTTATTGAATTTTAAAATAATATTATGTAAAAAATAATTTCTTGTTATAAGAATTATTTATTTTTAAAATTAGCTAGGAAAGATAACTGATACTTGTTATGTTTTAATTGTCCAAAATAATTGGATCAAAAATAAATTGTATTATGTTCAAAATCGATAAGTTTTGCGTTGTGAAACGAAAAATTGTTTAGAAATCTACAAACTTAATTATATAATTTAATACTTACATTTTTTTATTTGGCGATGAAGAAAATTAAATGTAACTAGGATGCCTGCCTTTATAATGATTATGCAATAATTACTTAATTTTCTGCAGGACATTTTATAGCAGATTTTGAAGCCTTGTCAAATACGTAATGTGACATATGGACACTTCTAAATAATATTATTTTTAATACTCAGTAATTTTGAAAAAAAGTAATTAATTATATATTAAATTATTAGTTAAAAGTTTATAAGTGGTAAAGTAAAATATTGCATGTAAATCATAAGTTTACGTATCATTATTTTAATAATATGATGTAGGAATTGAAAAATATACGTTTCATTTATCTTGCACTCTAAAGTTTAAAAATTCATTTAATTTTTTATTCTCAAATACTTTTAATAGTTTTAACACATATTTATAATTTTACAATCTTGAATATTTTCAAGCAATTTATAATATAGTTGGACAAGTTTTATTTATAAATTAAGATATCGTACACCAAAAGTATAAAAACGTCATTTTCAACAACAAAAAATACACTTGAAATTTGTATGACATTTTGAGATTAGTCAAAGTTTTTATTCTTAGATATTTATAACATTTTTATAATGGATTCACGAAAATTATGTTCTATGAAAACTTGTTATAATTATAAATAGCAAAAACTTAAAAAAAATATTGTTGCTAGTCTTTGAGACTGAAATTGATTTTAAATCTTATCCTGGTACTTCATAATGAAATTAAAGAAATAATTTATAAATTCAGAGTACCTATTCAAGAAGATGTATGCCAAGAAAAAATAACTTTCCAGTTAGAGAAAATCATTAGATAGCCATTAAAGCGCAATTTTTTTTAAGACAGTGAAAAGCGATACAAAAACGAGTCCAAAAGGTGAAAGATACAAAACTTGGTTATAGAACCCAGGTGCAAAAGCAATGTCGATTAAACATAAAATTGGTAAATAAGTTTTACTTATACGTATTTCCCATGCGTTTTGAACAATAAATACTTCCTTGCGATATCTTGATCCTCGCCATACTAAATGCCTTAGTATAATATTACTTCAAATATAATAATTAATGTACAGCGTTACTAAGATGAAAATCATTAACTGAAAAGAATTCTTAATGTGTCTGTAGGTTCCATAAGTAACATCGACGGTGCAGAATATCACTGCAATAAGACAGCTATTAGGAAAGTAATCAGTGGAGTTGTTGGGGCGGCGAGCTCCGTCACTTCTATACAAGTAGCCAACCTTCTTCGGCTATTTCGCATCCCACAGGTTAGTAATTTAACTGTTATCACTATGTGACACTGGTATAATAAGGTACTATCGATATATCACTTTCCAATTTTCTGACACATTGAGCAATAGCCGGTAACTGATTGAGCACGTATGTGAAAACAATATTTATTGCAGAGAATTAATTTATAAAGGACATGCATTATAACCTTAAGGAATATATTTTCAATACTTTTTAATTGCTTATGCTTAATGATAAATGTTATAAATTATCAGATTTTGTACAAGATTTTCAAACGAAATTTAAACAAAACTTTTAAATAAACTGTTATACAAATAATATATGTATATATATATGTGTAACGAACCGAATAATCTGATTTATTATCGACTTTATTAACAAGCAGTAGAACATCTTATAAAATAATTCTCTCAAAATTGAAGTATAATTTTTTTATAATTTAATCTTTATTCAACTTTAAGGTTTACAGTAATTAAGTACCGCAATTTATAAACATAAACTTTCTTGGTATTTATAAAAGAATAATAACATTTGTATCATGCATAAATCAAGAGTATACACGTACTAAGTTCATTAATGATGAATAAATTTCAATAGGTAACATGCTGCATAAAAATGACTATTTACTTAAATTAGTGTTTTTATTTGATAAAGCTTAATGAATTTCTTAGTACTGCTTAAATGACGAAAATGTTGTATTCCTGAATTTCAGGCTATTTCACCTAAATAGATAAATGTAGTGTCACTAGGCCGACAAATTAGCTGATAAATGGCTTCTACCTATTACCTTCGTTCATTAAACAGCCAACTCTAAGTTTTGAAATTTGCTAAACATAAATCTGTATTCTAAGTTATTTGCAATTGTTAAGGGCAGTGGGTGAAGTTTTCAAAGAATCCAGAACAGACCGAGGATCACAATTTATTATATTCCTTAAGGGTTTCGATTATTCCCAGTTTGTTGGTATATTGAGCAGCGATTTCATTTAAACGTCAGTGACCCGTGAGATTTTATTTTTGCAGCGAAACTTAAAAAGCATTGGCCTAAAATCATTCTGTCGTGAAATCAACTTACTCTATATCTAACATACTCCAGACACCCCTTTTTTCCTTTCTCCATCTAGCCTTCATTCACTGATAAATACTTTCTCCCGTCTGAATAATTTTGCCGCCTATTGGTTTTGCTTTTATTTTGTTATTTTCTCAGTTTATTTACAATTTTTATCTATTTTCTATCTTAGTTGTTTTTTCTATTTGTCAATCTTGCCTTCTATTTTTAATTCCTAAATCTTATAATGATGTATTAAAATATATTCATCGGTGTATAATTTTGCATTGTTGAGCAAAATTGACGGAGTTTACAAGCTTGCGTATCGAAAAAAGAAATTGCTTACAAACCTACTGATCACATAATTTAGTAATTATACGTTAAAATTTTATAACGAAGCAATTGAAATATTGCTGACAAGTATTCCTTCAATGTGCTTATTCAATAATTACTTTATACTTTATAGCAGATTTTGAACTCTTGTCAAATATATGGTTTATTTTCATAAAACGATATTTCAGAATAATATCATTGTATTAAACAAAAGATAATTTATTGATAATTTAAAATTATTCATTAGAAAACAGTTTTTTATTTTAATGACGTCATCTATTCTGCGCAGTATATACAATAATAATTATCACTAAAATACTGATACGAATTCTATTCATCGGAATAAACGTTAAATGTTTATCTTTACAGATTAGTATGAATAATAAATTTTTCTATGTTTATAAACATCGAAAATAATCGTAGAAGATACTTAAGATTTATGCATTTCATAATAAGCATTCTATGTCTTCTTATAGAATCATATTTTTATTTTTTATTATTCATCTACTGAAAAACTGAAGGTATTGAGAAGCCATTGTATCAGTAAGTGCAATTACAATTTTTATGATTTCTCTGAGTACGAATAAGCTTTTGCTTGATCTTTTATATTTTTATAATTACAAAAAATTCTTTTTAAATGATTATGAACTTTCAATTGCAGATGTATCGTAGGTTTCATCTTGAATATATTTATATATATATTTATAAAATTTAAACAAACCATGTAAATGTACGTCTTTTGAGTATTGGTTTATCTCTCTGTGCTTATAAAGTTTTCGTCACGTTCTTAAGGCTTTTAAATTAGGTGCATTCCTCTCACGTAACTACATTTATTTGCATCGTCAACGAGTTCCTAACCAACAGTTCTATGCCAGATAATGATTTCGCAAAATTTCGGAGTACCAACGACAACAGGTAGTGTATCACGTGATGTGATTCCCATAAGGAAACGGCAATAGCATCACGTGCTTCTAAAATTTTACTACATTTCAAGGACGATTATAAAATAACTATTCGCATTTAGTTAACAAATTGTATAAACTTTTGTCACTTCAAACTTCCAATTTAAAATGTTCTTTCATGTCCTGTAAGGCTAAGTATATTATCCAGGTATCCATTGGGCTTCGGTTTATATGATTTTCATTCCCGTACTGACAACACTTCAAACGCTATTTCTAAACTGCCTATCCATGTACAATTTAATTTCTTCTCAAGCTTGAAAATTAAAAGTGTGTACTCTTTTCGAGTAGCCTTTGAAAATTTTTATTAGCTAATTAATCTGTCTTTATACTAAATATAATAATAAAAAGAAAAGTAAAAAACGTAATATTATTGAATCAAGAAAGGTACGTGAGTAAATAGAAATGAAAGTAATAACATAAAAAAGGTTTTAATAATCATTTGAAATAAGGCGAAAATTAAGTAAAGGAAATTATTCTAAAATTATTATTATTAAAAGGTACTAAGGAAGACGTTGGGTTAATAGAAATATCAAAACATGTTTTTATAAGCTGCTTAATTTTTACACTTTTTAATTTTCAAAATGTAGAATAAAAATGTAAAGACTTGTTCGTGATTAGGACAAAATTTGGAGTTATGGATCTCTCGGCGGATAAATCGTAGCACGGATTTCTGTACGTGTGTGCGCGGTGAAGAACGTACCAAATGCTAAAACCAGGAATCAATGATTATGACAGACAGAAGACCTATGAGTAAAAGCAGGGTACACTAAGATATAGTATCAAGCTCCTCAACTTCTAGTTAGAAGTTGTTTACGTTCGACGCATTGTCGACTATGGTGCTTAATTGCGAGAAGACGCCGACATTACCCCGCTTAGCTTTGTTTCACCCCCTCAGGCTATAAGATTATCGCGCGTTTGATTTCGTGCGCTCTTTTTATTATACAATTAAAATTTGATGTATAGTTTGTTAAATTCTTCTTGTGTTTTTTATTTATCGTTAATAAATTTTCTTTGCCAAGAGTCTCGGAGGAAAAATAAAAATTTCCGGGTTTTTATGATGAAACCTTATTGTTTTTTTCTCCCGACATCATCGAATCCTTCTTCTGCTGAACAACGTTGCTGAAAAATGATCCAAACCCACCGATTTTTGCAACCTAACAACCCAGCATGACAGTTGATTATATTTAATTCAGCACTGTTTCGGAAGAGATGCCAGTGATGGTAAACTTTCTAGGTAACTGACTCTTTGGTTTAAATGGGCTATCTTTTGCTAAATTGTCAATAATTTCTATAAGCTTACTATTGCATCTTAAATATTATTTATGATTTATGTAGAAAATGCTCTATGATATATATATATATTATGTAATAGAACAAATTTTTATATAATATGAATTTAGATAATAAATGAAATAGATACATTTGAATTTTTTTTAATCATTACTGGTGTATGAGCATAATGTGATCGGGTCAGAAAAACCTAAATATGTGAGCTATCTCATCTCCCCTCCAAAGTTTAACTATAGAAAGCGAGTATAAATAAATGGAGTAGCTCATGCGGGGGCGTGAAAGTATATAGAGAACTTCCCGGAAGATCGGATTTACTTCCGGAGCCATGGGAAGTACAGAACGCGAGGTTTCTGAAAGACGCACAGTGTTTCATTTCAAGTGACGGAGAAATTGTTCTCCCTCATATAGACGCATGTGAGTCTTTTAATTTTATTTTAATCAATATTCACTGATTTTAGAAATTTTACTGTATGAATTTCGATTCATAAAAGTTATTTCACTTGTAAACTATTATACTAAATTAATTAAATTAAATTTGTGCTTATGCATACCCTTTAATTTAAAGCTTCTGATGTGAATTGTCCTTATCTTTTATACCGAGCATTATTAAATACCTACATATAATTTCGTGTTATTTTTATTATTATTTTGCGAGTGGGCCCATGATGACCTTCAAGGTCCCCAGACGCATGGGTACTCCCCTTGGCGTCCTTCGTGTGTTAACAAACAATTAAAATTATATTTCATTTTATAAATGTTTGCACTACAAATCTGAAATACTTTATTTTAATCTCGTATCGTGCAATAAGCCCAACATTGCGACGCATGGCACTTGAAGCTGTTTCTGGCACCTGATGGCCGATGATCGCCGATTGCCGGTGGCATGATTGCTCGAGACGGTGTTCTTTCTCACTGCGTCGGAAGTTAGTTAGCCGGACTACCAGGAGGTTGGTGAGGGTAGCAGCCATGTTGTTATTCCTCTTAGTAAAAATCTAGAGCGATCGGAACTAACCAGAGGGGTATCGACGTGATGTGAAAGAGGGGGTAGTCTTCGACTGTAGCTCAAGGTGTCGAAAAGATACGTCCCCAAGGCTCGTCGTTACTTTCATGTCGATATCCTGTTCTCCGAGTGGACCAAATCCTCCAAAAATATCGTCACGGGTGTCCGAGGGCGGTAAAATGAATGCTGCGGAGATTACGGCGGTTAGAACATTTCTTAGAGTGGTGTGCGGCATAGGCATTCGGAGAAAAACAGCTTAAGCGCGGCACCTAGACGCAATTCGTCAACGATAGGGCACCCAAAAAGGAGAATTTAAGAGGGCCTACTTTTTTCGACCCTTAACTCTTTTTATATCCATGGATTAAAGTCATTAAATCGGTTGCGAAATTGAGGTAGTGCATAGTTTTTCTGTTCATTAACTTGTAGCCAGATGATTTTTGCCTCTCATTGCCACACGGTGATTGGCCCTCCACTGATCAATTATAGGTAATTTGCAGTATCGATGAGTTACTTACAGTGCTGCCGCGTGTACACATTTCTCCTGTTTCTGTTTTCTGCTTAACACGCACGAAGAAAAGTCGTTGCTTTGCCAATTAAGGCATTATTATATGTATATATATTTATAATATAATTAAATGGTACCTTTATTTCGAATTCGCTGTTTTTAATAAAACATGGCCCGCAATAATGAACGCCCATTTTCAAAAAGGATCACGAGAACTCGATGCGATTTTTATTTGATTTTTTGGCTCCTCTGAATTATTATTAGCTTGATTTAGAAGCATCTTATATTCGCTTTGATCTATTCGATAATAGGTCTTGTTGAAAAAAATTTCAGTATCAACATTTTTCAATATGTAATTACACAAAACATTTATTTATTTTTAATAAGAATACATACCTTTCAAATTTATGTTTGAATAATAATTCTTCTGAAACTATAGAAAGAATTCCTTTTTTCCATTGTGACGCGGGCTAGGATAGCCCGACGTACAAAAGGGGAAGAGGTGCCAGGGATGAGCTCGTCGGCCCAATGTTCGGGGAGGGGGGGGGGGGAATCGGTAAGGAATAAAAAATATGAAAAAAATATAGCATATGAGATACTTTTTATTTACGTGTCTCCGTGACGGCCGCGCTTTTATCAACAATCTACAAATATAACACACAATTAGGTAGAAACGCGCTTTCTAATAATAATCTTAGATACAAAAAAAAATAGGTATTAATTTATTCGCTCGCAATTCACTGTAATCGTTTATGGCTCGCACTTCTCCCGTGGGTCGCGAGACTAATCGGCCGCCTCGTAGGCTTACACGGGATGGGGGAGAGACGTAGAAAAGAAAACAAAGAAAGGGGGGGACAACGCCTAGTCTACGCCCGGCCTTGGCGGCAGCTGATCTCGTGATCAGCTGCGTTCAAGGCTCGCCGGATTCAAAATACGGGTTACGCGGGCACTGAATTCTGGACACAAATATTATGTTTATTACTGGTTAGAATACATATAGGAGTCGCTCGCTCTCGTTCTTACACATGTGGCCTTCGGTAGGCCTCGGGGGCGGGGTGAGGTGTTCCGCGTCCTTCGCTCTCCAGGACGTCGGCAGACTCCGGATCCTTGGACCCCGTTGATATTGCTTACTCCTGTCGTTCTCACATTGCAGGAGGGGTTGAATCCTCAGATTCCGGTCCCTCTCTCTCTCTCCTCCGCGTTACTGTCCGTTCTATTCTGTTCCCTCAGTTTTCGCCGTTCGCCTTATCTTCCTGCTGCTCTCGCGACGTCGCTAGAATTTTCCGACCCCGCAGGTGTCTGCCTCCGCTTATTAGGAGATTCATTCAAATTTTGCAATGGCCCTCCTCTCGGGAAACCGTTGCCGGCCGAAAGGTCACCGGGGTTGGCCACATTTAAAGGCCCAGTGGTTACAGCTTCGCGGGAAGCCACTCGCGCTGATTCCGGGTCATGAGAAGGCTTTTCCGCACTTCCCGGGGTGTCCGGACCACCCTAGTCCCCTCGATGTATCCTCCCTCCCACGACTGTCCCCGACGGTTGCTCGTGGTCGTTATTACGACATATGAGGCAACTCTGTTGCCTCACACGTCGCGGCGGATAACAAAGAGTTGCGGGGGGGGGGGGGGTCTGCGTCATTATTAATATTCCTTATACCATAATTATTATTCTAATAACAAAAATTTTCTATATTAATTAATTTTTTTAATAATGTTTATTCCTTTTCTTAAGCATAAAAAAGCTTATAACATGTAAATGATAAGTAAATATCAATGCATTTCATATTTTCCAGGATAAAGGAATAACGACCGATCAAATCTACGCTTTAGATTACATTATTATTTCAATAATAAAATTGAACGATAGATAAAGTACATTCTCGTTTTTCAATAATATATTCAATATTATTTATATTTATATTTTGGTTGAACAATATTTTTCAAATATTTACAAGATAAATTGAGGGATATGAAATTCAAGTATACATGATTACTGTGCATGGAAAAAATACATTTAAATACGAGGCTACTCAAAACTGTAAACAATCAAAAATAAAAGTTTACTCTGTAGTTAAATGTGCTTTTTTCAATTTATGTAGCTTTTCGTAATTACATTAAAATTTAATTAATAAGTAAATTCTATTAATTTTTTTATTACGTAATATGTCTTTGATCGATTAAAACTCGTTGCTTTGGCTTTTTTAGTTCATTGCTTATGATATTAATACTATATTAAATATCTTTCTAAAATACAACTAGAATTATTTAAGGAAATTGTTTTATCATAAAACAAAAATACTAAACAATAAACTTCGTCATAGTTGTATCAATCTCAAAAAACACAAGCTTAACGACTGCCTTTGAAACACTTTGAAACGTTGCTTTGGAATATTTTTTTCAGTTTCTCTCAATAAGAACATATTCATCGAATATATATTTTTAATTCTATGTATATTAAAAAATTTTATTATCAGTCGTTCAAAAAAAAATATAATATATCCTTATTTCTATTATTTTATTTATCTGGCGTGGAAATTACAAACAAAAGCATACATGTGATAAAATGTTTATTACGTGTCATTTTAGAAAAAAAATCTCATCGATCAAATAAAATTGTCCGACGTAAACATTCTAAGTGCATGGGTCATATAATGTCTTTTAGAATAAAAAAAGCTAGCTTTAAAGAACAATATTACCTTCATTATATTTAATGTGTTCAAACAAGATGGTTAATATTTTTTTTATGTATGTAAAAAAGTATTGTAGATTAAATGAGTAACTTGAATTTTATAAAATTTAAATTATCTTATTTTATCACAGTTATTTAGAAAATCTGTCAGTATAAGTATTTGGCAGGATTTAGATCAACTTGAGGAATAATAATAATTTCTTCCAATATTTACCTATTAAATATTTTTCCAATCTGATTGGATGATTTTAATCGGATTTTTTCTAAATCATAGTAAGCACAGAAAACTTATGGAGATAACAGCAAAATCAAAAATAGCCAGCTTGCCTAGAAAGAATCTCTATTAGTAAACTACACCTACGGAGGAAATTTTGCATTACACAAAAATTTCTAGACCTGCTTTCTTATACATTAAAAAAATCTTAAGTTAAAAAATAGTTTTTGAACAAATAATTTTTTTGTTTTTAATAATAATATTTATTAAAATAATTACATTTTCAAGGTATACAAACAATAAAAATTTTGCGTTACTAAGTAACGTTTTTAATATTTTTAATAATTATTTTAATTTAACTATATTATATATTATTTTAATTTAACTAAACAGTTTATTAATATAACTATTATATTTCATGCCATATATATTCCAATATACAAAAAAGCCTTGAAAAGTAATTTCTGTTGATACTTTCTTCTGATTCACATCTAAGAACACCTACATTTTCGGTAAAATTTTTGTTCAACGTTCATGTTATTGATGCATTTTCTTTTGAAATAAAATAGTTTACGAGTCTTTTTTAAAATTATAGATTCTTGCTTACTTTTCTTTTATTTCATGACTGAATTATATTCTAATAATATTTATTTCTATATTATAAATAAAAATTCTTAAATTATGTAATTAATTAAAGAGCTAATAAAATAAAAATCTAAAATTCCTTAAATATGATACATATATTTTTTGATACTATATCATTTAAACTTTTTTTTAAGATAAATTAATATTTAGGGTAAATATTAAGATAAATAAATAAATATTTATATTCAATTTATTATAAATTATGAGTTTAAAAATCTTATTATTACATTATAAAAAAAATATAATTTATTATGACAAAAAATTTATCCGATTGAACTTCTATCTCTTATAAAATTTATTATTTAGGCTTAAGCAGTGCCTAAAGTATTTTATATTTTGAAAAAATATATAAAATCACATAAAAGTATTAAATATTTAATATATGTATTTCCACTTATATAAAATATTCGATAAAGCTTCTGTATGTAAATACACAGGCCTGATATAATATTATATCATACCTTAAATAATTAAATGAACTTATTTATTTTTCAGTAATTCATCAGAAATTTAAAAAGTTTTAGTTTATATTTTTAATTCCAGATGCATATTTTGTATACGAAATATTTTGTTACGTGTATAAACATATATTATAATATGTAAGCTTTACATTATTCTTGTTGAGAATATTTAATAATAAAATTTTTACTTGTAGAGTTATAGCGTTTATCCAAAAATAAATAACGAAATAAACTGTATTTAGCTTTCAAAAATCTTTATTGATTAGGTCTTAGCAAACTCGTTGTACATAAACCGTCCTCTCGATTTGCTTTGGCATTAAATTTTCAGATACTGATACAAATTATCTTGGCAGTCCCGAAGAAGGAGTTTTGTCAATTCTAATATTTCGTACTATTACTGATTAGTATGGTGTAAAAAAAAAGTTTATCCAATTACGTATTGAGGGTTTCCAAATGAGAATGTATGCGAGATTTATAAGTCTATGTAAGGGAAAAAAGATATTTAAACAACTTTGAACCGAAGAGGATTAGTTAAGGAATACCCCCATCATTAAGAAATTATTCTTATACTAGAGCTATTAACACCGCAAAGTATCATTATTAAACTGAACAGGATCAGAGATGAAAACTAATAATAATAACTTGCATAAATTTAGGATTTATGAATATAATATTTCTAATGTCCTTTTTAATTATTCCCTTCTTAACTATTTTTTATACAAATACTACGCGTATTAGTAATTAAAAAGAAATTAAAAATTAATACTAAAATTATACTATTGTGTTAATATTACACCTAAACTTTTTAATCCTAATGAATATTTTATTTTTAATACTAACTTTGTGAAAATAAAATTCTACTTCGTTTTATCACTGAAGTACATATGTAATTTATGGATTAGTTTTAAATAAAATATGAATTCAAATAGCGAATTAAAAATTTAACACGAATCACGTTAATATATTATTTAAAATATTTTATTAAAATTCTATAAAATCTCTTCATTGGTTCTTTCAAATGTATAATTAAAAAAAAATTATCTTTTTTATTATTAAAAAAATTTTAATTAATAAATATAGTATTATGAAACTATTATTAGTATATACATTGTAATGTCATTATGTAATTTTTATACCAAATAATTTTAATTTTATTCAGTTAAACTTAATTCAATGATTCTTTTTTTAAAAATCTGTAAAAAGTAATTTAATAATACTGACAGTTCTTTCAGAGCATTAGCTCCTGAGCATAAAATTCCATGAGTTAACCGTGATTAATATTGCCAAAGTACTCTTTGTAGCTACTTAATTTACAAGATTGTTTTATTTTCCAGCATATTTTTATCATTGATCTTAAAACTTAGTAACGTTCTTATCCTCTTTTTGTGTGTGGTGATTTTATCAACAGTTACTTGTCTACGTAGTGGTCGATCGGTTACCTTGTTTCAAAGCCCGGCTTAACTCTATCCGAGTTAGAGCTACGCTCGAATAGAGGTATGAAACAATCGGACGACTCTGCAAAATTGACGATTTACGTTTTTCTATCTTCCCGATTTTCTATCTTAAAGAAGTTATTTCTCGCGAAAACTTTTATGCTCTTGTATCGCGATTTTACTTCGTAATTTTACTGCGTAATTTTACTCTTAATACTCTATTAATTATAATTCGCGAAATCTGACTGTCCCTTGTAGCTCTAAGTCGGACAAGGTTCGCGAAATGTTTGAACTTTAGAGTATTTTGGCTAATGGTTCAATTATTTGATTTCTTATTATTTTGATACTTAATAATGAACAGAACTATTTTCTCGCTATTTTAACAAGCACGAATTCTATAGTCACACCTAACACTTGACTTAGTTCGCGGTTTTTACCTATTTCTATACTGCTACCGAACCTTCAAAACTCTTCTTTACAGTACTATACACTCGGCATCTACTGGAATCTAAACTTTGCCAGCCCGCGTATCCCTCGTGACTCGCGGGTTCTCTTCTTCTTTCACGGCATCGCGGATTCTCTTTCTCGCGGTTTCGCTGGTTTTATACTCCATAATCGCAAGATCTAACCTTCTTAATCGCAGCTCACGGATTTAATTCAAAGGAAAAAGTTTTCAAAAAGTCTACCCTTCAAACGTATTTGCGTTCCGATTCCTACACTGGATAAACCGTAAAGGTTTCTAAAGTCCATTGTAAGTTTACCCAGAACTAAATACGATAGACAGACATAGACGTTTGGCCAGAAAAACGACTTTACCAAGGTAGGGAGGCTAGCCGAAAGACATCGCTAAGGTAGAGGGAGGACTGCCCAATTTCTCGACACCCGGGAATAGATCTAGACTTGGCTGCCCGAACGATTACACCGGAAGGGAGACCTGCCGAACAGATTCGTCTCGAAAAGATAGAGTTCGGAAACTTTTCAACCTTCTAGGCTTATTAAACCTCTCTCACGCAAAAAAATAACTCAATTAAATTCCCAACGGGAAATATGGTTGGATTTTCTAGTAGATACACGATAGTCAGTGATAGTGTCCTTGGCTAACCGAACGATTTCACCAGGGCGAGGGAAACTGGCTAAACGACTTCACCTCGGAAAGGAAAGATTAAAACCCGGATAATCTAATGACTTCTCCGGGATAGTGGAAAACGTCGTAAAACGATTCGGTCACGGAAAATATAGGGATAGCACCTCGACTATCCGAACGAAATCATCGAGGCAAGGGAGGTTAGCCAAACAAGTTCACCTCGGCAAATAGATCCAGCACCGATTAGCCAAACGACTTTACCAGGGTAGGAAGGCTAGTCAAACGACTTCAACTCGGAAAAATACATAAAGTCTATCAGACCACGGTTCCCTTTCAGTACGACCTGATTGGGTAGATTCGGCAAACAGCCCTGACTTAACGAATGCTTCGGTTTTTTTACCCTAAATTGCCGCCTGATCGCTCCGGTGAGGGTCGCGAAGGAGGGCGCAATTAAACCACGAGACAATGAGGAAAATCCCGCTGCGCAACTCGCAGCGGCCGCGGAAAGACCGAAGGCGTGAATACACACCCAATTATCCCATGTATAAGGGCCACGTTAACAAATGGTTAAGCTTAGGCCAAGGCTTAAGCATACGGGGACCCCCCTTGCGCCGCCGCCTAACCTCGCCAAGCCCGTGAATTCTCTGCTCCTCATTGGGTCAGGAGTTGGCGCGCGCTCTATGTCCGCACTCACTGCTGCCCGCCGCGCCGCGCAGACCAACTTATGCATTAGCGCACAACCCCTCCCTCTTGTTGCAAACATCTCACGCTGCTTACTGTCGCTTTCTAACTGAGTTTGTTCGCACTCGTGATTTTCATTCATACGTGCGACCCTCCCTTCCCTGCGCAACCGCGTTTACCGAAAAGTCACTCCACCTCATTTGGACATATGCCCACTCTCGACTTCGCACGTGAATTTTCGCGCGAAAATTCGCTTGCGAACCCGCACATTCACATATACTTCACTGTCATTCGTCTTCCATAGAATTCGCGCCCCCGGGTACTTCACTTACTCGCCCGCTCTCTCTCTCTCTCTCTCTCTCTCTCTCATATTTAGCAACGAAAAGAGCCGACGCAACTTACAATTTTGGTTCAAATAATATGATTCAATTACTTTTCCCTAAATATTGCTTAACTTTGACCATTTCGTACAATTTGAAATGTTTTTATTTTTGTTTTATAGATAATAATCTTTTATAAATAATATTACTTAATTTTCATTTAGCATTTAAATAAATTGATTACAATTTTTTTAAAGTTTATAAAAAAAATTTGTAATATATCAACCAATATTTAATAAGTGCCACTAAATGAAAAGTAGAACTTCAAATAAAATTAAACTTTATTATTAAAACTATTACTTACTATGTTTTCAAAGAAACCTGTTTATTTTTCATATGAATCCCGAAATCGTAGCCACACAAATAAAAATTAATGAAAAATTACTCACTTCATGGATATTAATTTTTTTGATAAACTTTAAGAATTATAAAAAAATTATAGAATCTTAAAAAAACATTAAATTTCTTTCTTCAAGCTTATTAAAACAAACTTAATCTATAATCACATATTTAACTAGGCTAATCCTAGCATAGTTTGTTAAGTACGTTTTAATAAGAGTTAATACAAGTATTTAATTAAATTATGACTGTATATATCTTTAAATCTAAGCATTACTAGATCCTCTGAATACCATTTGATCACTTCATTTGCCGGAGACTATACATGTAATACCATTGTAGAAGTATTTATTAGAATCGCGTGATTTACTCTCCCTTTCACCATTCAATTTCTAATTCTAATTCTCAATACTCACACTTCCTATTTCAATTATTTTAATTTTATTGTATATATATACACAAATGTGTGCGCGTGCGTGTGTGTATCTGTAATAAAAAAAAATAATGATTCAATTAACGTTTATGTTTATTTGGTTTCATAATGTCTACGTATTCAGAGGGAATTGTATGAAATTAATATTTAAAAACCGATACAAATAATAATTTAGTTGCTTTTTTTATACATGTAATGTATTATATAGTTTACTATAAGAGTATTTTTTAATTTCTAATTTTCTAATTTAAATTAACTTCGATAAAGATAACGTAACAAATAAACGTATTAAATTGCTTCAATAAAGACTTATTTTTTATGTTTTCACCATATATCTGAATAATAAAGTGAATAGTAGAATAGTGACTTAAATACTAAAGTAAAATAAAAATATTATATTTATAAATAAGAATCTCATCTAAATATCAATTTATACAGACTTCTAGTTGTATTTCAAAACACTTTAAAGTTAAATAAATACTGTTACGTAATTGAATTTTAATTAAAAGATTATATGATTAAATGTTTTAGCGTTATGTCTATTGAATGATTAAACACGGTGTCTTTGTAGGTTTGTCTATACATCTTTCTTTTACAGGTTCAATTTAATAATTAAAAATTATTAAAACAAATATCAACAAATTCATTTAAATCATACATATAATATACAAACTTCAATAAAATTCTTGTCTATAAAAATATTATACTTTAAATACAAAATATGTGTGTATATTGTTATGTAGATATAATGTTATATAATCAATTTGCAAACAGTACTTTATTGTAATTATATTGAACAAAGCTTTACGATCAATAAAACGTAAATGCTGTCATTAGGCATAAATATTTTTAAGAGGTTAAAGGTGAAATAGATTTATACAACAGGAAGAGACTAGCATCAAACTAATATTACTTATATATTTTACTAAATAAAATATAATGTAAACAGATAAATAAAAATTTTATATCTAATTTTCATTAATTGATTTAAAGTTTTAAAAAGAATGGCTAATTATATATAATTAGTATATACAGTGATTGAGCTTAAAAATTGCTTTTTAAATGAAATGAATGTTAGTTTTATCCTAACCACCAAAATTACATATAGTAAAATAATTAAAGAGAGAGTTTGAAAAAAAGCTTTCCACTCTTAATTTTTAAATTCTATACATATGCGTTTAGATTCTTCAAAATAACATAATATCGGCTTTAGGTATTCGGCCTTTAAATTACTAATGAGAATACTCAGTATTTTACTGTTTTGATTATGTGAAAAAAACATTTATGTCTGAATTCTAGACGCGTATAAAACTTAGAGCTTAGAAGTTATTTCTCAAATTGGCTCATGTATATTCCTTTATATCATCCTACAACTTGATAATAGAAGTAATAAATTTATTAAATTAACGGTATAATCCCATCTTAACTATTTCGAATCAATAAATCGTCACTAAACTGAAAATTACAGTAAAACAGTTTATTATTTTACTATTTAAAAATATATTCTAGCATCGTCTCGTATGTTATTTTGAGTAGGTATTACAGTTTCATGTGATTCCAGTCACAGATTTCAAAAAAAATAAAACGAAAACAAGGCATCTTAAGCTCAGTAGTGTAAGCATAAAATAGCAAAAGAAAAGAAAAAGACCCATAGAAAATTAGATGTGGTCACTGAAACAGTAGCTGGATAAGTGGAGAAGAAGAGCTTGAGTACAACTTTGTTCTGAAAGTCACGTAGTAAATACTCATTCTTTATAATTGAAAGCCTCAGTTAAGAAATAGTATCACTTGAAAAAGATATGTATCACATGGTCATCCACACGGTATTTAAAAAAAACCGAATTATTTATTTATTCTTTTAAAGGTTTCACTCATTCTTCAAAGAACAAGTAAATCATAAGTTAGATCATTTAATGTTTTCTAGCTGAGGTCCAAAAAGAAATTTAAGCACTAGTTTCTTTAAGGAATTTAGACAAAGATATCGTTTGTTACCACAATACATTCATATTTATACATCAATATTGTGTTATACATTCCAACTATTCATTGGACCAAAAGGTACATTTTTTTATAAAACATTACCATTACCATAATTTTACCATAAAATTACCGTTAAGATAATATCTGACATTATAAATGGAACTATCTTATTTACTAATAACCGTTTTTCTCCAAGAAAATCAAATAATATAAAACAGCACATTGGAAAATGTTGAAACTTAATTTTGATATGCAATATGATTAAATATTAGGTAATGCAAACCCAAATTAAACTACATTCAAAGCGATAAATAATTAAAACGTAATCATTTTTGTAGATGTAAAAAATTATTACAGAAATATTTTTTTATTTGAATCACAAGATACGTTATATACATAATATTGTAAATTATCATCTGTATGACTAAATTATGTTATCTTTTATTATTAACATTATTCTAAAAATCATTGTAAAATGTTTCTCACTTTTAGATGTTTTTATTTATATTTTTTGCTACACATAAAGTACACAATACATTATTCGTGGAATCAGGCGAAAATAACTACCAAATCTTACTACCTACTCGAATACACTGCTCAGATTACACTTCAAGCCACGTATGGTGTTTTCAGTAAACGTAACATATTTTAATTAATCATATTTTAATGTCTGTACTAAAATTAAATCATTTCGAATTTTTTAAAACACTTATTATAAAAACTAATTACTTTCGTAAAATTAAATAAATAATGTTCGTTACTTTAAACTATGAACTTTGTGTAAGAGTATTATATTTAAAAGCTAAATTTTTTGCGAACTTAAATAATATACTGCAAAAGATTGTTATGGGTGTTGATAAGGCTCATATATCATAAATATGCTATATTTAGAAATTCATTGGAAATACATATTATTTTAAGTAAATACACCGTATTTTAATTTTATAGGAATTCAGCAATTATGCCGAATTTTGTGATTTAATAAGTATTTAGGGCCGTAATTTACAAAGTATTGTTTTTTAACTAATACTTCAAATTTAATTTTTTATAAATTTCATATATTTGTTAACAAGCTGCAAACATTCTATAAGTGAAACTATAATTCGCATAATTTAAGAGTTACAGTAAACTTAGATTAATAGTAAAAAAGTTTTAAAATTTAATAGTCGCAATAAAATTGAATAATAAAAACTAAATTCATTGAAAACTATATTTAGTAAGTAAGGTATGTTAAATAAATATTCACAATGACTTCTATTGTATATAAGATTATGTTGATACAGCATAAATAAAACAAAATATTTAGTATACTCAGAAAGTCGTAACAATTTAAGATAAAAATAGTTTAAATTTATTATGAAATAATAAATAAAAATAAAAACCATAAAAAAAATTGATAGAAAGACTGTGTATGAGATGAAAATAGTAATAATAACGACTCGAGAGGACAACGTTGAAATTGAAAATTAAAAATAACGGTAGAGGCAGAAGACATAACGACATCAGCCAGAATAAAATAACTAAAGAGACAATAAAGTAGTTCAAACTACTTAGAAGAATTTACTTACTAAATCAGAAGAAAGGCTGAGTAAAGTAGCGTGCAGACTTGCTAAGAAAACGATAGAAAAAAATGAAAAATGTGTTTAATAAATTGGAGATCTGTGGGATAAAGATAAGAAAATAGGGCAAAAATCGATGAAAACGGAAGTGGATTTAGTGGAAAATGAGAAACTGCATAAAATTGTGGGAGTTGTCTTCATTAAATGAATTAAAATACGGATAAAGTAGATACAAAAAATATACACAGTCATTGAAAACCCTTAGAAATAAGATGAAAGTGAAGATAAGATTGACGAAAGGAGCTGGAACAGATATAAGAAAGAAAAGAAAGAAAATCAAAGATGATTTTTTTTTTAAATTACCTTCAGAAATTTTTATAGAAAATTTAAAGCTAGACGTGCATTTATATAACGCTATTGAAGATAAAGGATATATACATACACATATGTATGTGTCTATAAATAAAAATTAAGACAATTTAAGGAAGAAGAATACGGGAAAGCGATAGAAAGGTCAAAGACGATACAGAAATTAGTCCTAAATGAAATTGGATTTTGAAAAATTAAAAAATAAACTTAATATGGTGTAAATTAATTAGAAAGAAAAGACTGCAGAAGCGAAAGGCTGTTGAAGAGGGAATACCGTCGAATAATAAAAACTGTAAAATAAAAGAGGGAGAGGACACTAAATGTAACCAAATTGAATATAATTGACCCGTCAAAGAAGTTAGAGAACTGTGGGAATATATATAAACGTTAAACAAAATTTTAAAGAAATAAAGCTTATAAAAAGTGATTATCTAAAGCTTGTCTTTGTCACTGAAAGTTTTTGAAAAGGATAAGAAAGAAAGTAAAAGGTAAAGGAAGATTTTTTACATAGGTAAGAAAAGGTATATATAATGAAATATATTATGAATAGAGTTAAAACATAACTCTGAAAAATATATGAATAGAATTTTCTTTTTTTCCTGTCAAAATGCAAAGAAAATTAAATACACTAAAAAGTATTGAAAAAACATAAAGAAGTGGTTTTAATATGTGGGAAACGAAATATAAGAACTGGAAGTAGATGTAAAATTGTACGGACACAAGATAATTAGTTGAATGGTAATAAAAAGGTAAATGACCTTTTATAAATATAATCAGAAAAGTGTTGACAGAAAAGTGTTGTAAAAATGAGAATAATGTTTAATGATACATTTGCAGGATATGGTAATTAGATAATTTAATAATAGAGGAAATTATATTCAACTTTGTAATTATTAATTCCTTCGCAAAAAAATATAAAACATATGAAAAGAAAAAAAATGAATCTGATCATATTTTATTATAAGCAATAATTCAATGTAAATAGAGGGATAATGAGACAGGAAAGAAGGAACAAAAACAAAGTAAATATAGAAAATTGTCTTAAAAAAATTTAACACCAGAGACTATAAAACAGAGGAACTGATAAGTTTAAAGAATAAAATAAATAAAACTATTGATACCTGAATCTGAAAACTCGTTGAAAACAAAATCGCAAAATGAAAAATAGTGAGTGGTGAAAAGAAAATAGTAAAGTACTTCTGAGTATTGCAGGAATATTAAAGAAATAATTAATATAAATAAAATAAAAAAAAGGTTAATAGAAAAGAGTTAATAAAAAGGAAATAAAAATAGACGTAAAAAAGAACAAGTAAAATTGGTTGTTGATTCAAATAAAATTAAAAAAAAATATGAAATCTTATAACAAGTTAAAAAAAGCCGAACTAAAATTAATTTTATCTGGAAAACAGCAATCTTACATAAATAGTCAAGAAAATGCATAAAAATTCCAGGTTTTAAAAAAATGATAATAAAAAATGATGAAAAAATGCATGTGAGAACATTCAACTCTAAATTAAAAAAGAAAATACAGGTAAATTAAAGCAAACACAACTCCATAGTCTATGGAACAAATCTGAAAATTATTTACCGATTATATAGAACATTTTTATCAGTAATTATTTATAATTGTATAGACAAATAAAAAACACTTTTTATTTTGTATAAATAATTATATTATTGTTGTATTATATTATAATTATGCTAACAATACATTTTATTGTCGGACGTTATGCCATAAATACTATTTCACGTGTGTTTAAATTTTAACTTTGCATTGCCACGTTTTTTCTTGATTAAAGCTGAATCGCGAGTGACTTCAATTCTTTAATTTCTTCCGTCTCCTACTCAAAATTTTCTTTTGTAAAAACAAACGAATATTTTACCATGAGCTCTATATTATTCATTAACCCTATATAATATATTTCATATGCTGCCGATAATATTCAATTTATGTTTTTATCCAATGTTATAAGAAGTTCTTAATAATTTTCGACATGCGCATCAATTGCACGAACCCTTTGAATATTGTCTATGAAATATGAAAAGTAATTATTACACAAATTGATTAGATTAAGAAATGAGCTGGAATAATGGGCTTTCAGTGCTCAGAGTTTGATGGCATCGAATATAATGAGAAAGAGCTTAGACAAATTGTTTTATGAATTAAAAACCAACAATACATTCCTCATCAACTTTGAAAGTGCTAAAATATTACATTAAAGGTCTCTGTCCCAAAGTTTGCGAAAGTGAATGTAAAAAAGAATATTGCATGTCTGATAACCATTTTTATTTTAAAAATTTACAATTCTTGTAAAGAAAAATTTAATTTAAGATTACAGAAAAGAGTTACTCGTGTCTATAAAATACTATTCATTTGATGGAACAAGGGTCGATTTGTTAAAACAGGTAAAAAAACGAAGGATTGTTTACTGTACTCTTGTATGAGCTTATTTTTACATGTTCTAATAAATACTGAATTAATCTTTTAGAGTGAAACAAATAGTCGTTCTTTTTTTATGTGACTTCAAACTTAACTTTTATAAAAAAACTTCATTTATGTGTCAATTACTCTTTGAATGTTGTTTCGAATGATAAGCTTTTCCTTATATTCTTTAAAAAAAGACCATGAAATTATATACCTCACTTTACTTAACTAATATGTATATCGACATAATGATATTTGGTGTTATAGATCTACACGATCATTTTGGTATCCTCATCAGTGTTTGCGAGTATTCTATAATGAAATATCTGAATAGTAGACGAAAAAACAGTTGAAGCTAATTAAAAAAAAAAATAATAATAAGTTGACTAAAACTCAGTGTAGATTTTTTAAAATCTTTGAATATATATTAAAACTATTAAGAATTAAGTAGGTATTTGACTACCTAAAAGAGATGTCGGTATTACAGTGTAACAAATTTCGTAGTAGCCACGAATCTCGGTATTTTTCTGCAAATTTTTCACCGAAGCATGTATGTAGATAAGAATACGAGGCAATCACCATGCCTTTTTTCTAAAATAAACGCGCAGAAAAGAGCTCTGTCCAAGTAGAGAAAAGTACAACCACTCGCATGTTTGATTCACATAGATAACTTTTTTTCATTCTTCATTACCAAAAGGGTTTTCATCTTTTCTCTCTCTTTGGTACAAGTATATCAATGGATCTTAATAAAACTGACCAACAACCATAACTTAGGCAATTAAACGAAAACGCGCAAAACCGTGCAAGGCTAAAGAAAAAGAATTCAACCATAGTTATCGGAACCACTATGATAGTGACTGAATTTAAACCATTTATTTTTTTCTTTTCGATTTTAATAACAACATATGATGCGGAAGCACATGTATATATACTTGAAATTATATCTAAGCGCAAACTATTCATTTGAGCCGTTTATCACTACAAATTATTTCCTTTTTCGAATACCCAGGAGTAGCATTTTTACGCATCGGTTAAGCAGATCATTGAATTATAGCTAAATGTTTATACTACGGAGTGACTGAAGATAATACGCTCTTTTTTTCAGTCTTCAAAACAAATCAGTCCTGGTTCCATAATAAACTTGTTTATGGTACATTTACAAGAATTATGGTGAAGGAGCAGAACAATGTCGTAGACGATAAGCCTTACGCGTATCTGTCGAGAAGCAATCTCTGTATTTATAGTGACCCAGATAATTATAATATAAATATAAAATTTGTATTGTTGGCTTGCATATTGCTAGCCCTCGATATGAGTATGAGAAAATTAACCTACTGATATATCTGCAATGCTTCCTGTGCGCTTAATATGCTATTATTTCAATATCGGAGTAGTTGCTACGCTCGCATTGAATAAAAAAGGTCTGTTTCTAGTACTTTTCTCGAACTCCCATGACCTCTATTATTAGACGTTCCGCTCATTTAATAACGCAGTAGAAAACATTTTATATCTGTGCTGACTGTAAATGATAATACTTAAGATTCCACCCACATTGTACTTGATTTCGTCTGCAAACGCTTGCAGATTAACTTAAGATTTTCACGTTAAGTCGTTTTATCGTTCTATATGCTTATTTGTAAGGGTTTTAAAATTAAACTCTAATGCATATCGTACTGCAGGTCGTAGGTACATGATACTGCACGACCCGCCGTTCATAAAAACTTTTATAATTCTCATATCAATCAAAGTTTGGAAGTTTCAGCAACCTTTATCTTATGAATCGTTGATATTAATCATCCCACCACTTGCTAGAAGGCTCATTGATTTTTACGTGAACAACTTTAACCTATCTTCGAGCAGTATTTATAACCGATAATTGCATCTTTTGTTTGCAACGTAATCAAACGTCTTTATTCAAAACGTTGAGTCTGTTCTTACAATCTCGGATAAAGTTGTTTCAAAGATCTTTTTTTCTCTCACATATAAATCACTTGTTTTGGAGAGAAAGTGATAATTCTCACAGATCAATGTTCCATTGAAAGAGAGATCGATGATACTTTCGTATCTATACATAGAATGTGAAAAGGAACGCAATACGCTTTGAGAACGCACCAGCATGAGAAGAATTAGAGAGAGGAAATGCATATTATTCTCTCAGTACAATATACTATTACTCTTGTTAATAAAAGTCAATTTTTAAATATAGGAAAAATTTCGATTTAAAAAATTTAATTGATAGATTTGTCTCACTGGTAATAAGTTTCGGAAATATCTGAAGATACTAAGGAGGAAACGAAACTGGTTATACAAATCCGATACGAAAAGAAGGCTTGTCAAATATTGGTATTTCTGCTCTTTCGTCGACGTTACAAGAAGACTACGCACTACCCCAGGAAAAAACTGATCGTTATATTCTTCCTTTAATTCTATATATTTATTATTTTATGTAGGATTCAACGACCTTATTACTTTCATTAGACTAAAACTTACGGATTTCATTGAAAAATGTTACGACTATTTTTGGAACGATCTTTGATTGAAGGAAAAGACGACCTTTTTCCAAAATAGACATCATTTTTGCATAACACCAAACATATATAATTCATTACATATGTGATATTTTATAGAAAAATTTTTTTTTTAAATATTTTACAATTGATATATTTTTATACTATACTAAAATAATTGAATCACTAATATATAATGAATATTTTTGTATCAAATTTTAAAACCTACTATTCCTTTGTATTTTTAACCCGTAAATTGAATATATTTATATAGTATCTATTTTTATAAATATTTAATTGATTATTCTTTACATTATTAATAACAAAATTGATTAAAAACAATTTGCAATAAAAATGACTTTTTATAAATGGAGTACTTTAATTTAACCACGTACTAGGTTCCGTGTTATATTTTACTATCGATGCTTTTTTCAATTGACATATTATTCACATAAGTGATTTTCATATATTTCCATATTCATATATGAATATATTTCCAAATTTTATTTTATAATTAGGGCATAAGCCCCCTACAAGTATATTTAATGTTTAACATATAATAATACAAAATATAGAAATATGAACAAAATGAATAACTATTGATATAACTTCATATTTATGCTTAGTCAGCCCAATAAAAAAATTAGCTAACACGTATAGAAATAGGTATTCTAACTTATAAATTGCTTACTCACTTAATAAATCGAAAAATAGAAAATCAAACTTCAAACTATCTTTCATTTTTACTAAATACAGAATAGTGAATATATCTAGCAAAATTTATTTTTTTAATATAAATAGAGGACACTCGCTGCTCCTTTATTGTAATATCGATTTAACTATATATTTACTGTTCTTTTTGAAAAAATATAATTTCTGTGGGAAACAAGTATAACATTTTTTCTATATTATCGTTTATCTATACAATTGTTTGCATTGATATATTTAGGATAGCAACAATAATTTTATTTAATTATTACTTGCTTAGTTTTTCGATATATATGTATATATATATATATATATATATAAATATATTTGTTAATATAATTTAATGAAACTCTTTAGAAGAAAATTAAACGTTGTTTACGTAAGAATTTTATAATTTAATTAATAAATGGATTGAAGATTATTTCAAATTTAATGCATAATTTTAAATTTGAATTCCTTATCTATAAGATTATAAAAAAAATTTGTAAATTAATAGTATAATTGCAATATTAAAATATTTTAACCCTATTTTGTAATGAAGATACTAAAAATTTTTGAAATTAATTTGTGAAGCATTTTTAAAAAAAAGAATATTTCTCTAAAAGTCCTAGTCTGCATATAATAAAAATTCAAAAATGCCTACCCTTTTCAACTTATTTGATAAAATTAGGTCATGAGGTCAGCAAGATATTTCTTTCTTTTCTGTTCAGCTTCTACTTCTAATAGACAATAAATAAACGTAATATTGTGCGTCGAGTACAGTAATCGCATTACTACTACCAGGAATACGATGGAATTAATTTACTAGCAACCAGATTGTTTTGTAACTGCAAGCATTTTATCACAATGCATCGAAGAATCTTCTGAGTTAATATACCATTCATTCTTTTTTTTTCTCAATATGGTATTTTAAACGATCCAATCAATTTTTGTGAAATTTTTTAATTTACAGTATTCAATACAAAATATTCTGCAAGTTTTTTGTTATATTATACGTAAAATATATATTTATACGTAAGTGTTAATTATATCAGTTTAATATTGTTATAAAATGGTTATTAAAACGAAAAGAAAACTTATTAATTTTTTTTTAATTCAAATATAGTTAATGAAAACTATTCTATATTATTCATTTTTATTATTTCTTAAAAATATAATCTATAAAAAAATAGTTTAATATGTTAGTTATATTTAAAAAATAAATATTGATGTCATACAATTAATTTATACCTGACATTTTTAACACAAAGCGTAAATAAATAATGTGCACATACATGGTTGTGCCACATTTAATATTTTAATGAAGGTTTGTAAAAGATAATCATTATTTTATACAAAATTATTAAATTGTTAAAGAAAAAAAATTTTTTTTGATAATTTCTAAATTATAAATATACAAAAACTTATTTGATGAAATTAAAAAATAATTTGAAGAAAACGAAAATATATTTTTTTGGAACATTATAACTATTTTAAATGCAAATTTGTTACAACTCCGAATTCATTACACTATTTTTACTGTTTCTGTTCCAAGAAAATATTATAAATATTTTTTTTTTTTACATTAAAATAAAAATGCCAATACTTATTTAATACATTAAAAAATTATAAATTAATAATGCATTAGAAAAATAGGTATCGTCAAAATTCACTTTTCAGGTTTCTTTCTTCTCGACCAGTCCCGAACTTTCTAATAAACAGCGCTTTGAATATTTTACCCGCACAATACCGAGTGACCATTATCAGGTTAAAGCCATGGTCGAAATTATTAAAAAAATGAATTGGACATACGTATCCATTATTTATGAAGAAAGCAATTATGGAGTAAAGGTAAATAATTACTATATCATTATTTCAAACACATATGCAATATAATAATTAATATCATTAATGCAAATAATAACATCATTAAAATTGATAATCTTAGACTCTAAAATTTATGTTAGTATTAAAATAACTTTAAAGTAACTTTAATTTATAAAAAATAATATTAGATTAGCAAACATGCCATACAAACTTATACGATTCCATTTACAATAATTTTGTATATACTTTATGTCAATGGATGTCTATGCAGATTAAATCTATTAATGATAAATATAATTTTTTAAATTATAAGAAATTACCAGTAAAATAAATATTAATGAAAATAATGAAAAAATATTTTTATATATAAATTTAGGTTCCCTAAAACAATAATTTTTAATGATTGGAACTAATTATTAAGTTTACATATAACATGAAGCGAATCTAAAGTAAATAGGAGTCTGTATTTAAAATATTTTAAAATTCAATTTTGAACTTTGTATTAACTATTTAAATAATTTCTTGAAAATTATCTATATAATAAGATTTTCTTGATTAAGTCTCATTCAATTATTCTTTTTAAGATAACTTACTTGATCATTTTTTCTTTATGCTTGAATATTTTCTTTCAGGCTAAAAATAAATGAATTACCTGTAGTTGCGTAGCATAAATTCAGTTAAAATATAATTAAAAATTACTAGTTTTCAAAGTTAAATTAAATTCTATATGCAATTAAAATATTTACTTGAATTATTATAATTTCTATATTTTTATAAATTATTTGGATACAAAAAATACAAAAATACAAAATACAAAATTTTGTATAAAGTGATAATTAAATAATAAGAATAATATATATTACAAATTATAAGATATATCACATCTATATTTAATATTTAAAAGACGATAAATCTACATATTAACTTAATTCTAACGACGATTATGTACATGTGCCTCATAATGTTCATACTGTTTATTCTTTGAAAGTAAATTAAAAAATAAAAATAAATTAAATAAGAAATTTTTTATGCTTTAGGCTTTTGAAGAACTAGAGAGTCTTCTTGCTAAGAACGAAATATGCATTGCTGTCAAAGAAAAACTAGTGAAGGACTCAGGTGTAGCCGACGAGAGCGTTTATGATTCTATTGTACAAAAGTTGTTAACAAAACGTCGAGCTAGAGGTAAGTAGCGTAAACAATATTTATATTTCTACGATCAAGTAGTTTCTATTTTATACATTGAAACATATTTTCATGTTTTCATCTATTTAATTTATATTTAAATAAGTGAAGTGAAATTGAGTCTCTTTCGATAATTTTTGTGTATGAATCTAATCATTTATTATTAAAAGCACTAGATCAAAATTGATTTGATTAAAAATTTGGAATATAAAAAAAATACTAAACAATAAAATCACAACAACCGAAGTATGATATTATAAACCTGTAAAGAATATTTTTCTAACCAATTAAAATAAATTAAAATTCTAGTGCTCTGTCTTAAATAAAACAAAAAGATTATAATTATTATCTTATATATAATTACAAATTCAGTAAAAAACATAATTTTCAGTTTTTAATATCAATTTTAATAAGAATGTAGATAAGTTTAGCAGCATTGAAGATTCAAACTAAATTTTATTCATGATTTAATGCGTTTTTCTAAATATTACTTAATGTATTTAGCAACGTTAATTGCTTACGTAAGACTATACGTACTTATAGAAATAGCATTGGGAAAGATATTCGTATAAATATGACAAAAAAAAACTTTTCTAAGCTACAAATTTTGTAAATAATGTATTTTTATGATTCTTTGGATAACTATATACTTTATAAGTAAGTTTTTTATCAATTCAATATAGAAATTTAATAAAAAAATTTCGAAAAGAATTTTGTATTTAATATTATTTTATTTACATAAAATACAATATAAATAAAAAAATTAAAATAATAAAAAATCAAATCTCGATATTATTACAAATATTATTAAAAAATATTACTTAAAGAAACCTTCTTATATCGAATTTATTGTTTCATTGTACTGTTTATGTTTTGTGTAAAATGATTCTGTTGGTAGATTGAAAATTAGTGTAAATTTGCAAATACATGTATTTTTTTATTCGTAAGATTTTAATTTCAAATTTTAAGATAAAATGATCCGTTTCACTTAAAAAATTTTTTCCATACTAGAAAAGCTTGTTAAATGGAATCTTAGTTGTAAACACTCCAAAAGTTTTCTAATATTGCTTCAGACTCAATTCATTAAAAGTATTGACTTTCAAAAAAGAATAACAAAAATAACAACAACTCTCAAACTCGATATTGTGGGAAAGTAAGGAAGGCAGAGCCAACATGTCATATTTGAGCAGTCATGTAGATATAAGTGAATGTCAAAAAAAAAAACAGATTGAGAGAAAGAGATTGATAAATGCAAGGCCAGACGCTTGACAATAACGTTTGCGTCTCGAACTGTCGCAAAGCTCGGCGAAGGGAGTGAAAGTTAACGCGAGTCACATCTGTCGAACTAAGAAAATAGGTCGTTCGGCAAAAGCGGTTTAATATAATTTTCGTCTATTGCAGGTTGCATTATTTATGGTTCCGACCAAGAGGTCGCCGGCCTGATGAAGGCAGTTAGACGCTGCAATGCTACGGGCGCCTTCTCTTGGGTCGGGAGCGACGGCTGGAGCGCCCGGGGTTTGGTGAGCGACGGAAACGAGGCCGAGGTCGAGGGCACGCTTTCTGTCCAACCGCAGGCTAATCCGGTGGAGGGGTTCGAGGAGTACTTCTTGAACCTTACTGTCGAGAATAATAAGAGGAACCCTTGGTTTGTGGGTGAGTCGCTGTCTCAGAAATTCTTTTCCATTCCGGTTATATTAAGTTATATATATATATACGTATATTAATGTAGCCGTCCGATTATCTATGCGATTCATCTCATTTTTTATTACTTATTGTATTTCATGTTCTTTGAAGCTTGATAAAATTATTTCATAATAGTACAAATGTATTGTATATTAACATCGACATCATAAAGACTTCGTAAAAGTTGTTTACAACTAAAAAAAATTTTAATTGTAACATTATAGAACAAAGTATGCTAAAAGTCTTAAGGCTGAATAAAGCAAAGTACAAGTTTTTTTTATTTTACGCAATAAATTTAATGCATATTTTCGACTGCCTAATAAAAAAAAATCCTTTAACTATTAATTTTTTAAATATTTATTTTACTTTAATTATTTATTATTTACAAATTTTCATATTATCTGTATTATAATGTATATATATATATAGTTTCATCTTTTGTTTGGTATCGCTACGCCACTATAATAGCTACTTCATTTAACTCATTAATTTCATAAAAGCACTTTCAAAGTAATCAAATTAAATATGTAATTAAAAAGTTAACTAAAAATGTCTTATTTATCAGATGAGCAATATCGTATTGTAAATGGTAAATTCAATTGTACGATAAACTTAAATTATAACTATGAAAAATTGCGGAGACATTAAAAAATGTAATTAACTGCTGTTTCAATAAAATAAAATTTTTTAACAAATTCAATAATAAAATCTCCTTAAAAATAACTTTTTAATAAAACAAAACTCTCTTTTTAACAATTGATTCTAATTAGATATATAATTTTTTTTAAAATACATTATTGATAAATATAACAAAATAATAATGTATACTTTAATTTCAACGAAGTCTTTTATAACATCATTTAACAAACCAAAAATGACTTTGACATAATGTTATAAGATAATAGAAGAAAACTTATGTTACATAACGATCCACTTGTCTCAACCTTTCGGCTCAAAATTGGTTTAGTTAAAATATATTGAGCTTTGAATATTTGAATAATACATTTATTTATTTTATTTGCAACTGCCTTATTATATTCAAAGAAATTTTAATTACTTTCAATTTACTTCCAAAAAATTGAAATTGTAAAACTACTTCTTCATACAAAGTGATTTTTTTTTAATTTGTCCACAAAATTGGCATTTAATTGAATATATAATCGTGAGTATCATTTAATTATAAACTGAGCATAATTAATAATAATGTCTAAATGAAGCTATTCACTCGACTAGAGCTTAAAGACTTTTGATATTAAGATTTTTATAAGAGAAGTTTTACTATATGTGTTATTTAAAGCTTTATGAATTGTTATATTTTATCATTCATTCTAAAATGAGACAAGGCTATATATAAAAGAACTTCAATTCTTATGTTTTAAAAAATCGTGTTTTTCAAACATCATGTACCTCTTGCAGATACGTAATTAACTTTTACATATAAACTTATAATTGTTCCATTCCTATCTAAAAATGAACGAGTATTACATTTTTGAAAAAATAATGATATTATTAAACAATAATTAGAAGTCTAGTTTATTATCAATAACATATCATCAAAGTTTTTAAAACTTAAAAACTCTAACCGTATTCATACATATATGCATTTAAGAGTGTAATGATCATGATATCATGATATATAATTAAAATGATTTAGATAACTTTTTAATGTATTTGAAGAATTAATCAACATAATTTAATGTATAATTTAATTTGTGTATTAAAATTTTTTTCAAATATAATCTATTCAATGAATTAGAAATTCCTTCGTATAGATCCAGTAATTTATTTCATACATAAGTTAGGAAGGCTCAAATTAGTATTTTAAAGTTAAGTCTGCTAAATAAACCATGCAATTGTATAAATAATTAATATTATTTTTACATTCTATTATACTCCTTAATTGAAAATTTGATAACCTTTAATTAGCATCCATTTTGTATCATTGTTTTAAAAATTACATTACATTTAAATTGAATTCACAAGTAAAAGATAATTTGTTTTTTACTATTCTTGTTAAGGTTTCTTTCTACTTGAATAGCAATATTCAGTAGGAACATTAATTCGCGAGTTAATTTTCAGTGTTCTCGGAATGCATAAAATACTAAAATGAAAATGCAACGAATCTCCAGGTTAAATTAAAAAATTAGGAGGATGATTTGCCGTGACGAAAAGTAAAAGAGCAGTAGCTACTATCATTGCGAAAATGTATTTCCGCATACTCAGTACCGATGTAACACGATTCATTTTGCTTCTTTTATTACGACAATAATGTTTCCAGTTACCATGGTCTTAAGTCAATAGTTCTTTTTCTTGTTTTTCAAATACTGGTAAGAATGCAGTTGGGCTCTTGTCTTATGGTAGGCAGTGTCACTTTTTAGTTTTTAAACTAAATTCTTCATCTTCGAAAAGAAATTGTTCAAATCTGTATACGTATACAAAATAATAGTTTATCTTATACTTTTAAAATATATATTTTAAACAATGTTTACTTATGATCAAAATTTTCTATGATAATCGATATCTCATTGCGTAACTTTTTGTTTTTATTTATTCATATATAGTAATCATATCTAACATTTTTAATGACAAAGGCATCTCAAAATTATAATTTATCACCAAGCTTCATAAAATAGGTTTTTAATTATAAATAAAATATTTCTTTCTTCATCATTTAGCTGTTATAACACTATTTTTCACTATTTAAACTGTATACAATGTACGAAAAAACAAATTTAAACTAGGAATCTACATAAACTATACGTTTTATTTTCTTTTCAGAATTTTGGGAAGATCATTTTAAATGTCGATATCCTAATTCAACATCAACTCCATACAATGAGTACGAAAATTATTGTACAACTAAAGAACGCTTGAATAAAGGTGATATGGCATTTGAAAATCAATTGCAATTCGTATCTGACGCAGTAATGGCATTTGCTTATGCATTTCGGTAAATTAATTTAAGTATCTGGTTATCTTAAAAATATTAAAATTACATATCATTTAAATTTATATTTAAAGCGATATGCATAGAGATCTATGCCATGGTCAAAAAGGATTATGCAAAGAGATGAAACCAACTAAAGGAGAAGAACTTTTGAGATATCTTCGAAAAGTCGATTTTCAAGGTGTAGTGAAGAAATTTTCTTGATATTAATCACTGAATAATCAATAAAATAGTTTAAGTAAATACTAGTATTTATATCTGAATGTAAATTAATTTTATTCTTGCTAAAATAACGTTGAATCATGAATATTGAATCAATGCAAATGAAGTTTAATACATTCAAACTGTGGAGTATAATAATGTTTAATCAAATTTTCGAATATTGAAGGCCTTAGTGGTGACAAATTCAAGTTCGATATCAATGGTGATGGACCAGCAAGGTATAATATAATTCATTTCAAGCAAACATCTGTAGGGCAATACAAATGGATCCGCGTCGGCCAGTATTTAGAAGGAATTTTGCATCTCAATATGTCGGGTCAGTATTATAAAAGCAATTGTAATACACTATAAATATGCCATTGCTATAATTTAAAGGATATCCTTAAATTTTATAAAAAATATCTAATTTTAAATTTTGTAAAATTCCCATGATAAATGTATATACTATTATTCTAGCAGTATTTTCATAAGTTTTTTACATATATTCCTTTTTTCAAATTTGCAAATTTATTTTATAAATTTTATAATAATTTAATATAATAATATATTTAATTATGAACTAACAGGTGTATATATATTCTGAGTATTTTGATTACGAAAACGTTATAGAATTCTATTAGATTTGCTGGGTGGTATTACTAAATGATTTTCTAATAATATATATACATATATGTGTGTGTGTGTGTACAAACCATAGTTAATTATAAGTGATGTACATTTATAATTATACTTATTTTACAAAATTTAAATGTATAATAAAAAAAAATTAGAAAACAAGAAATTTTAATTTATTATTAATTATTTTTAATCAATAACAATAATTATTATAATACATTAATATGAAATGTAAATAAAAAATTAAATTAAAAAAAAATCCAATTTATATAATTTAGGACAGGATAATACAATGTTTGTTAAAATAAAATTGGTAATGTTTCAAATTTGCATAAATAACTTAAAAACTTCTAATATTTTTAATTAATTAATAATGCATAGCACAAATATATTTAATATTTTTTATTGATTTAATTAAATTATTTATATTTTATAAGGTTTTTTTTTATAAAATATTCTACAAAATATGTTTATTAAACAATAACTAATAAATTTATGAAAATTAAAAAATCAATATTTGAATTTTATGAAAACTATTTTAAAAAAATGTTTCGGATAATCATTAATCGGATACTTTAATTAAATCCTTAATTCGGCTTTTAACATTTTTTAACTGTGTAAATTGAAACCAGATATGTATAAAATCAAAATTTTATACTTAAAATATAACATGACGAAAAATACTTATTCAGCGTGGGATCAATATTTTTGTACGTTAATAAATCTAATTTTAATACTTAAAAATTACAGTAGAATTTTTAACATAAACGATAATTTTATTACATTATAATTATTGATACTGATAAAATTTTACGATATTTGTGAGTATTGTTGGAGATTTAAAATCTAACTAAATTCAAATATTTGAACAAAGTAAAAAGCTGCCCTCTTACGTAAAAGTTCCTTTCTTTAGGAACTTTGCAAATGAAACTAAATTCTATAAAAATTGGAAATTTTAAATCAGTTGCTCAAATAAAAAATGAAAAATAAATAAATTACATTATATTTTTATAATGTACACTTAACTGGGAATTATTTATGCTAGAACTAAAAAAAGTAATTAGAATGATAAATTTAATAATTTAATAGAATTACATTAATGCAGTCGATTGGAACTACTGTAAAAAAAGAATCGGAGAAATGTGTATAGGCTTGTATAATGAATACGTAACATTCGATTTATAGACTAAGATTATTCTAATTACAGTAGAATACCCACTTAATATTATTTTTTTAAATAGTGTTTGGTATGTTTGTAGAAGTCCAATTCCGATTGGAACACGCCCCTCCGCCGGAGAGTGTTTGCTCGTTACCCTGCGAAGTTGGCCAAGCAAAGAAATACGTTGAGGGCGAGAGCTGCTGCTGGCATTGCTTCAATTGTACTCAATATCAGGTCGGTAATGTTGTCGATGTTGGGTGAGAACGTAAAAAGATAATAAATAAACGAAGGAGGAAACCGAGTGTTGGGCCGTCGCTGAAGCCTCTTTTCTTTCTTTCCTCTTTTCACTCATTCTTTGTGTACCTGCCGGGACTCTTCGAGTTTCATTGAGCTCTTTTTGTTACTCGTAATCAACCACGAACGCTGCAATTCTATCGGTCAACTTTTCTCCACTTTTTTGCTTATTGCATTTTTCCACTTTTTTGTGAAAATACGTTTATACATAAGTTGACTGAAAAGCAGCTTTTTCTATGTCTTAAAAGTATATCATAAATAAAAAATTTTAGACTTAGTGTCAACGAACTGTAAATGAAAAATGTCGTAGATGCCTGTTACAAGCTTGTGTTACTGAGCTCCTCTTTAGATACTTTTAAATTGACGTCTAGAATTCTAATCAATTTTTTGTATTTTTTTTTTTTTAATATCATTTTATGATGATGTGTATTGAAAAATTTTTAAATATACAAATCAATAACAAAATAGTCGAAAAATTAAGAACTATAGTTAAAAATACGGTTTTTCATATTTTCAACGAGAATTATATACTTGTTTTGTCAATTTTACTTTCTTTTTAAATATTATCCAAATAAAAAATGTGTTCTTTGTTTCTTAAAATTGGATTTTTAAATAAGTCTATTTTGTTGGTTTCTCAAGTTATACAATTTGGAATTTTGCATATTCTCATAAATTTTGTAAATGTTATGTAATACTCTGTACCAATATATCTATTAATTGTTTATGTAGTAAAGAAAACAGAATGTAAATTTACATGTAAAGAGTAATAGACTAATTTATATATTTTACGTGAATTGCATATAATTGGAATGTTAGCGTTTAAGTAAGTGATGGGTCAAAAAATATGTTTTTCCTTTATCTAGATACGAAAACCGGACGACGAAACACAATGTATTGATTGTCTCGAAGGCACTGTTCCTGACGACACTCACTCATATTGTCAAGATATACCTGAGGAATTTTTAAAATTGGAAAGTGGATGGGCAATCGGCGCTATGTCTTTTTCATCGACGGGAATATTGGTAATAACCTAACATTTCAAAAATATTTATAGCGTGATGAACCTTAATTTTTCTTAGGTAACTTTCTTCGTGGGTGGCGTTTTTCTCAAGCATAATGACACTCCAATAGTACGAGCTTCTGGACGAGAATTATCCTACATATTATTGTCCGGAATACTTCTGTGTTATTTAGTAACATTTGCCCTTGTTCTTCGTCCGTCGGATGTTGTTTGTGGGATTCAAAGGTACGATATACTTTTTTAATCTAATAATGAATCTAATAATAATAAGGCAAAATAAAAAAAAGAAGAAGAGTTGTACTGTAGACCAATTATTATAAAAAAGTGTGAATTCTTTTTTAAATTATTTATCTTAAAAAAAAAAAAATAAAAGTATGCCAGAATATTTTATTTGAAACTTTTCATACTCGAATAACAATATTTTTCACAATTCCACTTTATTCATTTTAAATCGTAAGTCTTTAGTTATATTAAGAAAATATCGTTATCTTTATTTGTTCAGAAAATTTACAGATTGCGTTTGCGCAAGTTCATAAAAAAAATATAATTCTACAAATAGTCAAAAAAATCATCCGAACTTCAGTTCTAATTTAAAATTATTATTTTTTTAAAAATCAATGTTTGTTATTATTTAGTACTTTTTTCAATATCATTTTTGAAGTAAAATATATGTAATTATTTTTTTTTAAACTTTATTATTATATTAAATTAGCTAAAATCAATTAGTAACTGCTTTGAAAAAAAGTTAACTTTAACCCATAAGATTAACAAGTAATCAGTGATTGTAATAAGAGATCTAGGAGCATAATGGAGGTGCTTTTTTGAATTGAGTATGATAATTTCCAAGATTAAATCAATATTCGACCTGTAACCTTCAGCAATCATTGATGATAAGCTGTATAATAATATGAGGGATAATAGGTCAGAGGGAATTTCCAGACGTTTCACCCATGCTTTCAGATTTGCGGCTGGATTCTGCTTCACCGTTGTTTACGCAGCTTTGCTCACAAAGACCAATCGAATATCGCGCATCTTCCGTGCAGGGAAGCACAGTGCCAAGAGACCATCCTTCATTTCACCCCACTCCCAACTGATAATCTGCTCAATGTTGGTGTTCGTTCAGATCCTGATAAACGGCGTATGGATGGTGATTGACCCGGCAAAAGCTATGCATCATTACCCAACGCGCGAGGACAATTTGCTCGTGTGCAATAGCTACATTGACGCCAGCTACATGATCGCCTTTACTTACCCCATAATTCTCATTATTGTCTGCACAGTGTATGCGGTGCTCACCAGAAAAATACCAGAAGCTTTTAATGAAAGCAAACACATCGGTAAGGAATGCGCTTAATAATTCTTTCATTTATATTTTTACTCATCGGATTTGCTAATCGGATATTAAGGATCGTCAATGATTGTTCATAAGAAAGAATAGTAATATAATACCAAACACAATTGAAAAGGTTGATCCTTGTTAAAGTGCAATAATGCATTGAGTAGATTTAAGAGTTAGAATGTCGAGAAATTTAATAATACATGAAAATTCAAGTATGGATGAATTAACTTATTGATATGAAATCACATTTCTGCTTCTCGTTATTTAAATGCTTCTTAAATATCTTGCACATACAGTTGCTTTAAATTAAATTAAAAACAATTTCAAAGTAAGTATATTAATTAACGATAACATTTACATGTTAAATAATTCATTTATATTAGTTTATTACATACAATGAACAACTATTATTTAAACAAAAATTATGTACGCAATTTTTGATCATTTCATCAGAGTTTGATCATTTTCATATAAATAATTTATTAGGCCATATATATATAATAAAAGCTAAAATTTATAGTTATAAATAATAGAAGGGGATTAATGCTTTTGTTTAATCCATAGGAATAAAAAAAGACGTAATATACGTACACAAAATTATAGTAAACGAATCAAATGAGATACAAACAACATACATTTCCTTTCTAGTTATTCTGTCAGTCTATTTGTTTCAATGGTCTCAAATTATAAATTTTTTCATGTTTAATAATTAAAATTTAAAAATTCCTATAATAAATTTATAGAATAGTTACTCTTTAACGAGACGGTAATGCTGCAATCGATAATACTACAATTTAAACTAGTTTAATTTTTTTGTCTGACGAAGATAAACAAATCAAATACAACTGGATTTTTTTAAGACTTTAAGAAAAATGCATTTTCATATTTTCTTCTAGAAAAATGATTCATATATATATAATATAACACGAAGTAATTCCGTAATCTTATTTACATAATGATAATACAAACTACTTATTTACAAATTATATTTAGAAAATATTTTATAATTTAGTATTAATTAAGTATTTACATTTACTTATATTAAAAACATCTTTAGTTTTTAAAATTTTTAATTATAATCTTTAGATTGCTTTCGTTTAAATCATATAAATTTTGTCAATCACCCTTTTGATTAGAGTCAACATTTTAGATTATTTGACTGACAGACACATCACACAACATCACTTGGAGTTTTCATCTATTTATGAGTTTTTTGGATTGGTTTTTAGTAATGTGTACGGCATGTCTCGTAGCGTCATCATACCACTAGGTAGTTATGGATTAGAGTAATAATACACGCAGATTTACAATAATACAAACAGAGGAATATACCTGTAAACGATCTGTAGAGGCGGTACAGTATCATAACGTCGCTGCACAACTCTTTCAGACTGTGAGCAGGTGCACAG
This sequence comes from Kradibia gibbosae, assembly GCA_018907135.1. Lineage (NCBI taxonomy): Eukaryota > Metazoa > Arthropoda > Insecta > Hymenoptera > Agaonidae > Kradibia > Kradibia gibbosae. Next base: position 3,190,655 of record JACCHX010000008.1, on the reverse strand, counting down.
AACATCACTTTTAGATGATATACAAAGATGATACAGTATTACAACAATGCGTCTTATAACATTGCTACTACAATACAATATTATTGCTTCATATTCAATAAGACATTTATTAACTATATTTTAGGAAATAATTTCATAATAGTCAATCCGCTTGATTGGAGGTTTGATATTACGCTTTTCTTTATATTATGGACATATGCATTATATAACTGCATCTTTAATTTTAAATGTCGAGCCACATTTTTATAAAGGACAGATAATTATTAAGATTTATTTTTTTATAAAATAATTTTAGCATTACTGAAAACGATTTGCGTCTGTTCATTTATATGAATATTTTATCAATTATAAATAAATTAAGAATCAAATTGAAGTTGAAAAACGAAAATATAAATAGTGTATAGGGCTGGCATAATGAAAGCATCAAGTTTAGTATATGTTAAATCCTAAGACATAATATCAACGATTGGATTCAATTAATCTTTTGCAAAGAATAATAAAATAGATTATACCTTTTACGTGAAATGTTTTTAGGTTTTACTATGTATACAACATGCGTGATATGGCTAGCCTTTGTGCCGCTGTATTTTGGAACGGGCAATCATGTTGCCTTAAGAATCACCTCGATGTCCGTAACTATTAGCCTCTCAGCTTCTGTGACCATTGCTTGTCTCTTTAGTCCAAAGGTAAATTATACAGCTTATATATTTGGCTCCTTTATCACAAAGCTTAAAATTTTGCAGCATCAAAGGCGTACTCGTGGCTTGTTTATTTGTATTTTCTGTTACGTATTTTGATCAACTCTTCATACATAAAAATTCTTTGACATGTATGATAATTACTATTGCTGTAATCAAATTGCGTTCTATAATTTGAGGAAAAATCTTAAAATTCAATGTACTATGCAAAAGTATTTAGTAAGAGGACAAAAAATACAAGAAATTTTAATATTTCTTCATCTGAATACTATAATTTAAGCTACTGAAAGTAACTTTTTTTAATTGAAGTCTAAACATTTCTAAACAGACATAATATTTACTGAGCACATAATATTTAATATACTTATACATATATACATTTAATTATTATTTTTAAAATTGAATATCAATATTTTTTATCATGATCATAAACAATAGTTTATACTTCAACATTTTATAAATTTGTAACTGAATTGTTTAAAATATTAATTTAAAATACTGACTTTCAGCTTAAACGACTTACAGACTTCAACATTAAACGCTTTAAGTTAATTTTTCTTTTTCCTGTTCACTCTACATATATTCAGTAATTTAAATATTAAATTTCAATTCTAATATACAATCACACTTTCATTGAGATGAATCTTAAGTTTCAGGAATTATTTTGAAGATCTAATTCGTAATTTGATAATTAAAGATTAACAATACTTTTTTTAAATATTTTAAAATTCGGTTAAATTACATTCTCTACAATTGTAAATTATTACTTATAAATGATAACAAATTTATAGATTTTAATGTGTTTTGGTTAAAATGTAAAAGTTCAGACTAATTTTTAATGATTAATAGATTTTTTTTAATAAAATAATAAAAATGTTAAGTATGTTATTCTTTTAATCATTCCATTTGCATTATGTAATTTTTTTCTATTACTTATGAACAAAAATTTCAAAGAATCATTTTCCACTACCTATCCACTATTTTCATAATTTAACTAAAGTTTTCTTCACATTTCAACTCATAAAAATTTACCATAATATCTTATTAAATATACTTAGTCATTTATTCAACCATATAAAATTGTAATCGTTTGCATAAAATGTGTATCTTAATGTAGATTGCGCATCATTGTAATAAAAAAAAAATGTTTTAAATAATAAAAAACAAAAATTGGAATTTATAAAGGCATTAAATTTTATAATTTATAATAACTTTCAATTTATGTGTTATCTTGATGAATTTGTTTAGCTTATCAAACTTGATTTTACAAGTAGTAATTACTTTAAATGTTTCTCTAAATTGTAATGTTTGAAAGTATACATTTATGTTACGTTTCTAATAAAATTAAACTAAAATGGTGTACTTAATAAATATTGACATTTTCTGCACAGTAACTTTATATTAATCTATTAATTTTCTTTCATGATGTGTATAACAGAAAGTGTATTATAATTGATAAGATCTTAAAAGCCTGAATGAATGAGATGCAAAAATGCTAGGCAATATCTTAAAAGCAGTGTGTATGTTCAGATTTATTTTTTTTCCAATTATATGTACAACTTTGCATGCACTATTTCGAATAAACGGTAAAAAGCGTTTATATATTAATCCTCATATGGGCATGTATTAGCTTTGAAATACATTTTATAGTACACATACGTCTTATAAGAGCAAAAGTTCAATCATGTGTAGTATAAGTTTAATTTTTTATTGTAGCAAAGAACTAAAAAAAAATTCAACATCTTATCGCATTATTAATATTAATTTATTTATAAATAAGAAGCTTCTGATTTGTAACGAAATATTTTATATAATAAAATTACTAGTTTTTTATCAAATAAGTTTTTTATTATTTAGAAAAATGAAACCACAATGAAATAAACAAACAAAAATGAAACACCACCGTTAATGCTATAATACATCATATTAACATAATGTGAAACCCATTATTTGAGAAAAGAAATGTTAAAGAAAAATCTTCTGTTAACTTAAAATTATCTTAAAAACGAAGATGAAGCAATACATTTTTAATTTACACTGAGCTTAAAAGAATAATCATTGTAAAACCTAAGTTAATACTTAACACATCCACCATAAAACCATAAATTTACAAGCATCATCGATTCGTAATCAACACACAAGCGTCGGACGCTGCATATGTATTTTTTTCATTAAACTTTTCTTGTTTCTCCTAGTTGTATATCATCTTGATTCGGCCAGAGAGAAATGTGCGGCAGAGTATGATGCCCAACCGTCATAGTACAACAAAGAGTTCGGCGGTGACGGGCACAAATGTATCGAGTATGATGGCACCGCTTACTCTAACTGCAGTTACCTGCGATCAGAATAAAACTTTACAGAGGCATGTTATCACTACAATGGATTGTTCCACACAGAGCGAATGTAAGTTCCCAATTTATACGTCGTTGAATTTCACACGCATAACTCATAAGCCATCGTTCTTAATCATTCTTAATCATATCTATTTCGGCATATTTCTCCTTTTTTCCAGAAAAAACACGCCCAATTACTTAATACTATTATGTAATTTATACTACCTTTCAAATAATTTTAAACATATGATGTACAATGCTAGTAGTACCAGATAATAAGTGATATTAAACAAAAACTTGAAAAATTTACATTAATCTTAATAATCAATCAATTATTATACGTACATATTATTCCAGGGCATAATATAGTTCTTTTTACTTTTTATTCTTCCATCTTAAAGAGCACGCATTAATCATTTTTTATATTTATTTATATTAGATTATGAAATGGCAGTGCGAGAATCTCAGAATGGCAAACCAAAGGCGTCACTTGTTTCAGCATCAACACAAACACAAAATAACAACAATAAATCTGATTCGATGTCACCAAAGAATGATATTAGCAATGAAAATTTAGATAGCATAACGAAAATAATGAATAGTTCTAAAATAGGAAATGGACCTATATGTAAAAATGATGTATCATTATAACAAACGAAAAACTCTTATTAAAAAATTATATTGCACCAAGTAAGCATTAAAAGCTTTAATATGTATTTTCATCGAATAATACTTGTAAATATTAAACAAAATTTCGAAAAAAAACTAAAAATCAACGTAGGTACCGTAGATATATTTTACGCTAATTTGGTATTTTTACTAGGCACGAATTTCCACGTATTTTTCTTTTATTCTTATTTTGAAAAGATTCAGTTAAAAATTTTGTTTTTACTTTTTTTATTATCATTTACTTCAAATTTAAAAAAAAAAATACGTGAAAATTCGCAAAATAATAAATACTACAATCACTCATATTAAAAAAAAACCAAAACTTACATTATAGGATTAAAAATTACTTTTAGAATGAAATTAATTCATTTTTTTAAGATGTTCAAATGATCTTTTCATATGATTTCAATTTATAATAATATTATTGAAACTATAAAACAGGAATTTTTTTTATTTCGAACTAAAGTATCATTAAAAGAACCTCATGTACGAAAAATTAAAATTATAGAGTACGAGTATTTTAAAAAACTTTTAGTTTAGTTTAAATTTATTTAAATGTGTTTAAATATAAAATGCTATAATAATATTTAATTAAGTATGTGCCTGCAATAATAAAATATTTTCTTCTATTAAATTAAAAAAATGTACTCATCTTTTCACTTTAAATATAATCTCGACTTAAATACACATTTATAATAAAAAAAAATATATGTCCTTATATCTATAAAATTAACTTACAATAAAAAAAATATCAACTTAAATTTTTTTCAAAAACTGTATAATAAACATAGAACACTAGACAAATTATTGTGTATAACGAATTTTATATTTGATCAAATTGTAATACATATTGTCAGATACAAAACAATTTAAACTGTATAAGAATTTGATGAAATTAAAATATTATTATAAAAAAAATACTAATAATATTGAGAGTATTTACAATAATTGGTTAAAATCCTACTTTTCAGGAAATGTTTTAACTGTTAATAATATTATAAAAGACTCCTAACATTTTAATATGTACAAAAATTATAATGAAATTCGTGATATTATAATGATTGGTATTATTAATATATATTATCTGAAAATAAAACACCAGATTTATTTTATATATGATTTTGGCTACTTTTTATTTGTGTAATATATATATATATATATATATTTAAGTTACATTTTTAAATATAATGTCACATTTTTCCCATAGTCATTAAATATTAATAACATTAAATTAAGTTAAAAATAGTATTTTATCAATATTAAATGAGTCTTGACTAGTGAATATAAATGAACATTACCAATAAAATAAAAGTCGATATAATTTAAATTTTTTAAATTAGCCATTATAATTAGCTCAACATTATTAACAAGTTTATTGTACAAAAGTTTTCGATTCAAAATAAATATTAACAGATTACTTCAATCAAACTCATCTATTAAAAAAAATCTATTAAATCTAAAGTTTTTATATGAAATAAATAACATATGGTGCCCATGTTTGAAAATTAAATCTAATAAGACTTTTTAACCTGTAGTCAGAGGTAAGGAAAGGCCAACATTTCAGACTGTACGAAAATGCATGAAATAAATATTATTGTAAAAATGGATGTGCGTATATATGCAACTATACAAATTTATTATAATATTACGCCTAAAATTACACCTATTTATATTTGTAAATATATTATAAAGTTATAATAACTATTGGAAATGTATTAACAAATTTATACAATATGAACTTGCAATTAATCTAAAATAAAAAGATAATTGACTATATTATAATTATAAGTAGAACAAAAAATTTGATTGACATTTTGTATTTTGACGCAAGTATTAATGTTAGCATTTGATCTTAAAATAATAGTTAATATATCTTGCAATTTTAAATTAAACATATATAACTGGATTCATATAAATATTCGTATAAAATTCTTTGAATTCTTAACAAATGTCTTTTAATCAGATATTATTTTACTGTATTTGCATTGTAAAATTTTAGTTATTAAAAAAAAAAACAAATGAAAAAGTTATTTGATAATAATAGAAATGTTAAGTATTGAACACAAAATTTTAATAAAAATACATATTAAAATTAAAAATATATTTTTAAATATTTAGACATGAATGTTATCATTAAAATTAATACCGACGTTTTTGCAAAAAAATTTTTGTTCATAAAATATTAAAATATATATACATCTGAAACTATTTCATTAAGATTTAATTCTGTATTATAAAAAATAAATGCAACAAGTAAAGTTAATCTGTAATAAAATTTTAATTAATCTTATTTGACATAATTAAATGCTTTTATTTTTTGACAGATTGAATGAGTATTATAAAGTAAAATATAATTTAAAATAGCATAATTTTATACTGTATATACTTTTAAATATTATGCCATAAAGTTATGTATTTTATCTTGTTCATCTAGTAACTATTTATACTCATAAGACGTTTAAAATACATATTTTTTTAAACCATAAAGCGGCAATGTTTCAAAGCAGGCCTAAAGTAATCTAAATAAATAAAAAATATGAATCACTAGAGAAAGAAATCTCTTGACTTCTTTAGACATGATTTTTATTTTCATAATAACCAAATTTATTAAATACTATCATGGTGATGCAGTCAAGTACTTTCTTTCATTACTGTGTATAATTACAAATTATGACTCATAATTTTTTACTTGAAGCTTGAATATGTTTTTTGAAGCAACGACATCATGTAATTAGTTTATTAAGTGATTTAATATTATTAAATACAATGAAGAAATTCTTATACAGAAGTGAAAAAATGTGCTCACTGTAAATATTTTCACTTATTTTTAATGTTTTATAAAATTCACAAAATTTTTATATTTTACATAAATGGATGTCATTAGTTTTTAATTAATTATAAATTTGTATTAATGTATTACACTATACATTTGTTTAACAGTACATAAAAATAGTACATGAAATGTAAAACGAATTAGACATTAATAAAGCTCTAAAAATAACAAAATAATTTAAATTTATAGAAATCAAAAACTAATATATTTCATAAATTTTTATCAAATAAATGCTTTTTTCATCTATTAAATTCCAAATTTGTTAAGTATATTATTTGTTATTTTGCATTCATTAGAAAACCATAAATTTTGTCAATTGAATTTTTGAAATTGATTTAAAATATTGTTATAAATTATATTCTTAACAATAGTTTTTAAAAAATATTAACTATTAGTATAGTGCATATTCTAATTATTTAAGTATATGTTGTAAAAAATACTACAAATTTTTAACTTTTAAAAATTTTATTCTAATATCCTTAAAATGTTTTTTTTTTAAACCATTGAAATGGGTAAATTTTTTAATGTAAAAAAAGGAATTTTAATTTACATATTCTGGATAAAAAGCAATCATTTTATTTAATTGCAATTGAATGTTGATTTAATAAAGTAATTTGTTTTAAACAGTAAAAATACAAGTATAAATATTAAAAGATATAGCATTTTTAAGTACAATTTTGAGCACAATTGATTAAATACAGTCATAAGAATTCAAGATAGCTAAATTAAACTCCTATAAAATTCTCTTTTATTATTTTAAATCTTATATGTATCTATTTTTCATTTATCAAGCTACTATTTTTAATTCAAAAGACGTTTAAAATTTTTGTAATATGAAGTAAAATGAAGAATAGCAAACATTGTAATTTTTCATAATTTTCCCTCATTAAAATGTAGTATAATAATCTTGTTCTCAACAAGTAAAGCCAAGTCACTCATAAACTTTTAGTATACTTCAATCTTGTTCCAAATCTCATGAAGCAAAATTCGAACGAGGTATAGTATGTGAGCTGGGCTGTGCATCTGCTATTTGCAAGTGCCACAGCTTATTTTTAATATATTAATTGATACATAAATATAATGTAGTGTATTACCAACAAAAACGATCAATTTTCTAATTATTTGTAATGTACATATATACTTCCATCGAAATTTTCTTCATAAAAAATGTATGCATTACAATTTTTTCTATGAAATAATAATATATAATTATTATTATTCTAATTCTGCTTTTTAACTAATGTGATGGAATCCATAAAATCGAACGGAATGTAAAATATGTGGAATATATATATAACACGCGTTGAGTGATTGAAAAAGAAACTACTTTGAAACGTTTAATATAATATATCCTACGTAAAAAAAATCAACAATTGGCAAATTATTTTTCTTTAATTTAGCTTATATTTTTTGCGAATAAATTACATATAAAATATCTAATCCTAAATTTGTATTTCATTCAACAAACACGTAAGACAATAAATGAATTTTAATATTAAAAAGGAGTTGATAAAATTATTAAAAAGAAATATGTTACATTTAAATTAAAACAAAATTTTATATCATGTACATAAAGAGATATATCTTTCAAATTTGACATATTTGAGCCTATGTATAAAACTTCCATAATCATACGTACCTTGGAAGCAATTTAAAAATAAAAAAATTTTTAAGGTATAAATATCATTGACTGAATTTACGATAACTTAAAAAATTTTTTAAATCTTATTGTAAAAATCAGAAAATTAACATTGTACGAAAATACATTGTAAGAAAATTGTACATAAATATCGCGTAAGTATTGCTTTTAAAAATAATGCAAATCAGCAGCAAAATTTTTCATTGTCGATCATTTTTTAATCATATTAATGGATGTGAAAGATAAAAAAAAAATATATAAACGACACTGATCATATATTTAAATTTCAATAACTTTCAATATGTAGGTAGGTTTATAATTAAAGAATCAATGAATACTCAAATAGATATGAGATGTTAATTTACTATTTATATCATTGTTCATTCTAAATGTGAAGGAATGGTGTGTAATAATCATTTGATTCATGCTTAAATGTTCAATGTATCGTTAATTAAAAAAAATTAAAGATAACAATTAACATTGACAATTTTTCAAAAATAAAATACTTTTATTAATGCTATCCATATTTATGACTTTTTATACAGTTTATTTTTTAGATAAATTGTGAAAACTGAAGCATGCATTTAGAAATAAAATGAAGTTAAATTGTTATTTATAATATTAATTTTATATTAATGTATAAATTACTTTGAAACAGGATTTTTGAAATCAGGTATTTTCTTACAATTATTATATAGACTACGATAATGATTAAGTAAGAAACTTAATATTTTATTGTATTTAATGCATATAATATAGTCCTAAACAAACAATTGTTTTTTCTTCTTTTTGTTTAAAATGCATGAATTATCAAATATTTTATTAATTGAGAAAGTGACTACGTAAAAATTTAAATTAAAAAATATGACAAATATTTGAAAAAACATAAATAAAAAATTATCCAACCATATTTTACTTGTAAATAGTAATAATAGTAGTTACAAAAAAAATATTATGTCAGATTAACATATAATTTTCTTTTCATACACATTTGATATCTTATGATATAATTTTATCACATTAAAAATGCACTTTTTCGTTACTTCCTTTTTTTATTATAGTTTCTTGAAAAAAGATAATTTCTAGGAACGTACATTATAATTAATTGTGAATTTATTAAAAACACATTTTAAATAGAACCCAAGGACTTAAGATTTATTTTGATGATCACTAACTCTTAGTCTTGTGTATTAAGATGTCAAAATAAGCTTTGAAGGTTTTAATTCCTGTTTTGTTGCTAAGATTCACACTTTCTTAGTCAAATAGTTTATCACTATGAACAAGTTTCAGAACCCATTTCATGAACCTAATTAGGTTTTCCAAAACTTACCACTCCCTCTAATACCCTTTCCTTTTTGCTGCTTCTTTTTTGGATCAGGTGGAACAGGCAAAGCCTCTCGACAAGATTCACTGCCTCCTGTACCTGAACCACTAGCAGCCATATCTGCTTCTTGAACTCCAGCAGCACCCGTTTGAGTGACTAAGGTCTTTTTTATGTTTGCAATCTAAAAATAATGTATCAGAATATTGATATTGTATACTAGAAAATTATATTGTATACATAATGTAATTTTTTATCATACAGTTTTAACTACATCAAAATGAGACATTGAAAAATATTAAAAACCTTACAAATGTAATTAAGATTATACAATAATTATATTATTGAGTAGTATGATAAAAATTTAACAGTATTTACAATTTATTATCACAAATCTATATTTTCAAAAATGAGAATTTTAATTTAATGTTAGAAGCTTTATTTTTCAAACTGAAACTTTTAAGTATTTACAAGCTTGTTAGTATGTCTCATTTTTTTTATGCTACTATTAAAATTTTTCAATTCAATAGTTTGTTTTTAACTACAATATTTATCTGTCTAATATTTTAGATATAAATTATATAACTATTTCAAATATTGAAATTGAATTTAAAACTCAAACTACATTACAGAATAAAGACTAACATCTTGTTGTATTTTTTCTTTGTGATGGGTTGCTCGCTGTTTTTCAGCATTTGCTCTTACGACTTGCTGTTCAATACACTCTAAGATAGCATTGCAAGCTTGTCCCCATTCTGAAAGTGTTTCTGCAACAGTACCAGTATCACCTGGTCTAACATCACGTCCTAAACCAGCATAATCAACTTCCAATTGTGAATTCTTTTGATCCAATTTCCCATGAATAATATCTGCATAAACTGCTTCTATAATCAAATCCTCTAAATCTCTTACATTCTTTATATCCAATTCTTCTAAAAGAACAGAGTAAGGTATACATTTTGATTTTGTTGCTAATGTGACAATTGTCAAATGTTGAAGTTTCTTTTTTTGAATAGGTGTCAATTCTAGTAATTGACTTTTGTTTTCCAAGTATTGCTTATAAGTTCCATATGCAAACAAATTCAGTGTCTTCCAATATACTGCATGTGGCCCATTTTCTAATTCCTTAATATTAGGCATATCTAGTAACTCTCCAAAAACATGAACGCCAGGAGTTTCGACAACTTGTTTTATTAATTCTAATGCTGCAGCACCTTTTGCAGTTTTTGCCAACAAAACGAATTGTTCTAAAGGATTGGTGGCGGCTTTTTCTGTACTAGTGGTTGTAGTCGTTGCCTCTGAACCTGTCATTTTGTTACTCTAGAAAAATAGATAATAAATTCCAAAATAAATAGTTTATTATTTATAGGTTAAGTGTATAACTGAAAGACAGAATAACTGAAAAATTATTCTTTGTATTATACTATTTAATTATTCAATAAAATTCAGATACAATTTATTATATAAACCAAATATACCTATTTATTACACAAATAATTTATAAAATCGGTATAAATTTACTGCCGGAGCTATTTTTATTCACAATCTTACACCTGTATAAAGTGGCACCAATTTTTGAGACATTATTGACCGTCTCTTGCAGCCTTGTCAATAAACAATATCAAACAACAGGGCTTACGAAATGGATATTAAATTATTTTACTAAGCAATTATCTTAAAATATGAATTTTTCAATTAATATAATAAATTAAGTAGACCTAGAAATTATGTGTAATACAATAACAATATTCATATGCACTAATATATGTTGGCATTATCAGTCACCAGATGTCACATGCTTATCAGCATCAATAAATTTGATCGGTAAAATTATTAATTTAAATGGTACGAATTAAAAACTTTCAAATTTGACTATTTTTTAAGTGTTAATGTTTTTAAATATTACTTAAAAAATTATAAATTGTTAATTAAATAAATTAAACTTTTGAAACTATCATCATATTATTAATTATTTAAATTACTACTTGAATCGGATTAACATTATATATAATTAATCGATTTTTATTTCACTTAAAAAAAAATTCGCTAAAGTAATAAGAAAAATACTGTTTAGCTTTAAAATATTTTAAACAGTAAACTTATAGGTTTTGCAAATATATAAAATGTTGATCATTGATTTTTTTAAAAAGCTTTTTATTGTTATTTATAATTTATGCTTATATTTTACAGTATTTGTATTGTTCTCTTGTATGTTTATTATGATAAAAATTTTTATATTTATGATGTAAATTAATTTTTTTTTATTAAATTCATTTTTCAAATTATTTAATGTATTCAAGGCAGCCCTCACCTTTTGTAAAAAGGTTTGTTGTTTTTTAAAAATTTTTTTCTTTTTTATGCAAAATATTTCATATTACCTCAAGCCAAAGTTGGAAAACGTAATTATCTATTGGTTGTGGTAAATTACCCATTACATAATTTATTTGAACCAGATTAAATTTTTAGATTTTATGCATTTTTTTTTGTTACGTGTGGTATTTTAATTGATGAACATCGCAAATACCAACCTACACATAAAATATTTTCTATATCTAAACTGGCGTTTAAACTGCTATACCACTGCTTGTATTAAGATTTGATATTTTTTGCATGGAATTTTTATTGTGAAAATTGGCTAGGTTTTAGAAAAAAAAGCTTGTTGCTGATTTGAATTTTTGTTTGAGATTTATTGACTGTCGATAATGATTAGCTCTGTATGTTAGCTAAAGTTGATTTTCTCCTCTTCGGATAATTTTACAAATATAACAGTATTGTTATTTAAAATGTTAAGAACACGTAGCCTAAAATTGTACATCGCAGTATATAAAATAAAATTTTGAGCAAATTTTTAATCGGCTAATAGACATGCAAATAGAAGGGATTATCTTTATTAAATAATAAATAAAAATAAGGGACAGTACGTTTTTCTAACAAATATTTCCAAAAGATTATTTGGGCCACCTAATGGCTTTAACCCTTCAACAGATTGTACGGAATTTGATAACTTCCTAAAAAAATGGTTTTGAAATAAGTATTAGTCTAAAATAGAAAGAGGAGCATTTAATGCTTTATGTGGAAGGGCTGAGCCTGAAAACTCGTCTAAGAGAAAAGCTTAGTGAATATGTAAAGCCTACTTTAGCAATTGGGTGACTTATTAAACGCTTTTAAAGGCAAGAAGCCGATTGCGCTTGCGAAGCTCTACTAAGCATGAAAGTTACGAGATAGTCTCTCTCTGACACCGGAGTCATGTAGGCAAGGAAACCCTATATTGTAAGCGAGTTGTTAGATAGTTTCCACATAGAGAAATCGAGTTGCTAGATTGACTCGAATGGGCAATGAAAGCTTATATGTATGGGGTATTGGGGTATAGCACGAAACTTGAGAGACAGAATGAGACTGTTCTCCATAAAGACTAGAAGCAGCCACGATTTAGAGATGAGTATCTATTGTATTCTAGATGAAGCACTCTGACAGTGCAATTACCACCGCCACCTACTGCAAGAAATATAAACTACGCAAGAGCTTAACAGCTCCGTGACTGTCGGGTCGGAACTGTCGGGATCGGGACTCGGGAGTCGGGACACTCGGGAATTGGGACTTTGGAGTTAGGTTGGGCGTTGAGACACTGGACGACTGGACGACTGGACAGACAAGGATTTCGGGGAAGTGGCCTTTGTCACGTCGCGGTTAGTTAAATAGGGAATTGTGTTTGTAGGTTACGGCGACGCGCGAGATTCTATTAAATATCGAACAAATATATAAATACTGAATAACCTCAAATCAAAATCTTTTAATTTTATATGAATAAATCGGCCTTTATTTGAAGGGTTTTATTGAAAAAAAAAAAACAAAAACACACTTTTTTAATTTCTGTCGAATATACTCACATATTTTTCGATGACTTAAAAAATATTAGATTTAATAGACACTTTTTAAGCCTTTTTATAATTTGTTTTTAAATACTCTTATTCCTTTATCGCTACGAGCGCAACGAAACCTATAGAAAATTATTTTTCTTTGATTTTATTTGGAAGCTAAATTACAGAATATTCGCCCAAAGTTTCCCCAAAGAAGGAAAATCATATTATAAATAAAAAAATCCATGATCCTCAGTGTTATTCGCAACAAAAAAGAAAATATAAATGTTTAAATAACATGCTCAATTATGGAAAGGTTAGAAAATTTATTCAACAGATTTATCAAATAAAAAAAGATATAAGAGCTCATTTATTTGCAATGTACTACAATAAATCCGGTATTGTTACTGTTCCGGAAAAAAACTATAGGGCTTGTACGTAGCAAACTACAGGTGATTTATGCAAAGAAAGGCGAGGGGGAGTATGAGAAAGCGGTTAGCAATAAGGGTATGAGGGATGTGAAATACTTTATGTAAATGAGGCGAGTTAAAAAACTTGTCTGAGCAAGAGGCAAAACGATCGTGGAAAGCTCAATGTTGAATGAGTCGCTAGATGTACTCTTTCCGGCAAAAGTCGATGAAGCAATAAAAGCTATATATACGATATGACTTTGATAGATAGACTGTTTTAGGTAAAGAGTTGAGTGATAAATGAAAGTTTAATATCGATATTATAATAACACAAGGTCGGTTAATATAGCATGAGGCTACGAGACAAGAGTAAAAAAGTTGCTCTCTATATTGATTAACAGCAGTCACGAGCTAAGAGATGAGCCTCTACTTGTATTCCAAGTAAAGCAGTGTAATGGCGTAATGATCACCGTTACCTATTACATGAAATACGAATTAACGACTCGATAGCTCGTCGATATCACGACAGGTGAGAAATTGGGGAAAGTCTTTACCACCTCGCGATAAGTTGGGAATGTGATATTGTGATCGTAGGTTACGGTGACGCGCGAGGTTCGATTTAATCTCGAAGAGTTATTAAATTTATAAAATTTATTTCCAAAAATAGTAATGAGCAAAGTGAGTTCATAAGTATTAAAGGACATTTAAATAAAATCTCAAAAAACTATCTCAAAAAGCTATCAAGGATAAAGTACATAAAAAATATTAATGAAATAACATAAAATTTATTGATAAACAAACTTGTTATAAAATCGTAAAAAAAGTTGTAAACAACTAATCATAAGCTACATTAAACAATTTTTTATGATTATGCATTTAATATACTTTTACAAAATATTAGTATTTTATAAATGAATATCAATGTACTATTTATACATAGTATTTATTATTTCCATGTTAAAACAATACAAGATGTGTTTTTATTTGTGAAGACAAATAAAAAAAACTCTTTATTTTATGTAAATAATTTATTATTGTCTAACACAAATGAATCCAAGCATTTTTAAAAATTGTATTATAATTGTACTAAAAAGCAGCTGGTTGTGGGACGTTATGTCGTAAATCCTATTATTACACGTGTATTTAAATTTTAACCTTGCTTTATCACGTTTTTGCTTGGCAAAAGCTGAATCGTGAGTGACTCCAATTCTTCAATTTTTTTCATTGCCTGCTAAAAACTTTCTTTTGTAAAAAGAAACAAATTTTATTTTACTATGATCCCGATATTATTTATTAAGCCTATACAACATATTTCATAAGCTACCGATATTATACAATTTACGTATTTGTCGAATGTTATATGAAGTTCAATAATGAATATTTTCGACACGCGCAACAATCGGCACTATCCCTTTGATTATTGTCCATGAACACAAGAAGGAAAACTGGTTTTGTTAACTTCGCTCTCATAAATTTGAATTTGTGATAACGCCATAAGGACGCGTATTCGGGAACGGATAGTAACCCGTGAAGGGGATCCATCAGAACTACGGAAATTACTTTATGCAAAGGACACAATGCTGAGAAAAAAAAACAAACAAAAATGGAAATGAAATAAGACAATCATGTAAATTGACGTTGAACATTGTCTCAAAGCACTATTGTAATAAAAATTTTCAATAGTTTTTATACTTCTGAATAAATATTTAATTTTATCTCCGACTGTTTTTGCAAACATAATTACATAAACTAAGTCATCTATGCTTACATCAAATGTTTTTAACCTTGAAATAATTTACAATAATGACTACAGATTCGAATGACTATCAGATTTTTGTTTTTTTTACATTTCTTTTTTTTGCTTGTAATAAATTAATTTACACTTTGTCATGACTTTTTGTAACACATGCTAATATTGCGCGATGATTCTGCTTTTTTCATATTTATGAAAAACTTCGGTTGGGAATGTAAAATTATACATTTCAGACATCACAGTGAAACTTTGCCAGTCACAAACTACAATCATACAGCATTTATAGTAATTTTATAAGTACATCAATCCATTCAACACAATTTTGAAAAACATTTTATCATGGCATACTTCTATTTTTATTTGATTTTTGGAATATCGGTACTATTTTGTTATTACATTTATCTACATTATTCTCGACGAGGTAGATTAATAAACATAATACCTGGACCAAAAGGGGTCCTTCTCTTAGGAAATTTATTGCAAATGCATACAGATCACCGTGAGTATAAATTAACTTACATATGTTAATAGTTATCACTAATGATAATGGTTTAACATCTATTTGATAAAATCATTGAAATTCTTATTAATAATTTTAAATAATTCTATGTTGTACGTTTCCATTATTTATCGTATAAATAAATAAATAAATATGCATGTATCATTTGTACACAAACTCCGTAAACAGAAGGTGCTCGAAGAGCTTTAAAATCACAGGATATTAAGGGGGGGAACATCTCTATAACATTTATCAGCGGCTTACCCAATACTTTATCCTTTATACAATATCCTTTTTTCCATATATATAATATGGCTTAAAGTTGTATAAGTTATTTTGCTCCTGATCTCTAAGTGTAGTACTATATAGATATAGTATTGAAATCGTTTTTTTAGTAGTAAAATTTTTTAAATCGAGCCAGAGAAAAACATTATTATGTTTTAAAATCTCGCATAAAATTCCCTTAATTAGTTTAGAAAATAACACTTACAAGTCCGTCGAATTTTCTCTCATTTTGTCCCCAAATTCTGGAACTATTTCCGTCATTTCTCCGCCAGAACCTTTTAAGGTCGCAAAATAAATATATCAACAATTTATTTTTATATATAACTGCCATTAAAAATCTTACATGTTTAGTTTAAAAGGAAAATATCGTAATAAAATTGAAATAAATTTTATCATGTCATTATACATGGCATACTGAATTATTTTTTATTAAAAAGAATTTAATAAAATAATAGTATTAGATTTTAAATATAAAAATTTTTATTGTCAGTTCACAAGCTATTATGGACGTGGAATGAACAATACTATCCAGTTTTCAAATTGTGGATAGGTTTTCTACCAGTTGTATTTGTTAGTCATCCAGATGATTTAGAGGTAAGAAATATTTACAAATAATTAAATTAAATTTTTTTGTTTTGTATCATCTAATTGATAAAATATGATTCATTTGTTACTTTCATGTTCTTAATTTTGAAAAATTAATACAAAATAAATACGATCAGTTTTCTCCTATTTATCTCGTTAATTAAGCAAAATTACACAAGCAGGAAGTGGTTGATTTTTTCGAGTAAAAGCCAAATTTAAAAATTATAGATAATTAAAAGTTAGTTTAATTTTAGTTTAACGAAAAAAAAATTTTTTTTTTAATTTAAAAAATTATAACATTAAACAAATATTTATTAGTTTGTTTTGTAAAATAAAATATCTATAAATATGGCTGTTAACGAAATTTACATTTAAAATTAAAAATTTTTTTTCTAACGCGACTCTATTGATGCATTAAATATTATGAAATATTATTAAATTGCATATATGGCGTACATAAAACGTCATTATGGTATTTGTCGTAACATTCTGCCGGTAGCTGAACTACTTATGGTGCAACATCTGGCCGTTATTGTTCTGTGTGGCGCATGTTAACAGGCGAATGATCATTGCAAAGAAAAGCATTGAGTTGAGTAAAATCGCCTTCTTTTGCCTAGTAAACTTTGTGCCCCAATATTAAAGCTAATATATTTTCAACATTAAACTAAATATCATAGTCGTTAAATTAAAAGCTGATCGATATATACATACATAAATGAATATATATATATATATATATATATATATAAACTTAATCTTCAGAATATACTCCGATACAGAACTTCTCAGCGCATAAAAAACAATATTTATGGAAAAATTCATTTGTTTCGTAATGGAAATAAGTCCGGGAGTCCGAGGACGGATAGTGGCCTGCCGCCGAAACGTTGTTTAAAGTACCGGAGCTCGATCTTTTTCTTCTGCTTTTCTATTTATTAAAGCTTCTGTACAAATCGTGTTAGTGTTGGCGAGATCCTCCGTTATCTGGCCAGTTTTCACCCAGGCCAGATCCGTCTTCTCCTAAGTGGGCGACCAGGTGAGATCCAGCAATACTGGGTCTCTGCTCCTCGGTGAGGTCACTGTCGTGGGCAAATCTAAGCTTCTATAAAGTCGTATGGGTGAGGGAGGTGGACTTGGGGTAAGGCATTGCCATCGTCGTCGTCAGTACGCTTCGTCGTGGTTATCGTAATCCGTCTTCGGTGACGTTTAGTATTGTATCGGCTGTCGGATCGTGGGTGTGGATACCATCCGTTTTACGTCGGCGTCGTCGTCATCGTTAGTGGAAGTAGACGCGATGAAGCGTTATCGTTGGGACTGTTGGGGTACGTCAACACGTTATCGTCCAGGCGAAGTGACACGTCGTTATCATCGGTGTGCGGCAGCATTCAAATCAGTTATACATCAGCCGCGGTCCCAGTTAGAAGTGTTGTTGCGTCGGCCCGGTCAATCAGGACCCAACGAATCCATTCGTTGTTTATGTGTCGTTGGTGTTTGTTGTACGTGTTGTTGTGAGTGATGTGTCCACGTTCACTCTGGAGGTGTTCTCAGGCTGGAGCACGGAAAACGGTTTCTAGGATAGTGGCTCGTTACTGTACATGCTCAGGGCGCAACGCGCTAATAAACCAGTGCAGAGCGAGTCGGATAGGGAAGAAGGAGAGCTGTCTGGTGCGTGAAAGGAAACGGCACGAAAAAGGAAGAGAGTGTAGGTGAAACCGAGAGAACTGCTTAAAACGGCCACTGGATGTGTTTTTTTATTCCCGAGGTTGGTCGTCGGCGTCACCTTGGGCTTATCAACTGAAAGATGCGGACCGGCGCATTGTTTATTTCGCCTTGGGCTTTCTAGATGTGCGATGGAAGCGGCAGCTCTGTCAACCGGAGAAAGCCCCCGCCGGGTGGCAACGCCCTCTTTGAGTTTTTTCACGTCTCATGGGGGGTGCCGAGGAGTCCGTTCTAGAGCATAATGACGCCCACCCGCCGGCGTAGCTTTAGGTTAATACGTAATGGAGCGTCTGCCATAACGTCGGACGCGACAGCTTTATATACAAAGGACTGCTCTTCAATCTGCTTCCATACTTTAACTTTAGAAAACTATTATCATTAGACTAACCCCTTTTTATGTATTTAAAGTCTCAAACGGTGCTGAAATATAACTTGCACTATTTGAATAACCCCGTCCCGGACTAAGACGTCGGTGACGCTGCACTACCACCAAATCCGGACACCAGGTCGAAGCCACAACACCCTCGCGCAACACCGTCGCCCACTCCTAAACAGGACGACATTATTAGAAATGCAGACGGCCGTCACCCAGCCGCGAAGTAGTGCACCCGAGGTGTTCGAACTCACAGAGTCGTCCGCTTTAAGACGAAGACCACAATTTGACTGACCACAACCGGACGAAGAGGAACAGAAGAATCGGGATTCCTCGATCGGGAGAGAATTTCTTAAAATAAAATATATGACCCTTCTGCATACGGCCAGCAATCCATTCTCCATACTCCCGACAACACTCCTCGTTACAAACTAAACTAAATGCTTTCTTCATTATTTGAACTGACTTTACAAGAGAAAAACTCTTTTACTTATATATAATTTCAGCTATAGTTTTCTTGTAAAACTCTAAGTTCCCTTACTTATGGGTATATTCCATTTACAGCCTAAGATGTTCTGGCATTTCAGCATAATATAACGAAGCTATTTTGAACAAAATTTTATGCAGGCTTGCTAAGCTAATGCTGATTATCTTCCTATCATTTATGACATGGGCGTTTCTACCCGTTGTGTAGAAAGGGGCATAGAATTAAAAAAAAAAAATAATATAGTAAATTTTATAAATTATGAAATGAAATTCACGTTGATTGCCAACGGTATGAAATTGGGAGTTACTAAGGCAAACTCACGCATTGCCCCGCTATCGCACACGCCACTACTCAAGCCTGAGCATCTTAGTCGTACCCAGACTGTGCCTAAGAAAATCAAAATGCTTATCTGTCACGATTAATAGTGTCAAAACAATATTCTAAATACGTGTTAATCTAAATTAATTCTATTAAAATTTAATTATAAGTTTAATTATCAAATTATTTTTTTTTTTTAATTTTTATTATTAATTTTTTCTTGTTATTTTTAAAGGAATAAATCGTTTCCCCCGCACCGCTTCGACGGTTCAGGGGGAAATATCAAAATAATTATTTGTTTATTACTTTCCATTATTTATTTTTTATATCCTTTGCTTTCCCATCGATCCCTGGAGCCGCTAAGCCAGTTTTAGCAAAATCTCCCTTTATGTACCGCGCGTGGGAGCATCCGTGTAACATACAATCTACAACATCGGGTCCATTTATTTGACTAGACTAACAAAGGTGATTTTACTCATTACAACGCTCCTCTAAATAAACATCATTCGCCTGTTCTATTTACGCACTGCACCGAATCTTAGTTGTCCAACGTGACACTAACGGTATTTTAGCTATCGACCGAACCATCCAGGAAATAGCATTGTGGTATTTTATCTATGCTATAGGTGCATTGAAATTCAAAATCCATCTATTGCTGCTTGGCAACAGGAAGAAACTTTTTATAAAAAAAGTGAGTGGGTGGGCAAAGTACTGGAAAAAGATGAGGTATCGAAATAATACAAAACGCAATGAATTTTATTTAACGTCCGGGTTTTGGAGAGTAGGATGATTCTCATCCTGAATATCATGAAAACTTAATTTGCGTCGACTCATACTAGTTAAACTCAACAGTATCAGTGATAGCGATGGCAAAACGTATAATGCACATTGTTTCGAACGCTTCGATAATTCCCACGAAGGATATCAAATTCATAATTGATTGACTAAAAAAGCTTCCAAGATTATCTAAAACCCGTACGTAATCAATGTTGAAGCTAGATCTACACATTTTCTAACACTGTTGTTGCGTAATAGTATTGATTTGAAAAGGATTACTTCACCTTAAGTTCCAGCTGCATTAATCACTAAAAAACCATTGATGAGCACAGGATATGGAATTCGACTTTCCCTACACCAAATTTATAGAATTTAAAAATCAGATATTTCACCATGAACCCTACTGCGCAAGAAGTTACAGGTAAGACCATAATGCGTGGCGTCAATAGGGTGTCTCATCCGTTTGTCACTTGTATACCCGCGAAAGTACGGAGTCGCAAACGCTCGCTGAGGAGTTTGTCGTCAAACATCATAAGGTCGTCGATATTGTCGAACTGACGTTCTTCTCTTTTAGAGGCAATGCTTCCGCATTTCCCCTTCCGTCCGACCTTTCTCGGGCTCCGGATTAATCGCTCTCCGGGGAAATAGAAGCTCTTTACTCGATATTTACCCACACTGTTTTTTGTGATTTTAAAATATTCTAAGGATTCGATGGGTGGGATTCTTTACTGGACTCGGGAATTTGCGAAAGGAATTATAAAGAAAATTATTTTGTTATTAATAATGAACTTAGCTAAAAAACAATATATAAAACAAAAGCTTTATACTTTAATTGTAAATTTCAATTGCGAGGCACAAATGAATAATTAAAAATCTTACATTAACAACTGAGACTAAATTAAAGCTAATAACAGCTAATAAAAGCTAATACAGTGAGGGGGGAGTGTTTCTGGAATGGAGCTTCCCGGATGAAGAGTGCGGCTCCTGGGACGTCCGTATATTCGTGGTACTAAACAAAAATAAATTTACTCCACGCAAGTCTCGTCGCTATCAGAATGTTTACAATCAACCAGTTTAGTTCTCGCCTCCGACGTAGACAAGACGTTGTTAGAGAAAAAAAGGATTTTATTAAGTGTAATTTTACTTGGTTCTTCGCCGTCCGCTACAAGATAATATTATTGTGGAGCCGATTACAGCTCTCGCTCTTTCGGTTGTCGGCGCCCGGGGTGAAGCAGAGGGACGGTACGATGCTCAGCCTTGGCATCAGCTGGTACCTAGCGACGAAATTTCAAAATAAGATACAATATTTTCGCTTTAGCTCTCGCTGGGCTTCTCTCAAAAATACTCACGCACTGGTACAGCCCACCTTTAGGGCGGCGGAGGAAAGAAGTTTCTTCCCGATTCCCCTTCGCGATCCTCTACGCTGGTCCGGGTCCAGCCCCTCTGGCAGCTCGACACGATATGAGGTCAAAGTGCGCACTTTGACCTTCGCTAGTCCGGGCTTTCGTCGACCCGGGGTTACGCCATTATTTCGTCATTAGGAGTTGCTTTAAATTTTCAAATTGACACCCCCTATTTTTGACTGTTGGCGACCAACGCAAAAATCCGTTTGATCGCCGGTCAGGACGTACTTGTAGCTTCAAGGAAGCAAATTCTTGGAGCCTGGTTCGGAGCGCAGGTCACGCGTTCGGTAACTCCCGCCACCGATCCCATGGCGGGACGAAGTTTCGCGATCTCTGTTCGTTTCCCCTCACCTCTCCACTCCGAGCGTTAGCAAGAATAAACGCATTAAATGTGCGGCATAAATGGCATTTAACTCAGAGGGATGCGGAGGTACGAGTAGGGCTCGTTACAATATTATTAACAAGTTATCAAAACCCCAGATAAGCTATTAACTAATTTTCATTAATCTTAATTCGCAAACTAGTAACTATTTATACTATTAGTTTTTAATTAACTAAATTAATGCATAAATTATTATCCTACACAAGATATAAGCCCAACGGATTTTAAAAAGCTCTAAACTAAAAAACTCCACTTTATTACGACGGTAAAACTGAACCTCGGTCTTTGCGACAGGAGTTTATGTATCAATATGAACATTAAAAGATTAAATTAATTTGAATAAATTAAGAATAAAATGGCATTGCAATATAATCACTTCTTATACATTCCATCTTGCTGTGACCTTCTCACTTATAAGTTTTTTTATAAGAAATATGTGATCATAAATACTTCTTTTTTGTTTATACACCTATCAAAAGTATGATTGCGTTTGCGTAGTTTTTGTTGAATGTATTTGTATTATATTTTTTTCATAGGATCATAGTTTTTTGAATAATAACAAAATATTATTCTAATTAATTTAATTTAACAAATTGAGGTTTTCATGAAATTATAATTTTGCTTATAATTTTTTTTATTACATTATAATTGCATTTAAAAACAGAAAATTTTTTAGTAATTTTTTTGTTGATGATAAATATAATACACGTTTTATGTTTTATGGTACATTGCATCCAAAGCTTAATAATGAAAGTTTTATTTTATCACTTTAATATATATTATATAAGCGAGAATTGGGACTTAAACTCAACCTTCCTGGATGTGTGGCTAACTCCTTAGTATCCTTTGGCCTATAACCCCCCAAAAAGTAATTTTTCAGGGGCATACTTGACTTGTCCCTCCTCTCTCTACAAAAATGATGCACCAAACTGAAGCTTCCTCCTGCCGGGTAGCACAGAGCAGTTACAGAGGAAGTTTTTAGAGGACTCTTCTTTCTCGCCACAATATCTCACCAATCCTACATATATGGGCACATAGAGTGTTGTGCACTATGAGAATCTACATTAGCGTCTTGGTCATGCTACTGCTTTATCCAAGTGTAACCTGGGCCCAATCCCCTGCAGCACATCATCACTAAATTCTAGGATATTGAACTAGTTTTACCTCAAAACCTAAATATTAAATAGAAAATTTTAATTTATATCTGTATATTTTCTTTAGGCGTATTTGATTAGTCTCATTAAATTTAATAATACATAAGTTGGAAGAATTATGTAAAAGGTGCCATTGGTAAATTAATTTTGTTTTTACCCTAAAACTTGCGTTAAATTTCTTAAATTTATTTTGTATAAAGAATAGTTTTTCGATATTTCTCATTTTGACTTTTTTTAAAATTCAGATTTTGTTAACGAATTCGAAACAAATCAATAAAGAGTTTGGTTATGCTTTTCTCAAACGATGGATAGGAACCGGTCTTTTAATATCAACAGGTAAATATTTATTTATAGTTACTATTTATGAATTGTGTATACATTTAAAAATATTTTATGTTAAATATTAAAAAAAGGTAAACAGTTTTTCTAAGACACAAAAACTCTTGCAAAAAGCTAATTAATTTCAATTTTACGTAAAATAATATAATACATTATAATTGTTTTTTTAATAATAAAAAACAAAGTGTAGTTACGCATTCATTATATAATAATTACTATATAATACAGGAATATAGAGTTATTCGATACGATTTTATAATGTATGCATTGTTTCCAAAATTTAAGTATATTATTATTGTTGTTTTTAGGAAATAAATGGCACTCTCGTAGAAAAATGTTGACAAAAGCTTTTCATTTTAATATATTAAAAATATATATGAATATTACAAATGAGTATGTACAAAAAACTGTCCCAATCGTTGGACTAGAAGAA
This sequence comes from Kradibia gibbosae, assembly GCA_018907135.1. Lineage (NCBI taxonomy): Eukaryota > Metazoa > Arthropoda > Insecta > Hymenoptera > Agaonidae > Kradibia > Kradibia gibbosae. The sequence continues at coordinate 3,166,391 of JACCHX010000008.1, read as the reverse complement.
AAGGAAAATAAAAAAAGTCTCGTTCCTTTTTGTTCATCGCATACATTAAACATTATTTGTGGTAAGTAAATAATATGTAAATAATAAAAATTGTAAATAATAAGTAAATAATATAAATGGTAGTACTTGTGAAAAACATGATATTGTGAACAAACAATAATTATATATATATATATATATATATATATATGTGTGTCTGTGTGTGACCTATACATTTTAAAAATTTAGTGTACTTATATATTATAGCGTATAAACTGCGTTATGTGTTAAATACATGTAATGCTTAATAGTGGTTACAAGTAACGCTGAATGGTTAATAATCATAGAAAGTAACAAATATCACAGAAAAAGTATTAACGAAAATTAATTTCTGAGATAACTTTTATTTAAGTAGATTATTAAGTAGATTAATACGTATAAAATTTTTTTATAAAATTAAATGCATTTAAAGTAGTTTTCATGTTAATATGAATATTAAAATTATGCTAATAATTTTATTTACATAAAAACATATAATCATTTTCTTTGCACAATTTGTAAGCTAATTAATTTTTTTTAGTTGAAGAAATCATTGTTTATTAATCTTTTTTACAAAATAAATAATAAAAAAATTAATAATATTTACAAAAATTTTTAATATTTTTATTCATATAAAACTTCAGTAATTAAATTATATGGTTGTTTGCACTTTTATAACAATCCAGAAACAGCGATGGGTGTGTCATTGGACAATCAAAATGCAGAGAAAAAATACAAGGAGGCAATACATAAAATGACACAAAATATAATATATAGGTATTGCAAAAGTTTAAATATATTTTTAGTTTTTCGGAGGATTTTTATACTACTTAAAATACAAGTAATTTATTTTGAAAATTAATTTTAATTTAAAGAGTTATTCGACCATACGTAAGAGATTGGATGATCCCTTTTATGCCTAATTTGCATAAGGAAACTAAACAAATTGAATATGCTCTTAATAGTTTTACTGATAAAGTAAGTATTAATTCAATATAAACTAATTTTATTTCAATATAAACTAATCATCAAACTTTAATTAACTAAATTTCAATTTTAATGAATTATAAAACAAAAGTTTAATTTATGAATAATGAAATACAAACTAATTATGCATGTAATAAAGATTTACTAAAAAATTTATTTTGTATTAATTTATTCTTCGTTAAGTTTCAGAAATATATAAATATTAGTTATTATAATATAAATAGGATATAAATAGGAGTAGGCCGTAAAAATTAAATAAATCCTCAGGGTATTATTAAAAAAATTTTCTTCCTTAATTTGATCCAAAATTTAATATAGTGCAATATTATGTAGAATTTCTTATTTTAACTACAATTTTAGATAACCTTCTTTCGCGACGTTACTAAGAAATATTTAAAATATGGCGGGTAAACTACGGATGGTCGGGTGGACGTGGACCCATTGTAAACAAAAATCAGAATTGCAAGGCGGGAGGGAATTTCTTTCACGAAAATAGCTCTGCTTAACAGCTTGAGGTCGGACTAGGATCGTTAAGACGCGAAATCAACGGGTAAAAACAAGTTCCAAACTAATTATAATTACAACGGACGTATCATATAGTGAAAATAACATTAGTAAGCATTACATAAATCACACGAATTGAACAACAGATTACTTGAAATGCAATAAATAGAATGCAAAGTTAGCGGAATAAATAAGTAGATAATAGGATCAGTAAGACATGAATTACATTACTCTCAAATTAATTATTAATTGTAGCTAACACTCTGGTGTCTTCGATTTATATGACGCTTAAAGAGCAGGTTCGGGGAAAAAATAGCCAATTCACGGACTATATAAAGTGCCAAGTGATTGTGGATAATCGAGCAAAAACACGGATGCAGAAATGAATAAGACTGTGATTTTAAGACATGGGTGTCTCTTGCAACTAACGGACCTAGAAGAACACCACATGGATAGGGGGGAGTAATGGGCCGAAAGACCGGCATGGCAATCGGAGGCAGCCTCCACTAATTCGGTCTGGTGGAAGGTTACGAGTGCCCAATTACAGGGCCCCAAGTAACGTAATTCATGCCCTTAAGTTATGTCGGAAAAACCGTGAAATCGCGCCGGCGTGAAGTCTGAAGTGGGATGGGGTCTCCGGGAGTATACGGAAACGTTTTAGACGGCCGTTGGCATCGCGATGGATACATTCATTGTAACTTCTGATTACTAATCAAGTTATACCCGAGAACAAAAAGAAAGGATCAGTTTGCAATAAATATCTATTGTTCAAATTGAAAAATTTGACATTTAAGTTTACATCAAATAAAAATCGATACAAAATTTTGTTTAAAAACTTTCGTTATTAATTTTAATTAAAATATAATGGTATCAGTGATATGTATATTTTTTCTCCTAAAAACAGATAATAAAAGAAAGGCGAAACTTTCATGAACAAACCAATTATAAGCTTCTAAGTAATGTATATGATGAAGAATCTTCAGAAGAGGCATTAAACGATCCTTTTTTCGGTAAATAACAAGGTTTTTTTAATATTGAGTTTTGAGACTATAATAATAATAATATTATTATTATTATTTATTTTTTGTTAATTTTTGTGAAGTTATTATTATGTTTTAAAAGTAAATGATGATTTTTCAATAATCATATATTTATGCAAGATAAAACTAAAAAATTATCAATGCTGGATCTTCTTTTGGATGCTGAAAAAAAAGGTGGTATTGATGATGAGGGGATAAAAGAAGAAGTTGCTACTTTTATTTTTGAAGTGAGTACAATTTTACATTTTATTATATTTCTGTAATATAATTTAAATCAAACCGTTTTAAGAATATGTATTATTATTTTAATGAGTAAATTATTCCTTTTTAATATGAATTTTTTCGTATTTTTACTTACACAAACGTCTTTTTAACGCATATTTGTTACTTCGTGTAAACATTTTATTTATGATTACTTTAATTTGTTATTACATTGATACTAATTGAATTAACAATATTTTTTATTTTAATAATAGAAGAGGGTATTAAAAGCAATGTTTTTTAGGGACACGATACAACAGCAATGGCATTATGTTTTTCATTGATACTGCTGGCTGAAAATAAGGACGCTCAAGTAAATACATATTATTTCTAGTAATCACAATACTAATCAAAGATGTATCGGTTTATTGAAATTATGGAACTCAAATTTAAAACCTCATAATTAGGGCAATGGATTTTTAAGCATTATAACGACATTGTTATTAATAATCAGAATCAAAATAGTTTATAGTATTTTATAATATGTAATTATTTAAAAAAAAAAGTTAATGAAAATAATCTATTTTTTTATAGTAAAGTATTACTGCTTTCATTGTATGTATGATGACTTTGATTTATTAATATATTGATGAAGTTAAATCTAGTATTTTTATTCTAGAATAAGGCTAGAACTGAAGTAGAAGATATTTTTGCACCAAAAAATGGAAAATATGACACATCTGATTTGCAAAAAATGTTCTATCTTGAAAGATGTATCAAAGAAACCCTTCGACTTTATCCATCGGTTCCAATAATTACGCGATATTTAGAGGACGATGTTCAACTAAGTAAAACCTACTATTATCAATAATATAAAAATATTATAATCATGTATTAATTAAATTTGGTACCTTTTTAGAGCATTGTTTTATTCCAAAATATACCAACGTAGGCATGAATTTGGAAGCTACTCACAAAAATCCAGAATTTTGGCCAGAACCTAATAAATTTGATCCTGATAGATTTTTACCTGATCTAGTAAGATCACGACATCCATTTGCGTACGTACCATTCAGTGCAGGACCCAGAAATTGTATAGGTAATTTATACATAGTTTATTAATTTTATTGTAGGAAGCCCATTATTGGGTTTCAATGTGAAACATTTATTTTAAGTAAAACATGATATGATTATTTGAATCAATTCCTAATGTAAGATTGCTTTATATAAAACTTGTATTTTTAAGTTATTATCAACAATTGAAGTCATAAATTAACTTTACGTTATTTAATAACATTTAAAGAAAATTTTTTAAGGTCAATTGCTTTTAAACATATTTGATTACTTAATCATTATAAAAATAATAAAGGCTGGATAAATATTTTTACTATTGCTTTTCTTTGCGCAGATTAAACTAAAGTATTTTCAATTTTCGGTTCTATAATATTTTAAAATTTAATAATGATAAATTAAGCTGCTACTGAAAAATAAGGATGTATTTAATTTGAAGAATATTAATCTTTTTTTTCAGGACAAAAATTTGCCATGTTGGAGTTAAAATCTATACTCGCAAATATTTTATACAATTTCTACTTAGAACCAATCGATAGTACAAGTGATTTTGAATTATTTCAGGACGTTGTTATACGTGCTAATAAAGATATTAAAGTTAAATTTGTTCGTAAAAATAAACAAAAATAACGTGCAAAAATGAATTAATCATTACGAAATAAATAATCTGTAACATTTTTTTAATATTTCTTTAAATTATTTTTAGTAAGTTTATCGTAAATAAATTATAAATAATTAAATGCTTATAAAATAGTTATACCGAAACTATGTTATAATTCAACGTATCTTAGGAATAACGCTAAATAAAAAATGAAATTGTACATTCTACTAAATCATTTGTAAATTATTTTTTATTAAAAAAAATTTATCTGCAATAAATATTTTGATTTCGGATAAAAATATTGATACTGTATGTAGTATGTCCCTGTAGAATGTTTCATTGTTAGATTGCATTCAAACTTCTGTAGTAAAGGGGGTTATTATACGCATAAGAGAAGTAATTAACACCAAAACATTGAAAATTTCAATCTTGGATAATATTGTGATGTATGAAGTAGTACTTAATTTAAAACTAAAAGCATTAATTGTAAGCTATATCTTTTTCTATTAAGCTACATCTTTCTATTTTAAAATATTTAAAAATAAAATAGTTTTATAATGTAATTATTAAAAAATCTCGCTAACTTGATTTCAAGACAACTTTATTCATGTAATTACAGTAAACGTAATTTGCAATAAAAGTTATATATTATTATGAACGGTAAATATTAAATGTGTTTGAAATATATACTTAAGACCATTTTGTGTCATTATTGTCTGTGAAATCGTTATTTTTTATTAATACCACAGTGTTGAAAAAATTCAAATATAAGTTTAATATGTTACGCCGAAAGAAGGTATTTAGAATTATTATCACAACTGCTTCAACGTTATATTTATTTTATAATTTATATTAAGAACCAAAAATACAGATAATAAAATTAACTCTCTTTTTTACGCCTATGCAGCTAAGCGTAATAGCGTGGGTCGGATTCAAAATGTTTAAAAGACCAATTACTAAATTAATTAGAGAAAACATAAATTTTAAAACTCTTATTTTTAATCCTGTTTATTAGTATAAAATTATTATCTGTTACTAGGTTAATTATAAATTAGTTTATAAATTATAATTAATATATAACTTCAGATTATTGTTCCACGCCTATTATAATTATTTCTTTGTGTAAAGTATCGAATGACTGAATTTGTTGAAAAATATGTTGTTTGATTGATTTACTATCACAAATGCACTGAAACTTTTAGTATGTAAAAATTTAACCTTAATAATTAAATGACAACTGTATTGATGAATTTGACGAATGTGCAATTGAAAAAAAATCGTGTTCTTAATTATCTTTAAAGTTTCTTCCCCTTCAAATTTTTACCTCACGTTCAGTATTGATTGGCGATATTTGAGAAAGGGTTTTTTTTTAAAGAAAAATTTAATTGTTTTCAGATCGATCCAATAATCATAAAGTTTCGCGTATATGTTAGTATTTTTATAACGATAGTGACGTAATTGTCTTTGCACTGCTTATCTCTAAAAAGTAATCCGATGTATTAAAAAAAATTCATTTGAAATTTTATAGTCAAATTCGTGCTTGACCCGTCGGTTCTGAATTAGGAGCCTAGATTTCATTTTACAGGTTCCGATTCGTTCTTCGCATTAATTATTATAATTATCATTCTCAAATAAACGATATAAATATTAAGACTTATGGTCGTAGCAAATACATTTGAAACAACGATATATATAAGGTGTTAGTTTTATAGTATGAATATCTACTATACATAGCGAAAGAACTAAAGAAAAATCAAATCGATTTACTAAATGCGTGAGTGTTAGAAGTCGATGCTTTATGTTAAAGATTTATTTTTATGTTACTAACGAATTTATTTTTTTATCATAAATATAACCATTATTTCTTTAAAATGTTTCAAGTGACCTAATTTTATCACATCGAATGATGCCATATAAAACGAATCGTTGTCTTTACCTTTCATTATTAGGGTCGTTCAATGGCGGGCACAATCAGTGAAATATGTAACATTTCATGTACTTACGCAGATTTAGAGGCATCAAAATTTTAACTAAATGAGAATAAAAACTCCTTTGATCTTCAGGTAGCTAGTAAATGTTAAATATTTATTACAAAGAAGAATTTTTCAATTCTGGATACATAGTACCAAAATAGAAATTTTTTAACGTAAAATAAATATATTAATGTTTTTTTAGAATTCGAAATTTACTTAAAACAAAACATATTATCTGTTTTGATGTTTAAAACATTATTTATATGTTGGTATCAAATCACAGTATAGTTGGGAAAGACAATTTACATTTTTAATTACATAATAAATAATTAATAAAAGGAAAAGTAGTTCAATTATAACTTACGTTTATTTTATACGCTTCCACTGAAAAATCAACCAACTACCAATGTTTTTAATACAAAGTTTTCATTGGATAAAAGTATTCTATTGGAACAATAGAATTCCGGTTAGTTAATGGCTCGTGTATATATTAGAGCATTTTAATAATTAAAATGAATATTAATCTCTCGATGCTCGCTTACTCTGACTATTTTCTAGCCTTCCAACTCACTTAATTTTTATATTCATTTTTACTTTCTCTTTAATCGAAAGAAAAAAATGACTAAACAATATCTAGTATTTTGAATAGGACTTAGGCACTCATAGGATAAAACACAAGTGCTTGACAAAATATATAAATAAGATCGTTTAATATAAAAAAACACCGTTACAATTTTCTTTCATTAAGCAAATAGAAAGTTATAAATTATCTTATCTTTTTTTTAGAAGCTTATTTTGATTAGAAATTTTGTTATCGTGCACATAGTCCTGTATATACTTAATATCTTTTTTAATTAAAGCAAAATTTTAAGCCTTTTCAAATAAAATTAATACACGATAAAGGATTTTTTCAACGTAAATATTTTACAATACTAGCTAACGATCATTATTTAAATATCTATAAACATGAAGTTGTGGATGAACAAATTAATACTATTGGCATTTTGAAAAATTATAAATGACAAAAATCTGTATTTGATCGCACCGTGAATTCACATAATATGTAGCGGCTGTATCAAAAATAGAGAGCAAACGACGTGCGACATTGATTGTACCGCACTCATTTTATTCGAGAATCGCATTGTACAAATTGCATATCTGCAAATTCTCAAAAAATATGATTTTCGAGGGATTTGCGGGTACTCTATACGCGTAAGACGCAGAAATATTATAGGAACAATATTTGGATACGACGTATAGCTCCCATTGGAGCGTATTAAATATAGTAGACGCATCTTTGGTGAACGAGGCACGGAAAAAATGGAAGCTTCGCTTTAATGATTCTTTTTCGTATTACTGATTTTTTTGCATTCGCTCTTTCAAGTATATAACTACTTAATATTAAAATTTTTCGTATAAAATTCTAGGTAAACGATTATAATTAAAAATTATTATACATAAAGCATCACTTTTTATGTTAAAGGAATCGAGGAACATTTTTTCCATTAAAATTCATGCAACTGAATTTTTACCGTGTTTACTATTTCTTTTCTTTCTGAATTTTGATCTCAAAATTTACACTTTAGCCAATAAAATTAAAAAGCTTAACTTATAAATACAAATATGATTCGTAAGGAATGTTTGAAAATTTAATTTCAATTGTTTTTATCTATAAAAAATTAACGGTTTTATTGCAAATGAAAAAGAAAGTATATAAAAATGGTTTATTGTTAACTCAATTCTTTCTCCACATAAAATGGTTATAAATAAAAAAGGAAGCTTCTTTTTTCCGTGCATTTTTGGTATTCTTGCATATAAATTACGAAAAAAGATAAATACAAAAAAAGAAAAGCCGATTGTCTATGTTTATATATAAAACAAATGATTATATCTTATTTATGAGATTGACAAAGAAAATGTGCTATTAATAAAACATTAAAAGCTATACATCACAATGAATTTTACATTGGGGAATCTTTATACAATCATCTTTAGGATGACTGTGAAATAACAGCCTTTGATAAAAAATGCTTATTTTGCAATCATGCTAAAAACATCTTATGTAGAAATGATACAACTTAAAAAAGGTAAGAATATTGAATTATTTTGCTTCTTATTTCAAGTATACTGTTTATAAAATAAGCAAAACAGCTAATTAAATCAATTAATACAAATTTTAACAATATGCTACAGTAAAAAATATTATGTAACTAAAACGTCTACATAAATAATAATTAAAAGTCATGACCAAATAACACAATGTATTTATACGAGAAATGTTTAACTATAATTAAAATACTCCAATTCAGCTGTTACAGCACAATCAACATAAAGTTGTTGTAAGTTATGAAGCTATTGAAAAATTTTATTGATTCTTAGCGTTGAAATTACTTTTGTTGAATTTATTAGAAAAATTAATCAAATGCAAGATTATCAAGGTGGATCACCTAGTGCGCTTCATAGGAAGATAATATATTATAAATATTCTTACATTTTTACATGTTTTCGTTCGTTTAACAATTCAATTAAAAATTGTACACTTAAATATTCTTTCACACCGTTAAAACTCAAATAGAAGCTAAATTAAATAGCTGTAAAAAAAATAACATTGAATGGAAATAAAATTACGTCTGATTAACAATTCATTAAAGGCTCTATACTACATCACAATAAAAGTATTACAATGCTGGTTCTTTTTTTACATTAATTATTTGAAATTTTTCAGGCATTCTGCGAATTTTTTTTTACTCGCCTACTATCTACAGCTTTAAATAATGATATATCCGATACATGTGTTATTTCATTTTTCGTTTTAATACAATGATAATAAAATAAATATAATTATTATATAATTAAAAGCAATCTGTTTTAAACCAATATAATAGTTAAAAAAAGTTTTCCATTATACTTTGGCGTCGGTCGAATATTGAATGACTCGTTTCTCATCAATGAGCATTAAAGACTGCTTAAAGGTTACAGCATGAAGGGGGAAATCGAGATTGCTCGATCACATATCAATAATTTTCGTCGGAACCTTTTGTATGTTTATCCGTTTTCAGTCTTATATAAAAGTTATTATAACTTTCGTTAAAAGCACTCTTCTATCCAGTGCATGTTTTCCGATATATTTTGATTTAAATGAATTTTAAGGCATTATTGTCTTGTTCAATTTTACTTTACCTTTGATTCAATGAAAATTTGATTCATTTTTATCTATGAATTATTCGAAAAACATTTTTTTTAATGTAATTGGGTAAAATATAGAAAAGTATCCATTCGTTTTATCAATAGTCATTCTATCTAGGTTTTTTTTATAATTTAATATATTTTATCATGACATTATGCAATATCTAACGAAAAAAGTGAAACGATTAAGTAAACCTTGCGAAATATCGGTTAGCGATTTTTTATCAATACGTTAAAAACTTCTACTCTTAGTAAATCTAATCCGTTTAATTGACTTTTGAAATAATTAACTAGAAATAGTAGATTATTACTTTAATTTTCATTCACAGCCAATATTTTATTTAATAAGAACTATTTTAATAATTTCTTTTATTAATATTACTGATTCGAAAAAAATTTTTTAAATTAAAGGCATACCGTAAAAAAAAATTCCGTTGATGAACTATTTGAATATGAATACATTAAACATTTTTATACCACGATAATACAATCTTAAAAAGATAGACATTGAATTATAAACAGCGAAGGAAAAATGAGGTCACAAATTCTTTAGCAGATGATAATCAATTAAAAGTAAAATAAAGTTAAAATTCTGTACCTATCAAATCCTATTATAAAGAATAAGTTAGTTTAAAATGCCAAATAAAAGATAATTCTATAAGGTCTGTTGCACCGAATGTAACTTTTAAAATATCAATGTCAGGCATAACGTGAGGTTTACTTATTGCTTGAAGTTATAGCGATTCGCCCAATTACAAGAATAGTTTATTGACTGTAAAGGTGACAAGACTAAACATAAAAAAAATTCTTAAAGGCACTTTATCAATTATCTATCGACCTTTGTATATAATAAGTTCTCAAATTTTTCAAAAGCACTTTCAGTGCGCTTTCCCTTGCTGCGAGTTTTGCTTTGGTAGTGACTAGGTCATACTATTGTCCCTTCTCAAGGGGAATCATTTTATGGCGGGTATCAGCTCATTCGTATACTTTTCATTCTAGTAAAATAAAATACATCCTTTCTGAAAAGCTTATGTATAACGATTTCTCTTCGCCCTCGGTATGGAAAATGATCTGAACTCGTATCCAGTACAAAACGATCGCCAACATTCGATGTTACGTTCTTTCGGTCACCTTATGAGTCTTCAAAATGAAAAAAATTACAAATTGCTTCCCGAAATTCTCTTGACGCGCCAGATAAACACTGATGAGGTAAAAAAGGAACCAGACCGGGTTCTCGGTTCACGTCAAAACTGGATCCTGTAGTTGCTAGGCCGCGGAATCGACCGGTTGGACGTCTTGAGCATCGTAGGCGGTGAAGGTTGCAGTGAAGTGGTAGAGGCCACGCTCTTGGTGCTCATAATGCTTCCGGTGCTCTGGCCCCTCGAGGACGAGGCCGACGATTCGTGGGACTTGCGCGGCTGTTTAGCGTCGCCCTCGCTGAGTCTTCCGTACTCGAGACCGATCCTCCGCGAGGGCGGGGGTATAAGCGATCTCGCCTGGGTGTCCCGCCGCTTTACCTCCAGATTACCTCCCGGCTTCTCTCCCAGCCGCTCGTACTCGAGCATCTTCTTGTGGCCCCCCATAATGCTCTCCGAGGACTTTTTGCGGCGGAGGACCTTCGCGCCATCGAAGCGCCCGTACTCGAGAGTACAGTTGCCCGAGTCCCGAGCAGTCGCCGCCGCTACCTTCAGTTGGGGGTCCAGCCCCGGGTCAGATTTCTTGCGCGTCTCCGAGTCGCTGAGCCGACAGTAACGCGAGTTCTGGGACTTAAGAGAGCGCGGAGGCCGCGGCAAGGAACTCGGTGGTAGGCTACCTGCCCTCCGGGGCTCTGGCACGCTCACCGACGCGTGGCTTGGCTGCTCCTGCATGCGCTGCCGCTGAGAGCTGCGGCCCTGCTTTTCGAGCAGCATCATGTCCTCGGGCTTACCGTCTGAGAGCCGGCTTTTGAAGCGCGACGCGGCTGCAGCGAACTCGAGGATACCCGAAGTAGCCTCGGAGGTTGCCAACGAGTCGTCGAGAAGCCGGCTCTTGCTGGATGCGGTACTCGACCCGCCGGAAGACTCTACACTCGCCAGTAATGGCTTGGGTATTTTTCCTTTTCGCGACGTAGCGCCTGGATTAGAGAATCCTGGAAAACAGCAAAGTGCCCGCTGAAAACAGAAGAAGAGAGACGCCCCGATACACGGCTGCTGGAGATAAGGGAAAGGTAGGAACCTTGTGCTCTCAGGCTTCGTACTCTCTCCTCTTCTGATCTCGAGTGTGCTCAGGATGTTGACGAGGCACACGGGAGAGGCAAGGAGAGGGTTAGTGGCACGTCACACCCACACACACGCACACACCCACACACCTACCCACACACACACACACACACACATCCACCCACCCACACACACCAGAGTGCATGCGCACGCGGAATGTTGACGAAAGGATGGAAGCTCAAGAGAATGATTTGTTTTTCAAATTGCACGTAATTCAGTATCATGAACTAATAATTTTGTTTTCGGTTTAGTGCTCATCTTGTGACTTACTTGCACTAGCAATTCATTAATGAATGCTCTGCAAGAAAATTGCAATTTCATGATTAATATTAACGTTCAAACGGAGTCGTAGTTCTTATTGAAATCATTAAAACAAAATGTTACCAACAAAATATTTTAAGTAATGAATGACAATGATCCTTTTAAAATGAAGTTACGTATTTTTAGAGCTCTCGCTAAATTTGAATTTTAAAATAAATCAAATTGTCCATATGTAGCGAAAATTACCATTTAATAGAAAAAATGTTTCTTCTTATCAGCTGAAATTAATACAATTCGAAAACGAAACATATTCTGTACAATCACTTCCTCGAATATTAATCGTAAAATAGGATTTTTTAAGGGTAAGATATTTTTACGAAAAAAATTTTATATCATAATTCACTTTCTGCAAGAATTGCAGAACAGTGTCAACATAATTTAATTTTTTTTAATGTTTAATAAAGCTGATGTTAATCTTCACTAGAATAAAATAATTAGTATCAAGTGGATTTTAAAAAAATGTAAATGTAAATAAAAAAAAAAACGTATTTCCTAAATTAAAGATATCTTTTTAACTTAAGAAATTTAATGAATTAATCACGCAAAAATCGAAATTAAATTTCAAGAATTCACTACAAAATTAGAAAATCTTTTAAAATAATCAGAATTTTTTAGGATGACTGGGTTAGCAAGTTTATTTAATTTATAATTAATCTCTCTTAATGGCGGTTATGGGTTATATTTATAAGGCTATTATTGTAATACGAGAAGTTGTGATTAGTTGGTAGGATAAAATAACAAACATCAGTATTATTCCAATGTCTGCTAAGAAGAATAAAAACACTGAGAGAATTTAAAAAACTGTTGGTTTTGATTGTTTTTATACTTTAACTAAAAACTTTTGTTACAATATACATTGCAAAGTTTTCAGTTAAATTTAACTAAAACGTAAAAAGCTAAATGTAGTAAAGCTGAAACTTAATTATTAATATTAAACAATTTTAGCTAAAAATATAATAAACATTAAATAATATGAGGTTTTCTTTTATTTATTGATAATAATTTAATTAAAATAATTAAGGAATAAGTAAGATATAATAATTTAACACTTTTGTATATAATTTTATTTTGTTTTTTATTCTTTTAAAAAGAAATATATAAGTATTTCTAAAATTTTTAATGAGCCAATAATTAAAATTACATCCCTAATTCTAGTTTATATAAAAATTGAACAAATAATTGAATGTTTTTATTATGACGTATAATATCATATATGTATGTCTATATGTATATATATTTTTTTATGTATATATATGTATACAATTACAATTAACAATTTCAAATTACTAGTTTAATGATTTTTATTCAATAAATGTATAAATTTTAAAAACTGTTTAGTATTCAGCTTTTGGATCAAGTCTTAAAAATTAGTATATAATAAACAAATTTTGAAAATAGTCACTTGAATAAATTTAGTTATAATATAAATCATACATATTAATTAAAATAACTAAAAATTTTGTACAACGTATAAAAAATCGCATTACAATTCAAAATTTTTTAAATTTCTATGTCAATAATTTTCATAAAAATTCTCTCAGTGGATAAATGGCAAAATAAATAAAACGCACAAACTTTTGCAAATCTTTGAAAAAATAAAAGATTTTAAAAATCAAATCGAGATAGTGAACAATAACTCAAATGAATATATGTATTATTATTATGTACAGATGAAAAATGAATGTTTACTGTTCTCGATTTAGTTTTTGTTTTCTCTATGCACACAACACAAACGCAGTGATACCTTTGACTGCATGACCTGTTAATGTTTTGAGATCTGCTGCAGCTATAACTCGCAAGTAACGCGAAAATTCACTTCTTTGTTTCCAAAAAGAAAAATAATCAATTTACCCTTTACGAATTCTACTCCAGCCATAAATTTTTAGATTTAAATACGTAAATGAGATATCATTATGTTATTGTATTATATACAGAAAAAAAAATAAACAAATTTGTAACTACGTTTGACAATAAAAATGACGTGTTTTCACGAAAATGCTTATCTGTATATACTAAGATGAATGATGATTGTGTAATCTACAGTTTTCGCGATGAAACAGTGAGTGCGCTACGGAGTAGAAATTCTTCCTACCTTGCTGAGTAATTGTGAATCTAGTTCTTTGAGCTGATCATCAAGACTTTTATTGGTTTGCTCAAAACTTCCTTGTTTACGATACTTATAACTGTCTGGTACGCAGTATGATGCTGTACTACCATAAGCACTGCCACTACCCAAGACACTACTCACTGTAAAACATGAATATATTTACAATTTTTTTCTTTTATGTAATTTTTAATATTTATCATTTCTCAAATATACGCATATATATACAGAATTTATAATTTATGTTTTGAAACGTTTTGAAAAGTATTAAAAGTTTTTTTAATTTTTAATAATTTTTTAATAATCCCATGAAATCTCTTACTTACATAAGAACTTTTTATGCATGAAAAATGAAATAAAACATTAAAACAAAAACAATTTAAATTTCAGTGAAATACTTATTAATCTGAATAAAAATTTGGTTTAGAAATTCATTTATAAGAAATTCATCCTTTAACATATTTATGTGTGTTTTTATGTGTATTATTTATAATAATTTTTATCAAAATTTAGTCATTGGCCATTCATATTAAATTATATTATGTAGAAAAGAGAAAAATGAAAGCAAAATAAAATTTTTGTTTACGAATTAAATTTTTTTACTTATTTAACAACAAATTATAATTGGTTAATTTAATAAATGCTTCATTGAAAATAAATGTGATATTGAAGTTTTTTACCAAGCTCTGGAGTACTAGTAAGGGTTGTGTGGTGGTCTGCTGATGTACTGGAATGTGATGAGTGAGCTGCTGGATAACTACCTACACCGCTACTGCTGCTGCTGTCCTTATCATAGGTATGTTTTTGAAGTACTCGGATCATGGCATCTCTTTCCGCTAGTTTCGATTCTAAATCTTTCATTCTGTAAAAAATTTAGATCATTTAAAAAATAAGATCATTTAAATGATCATCGTAATAATATAAAATTGTTACCTGGATTCAAGATCGGCCAATTTTTTTTGTGCAGCGTGCACTTCATCCATGTGTCGCATCTTTTCCGAACGAGCTTCAGCAATTAATTTCTCTGCATCTTGACTTGTTTTTTCAAGAGCAGCAATTTTTGCATCCCTTTAAAATTATAATTGTACATTATTGACTTTCTAGATATATCGAAGAAAATATAAAGTCTTATTTTTATTATGACGATTAAAAGGACAGTTAGAAAAATTAATTTCTAAAATAATTTTTACATATATTTTCGTGATTTATCCTTCCTACTTATACGACGTATTAGATTTTTAAAGATCTTTATATCAACTACATAATATGCATTGAAACATGAATAAACCGTTAAACTAATTTACTGAAACGTAATTTTCTGCAATTATAATGTTTATTTGTAAGAAACAGCTATTAAATAAAGTACATAAATTTATTTATTTTGAGAAATATCTGTGAAACTTTATATAACTTTAGGAAAGTACTGATTCATCGTAAAAGAATAAATTTCGCTCTGTTTATCAATTTTACCTTGTATGATATTTAAAATCTCAAACGAAAAACATTACTTTGGAAGGCTTGCAGCATCTATAGCAGCTTGACGTAAAGCACTTTCCTCGAGATAGCGCTGTTCCCATTTTGCCACGTCACCTTCGAGCGACATAATTTTTTCATCTCGCTCACGTATCTTACGTTTAAGGTCGGTTATAGTCTCCCCGTTCGACGATACTTCGTAACCATTCACTCCGTTACAGCCACCCTCCCTCAATTCACGCTCAAGTTGTCCCCTTAATTGGCGCTCTGTTTCCTCGCGCCTGTCACTTGAAGCTTGTAGTGAGGAAAGAGCACGTTGTAATTGACCAACTCGCTCCACGTATACTTGCTTCTTTCGACACTGAAAATCCCAATACTTTTGTCAAAAATGATATAAAAGTAATAACGACTTTTAATATTAGTTTCAATGATATTTTTTTAAACATAAAAATTAAGTATATATATTTAAACCACCTAAGTTAAGTGACCTTTTCAAAGTTTTAGTAGTTAAATATTGATTCCAACAAATTTTATTGTTAAAATTTAGTTTTTGTAAAAATAACATAACAAAAATAAGATATGAAGTGTTAAACAGTTTTCTTTATTTCAAATTTTAATATAAAACTCACTTCTTCCTCCAAACGTACTACATTGCCCTGAGCGTTTGTCAAAGCTGTGTCCAAAATATCAATATGCGTGCGTTGTTCTTGTAAAGTAGCTCGTTGTGCTGTTAACTCAATTTCTTGTCTTTCCTTAGCAGCTGCTAATTCTTTAGCTAAAACAATGTATCAAATAATATAATGATTTTAACAATATGCTTACAGCAGAATACTTTTATTACTTTCATTAAAAAAAGAAAAATTATTATTATTTATTAAATTATGGATTTTTTTATAAATATTAATTAATTTTTAAAGCCCCTTTTAATATTAAAAAGTATTTGTGTATATTTCAGATGTATTGTAAAAACAAAAAATTATTCATTCAATCTTTTATTAAAAAAAAATTCAACAACTCATTTTATTTTACTCATCTTTTGATTAAAGTACAGTTCTTGCTATTTAAATGTAATTTAAATTATTTTTAATTTATCAATTTTTAACCTACTTTTTTTGTAAATTTAAGAAATATAAAAAGAGTTGTTTATGGATGTATTTATTATTAAAGGGAAATTATTCATACATCACTAAAAATTGACAAATATATAAAGAAATATAAAAATTAATTAATTTATAAGCATACATGTATGTATAAAAAATAAATATAATTGCTAATAGAAGTTTAATGTGTAAATACTTTGAGTAATGAGTTGTCCAATAAATAATTCCTTCTGCGTAAGTTCTTTCCTCATGGATTCAATAGTGAGTGGGCTTTCAGTACGTGAAGAAAGCAGATCAATTTGGTCCCTGAGGGCACGATTTAATTCAGTCAGACGCCTACAGTCACTCTGTAGCCTGAGACGTGCTGCACGTTCCAGCTTCTCTCGGCGCTCACATGACGTAACAAGTTCTTCATGAGCTCTGTGTACTTTTGTTATTTCTTGTTCTAACTGTTGTGATTTGGCCACCTTTTTGTAGCATCTTTCCAGTTCAAGTTTTAGAGCACTGTTTTCTTGAATAAGAATTTGGATCATTTCAGAAGTTGGCCAAATCTCACCAGTTGTAGTCTCGAACTCCTCTCTACCCTTTGTTTGAGGTCTAAAATAATAGTTTATTCAAATTAAATTGCAGTAAAACCTTCAATTGATTTAAGCTTCTATCAAAAGAAAAATACCATTAAAGGGTTTTAAATTGAAAATTCATACATTAACTAAAACCTAAAGTTGTGCATATTATGCATAGAAATTTTTAACTTCTAAAAAAATATTTCTAAGAATGTGGTTATTTTTATTACCGGGGAGATGTTGTTCGTGGATCATAATTGTCAATATCAGTTTTACTGATCCTAGATAAATCAGGTTGAGACCTGGATAACGTTAGTTTTTCAGTAGGTCCTAGAAGTCTGTGTTTATTTTTTATGGGCACTAAAGTTGTAGAATAATTAGGTGGGGGTCTATCTTCAAATTCATTTTGCTTTACTCTGTCACCTTCTCGCATCCTCATGTCTAAACTATTTTCATTACTTGTAAGTTTAGTATATGAAGGCACTTTGACTTCTTTTGCTAGGTGTTTTAAAACCTAAAGAAAGTATAGTAACTTAATATTGACAGAATAATATTGATTTTTTTTAAAAATGAGATAATTTAATATATATACCTGTGATTGGTTTAGATAATCATCAGGAATATCAGTGATTTCTTGACAGCCACTGTTACCAGTTTGTTCGTATAGATGATCATCATGAGGTAAACTAGATAAAGATTGGACTGTCGGATTATTCGAATGGCCTTTACCTCCTCCTTCACAATATAGATAACCCATATCGCTGTGATCTCTTACCACACCAGATAACCTATAAATAATCATTATCGTTATAGAAATATTGAGTCATTTTTTATAAATAGTATTTAACATAATAAAAAAGATTGTTACCTTGACGATGGACTCCATGAATTTTCTTCATTAGCATTGTGTATAATTAGTGTGTTGTAGGAACTAGTAGATACATCAAGGCTACTCCTATTTGATCCAACACTGGTACGATTACTAAGATTATCTTTTAAACTGTTTCTATTTGATCCACTAATACTATCTTTTAAACTGTTTCTGTTGGAACCATTTAAACTTTCCTTTAAGCTATTTCTATTTGAGCCATTTAAACTTTCTTTAAGACTGTTTCTATTTAATAAGTTTGACTATATATTCAGTAAGAAAAAAAAGGTTCAATTAGAAACCTAGCTTTAATCCTTTAAAATAATTGATATTTTTAAAAGTTTTTTTAATTTTACCTGAATATTCGGTATATTTTCCTTATGACTGGATGATCTTGAAGGACTATGTTGTTGATTTTCTTGACCTTGTGGTTCTTGACGAGCTGTATGCCTTATAACATATCGTTCTTCATTGCTTAAATTTTCATTAGAAGTGGAAACATCTGTGTCACTGCCGCTTAAGCTCTGTGGTAATCCTGCTAATTATAACAAAAATTTTTAACATTAAATGCATAAATATTATTTAAATAAATGAAGTAACAAGCCAAATTTATAGTTTTTAAAAACCAATAATATTAATACGAGGTTTAGTTGAAAATTATTTTTAAACAATTTTTTAAATATATTTCATTGTATTAAATAATATAAATAGATTTTATATGTACCTTGATTTGACAATTGCTTTCTTTGTATATTACTATTTGCAAAGGGAAGAAATCGTCCTGTTTGCTGAAGAGAACTCATGACTTTATGTATTCATTTAAATTATATTTCTCGAATCTACAATAAACAGAAATAAGAATTTTTTTAAATATATAAAATAAATGAATAAAGAAAACCATAATAATGAGGTATGTATATAAAAAAATTTTATTTATGCGCAAAGTATATAATATTATAATAACAATTATAGAAACCTAAGTCATTTAGTTCATTTTTTTATGAAAGTTTCAATTACATCACTTAATTAATATTATTTCTATACTATCAGAGAGTAGACTTATTTTAACAATATTATGCAAATTTATTATCACAATGCCTTGTTTATATTTGTTTATCAAAATTCATTTTTACATTGCTCTTTATGGGCATATTTTAACTTATGTTTTTAAAACAAATGCATCATTTTGAAGTTCAGATGTTATTTAAGGTAAAAAAATTACTTTTATTTCAAAGGCAAATAAACTTACGATTGACCAATTACTTTAAAAATAATATTTGATAGGTAGCAATAGAAAATACTATTCTTTAAATTACTTAAAGTTGGGCACCTTATCGTTTAGAAAGAAAAACTCAAAATCTGTCTATTAAATTTCTATAAAATCAATTTTCCATTGGCGTTTGAAAATAATAAAAATTACAGTAATATTTTAAAAACATTGATAGTTATTTTTTATTTAATAATTTAATTGGTAGAATTACGCAATTTTTATTTTTTTAGATATATTTTGCATTCTTGAAATGTTATAAAATAGCTAAGTCACAATACTAACTTCTGATATGTAAGTAAATTGAAAATGTAAGCTCAACTCTTTTTCAGGATTTAAAGTCAAAAATCATAATTGGTTCTTTTTTTGACTGACTCGAAACATGCAAAAACATGCACGCGTAGTGTAAGTATGTAGTTAGAAACGCGCGTTCAAAAGTTTATAAACACACTTTTTAAAATTCTAAATCCATTAGTACATAATATTAAAGACAAGTTATCTGAAAACAAAGTTATCGAATCTTATTGTATAAATTAGATTATAGGTTATTCGTAATTAAATGAGTAGGGCTTTAATAGTAATTTTTAAAAAATGTCTTATACCTATATATAAAATAACACAAACATATTAAACACCCACTAATCGGCGAGAGTGAAAAAACATTTGCACCGCTTCATCATGTTTATTAAAAAATGGATAAAGAAAAAATAAGAATCGAGTCGCAGGTCTCCGAATTACTTTCACCGTCCGTAACATTGAATTCCGGATTCCCAAATGCCCCTATCAAAACGTATGTATGATCTATCAAACTACCGAATCAACATGAAATCAAGGATTCGCATTAAAAATAGATTGAAGAGAGAAAATATCAGAATAATGAGAAAAATCAAGATAACGAATAAGAGAGAAAGATTATTAAGAATCATTGAAAGAAAAACGCTAATGCCGTGGTGGGTAGGTATAATTAAAAGGCATAAAAGTTAGGCGTGGGAATACAAAGTTCTCGAAACATTCTGATCTGAGAACGAGTGGAAAACATTGCCCTCCTCATATTTCCAAGAGCTCTGTGGAGACGGCAGCCGTGTTGCAGTTTCTGCCTGCGAGTCAAACGGAAAGAGACACATCGAGTAAAGATCAGGAGATGCACTCCTACAATGTAGCGCAACTGTTCTGTCTCGTGCGTGCGACACAATAGACAGAGAGAGAGAGAGAGAGAGAGAGAGAGAGAGAGAGAGAGAGAGAGAGAGAGAGAGAGAGAGAGAGAGAGAGAGGGAGACTGTAGAGTGGTTGACTTGTTTGTTATGAGGGGCGAGAGGGGATTAGAACACAGCAGCAGCGGCAGCAGCAGCTGTCGCCCAGGAAGGGGAAGAGAGGTACGCGCGCGGTCGCACAATCGGAGTCAGTGTCAACACTCTGGAATGTTGATAATCGGAAGATGTCGAGTTCCTCCGCCCCCTTTTCACCTTCTCATTCTCTCTCTCTCTCTCTCTCTCTCTCTCTCTCTCTCTCTCTCACTGTACATTTCGCAATACCAAGTTGCGAAACGCCTCTCGCGAAAATTAGATTTAACCCTACCTCTCGCACCTTCGCGTCACGGCTTGTCGGTGCTCGTCTCCTTGTTGGGCCTTTAAAAGCCTTGGAATGCCTCCGCTTAAATTCCCATGATAATAAATACAGAAGG
The DNA here is from genome assembly GCA_018907135.1 of Kradibia gibbosae. Lineage (NCBI taxonomy): Eukaryota > Metazoa > Arthropoda > Insecta > Hymenoptera > Agaonidae > Kradibia > Kradibia gibbosae. The sequence goes on along the minus strand of JACCHX010000008.1, from coordinate 3,145,175 downwards.
CCAGCATTCTCACGTGCGATACCAAGACCGTTACAGATCGTTGGCCAATCTAGCAAAGTAGCTTATAAGCGTATAAAGGGCTTCTGCAGTTTCTATTCTCTTTGCCTTTATTCCAGCCAAAAAAAAAATGTAAAAAACAAAAATAAATTAAACTAAAAGGAGACAAGCACACAGATGGAACACGAAAATCACCCGGACAGAGGAATAATAAACAAAAGCACGAAATAGCGTCCCATCGCACAGTAGATAATATATATATATAGAAAAACAAAAGTAGAGAAACCAAAGTGAGGCGGTGAACAACCACAGCGACGTGTGCCTCGCACCCACGAACAGGAATAAATAGAAACACTTAACGCTGGTCCCGCACACTGTCGGCTCGTACGACAACGACAAGGGTTCATCTGCTTATCAGCCCTTACTGTTACGGGTACACGATTACTCGCATCTCCGTCGGGCCCCTCACGATTTGCTCCCGTGCGCGCTTTCTTTCATTTGCGTGCCAACATTCGCGCTTGCATGCATGAGCTAGCTAAAAGAGGTGTGCGTGTGTATCTGATTGCTACTCACGCGATCCGAGAAGTTGCGAAGCTGAGGCGATGTGTCGTCCGCGCTTACCCAAGATGCGCCGACGTCCCTAAACGTGCTGCTATGTACGCGTTTCGGATGTGGCTGCGGGCGTCGGGGAGGATGAAAACTTTTTTAATATGCTCTCAAGCTCCCGAACTCCTCCGCGTACACGAGAAATAAAAATTCGTCCAACTTGGCGCATTCCTCGTCAGAGGGCGCGAGCTTCGATCGCTCGGCAGTCGTCGAAAACTTGTTCTCTCTCTCTCTCTCTCTCTCTCTCTCTCTCTCTCTCTCCTCTCCCTCTCCCTCTCTCTCTCTCTCTCCCTCATTTACTCACTGGGTCCGAACTTCGGAGTCCGGACACGACGCTCGCTGCCACATGAAGACAGAGAGGAACGAAAGAGACGAACGAATCAGCAGACATTGTGTATGCGACAAAAAGAGAAGCATAGAGAGAGGGAGGAGAGAGAGAGCGAATGCGTCTGTAGAGTGTAACCACGGCCAAGGAAGGGAAATTGTGGCCGACGCTGGTGCACGCGCTCTAAGTATCCCCGCTGCTCCGGACCCCTAAGCTCCTGACTACGGGTTTTGATGCACTCCAGCCGACTCCGGAGCCGGACTATTTGGAAAGAGGACAGCAGGAGATGCCGCGTTGAGCTGGACTGCAACAGGGCTAAGGATAGACCGCCAAGGCGGCACTTTAATCTGCTATATTTGCACGTAGCAGACTAGCAGACTATACGAATACACCCGTAAATTGGTTGGACACCCGTCGCCGATTTTCGACACCATTCCTGATCGCTCGTTTATTTAAATATTCTTATTATTTATCATCAATTTTCGGCTTCTGTTAGATTTTGTGCTAAAACATCTTTTCAACTACTAATGCTGTAGACTGTAGTTCATAAAAATATTGAAAAAAAAACTTTGGAACTAGATTGATAACGTAAGAGAGGAGAAAGTTTTGTTTACACTTTACATTTGTCGATATTTCGAAAGGACGTGCGAACTCAACATGTATGAGGCACAAAATAATAAATAAAAATATATAATCCTGCTCTATCAAGAGGAAATGTACTATGTACACTTTGAACGTCAAATCATTTTTTTTTAACTATTACATTTAGAGATCCCGAAAACAATTAATCTTATTAATATTATTGATACATATAATTTACTTATTAATTATTCTTACACTTATCGTTAATTTTTTGCGATAATTCATGTAGATAATATCCAAAAACAATTATAAAAATTATTTTTCAATTAATTTTTAATTAAAAAAATATACTTGCACATTGATTTTACTTGTGTATGAATTTATTTTTTTATGAATTACAATGATTTAATGATCAAATTTATACACAAATGTATCTGGCTACATATTTTATAACATTTTAATGATTTTATAAAATATTTAATCTAAATTAATACTTTTCTTTTTTTGAAAAAGAATTTATAACTTTAATTTGAATACGTAATTTATAAACGCTTAAGGTAACATAATCATAATTTGATATGGTGATTATATTTTACTGAGAAAAGTTCGCGCACTTAGTCTTTTTACGCCTATTGTTTTTTCTAATAATATTTGTAACTTATATATAAATACCTCAAACATCGTATCATATCATCATTCGAAAAAAGAAATTAAATTCATCATTATAAGAACTGTTATAACAAATAATATTCAAAGATAACAAATTAATGATATACATATTTGCATAATTAATTTGGTCTCGTATATTTATATTTCTATCAAACTCGACTACTAATTTTAAACAAATCATTTACTAATTTATACATTTTTATTTTATGAAATATTTTTAGAAATTGTATTTTTATATGAGAAAGCTACAAATTATTATTATTATCAAGAAAGAAACAACTAACACAATCGTAAGGTGAACTGACTGTAGTTAGACTGAGTTGAAAAAAATATCAATCTGGCTTAATTAGTAGGTAAAAATATAACCATAATCGAATTAAAAGTCTTTTTTGCTATGAGTCGATTTTTTAATTATTTTAAACATTTCTTTTTTAAGCTACTTTTCACTGACGATGGCATAAGCTATACTTAAAAATACACCACACGCTTAATAGGTCAGTTGTATAAACACTTGCATTAAAGTGTTGTAATTTTGGATTGTTTTCTTCATTCGTGTACTGATGACATTATGTTCTTGTTATAATTATTAAATAATCAGAAATATTAAGGATGTTACGTAACCATTACTATGCGTTAGAATCATGATTTTAAATTGTATGATAAATAATATAACTCTACTTTATAATTTTTAAATGAAAATTAGAAACAAATATAGTGTCAATCGAATCAAAACTAGTGCTAAAAATATCAAATTGATTATATCATCTTTCATCTAATACATTCTTTCGTGTTGAGTAAGCTCATTGGACTTGTCAACAAATTTACGTATTTAATATTTCCTTATATGTTAAATATGAATTGCGGATGATCCATTTTATATAATAATTATTTTACTACATTACCAATTGGTAAACACTCGAAATGGTGTGAACCTGGGGACCTTCTAAGTGTGTGTTTAAGTACACATGCGCTCTTATAAAAACGTAAATATACAATAAAGAGATGATTCATATCAAGAGATCAATAACTTCAATCAATAACCTATTAATTTCTACCTTTTATTTTAAAGTAAAGCTGCCATTAGAACAACAGCCTTTGATATTAAAGTGCTTGTTTGAGAGGAACTCTCATTATACCATTTTTAAACATTCTTATAAGCAACAAAGAAATTACATAACCTCATTTGGTAGGTAGAAAATTAATCAATATTTCAAAACGGCATAATTTATTATATAAATTATCATTATTTGATATTATTTAAAAGTAGTATTTGCTTATTTAGAAAAAAAATTTTATTGTATTTTTGTTTATATTATTCTAAGGTACTAGAATAAATTTGATAAACACTCATAATTCATTCATTCTATCAAAAACAATGAGTGGACAAGGTGATCAAAATCAGAATGTAAATTATTTTGACATTGTGGAAGCACAAAAAGATGAAAGTGTCTTAATTATTGATGTAAGGGAAGATTTTGAAATTCAAGAAACAGGAAAATTACCAGGAAGTATCCATATACCAAGTAGGTTTAACATTGTTTTAAAAGTTATAATTTAAACTTTTATTTATAAGTATTTTTTACAGTGGATCAAGTTACAAATGTATTAACAAATCTTACAAACCAAGAATTTGAAGAAAAATTCAATCGAAAAAAACCAGCTGAAAACAGTAAAATTGTCTTAAGTTGTAGAGCTGGTAGAAGAAGTGAAAAAATTCAGTCAGATATACAAAAATTAGGATTTAAAAAGTATTTATTTTTTTGCAAAAAACATACTATTTTTAATTTAATATTTTTAATATTGTTTGTTTTTTTTAGTGTACATAACTATGCAGGAGGGTGGCTCGATTGGCAGAGTCATCAAAAAAATTTTAATGTATAGAAATCTAGAAAATTAATTTTGTACAAAAATGTTTGTTAATAACATACAGTTATTAACAATGCTTTTTAAGTTATTAAGTTTATTTACAAAATGCAGTTCTTCTAATAAATTAAAAATAAAAATAGTTTTTTAAATACTTTAAAGTTTTCTTATTTCATACATATTTTATATACACAGAAAACGATTTCCTTGCTAATAAAAACTAAATTTATGATTTTTTATACATTGTAATAAATTATTTCTTATTTTGTTCTTGAGCAAGTTTATGAGTAATCATTTCTCTAAATTGACCTAATATAAGATTTTCTCTCTTCTGTCTTTCCTCTTTACTGAACATTGCAAGTGCTCTCTTTTCATCAGCTGAATAAATTTGATTCTCTTTACGAATACGTACAGCTTCCATGCGTCGATGCCTTTCAAGTAAAAATTTAAAATTTTAATTGTGCGATAAATTCTTAAAATAGATGAAATGTTCCTATTAATGCAATTTTTTATTAAATATATTTTCATATATTATAAATATATAAATATAATATATATTTTTAAAATATAATAAGAAATTTGCATTTTAAAGTTAAGTATCTTATAAAGTACCTGCTACCGCTCATTACATATCCAACAGATTCATAAGAGGCGATTTCCTCTGATGTTAAGCCAATTTCTCCTCTCCTAGGTATACGTTTTCCTTCTGCCACAAAAGCAGCCATAGCAGCACCTTCTCCAGGTAATAAAGCTTTCCCAAAATCTTTAGCAGAAAGTGTAACATGTTGTTTTTGAACAGGGCCAACAACACCTTCTTCTCCGCTTTCATCAGAGTTGGAATCTCTTTTTAGTTTTGGCTTAGAAATTAAGGTAGTTTTTTCTATCCACTGTTCCTCTTCATCTGAACTACTCTCTGAACTACTACTTGAGTATTTCTTTTTTTTCTTTTTCTTTTTCTTTTTTTCTTTCTTTATTTTTTTTTCCTTTTTTAATTTTTTAGTTTTCTGTAACAATAAAAAATGAGAATTTATAAATAAAAGTTATAATTTGGTCTTACATTATTAAAAGTTTAGGGTAATTACTTTTTTCTTCTCTTTCTTTTTACGTTTTCTATTGTTGATAATCTCATTAGCTTTTTTCAATTTATGAGAAATCTCGTCTTCTTCATCAGTACTATAAATTCGGTAAAATTTTAAAATAAATTTTATAATTATTGAAAATAACAATTACAAATTAACTTACTCTTCAATTCGAGTTGGAGATTTACCCCAAATTCTTTCAACTCCCCGTAACCCAATTTTTTCTCTGTCTTTTCTTCTATCCATGGTTATTTATTAATTATAATTAAAAAGAAATCAAAACAAAATATAACCTTTGTATTACAGAAAAATATAAAATTTAGATTTAATATATTATCTTTTTATCGAACGCAGCGACATTTTGAATAAACTAAACTTTAATATAACAGGAATTTACTTTATCTTCAAACGAGATTGCACATGGAATTTCTATTTATACCTTACGTCGGGTATTAAATGCTTGCAATTTTTATTAACAAAATGGATTTTAATATGTTTTTTCAAAAGAAGTTAAGTATTTTCTAAAAACTTGAATATAAAACTTGTTATTTAAAATTTATAATTCAAAGATAACTTAGTAGATTATAATTTACTAAAGATATTTATTGGTTCGAAACCCTTGAATTATTCCTTGAATAGCGTTATTTTAATTCAAACGTTAATCAAATTGATAGTTTAGTTCTGAAAAATATAAAATGCTTTTTTTTTAGTATAATTGTTATTTACCAATAATATTTTGATAAATTATAATAATTAATTGAATATATAACAAAATAATAAATAAACTTATTATTAAAAATTAAAATCTTTTTAATAGTCTCTTATTTCTCAAGGGTAATTCTAATGAATTACAAATATTAATTTATTTCTTATTTTTAAAAGTTGAAAGGATTTAAAAAATTAAGTATTTAAAAAGTAGTATTTATAAAATTATAATATTTATAATAAATAATTTCAAATTATTTATTTAAATACAAATTTGGAATTTCTTTTACAGCAATAAATGAAGGACGTATTGTGAAGACTAACAGCAACAATAATTTAAATTGTACATTAATCGATAAATTAATAATACATTGATTTTACGTTAGTTAGTTTTGAGATATTTTATATATTTCATATTAAAATAAAAAAATTGTGTATATACATAGTGGTATACATAGTAAATCTAATTATTTTTTTATAGAAATATTAAATTTTATCTTTTATTTAAAATTTAAATATTTTAATTTTATCTGATGATTTTTTAAAAAGCTATAATTTGCAAATTTTTATGAATAAACAACAACGTTAATGAAAATGATATTTCTATTTTTCAAAATTAATATTTTCATAAAATAATGTTTCTATAGCTTTTTATTGGTATTTATTAACTATTAACAGCTTAAATATGCATGTAATCAATAAATTAGCTTATTATTATCTTATAATTTAAAATTAATATACGTTAAAAATTTTACTTTTATTTTTACACTACAATTTTTACTGTCAAAAAACTACTTATACTTTTATTTTTTAATAATGTGTATAATATTATTGTAAAATTTATTTTATAACAGAACTAACGCAATTAAACAGTTTTCATTGGTATTTTTAAAAACAACTGTTTTATATAAAAGTTGAAAGATCTACGGTCATGTATGGAATTTGCACTGTTTGACACATTTTTGTTGTATGCTGTAATTAATTTTCATTATATTCTGCACCCACAACTCTAATAATTAAACAGTAATAGCTGGACTAATAGAATTAATCGTTTTATTAATTTACTTTTCTTGGAATATATAACTGTAAAAATATGTATACTATGCGTGTATGAGACCTGATAATGTTCACACTGCTGTATTTTTTTTTGTTAAATGATCATTTATTTGAAAACTATAATCAAAATTGAAAAAATACAAGTAGATGGATACGTTGTTTATAATATTATTGAGAAAGAAAACGTACGGATATAAAGTCACCAGCTTAGTCTATTCAGTCAATGTTCGTAATCTTTTATATCAGCAAAAATAAAATACATCCAAGATACACACTGAACACAAATTTTACCTCTTTTTGAAGTAGGAAGTAACGAACGTAATGTACATACGGATGTAAGAGAATGTAATGTATTTTCCCGTTCTTTCTTTTTTGGCTTCCTCATTTTTCAATTCCTCTTTTTGCATTTTTATACGCCGGCATATCATCTTATAACTCCTTCTCGTCTCTCTTTTTCTTAACTTCTTCTCGGGAACTGTGCGGGTTTTGTTTGTTTTCTTTTTTCATTTGTCTCTTCTGTCACTTTTTTTTGTTTTCTATCTGTGTATATATTTTTCCTTTTATCTCTTACTCTTTTGGTCTTTTATTTATTTCGTTACTTTAAATTTGTTTTATCTTTTTACCACTCCTTCTGCACCTTTGCTCTTTGTCTGCACTCAGAAAATTTCTTTGCATTGGCGATAAGCTTTCTTTTTTTATTCTTTTTGAAATTATACTTATTCATAATGATCGGTACAGTATTCCATTATTGCGTAACCAAAAAAAGCTTGTAAAAGCGTTATTATATTTAAATTAATGTTCATACTATTAAATTTTATGATATTATTTTAACACTTAAATATGAATTTTTCGTTTGCAAAAATATTATTATGATCATTAATACAAATTTTTTTATGTAAACAAAGCAACTGTTAAAAAAGAATGCAAAATTACTTTACTTGCCTGGTATGGTAACATCGCACATTTATGTTAATTTTTAGAACAATGTTTATGAAAGAAAATGCAATATGATAAGAGTTTCATTATTTATGTACAGAAACTATGAGTGTCTACAGTGTATTACAGAATACTTGATAAATTTTTATAGTAATAATATTATTGTATATAGACTCTAAGTATTTACCAATGTTTTTATTATCATGTCTCTTATCTTCTTTTGCTTTTAATCTGTAAAGAATTAAATGATATCTAGAATGCTGTCAATTGAAAAAAAAGAGATTTTTAGTTTTCTCGAAGGGCTCTCGTCAATATTTAACTAAGTTATTTAAAAAGTGTTTTGTATAAGAAATCCATAATTTATTTTAGGTACATCATGTCTTTTTATTTAGTTAAAGTTAGTTACTTAGTTCAAATCCTGTAAATATTGTTAAAGAATGTTATGTAATACATTGGTGTAATATATTTTAAGTATACTGTTTAATAGTGCATTATACATTTACTTTTATTTACATATTTTAAATTAACATCCGACGGTTGGTTTCTAATTTAGAACGATATTAGCATATTTTCTTTGTAACAATTTTTTTTCTGTTTGTTTCCCTGTCCCTTGACTTATTACATCAATTAGTGAGGATTAAGTACTATCTTCATATTTTTAGTATATTATGATGTTTTAATAGGATTATACAGCGTTTAATAATTTAATACCAGTTTTTTATATGATTTATATTAATCAACTTCAGTTTTTTCTTATATTATTCAGCTTATAGTTCATAATTCATATATATGTTCATGAGTAATTTTTTTATTTAAATAGAAGTAATAGGAACTGTGCTAGAAAAAATGTAAATTTTCATTATAATTAATTTTATTACTTTTACATTTGTAAGAAAGATAATATTGTACTTAGAAAAATTAATTTTTTACAATGTTTAGTATTTTTAACTTATATTATGCAGTAGTATTTATAAAAAAATATTTGTTATTTAACTAATATTATGGCCAAATCGGATATCAAGAATGAAATTTTACATCAAATTCATGATTTCCTTTGCAGTCTTAAATGTGTAGGAAATTACAAGAATAGATTTTCCAGTAACATATTATATATTGAAATAACCATGAAATCTGCTCAGATAATCTATGCGTAATTTTAATACTTTCATAAAGATTTAACAATCATAGCTAATCGATCTGTTATTTACGCATTTGTTATACTTGTCTAATTATACATATATTTCTTTTATTCTTAAAAAGAAATACAACAACTGAATAAACAAATAGAATTAAATAGCGAATCGCGAAATTGAATAGAACAAACATTTCGCAAAAGTGTAAAATTATCTTTAAATGTTGTAATGTTGTAAATGTTGTATGTAAAAAGTAAATGTTAATGGTTCGTGTCGGTTGAATTTTATTTATTTTGTGATTAAATACTTAATATATAATCATCGATTTATAATATTACACATACTTAATTTATTATAATTTAGTTTAAAGTTCTTTTTGATATTATAAACAAAATTTTTGTTTTTTTTTCAATTGAAATTTATAAATTTATCTATCTTCTTAAATACATTATATTATGAAAGAATATTGTTAATGAATAATTGAAAATAGTTTAAAAATTGTGGCACAAAAATGTAATTCGTATATTTTTTGATTAAGGGTTATATATGGAATATTTATCAACTTTTTCTTTAACTAAAAGCAATTTTTTAAATGTAACTTTAATTTATATTTGTAAAATTCTACTTGTAATAATAATATAGCTTAATTATTTTTAAACTATATTTAAGGAATATTGCTTATTAATAAAAGACTAATGTATTTTTTTTTAATTTAAAATAAATGAAGTTTATTCAAAAGTAAGTATATCTTTATTGTGATTTTATGCAAATAGTTAATGCTTTCAGAATTGCATGAACTGGTGGTAAATTACAAGTTTTTAGCGACGTGTAATGCTGATCAAAGATGTATAATGTAAATAATAGATAACAAGTGACAGATGTTTTTAAGCAACATTTATTTTGGGTTTCTCACTGTATAGAATTTTTACAAAATCATTCATCATGGACGACTTTCGAATTTCAATCAATTTTTAATTGCAGTCAAGGATTTTAGCCACTTCTTCCTCTTTTCCTTTTTTATATCCTTTAACTTAAATTTCTTACTCTCTCTCTCTCTCTTTTTCTCTTTTTCACTCTTTCTATTTCTCCTTCTCTCTATCTCACTCTCTCTTTTATGTCTCTTTTCTTCTACTCTCGATTTTTCTCTTTCGTTACTCTGACTTTAAATTCTACTCAAATTTTGTGTTGTAGTAAGATAGACCATTGTATGTACTATGTACGCACCCCGCACTTCTCCGTTCTCTTTCGTGCTTCCACGTCAGTTTGGTCTTGCGTTGCAAGCCGATGAAAGTACAATATATACATATAACCGGTTCGCAGCTGCTACAACAGCAAATGCGTCGACGAAGCAGAACAGAATATGGAGAATGAACGAATAAGAAATAGACAGAGAGAGAGAGAGAGAGAGAGAGAGAGAGAGAGAGAGAGAGAGAGAGAAATAAAGAAGGAGAGAAAGGGAGAGAGATAAAAAGAGAGAGAGAGTAAGAAAGAGAGAAAGGGAGAGAGCTTACGCCAGGCATCGGCCGTCGGCGATTCTCCTCGAGATGACAGTATACAGGCGGCAATCGGGGCCCGCGAAACGTCTCTTTCTATGTTGTTCTTTACTTTTCCCTTCTTTGCGACATCATAATTAATGTATACCACGAGTTGATGCACATCATCTCCATGGATATGAATGGATGGGGAAAAGGTTTCAAATGTGATTGTGCAATGTATTAACTAATTTCGTTCCGTTGTATACTAATGGAACTAAGAGTTTAACATTTAAAATTTTCGCGGTTCGGGAATATATGTATTTCTTATAGTGAGCTCGCATTTGTGTGCCGTGAAGTTTAACGAACTTTTGTATGTGGCGAATATTTTCTGGTTAGTACATGAAGAAGCGACAGATCGATCTTACAGTGTCCTCACTTGTGCGAAGAAAGACAAATCGTTGAATAAATTCAGACGAGCTTGATGAGGGCATTAAATCATGAATATTTTTAATGAATACAATTAAATATTCATACTAGAAAATGTATACAGAAGTTATACATAAATTTATAAAAGAAAAATTCGATATAGTTTGTTTCGGTATAATTAAACGCGTGCTCAAAATATCAGAAACGTAGCTTGAATATTACAAATTAGTACGTAGGAAGTGCAATTTCATTTTGGAAAAAAAATTAAGTGTTGGCTAACGTATATTTAAAACATTTATTTTAGGTTAAGAGAAAGATACAACGTGAAAAGAGTAAACGTTCATTCTATTCCAATTATAATATACATTAGTAATTTTAATCAGTGAGATGTCATAAATGTTTTATAACTGATCTGTAGGAATAATATATATTAATTAAATATTAAATTATTATAGTAATTTCGGAATCAACTAAGCAATTGTAATATTTATTGAATATAATTTGAATTTATTTCAGTCATATACTTTAAAATTATTTGTCTGAAAAATGTTTATATACTAATTTATATACTAATAATAACAAAATTTCATTTAATAATTCAAATACATTATAGTTACTAAATTAACAGTGACTTATAAGGTTTTACGCTGAATACAGCAATGCAGGTATACAAATATTCATTATAGGCTTAATATAGCATTTCCTTAACTAGTATAAATATAGATTAATCATTGTTTCGTCATTACCTATAGCTATTAGTTTTTATATGTATATGAACTTGTTTACATGAATTTATATTTTATGCTTACATTTAATCAAAAAAATTATTGGCATTATTTGAGGCAAATATTATACTGGATGTATTTCATAAATTTTGAAATTTTTCTTTCTGAAATTTCAACATTGTCGAAAAAGAAAATGATTCTCTGCTTTTATTGTTCGTAGAAAACACAAAAAAGTATAATGAAAATTAAAGAACTTTCATATATAAAGGCGATTTATGTGAATTAGTAGAACAAGTTGATTTATGTTATAAACGCAACTGATACTCATCAGAATATTATGCTTAAATAAAATTTACAATTTTAAGTTTATGAAATTTATTTAAATATAATGAAAAGTGCAAATCGTACGCTTTGCAAATTGAAATGAAACGCATATATTAAAGAGTGGTTATACATACACACATATATATATATATATATTTTATAACCTAATTTATAAATATTATTTAAACAAAATGATATGTATATAAATAATCTATTAATTGCATTAATAATTTACAATAAAGAAAAAGAATTTACAAACATTAAAGATTAAAAAAAGGTTTTGAATTAATCAGAGTTTATTTAGTGCATTTAAAATAACTATTATATATTAAATTAAAGTGGATTAATTTAAGATTTTTTATTCGTAATTTTTTTTAGTAAAAAATAAATTATTATTAATCTTATAATGAAATTGGTATATGACATGCATAATTTACTTTATACTGAAATAAGTTTAATGTTTTATATTAATCATTTTTTAGTTGTCAATATTTATTACTAAGCATTTTCAATAAAGATACATAAGATATAAAAGCATTTATATATTTAGAGAAAAATGAAAGAATTCTTATAATTTTAATTATGTCGAAATGTAACGTTCAATCGTAGCAAAGATTTAGCAACCTAATTTTGTATTTTCGTTTTTTCAAAATGTGCATTTTATATATTTGGCATTTTTAAAATAAAATCCTTGTTGTTGTAATTGTAACTGACATTAATATTTATCCGGCTATGCGTTTTCAATTCAATTTTTCAAACAATTGTACATAATTTCAGTTATGACTAAGTGAAAAAATAAATTTTTAATCTTAGTGGTTGTTTTGAAGCATAGGTTTTATACGATACACGTATTTTGATATGCGTTTGTTATGCTATTGATTTTAGCGTAGTAAAAATGATGTGGACCCACCGGCTCTCGTTCTTCATATTGTACTACAAACATAACCCGAGTAAAAGCATCGTATTCAGCTCAACAATGTCATCCTCCACTAACCCATTAGTACGTTCAGCATTGCGGTATATATGCACATCGTAGTACGCGGTAGTTGGGCGTAAAAGGGCTTAATGGCTGCCCTTTTACGGCACTTTTTCCTTCTTTCTCTTTTTCTTTTTTTAATTTTTTCGCCCTTTTTATTTCTTGACCTTTTTCTACCTTTCTTATTATTGAGCTAATGTTCAATATATTTCTCCCCTTTGCAATCTTCCATTTTCTCAATTGGGATACCGGAAAAAGAACGGAAAGAAAGGACGAGTTATCGGTAACCTGATAATAAGTCATTGACATGTCATAACATTTTCTTTTTTAACGGTTGTTCTTTATTAGATTTTGATTCTGTAGATAGTCTTGCGAATACAGTGGAGCCAACATGGTTTCAAAATCGTACATTGTTTTTAAGAAGTAGGAATTCAAATTTTTTAAAATAAAAAATACTTGAGCTACATTTAACATAAGTTTGCAAAGTTAATCAATATTTATGAATAGAACACTTAGTTGTTTTTATTTTCTTTGTGTTTAAAATGCATAGATGGAATATTAAATAATTTATAACTAGTTGCATTGAAGAATTAAAAATTTGGATAGTCTTTAACAATTATGACACAAAATAAAAATAAAATTTGGTTTTATAAATGTGTTTTTTTAGGTAACAATAATATTAATGAACAATTATTTTCGTATCACATTAATAAATAATGAATTTAGCAAGAAATTGAAATCCATATTAGAGGTATTTACTTTCTAACCTTAAAATTTACCTTCAAAGTTTTTTTTTTATTGTAATAATGAATGCTAAAGTTTTCTTAAAAAGTGAAAGAAGGAAATACAATTTTCGATTAAAATAAAAGAATAATTTTACTTTCCCATAGATGATATTATAAATCTTTGAAAATTTGTCTCTTGAATTCTAAGTAACATCTTTAGAATCTTTAGATAAGTTTATTCATTAAATAAACTTTATAGAAGAGACGAACAAATAAAATTATCTTTTACGTATCTTTTTAATTTCCTACTTGAATTATTACATAAATGTAGGAATAAACAATTTTACATTTACATTTTCCTTTTCATTACAAGCATGCTTCGAATAATTCACTTTCCTTTGAAATGGGCTGTTTTCATGGTATAAAGTTATTTTTTCAATTTTGAAACAACATCAATATGCTATAAATTTTCAATAATATTTATCATGAAATTTGAACGGTAAGGTACTTATTACACAACATTCAAGCATATAATCAATACTTTTACTGTGGCATTGCTTTATCTTTAGTCTGGAAATGCTGTGCTAAGTAGAATTTTCAAATTGTGTAAAATAAATAAAAACTAACGGTCGGAAAGTCCACTAAACCATTACAATATTATAAAAGAGTTAAAAATCAATCGGCAACTTTGTTAAAATAGAATCGATTTTCTATTGAGGCAGGATAGGGGTTGAAAAAAAGAAAAAAACATCTTCAACGGGTAGTAATTGAGTCAGAGAAAGAACCCAATTGAACAATTCTGAAATAAAACAGGAGTCCATTTGAACTTTTCAATGTAACGATAAAGTAACGAATTTTAATTAAAAACTTTTACCCGTTCGACTAATAAGTTTTAAAGACTGCGTTTTGTGTTCGATAAATGCTCCTTTAAATGAACTCCTTTTCTAGGACGCGAAGATAGTGGCCCGAAAGGGGGTACGTGGGCTCGTGGGAATATTAGAGGCGTGTGTCATGCGACCTTATCAAGTTTTGATGTAATGCGCTATCGCAAGCAGCTGCAGATGACGTCTCGAGACTTCGCGAATAAAACGCTTAAGGGAGTGGCAGCTGCACTACGAGGCACCGGCAGCTAAGCGCAAAAAGTGGGGCGCTCATATCGTCGGTAATTAGCCGTGGGGGAAGTTTCAAGTGGATGATAGCAGTCAGGGGGAAGTGGATATACGTCGATGAGTGACGTCCCCTTGAAGAGCAAATTAGTTCTGTGAGTCCGAATCTGTGTTACTGTGAAAGAAGGTTAATGGGCCTTTTTTCGTAATTTTTGTTGCATCTTTGTTTCTCATTTTTTTTTATGTGTGCGTATGCGTGCGCGCGTCCATATGCATGCAAGTGTGTGGGTAGCGAATACTAGTGTCGTACACCTGTAACTCTGCAAACAGTAAAGCTCAAAGTTATGTCTACCTATTATGGCAGAAACGTCTAAGAAGAGATATATTACTGCTCAGGTATCATCATTTTTTTTTCTAAATATTTTTTTCGTTGTTATCATTAATATTCTTTACAAAATGAAGCGAAAACACTGATACAGTGGATCACTTCAAATGTTAATCATACGAAGTGTACATACTTTTTTTAAAACGTTCTTTTCGGGTGTGATATGAAATTAAATTTAAATAAATATAACTATTGTATAAAAATAGAGTGAACTTACCAATAAAGTTAGAAGATCTGATTTTATCTAATGTATGCTGTATAAACCAAAAATTTATGTTTTTTTAGAAAAAATTTTGCGTATTTTTTAAATTGTGAATATTGTATTTGTTTCAAATATCAATATTTTTAATAATTATTTTTCGATCTCTCTAACTTATCTTTTTTTATGAATATACTTGGATTTCTGTATTAATCTTAAAGTTAACGGTTACATTATTATGTGGTATACATCAATTATTTAAACTATTAATGTTAGGAACAAGATTAAAATTTAATAATTGATAATTTAAGCCAAATCCTATCATAAGCTTGAACATAAAGGACAAAGAATAATTTAAACTTTTATCAAAATATATCTCAATTCGTAAGATCCAAATAGTCAAATTATCATTATAAAAAATAAAAGTAATTAGAACAAATAATTACTTTTTAAATTATTACATAATTCAAGGACTTAGTAGTTTGTAAATACGTTTATGTATCAATTTTTTTTTTAATATAAATTGTTATATAAATTGCATAAAGATACGCCTAACTGATAGTATACATATATACAATACTGTTAAAAATTAAAGAAGCTTATTTTGATCTTAAAATCTTAAGTATATTAAAATTGATACCTCATATTGTGTCCAAAAAAGTGAAGATGAATGTTATCCCTTCAATGCTTTCACCCTGTACTTGTTCGTACACTTGTTCAGTTTTGCGATGCTTTCTCTGTTTACTTTTTAATTTTTGTAGTTTCATATACGAACATCCTCAACACACGGTATAGATGAATATTTGAAAACTTAATTTTAGGATATTATTGTGTGTATGTGTTAAAAAGATAAAAGAAAACAAATTATAAAAAAAGGTAGGATAATGGCAAGGATTAATGAATGTCGATCATTAAACCTCAGTGCCAAACGCTTAAATACTAATACCCCGAAGAAAAGAGTGGTAATTCTTGATTTTACCGCTGCAATGAACCTGTATCGTGTGTGCTTTTCAAAAGCTAGCTTCAAAAATTCTCTCGTTCTCATTCTCTCTCTCCCTCTCCCTCTCTCTCTCTCTCTCTCTCTCTCTCTCTCTCTCTATCTCTCTCTCTCTTTCAATTTTTCTATCTATCTGTCTCTCTCTCTCTCTCTCTCCGCAAACCGTACCGTGTTTTCAGATTGTGTAAGTACACAACCCTATATACTTTTATTACAAATACATAAATATCCGATAATGATGTGTCTTTAACGAAATAATACTTTTAATGTAAGTTTATCTCTCAGGAATCAATTATATGAATTTGAGAAATGTGCCGGTTACTTTATTATGTTTTAAATTTGAAGCTTGGTTTACATATGAGGTTAATAAACTTACATATCGAATATTTTTAAATTAATGTTGGCTTTTATACGACATCTTGAGAATTATAGTATAATACCAAAAAAAGCAATGATAGCATAACTGACATAGTATATTCAGAGCTATAAATACTTTTACATTTTTCTATTTTAAAATCCCGAACTTCACATTATTCAATTGTCGCATATTAAACCAAATATATAAAGTAAATTAAGAAGAGCTTAATTATTGCATAATTTCAATATCACAATTTCTCGCGTTTTGTAGTATATTGCAATCTTTAGAAAATCAAATGTCTTTATTTATAAAATTAAGTATTTTTATTTCTATTAATACAAGTGTGTACATAATAATATAATAATATATATAAAGAATTTTTATAATCAATTTTAAAATGAAAATTTATTTGGACAAAGATTCAATTATACAAGTAATTATTTGAATGTACAATGAGCTAAATTTAATCTACAGCCAAACGTGGTATAATACTTTAAAATCGTATAATAACATTTTTGCTAAAAATGCATTTTTGTCTTATTACGACCTATTTTTTTATGACTGAAAAATGTTTCCTACTTGTACAATTTACATTAATATTAAAAATTTTATATCATACATTTTAAAGTATAATGTAGTTCATTTATTATTTCTTTTGATGCACCAATGTATCCTATTATTGACTGAATATCCTAATATTCACAATTTTGGTAACATTCTTTGGTCTTCATTTATATTTATATATAGAAGTTAATAAAACTATTGAGATGCAAAAATGTATACTCATACTGTATAAGAAATTTGCAATCTACTAAGTTTATGAGCTTGTAATTATATGAAATTTTATTGATACCAGATATGATTATCTTCTTTGCATATACTTGTATTTTCGTTCACTTGATTTTGTACATGAATATGAATTACTTTGGATTTTCTGGAAGTTTCACTCTTATCTATACGTTCTTATATAGGTCGTCTAATTTATAATTTAGGATTGACAGTCCTTTAGCGTGTCGGTGTATAGCGATTAAGTTTGCATTTCGAAAGCTTTTGTAATGCACGGAGTTCAGGAGTTTACTTCGAGGGTACAGTTTAAAGATTGTATTATACAGTAGTATTGTGACAGGTTGAATGGGCTACATAACATAATCGTGATATTCTGTCAAAATCCATTTTTTATATTGCACGAACTATACATGTTGTATTGTATTAAAAATACGAAGAATACGCAATTTATTATTTCAAAGTTTAACAACAAAAATATTCCATAATCTTTGATATATATATAATAGTTATTATACAATGGTATGATTTTTTTTAAATTATTCAGTCATTCAGAGCTTGCTAAAAATTGTTTTGTAAAAATTTTTATAATGTATCTTAGACATTATGAAATAGTCATATTTAGTTTTTGACTGGCATAAAATCTGTAGAGAGATTTTTTAAGGCCGTTAATAAAAAAATTTGTAAATAATTTAAAGTAAAGAAGTTGCTATATAATCATAAAACTGGATAGTTTTATAGAGTTGTATTATAAATTTCATTTAGATTAATATTTAAAAGTATTAAAGAATATACTCTTTAAATATTTAATTTCTTATAAAACAAATACATTTAAATACTTACGTTTAGTATTTATATAATTTTAGTTAATTATTAAATATTATTAAAGTTTAAAAATAATTTTAAGTTTTCTCAACTTCTATAAATCTTGATAACTACCAGCATATGTATAACTATCCCGTATGAAGATATAATATCAAAAAGAAAATTAAAATTCTTGTATAACATAATTTGAATATCGTGCACTCATCTAATTTATTAAACCTGTTATAAATATAAAAAGAATTGAGAACCGTTAAACGATATTGTCAAAATTTGAATTCTTTGTTGCGCTTTTTCTCCTTTGCTGCTATTGAAATGCTAATAAAAAAATCCCAGGTTTATGCACCTACGTAATTATCTTAATTTCAAATTTAAACGGGTATCTCATTCGGATTTATGGTATTGCACGCGTATTTGTTTGCATTAGCATAAAAGGTCAACGAATAATAAATCTAGTAGCGTATCTATACCATTACCAAAGATGGATATTTTACAAAATTCCACTCGCGTACATGTTCTTCTCATTCCTGAATTTATCATTTAGGATTAACACGTCTAGTGAGATTATGAAGATAAGATTTGGTTGACTTTTTCATATGTTTTTCATAAAGATTTTAAGCTAGAATTCTTACCTCTTACCTGTAGGTTTGAATTTGTACCGAGCAACGGAACGCAGGAAGCAATGAAATATATTTTGTTTTTTAATTTTGATAAATTTGAAAAGAATTAATGCATAAAATCTCTAAGATCATTTAAATTAATCGTATTGAAGTAAACCCTCCTTCATTAATTAAATATACTTATTGAAATTATTTATTTTGTGATAAACAAATAAATTATACATAGTACGAAAGCAATTATTCATATATTATTGATAAAATATAAGCTAGATTTAATTAAGTTTTATAGTTATTTAATTATTTTATAATTGCAGCAGTTTTTTTTTAATTAAAAAAAAATTTCTTTTTATACAAAGTGCTACCATTAATTTGTTTTAAGAAAGATTTTAAATGATAATAACAAATTATGAAAACGTGTATGGTTGCAAAGGTAAATCGGTAATTTAATACTACTAATATTATGTGAATATATTGAAAGTTCTAGTTTTGAACAATTATGACTGAATCTTTATTGAAATGCTTGCTATTATATTACTATTTAAAATTAATTAATACTAAATTGTCAGGTACTTTTTTATTATTATATTATTATTACTATTTTTAAAAAACAATTTTCACTTACAAAAGTTTCAACGATTTATAAAATACTAAACCTAAATTATTAAATTTTTAAACCTCAATTATCAAATAGTTGAATAATTCGTAATAAAAAAAAAATTTACTTTGAAGATACTTTGAAATTTAAAGCGACTATGTGGACGTATCATATTTCATAAGTAAAAGACATTAAATTCCTCGACGGAGAAGCTCGGTTTAAAATGGGCGCCCACAATGGGGGCGTTTCCATTACCAAAATTGAAAAATAAGCGAGGATTAAAAAAAGTCCTCTTTAAGAAAGTATCATGTTTGGATGGCAAGATAGGCCGAATATAAATTTCGAAATTGAAGATATGATGGGCATTGAGATCCCCTGCGAGGCTAACTCCTACGAGAAGCCATGTATAATTTAGAAGGAGTTTGACGGGATACAGAAATAAATGAGTGAGAAAGACAAAGAGGAAGAAACAGAACCAGTGCATGTAATCCTGAATTTCATATTTTGATTGAGACTTAATGGTTTCCTTGTGCACAAAGTTATGCTTATACGTGGCAATTGCGGCTACGCTCACACATGCAGTAATTATTTCTGCTCCATTAATATCATTCATTCTTATTTTTAAATGATAACAAGAGTTTTAATATTCACATATAATGTTGTAGATGGTTTACGTTATTTAGCCTTATTAAGAAGGAAGAGGAGTGTTCAAAAATAAAATGAACTATTGTAAGCATGTAAATGCAAAACATAACTTTCTGCATATTACTTTTAAGATTTCTTGTCGTTTTAGATTTAACATAAGCGAGGTATCAATAAATATTACAAATTACAACGTTTGAGTTCTTAGAATCATAATAATTTTCCTTCATCATAAATGGTGGTTCTATTTTCTTTCATTATATGTAAAATATTCATTATTTTATTTATATTTTGCATAGCTGTACAGGGTTTAATACGTATGTTGCAAATGTATATATATTCAACTATTCGTTACACCTTACACCAATTTCCTTATGATACAGAAACAAATCTTTCAGTGTTTGGAATGGGATACTTATACATCAAAGAGTTATAGAAATAAATATTTTCGTTGGTAATTCAATATACCGTGATACTAAATGTTTTTATTAACGCGATATGCAACTCATTAAAAATAAAAATTTTTACTAAGATTTACTGAAAATTTTTCTGCATTTTTCCAAAAATAAAAACTGGATATGTGTGTTTGGGCTCACGTATATATTTTACAACTATTTAAGATCGACTATTGTTCCCTATTAAATGTCATATTATGTAATTGAAGTTAGTTTCAAGTTTCTCCACTACCTCCTAGGTATATATATTAAAATCAATTGAATTACTTGCATCACTTTTCACGGAAAAGTGGGAAGTAGGATAAGGTAGCAAGAACATTATAGACAAGTGCGTATTCACTTAAGAAAGTGACAGCGAGGAGAAAACTTGCTACCGAGTCCAATGGAGAAGTTCCTGAATATTATAGCTTAATTCGCAGATCAACAAATTAGTATGTGCTGCATTTTTGTTAATGATTGTCGTAAGAATTTTTAATGCCGACCGTAGAAAACCTCTAAGATGACGCAGTGGCATCTGTATAAGACGTAAGGAGTTTTTTTCGTTTATATTACAATATTCCTATTTATTCCTGATTCTCAATTAAGCCATTGCATTAGCAGTTTGTGATTGAAGATGAAGTTAACATATCTACTACGTATGATCTCTTTAGTGTCGTGCATTCATTGCTATGACTGCGTAGATACTAGTAATAAGATAAGGCAATTTTTTTTAAAGAAATTAACTAATATTTTAATACCAAGCAATAATACGTGTTTATTTAATTAAGACTTTTTGATATTTTCATTAAAGCAGTCTGTCAGCTAATCTATTAAATGATTAAGAAAATCCTTCGATTATTAAAGAAATGTTGAGATTGCTATAACTAACCTAAAAAAGTAAGCCCCTAAACGTTTGTAATTTTAAATAAATACTTGAAGTAGTCTTCTGAAGTCCTCAAATATTGTGGTTAATAGATATTTTTAATACTGGTAATTATGGTTTAAATTATTTATTTATGAAATCCGAATTTAATTAAATGTATATGGGAGATTTTGATAAAGATTTATTTTTATTTTATAAATAATTAATAGACATATTTCGCATATTAGCGTATCGCAATAGACATATTTTAGGCCGAAGTGGGATAGGGAAGAAGTGAAAGGATGGGTGGAAGAAAAAGACAGAGTGACATTGGAAGAATAATAATATTAGAGTAAAATTCAAAATTAACCAAAAATGTATTACACTTCAATTCAAAAGTTTTTTTATAATTCTTTATAGTGTAACTTTTTTTCAATTAAAAACATTTCAATCTCATATAATTTGAAACCAGTGTTTTGCATTTGTAGCTCTTCAAAACTATCATGATTTTATGTATTATAAGGGTTTAATATACTAAGATTTTCATATTTTTTTAAATTACATTAACTACAGTTCTTAAAATAAAAAGGCTATTTTTTATTATCTTTAAGAATTACTTTGAAAACAACTTTGTTTGTTTGCTTAAAACTATAAATACATAATTCTCAATATAAAGTTAAAAAAAGTAAGATACGAGGCTTCTGATGTAACCTAAAACAATTTACATTCTTTAAAAAAACGGTAGTATAATTATAAAAATATAAATGTTTTAAAATTGTAATTATCGTTATCTGTTTGAATTAGAGGGTCATTTGAAAACAAAAAATGAAAGAAAGAGAAAATTTTTTTAACAAGTTTACTTACAAATGTTTCCTCGCAGTGTTATACTACTCTTTTTATTCTTAAACTTTACTAAAATTGTTCCATTACACAATTATTTATGTAAAAAGGAATAATTTACTAATACATTATGTTATCCAAGAAAAAATATTTTCAATAAATTAAAAATTTGTATTATGTATGGAAGATATTTACATTCTATATAATATTTATTAATTTTTTGTTAGTAGACGTTAATAAGTTTGCATTTTTAGAAAGTAGTTATTATGGATTTAGAGAACACAATGCATTATTCATACCATATTTCAAACATTTTTACCGATAAAAAGTCTTTTAATTATTTTCAAAATCCATCAAAAGGTGGAAAAATATTACATGGCATTATGATATACTTAGCTTTTTCTTTCTGCGTATAGAGGTTTTATATTCGAGTGGATTTTCGTTGAATTTTCGGGTGAGCCGCAAACGAGAGCACCATCGGTGATATATTAGTGGTGTGTGCGCTATAAAGCAAGGTAATATTTCTCAAGTACGGCAAAAAGAGTTTTGAATTTACACGAGGTTATACACATATGCATATTTATAAATATTGTAAGCGATTGAAAAGTTGACCTTTTTTTAAAGTTTTGGAATTAGTACAAAATATTTTTCAGGCTTTAAGTTATTGAAAAACGACTGCTCATGATTCCTATAATACAAATATTTAATAGGCTGCAATGAAAAAATTCAATATCTTTAACGTTAATTTTAACTTTTTGGTCTTTTTAATATTCATTTTTAGTGATTATTTCTTATAGTTTATTAACACTAGAGTCGTATATTTAATTTTAAAAATTTTCAGAATTTTTGACTTTTTTCTTTATTATTTATGAATCGCTTAATTATGTACAATTTTTTAAAAATAATTCTATCTTAATGGCTAGACATTTATATACGAAATAATAACTTTTTTATTAAACCGAATTAACCCTAATGCACTAATATAATTTTTATAAGATTAATTTTTGAAGATTAAGTATAAACATTTATTTGCTAAAAAGTATAGTTACATATTTGTTCTTAAATTGATATGTACCATTTGATGTAAAAGGTAAAATTAGGTAATTATGAGCATAGTCATGAAAAAACGAAACAGTTGTAGTGAAGATAATTTCGTTTCTTAAATAAACGTTTTTTTAAATATACAAAAATTTGTTTTATACTATAATGAGATTTAGTCATGAGTTTTTATTGAATCTATATTCATCAAGACATATATTCTGCTCTTCCATTATAGAACCCGTAACATAGTTCTGAAATGCAGCAATGCTTTTAATATTCAGTTTTAAAATAATGATCAGTTATTTATTATTATTTTTTATAATTTTTTATTCTTTTTTAACTAGTAGAGGAAAATTCAATGATTTAATTAAAACGAGCATGCTTATATTATCATAAAACTATTATTTGTTCCTGCACGGTTGAAGAAGCAATATTATTTTACAGCAAACGTTGCCGCGAACTGCTTAGAAAAAAGAAGATAAGATGTAATACAGAAAAGCAGTAAAGTAAAATAAAGAAAAAAAAGAAAAAAGAAATATGAAAAATGTGCTAACCATGAAATGCGAAGCGAAAAAAACTAAATTAAAAAGGATCAGTATGAATGGACTGCTTATGTCAAAAGAGAGCAAATCTCTTCTGAAAGAAAATTGTACAACCGTAGCCAGGCACGCATGTTCCTTATTTTCGCCCTTTACCACAACAACATTGTCCAAAAAACATCAAAAGTAAAAGTAAATAGTCTTCAACGCAAGCCTAGAGAGGAAAGGGAGGCGGAAATCGTTTAAATAGAAGAAAACGTAGTTAAGGATAAATGTACACGGGCATTGGCTGCAGTTAAGAAGGAGAGGAAGACGTGGAGAGAGGAAACGTGAGAGCAACATAGAAGGAGAGAGAAAAATCATATGAGATCCCAGGTCGAATGGCAGTCGTTCGAGCGAGAGTGAAAGGCTCGAAGCTCTCAAGAGCCAGTTTGTGATATTCAGTTTTGTTGCAGGTCTCTCTTTTCCATCATAATATTCGAGAGCTCACGATTTTCCTCTAAGCACATGGAGTAGAAGGTTCGTGCTGCACGACACGTGAGCTTTGTTGGTGCTCTTATTTCCCCACCTGTTTTCTTGTGAAAATCGAAGTGTGTCGTCCGTGTCAGATCTTGTGTCGAGTGCGAATTTTATGTAGCGATGTAGGGTCGGGGAGGAGGAAGTGGATAAAATTAGATGACTGTTTCCTTTCTCATTGGCTTCGATAATACGAGTCCAAGGTGATTTAAAAATTCAAATAGTTTTCGGGGATGCTTGTGCCATTGGCTTTCGAGGCACTTAGTTCGTGCGTTAAGAGTGGCACTTTGTTTATATTGAGTTGCTGCTTCCTTCAAGGCCTCGAGCGTTAGCGGTCTAATGGAAGTTTACCATCAACATAGTCAGAATTGACGACGTGTTTGAAAACACACGCTACTCAATGTCTAGACGTCATGAGTGTTGATCCTTGTCATTCAGAAGTTAACTTAATAGTCGACAGTCTAAGCCGGTGGTAAACCGTGTGCAAGTGTCCCGAGATACAGCGTAAGGATCACAAAATCGGGCTTAAGAGATGTGTTCAAAGTGGAAAATGCAAGTTCACCGATGAAAGTTAAGCGCGTGCTGGACGTCTGAATAAAGGCTTGTACCGAAGGCGATTGCTCACAGTTTGTTTTTAGTATAGTGCGGCTACTATATGCCGCGAGGTGTGTGTACGGCCGGAGGTTTATGGTGGCGCAAAAAGTTGATCGATCCCCCGTGGCCTCAGCGAGAGGAATGAAATTGTGCAAACAAGTTCTCCCGCGCCGAAGTTTATTTTGCTGCTTATAGGTGTACCTAGTCCGCCTTGCTCTTTCTCATGCTCCCATTAATATATCAAACACGTAATGAATCGATAGCCGATGAACATATGAAATCAAATTAAATAACTATTGAATCTCGAGACTAATTATTTTGATACCTTATGCATTGTGCAGGATTTTACTCGCAGTTTTTTTCATTTATATTAATTTTTTTCCTGTAGTTCTTTTCAGTTGCATGTTATTTATGGTTGTCGTTTTGTACAATACATAATAATATAACTAAGGTAATAATTGCGATGCGGTTTTAGACTAGAGTCATCAAATGCAAAACAAAAGTATAATTTACGCAAAAGTTGCAGAGTTGAACAATTTTGTATGACCTATCTGTTATGAAAAAGAAAAGAATTGAACCAGAAATTTTACCTTTCACTCATTAATCCATATGCTCAAGAATAATTTCAGTTAGCTGTAAATTATAATGTTCATAAATAATATTTTATCAAGATAAATTAATGTTATCAAAGATTAAAGCTGTCGATTAATTGAAATAAACTTAATATACTTTATCATATTTTTCACTTCATAGTATTCTGATTAAATTCTATTTTCATCTCATTATAAAATATTTAGGATTAACTGTAATTTAAAAATACTAGGCTCCTGAAATATTATGATGCATGGTTGTATTCCTTTTTTCGACAGTAATCCAAGTTTAACATTTTTTGTTTTGTGAAAAATTCAGGTTTTGCAAACGGAAAATGCGTAACCACAAAATGTTCCATCTCATCAATGTTGAACTGTGAAAGAAAAGTGTAATGTGACTTCGGGGTAAAGACAGTTGAGAGTGCCGTATTTTAGTGAAATATATTGTCTATCGATTACGAGGGAATTGGATACCTGTAGTAATTTGTCCATATGCCTGCTTATTTTCTCGCCCAACAGCAAAGGCAGAGTCGACAAATACTTCCTTCGTCCTCGGCAAAGGCATCGGCCCTGGCTAACCCGAAAAAATGCCAGAAGCAGAGGAGGAGTTGACGCAGATATTCCGAACGGTTCAGGTATGCTATTGCCCGCTCAATTCCCCGAGAATCAATTGGATGCCAAAAAAGAATGGTGCGAATGCGTGAATACGATCGCGTTCCTTGATCTGGCAAATGTATAATACTGTTGTTTAAAATATTTAGTTTAGCTCTTGTTTAGTTAGGCTACTCATAACAGAGTCATCATATTAAGTTTAGATTTATAATTAATAAAGCTTTATTGCTTTAATTATTTGTTTTTAACAATGATAAATTGCTTTTAATTTTTTAATAATTTCGTTTAATTTCATAATTACAAATATTTAAAAATTCAATAAACGTATAAATTATTACTGGACACTTATTACTGTTACCATGATTTAAAAGAAATATTTTAAATTGTGTTAATATCATACTCATGTAGTCAGGTAATTAATTTATTATGTTCTAAAATTTAAATGAATAATTAATCAAAGTAATTTTTTTCATCCAAGATACTTATTTACGCTAAAAAAATCAATTTTATTTTTACATATTTATCATTTAATTTTAAACAATTTTAAATTATGTATGCAATGAATTTAATTACTGACTTTAATAAGAAGTAAATTGTTCAAAATAATTAATATATATACATTTTCATTATATGATTTTTTCGATAGATCTTTTCTAACGTAAATATAAATTTCCAGAAATCTCTTTCATGCTTTATTTTTGTGAGGACTCTCGCAAGCTTATTCAATACTTGCCAAATAAAGTGATAATGATCCTAATAAAACGAAAAGTACAAGACGAGTTATATGTGTGTATTTTTGTTTATATCCAAAGGAATAGATATTCTCGCATAGCGGAATGTGGAATGCAGTGACGCAGGTCACTAAACAACTATTATTTCCGTGGTTTGACTGAAAATGAGGTTTGCGCTTGGTTCGCTAGTCACGAGCATAGACCACATGACATATTGAAGACAGAGTCGCTTGGGATTTCATACGAAAACAGTTAGTGGTTGTCAGAGCCTTTTTTCGCTCCTCCTCTTCGTTTTTTTTTCTTCCCTGCTGTTTTTTAGAAGTGTTGAGTTGAGTTTGAATTATAAGGAATCGGGAGCGGATTTGCGTTGCATATACCAGTAAAATAAAAATAAAATGAAGGGTACGAGGCTCCTCTTTCTATACCCTTACGTGTATTTTTCTACTTGCACGTGTGCAGGTTTACGACACAATTATATTTTTTTATTGTTTCTCGGTTATATTGAATTTAAATACTTCGGTTTACTTGTATGAAATATACATGTGAATTGAAGAATAAATATTCTAATATAAAGCAGTCTTTGGAATATCGATTAGTTCTTTTCTTGTGAATAAAGAATTGAAGCATTATATACGTGAGTCATTATATTTTTTAATTTTACTTTTCAAGATGTTTTCAATTTTTCACATAAATCAGTTTCGTATTATATAGTTTAACGCTTAAACGCTTTTGTATAAGAAACAGAATATTGCGTACACTGTAGATTTCTTATATCTTTACAATTCTTAAAAATCTTAAAAATATTGTGCATTAGTAAAATATTTTAATAAAAAGTGTAGAATAATAAAATCTATACTAAAGGAAGTACAAAAATAAATTAATAAGAAACTATTCTTTCAAGCATGTATGACTGTATAGCAGCGTAAAATATCAAGCAAGTGAAGACCTGCAATTCGTAAGATACAATCACAGCACTGGATATAGAGATTTTGCCATTATGCTTCTTATTTTACTCATTGTTCTTAGGCCCAGAGATATAGAACTTAATCCTACAAGTATAACGAGAAT
Organism: Kradibia gibbosae; assembly: GCA_018907135.1. Lineage (NCBI taxonomy): Eukaryota > Metazoa > Arthropoda > Insecta > Hymenoptera > Agaonidae > Kradibia > Kradibia gibbosae. The sequence continues at coordinate 3,117,239 of JACCHX010000008.1, read as the reverse complement.
CTACTCTTTCTTCAAATATCTATTAAATAGGAATTTCTTCTAAACTGTTTCTTCGGAATTAATGTTTTATCTATCTGATAAAAAACATTCGATGGATCTTTTTCTTTTAAAAAATATTTTTAAAAAATTTGATTTTTCGTCAATTTCATTGTTACAAAATAGGAAGTTCGAGATAAATAATTCATTGCTATATGCATTTCAATATTACTAGAATATCGTTTAGATGAATATGATTTTTTATACTACCATTAAATTTATCCTTGACAGTTCAGAATATATGTATTTCCCTGAACTAAAATACAGAAGTACAGTTATATTTATGAGATTTTATCAATAATCGTCAATATAAATTATGAATACTATTGATATAACAAGTTTATAAAAAATATTTATAAAATAATAGTCCTCATGCAAACGCATTGTTATTACATTAATATAGATTAAAATAAAAAAAATTATGATGAAAGTTTTCATAAGTGTTCGAAATATTTTATAACTTTGAATAAATTAATTTTAAATTTAATCATTTTATTCAATATTTTTACAATAAAAATAATTACAACTTGATATTGATTTTTTAAATGTCTTTTAAGGACACATATTTTTTTTTCTTTTTTTTATACTATTTAATATTCTTTGACTTTTATGTACATTCAATATTTCTTTAAATAAACTATGAAAAAATTTTGTAATAAAATTAAATTTATTAATCTTATTTTAGTACTTTTTTAGTTGTTTTTATAAATAAACATTTTTTAATATTTGACTGTTAAATTAATTTTGTTTATATAGGACAAAAATAAAATATTCTTTGATTAACGAATTTTACTTACGAAATCTCAAAAATGTGTTGAAAAATACATTTTTATAATCAACTAATTTGACTATACTTCGTTTTTAAGATTATTTAAACAGAAATGTACAATTTATAAATATATTGATACGATTTTTTATAAAAATTCAGTTCAAATTATAGGTAAAAATTTTAAAAAATAATAAATTTCATAGTTTTATATATTTAAAGGGTGTAATAAAAAATCAAAAAAAAGTTAAGCTGATTTGTATATAAGCTTAAAGAAAAAATTGAATTAAAAAGAAAATTTGAGAATGAATGTTGATTTTTTTTCCATAAATTTAATTCGTAAATAAAAATTTAATTGTATAATAATTGTGAGTCGAAAAATTGGAAGAAACTACAAATAATTATTAAGCTTAAAAATAAAATATTTTTTTGAATTTTTAGATAAAACTTTTCATCGCCGAAGTAAAGAAATTTTTTAAATTTTAAATCAAGAAAAATGATTTTATAAAATTAAAGGAAAAATAAAGTTTTTAAGAATATCAAATCCGATTCTCAAAATAAATAATTATTTACAAATGAAACTATTTTAAATATAATTTTAAAACGATTTTGAAACTAGTTTAATTAAATATTTCTAATTCGTTCAATACAGTTTAAGAATTGTCACTTTTTTAAATATTTATAATTAACCTTTATAGTCTACAAATAATTTTCTTATTAAAAAAGGAATAAAAACTGTACGAAAATTTAATATTTAATTTCACAATAAGCCAAAATTTCAAAAAATAAGGGAGATAGAATTATCTTTTATTAATATTTCTAATTACTATTTCTAATTATTTTAAACATTTATAGTGTAATAGTAGATTATTATTTCTTCGAACATTAAATTAAAGCTTATTTTAATACTCAATATGCTAAAAATCAATCCATTGAAAATTAGTAAATAAAGTATCATTTTAAACAAAGTTAGCGAGTTAGATTATACCTATTAATATCTTACGACGTTTAGTTATTTTTGTTATAAAGTTATATTTGTTCTTTGAGTAAATAATGTTTATTAGAGTAATAACGTCTTTGATAGATTATATGTAGGCATTAGTATGCGATGCCGAAAGGAAAAAGGTTAAGGATTTGAAGAAAATGAAATAGAATTTATAATACTAAGGTTTGGAGCATTGTCAATATGATTTCATATAACAATTTACAGTGAAAAATTACTGCAAAGTGGACAGTGTAATAAGTACTATACAACTACAGTATACCTTTTGTAAAATAAAAGGCATAATTTATTACCAAATAGTACATTTTCGCAGATAATGTAGAAGATTTTTTTTTTAATTTAGATGGCTTTATGAAATAATTTAATTTTAATTTAGTTTTAGTTATTTCATAGTTTTTTACCATTGTTTCGTATAACTTTCGTAAATACATTGTAAAAATTATAAAAATTGTTCTTTATTCTTTAATGTTATTCATCATCTAGACTTTTTAAAAATATTTTCATAACCAAGATTAATACATAACGTAATGCAAGACTATATTATAATATTTAAAATGAAGTAATAAATTTAAAGGCTTCAGAAACATCTATATTGTAACATTAACTTAAAAAAAACATTTGTATAATAATTGTTCAATAAACTATTAGAAATTTATTATTTTAGCCATTTATTATTTTTTATATTATTAAATATATTAATTACTTTTTTGCATTAAAAGTTTTTTTTTATATTAGATTATGTGAGAAATACTTCTAACAGTATATGCAAATTGTTTTTACATATAAATTTGTAGATGTAGTGGGATAAAAATTGTAATCATAATATTGAATAGTAAATCGTTATACTAATAATTATAATAACAAAAATTGTATTGGGTTGTCATATTCTACTTAACTACTGCACCAAGTAAGGTACGATAGGGATCTAAGTGATTAATTTCATATGTGAATTAGGGGTTTAATTTTTTTTACGTTTATAAACGTTTATAAATAGATAATGATACTGAGTATAATCTGTAAGGATTTATAAATTATAAAATAATCATTGAAATTATTATTCACGTTCACATTTGTAAAAAAAAAAGATATAAATAGTACCTTTCAGTATATTTAAATTCTTGAGTAAACTCTTGTAATTTCACCTATTAATTTCAACTATCCTTCAATAAAATATACATAGATAATAGAAATAAATTAGCTAATAACTATTTTAATTTTTTTTAAATTAATTGTAGTTTATTAAATGTTATCATTAAACCTGTGATATATAAAAGTTTATGTAAATTGTATACAAAAAATTTTAAATTGAGGTTTTTTTGGAGTTTAAGGTTACGTGTTTCAAATCAATTTTAATATGGGTCTATAATTTTAAGATAAAATATATAGTATAATATATGAATAAAACTGAACCTGATAATTGAGCATTTATGGTTACATAACATACTGAAGATTGTAAATGATTTCAGATGATTAAACATAAATTGAATAAAATTTTGGTTTTTGTAAAGACTTATGTTACTATTGAGCTTATCTCATGTGTTAAAATTTTAAAAATAATTAATACATGATATTTAAAATTTATTCATTAAAATATTGTAAAAATATTTCTAATTAAATTTGATATTATTCAGTTGAACATGGACATCGATGTATTACATAAGTATTTGCTATGTATCACATTGATTTTTAATTGAATTTCTTAATATTTATTATTTTAATAATTTTCAATTCGAAGAAAAAGTAGTAATATCTAATAGTTATCAATAAAAAACGGGTTTGATTATGGAAGAGTCAAATTTTCTATATAATAAAAATTAAGACAATCACAATTTTACTTCCTGTTTGAATTATTTCTACAACTGTGACATAGACTTAAGTACTCCTAGTTTTAATGAGCATAATATCATTGGTTTTTTATTTTTTGTCAAACGAAAACTGTTTTTAAATTCATGTAAGTAGAGGAAATTATAATAAAAGAAGGTGGACAAAATAAGCGTAGCTCGACCGTCTTGTTTTAGTAATAATTAACAGCAGAGGCCGAGGTAAATGAAGCACTCTTAAGTCAACGACCAACGTGAATCCGCGTCTATAACAGATGAACAGATGTGTGAGCAGAGGGTGGCACAAAAACCGAAAAGTTTATTAATGAACTTCCCCTCTTGAGTTCTGCTCTCACAATCGACTTGAAATTATGCTTAATCGGTTGACAATTAAGATCTCGGCATCCTCGGATATTGGGATATGAGGGCGTAAATTAAAGAAGGCCGAAGTTAGACGTTGAGTGCATCGATTGATTGATGGCAAAGGTGAAAGGCGCGAGAAGACGATGAAGGTTTTCAGAAGGGGAGGATTAAAAAGGGGTGGAGAGATGAGGCTGCCTTCATTAACAGTCGCAAATCGAATAGATTCGAAATGATCGCTTCGCGCTTTTGCATTTCCATCAACGTACTTTATAATCGGTTCAAAAGATCGGCTAGCACATGATACAAACAAGCCTTTACTCCTAGTGGAGGATTCGTTAATTTAGGCAGCTGCACTGATGCCGATGGAGGTGAGGAACATAAATTGATGTTAACAAATCAATTATTAATTTACGCTTAAGTGGTTCTTATACTTTTAGCGCTTCATTTAACCGTGCATCGATCATGTTGCTATTGTTGCTATTGTTTATTATTTTCTCTTCTTTTCTCATTGGAAAAGGAAATGAAGCCGTTTAGTCTCCCATATACTTGTCTTTATTTCAAGAAGATATATGAATTTAAATAGCAATAGAATTTAATGATTTCATTTTTGCATTTCGTATTAGGAAACACTGTAGTTGCTATGTATTTCTATAACTGGTGATTCATTATAAATTAAAATCATTTTGCTAAGATCATTTTACCATTTAACTTTATAGAAGTCTCATAATTATGTATACTTTTATTTTCAAGTAATGTTATTCACTGTGAGATTATTGATTTTTATTTTTTTATTTAAATTTTTTAATGAAACCTCGTAATAAATATTTTGCAAATTAAATTTTGCAACAAAATAGCTAAAAATTTAAACTACATATATACTACATTCAAATTTTTAATTATTTTAAAATTTTTAAATCTGTACAAAGCCAATTCTTTTTTATAATAAATGTATTTAAAAATATATGCATGGATAAGATTTAATTTTAGTTTATGATGGATTATTAATATGGATACTGAATATATTTGACATTTTAATTACACATTTAAAAGGAATATTTACAGCGAAGATCAAGTTTTGTATTAAAGTTAATTATATTAGAGATAGTTATAATAAAAGTAGAATTGAAAATACTTTTCATACTAACCTATAAAAATATTTTAGCGTTTCCGTAAAAATCAGTGATTACTCCGAACAATAAAAATCATTGGTTTAATCGAATTACACATTAATTAAGAACTTAAAAAGGTTTTTGAAAATATATTGAAAAACTGCATTCATTGGGAAGAAAATTAAAATCGTAAATACCAAATATTTTAAGTTAACAAAAAAAAATTTTACAGATAAAAAGTGTTTAATAATGTACAATCAATAACACAGCTGGAATGGTAAATGAAATAATCTTGCACAACAGACAATCAAGTCATCTCTAGCTTATATAGTCTGTACTTCTACAATTTATGTAACAAATACAAACCATTAGTAGTGGGGGAATTTTGTAACATTCGTTGGAATCCAAACTGCAGGACTAATGAATCTGACCCTCGCTTTAGTTTTATACATCACGTGAAATTCCAGTGTGCATTTAGTTGTACTCGTAAAGAACCGATCGACTGCACATAGGCCTCTGTAGTTAATATACGACGGAAACAATAAATGTCAGGCAGTGCATATGTTTGGCGTACACGTGTAGAAGGGAGGAAGTACCAGGATGATTGTTTATTTAGTTGCGGATCCAGTTTAGTTGTAATATGCGATTCTATGCCTTTCTTCTTCCTCGTTTTCGGGCAACAAACGTGGATTTTCATTTTTTCTTCCAGTAAAATATATTTATAACTATTTTTTACCAGCAGTACGTGCGTTGGAAATGCTTTTTTGATAATACCGTTATTTCGGATTGAGCACTCGAAAGGAGAATAATGCCACATTGTGATTTTTTAATGTTGGTTTTACGTAACTTGGCACTAATTCATAATATAGTTAACATAGTATCATGAAATTTTTTAAATACGCTTATTACTATCTAAATTAATAAGATAGATACATATAAAAATGATTATTTTTAAATTCACAATAATTATTTCAAAAAACAAAACCTTGCATTTAGGTAATCTGAAATTTAAATTGAATTCTGAAATTAAAGCAATGCTAGAATGCATGTTAATTTTCTATAATTTTGAAATTTTATAATTTATCATGACCAAACTTTTCTTTAAACAGTTATAATTTTTCTTTTAATTAGTTATTAAATAAAATATGGATTTTAAAAAATTTAAACGATTCTTATTTCTAAACTCCAAATTTAACAATTTGATTTTGTAACTTTATATTTAAATATTTATTCTTTAATAAAAGAATTTTAAAATAGATGTGTTAGCTTTTGTTACAGATTTTTATAGATTTTTTGATAGATCTTATAGATTTTTGTATTAAAATTAATTTGTGATTTTTATTCAATATATAAAAAAAATATATATATATATATATATATATATAAACATAGATTTTTTGGAGTCAGAATAAAAATTTAAAATATTCATATTAAATTGAGAACAAAAATAATTTTACTTTCAAATGTAAATTCTTCTTAAAGAAATATTTTATATTTATAATGCTATTGTTCTAAACACCATCTATTCAATACATCTTCATATGTATATACAGAAGATGATATCCGCAAAAATGTTTGTGTTCTAGTAATAATTAAATTAAATGAATGTACAAATAAAGTACCTACAGCTAATGCAGTTAATTATTTAGACAGATGCAATGATCTTTATGTAAGCATGCTTTATTTTTTTCTAATGAATACCTTAACACCTTAGTATTAAGCTATTTATTACCTACAGATTATAATATTGTAACTTTATTATAAATAATTACAATTTAAAAAAATTTAATTACTGAAAAAATTTTCCTAGCTCGTGCACATTTGAATTGTATTTAAGTATCCAAAATTCATTTTTATTTGGAATGTCTGAAAGATGTATTTTTATCCTTTCTTTATATGCTAATTTTTAATATTTTTGCTGTGTATGTTTTGTATCAATTTCTTAATACATGTATATTTTATTACATGCACTTATAAAATTTTTCGTTGCAGTACATGGGTTCATTTTCCGTAGCAGGTATCGACGTTGCTTGTCGTGGGGAATATTTGCGTGCGAAGCTTGATCTACTCCGAGTAAGTACTACTTTATTTTTTAAAAGAGTGTCAATTTGTTCATCTTAAATTTTTAGCCTTTTACAATGAAGATTAATAATTTGTCGTAACGAAATTTGTTATTCAGTGTATATTCATAATAAATGAAAATTATATTAGTAGTTACTAAAGTTAACTGCAGTTTATAATGTAGAATTTTTCTTAAGCTAGTATTATGAATAATTTAAGTAGATGCATGAAATTATTATTTTATATTAAAATATATCAAAAAATACACCAAAATGTATCTTTAAAATTTAAAAATTACTTTACTTTACTTAGAGGTCAATATTTGAAGTCTTCATATTATTTAGATTAAGTTTTTTTACTTTAAAAATAACATTAAATTACATCCAAAAATAAAATAAACGATAAATTTTCTATTACTGTATGATAATGTCAGTTCATTAACTAATAATTTACGTCCACATTTTCAATGTAGATTACATAGCCATGTTAGCATCTCTTTGCTCGAAAATTCAATTCACACCTCTCGGTTAATGGACGTCCTGTAATCTACATTGTAGTTGGTACTTGGAAATATCTGAGAGGCTTCAAATCATCTCGTAAAAGTCTGAGAACACACATATATAATAGATCTGCAGAATGAGGAAAATGAGCAGATCCAAATTTTTCTATTAGCTCACAACGCTTCGATCTACAGCTCTTCAGATCGTTCAGTGATTTGGTGATGGGGGACGTTCTATGGGGAGGGGAGAAGAAGGTGTATAAAACAGTACCGCGTTAGGCTCAATCGTAAAACTCGCTAAGCTGCTCCGTACTTTTAGACAGAGATGTGCTCTTCTTGTATATTTAACTCTCGCGATATATATTTGTCTTTCTTTACTTCTCCTTCTCGTACTCTAACACTCCTTGCTCTTTCTCCCCGCGTTATTTACAATCCCTCGTTCACTAGCGTAAACTTGCTTCCTTTAAAATGCAAATCGAGTACTGAATAATACATTTGTATACCCTTGCAACTAGATTTAGATTGAGTTCAAGAGTGCGGGAGTGAACGTTTTTCAGATGAGAGGCGAAAACTCATGATGTCTGAGTATTGCTTGAGAAAGCCATAAATTAAGATGAACTTCTGTTGTTGCTGTGGTTGTTATTCTTCGAAAAATGGGGCAGTTTTAAAGTTGGCTATGATCGCTCAAAATAATGGCTGTCTTCATGGCTTTTAAACATTCAACTACTCGGACTGCCGAATCTGGTTTTTCTTTATCATAAACATATTTTAAAATATGTTTTCTGAAAATATCATAATTATAAAGCTAAACACTAAAAAATTTATTACTGTAATATAAACAGTTATTTCAATATTAGTAAAAAAAAATTAATTTTTTTATAAGCATATACATTTTCAAATGTATTCAAATTCTATTTAATATTAAGTTAATACAGAAAATTCAATAGTAGTATTTTTGTAATTTTATTTGATTTTTCTAAGCAATCGTATATTAAATAAATTCATTAACATTTTTTAATTTAATCGTTAAAAATTTTACTTTGAAAATTGGGGGGGTTCAAGTATAAAATATAAGAATAAGTACATTAATAGAATTAGAATTGCATATGGTAAATAGAAACTCTATAATAAATAGACAGAGTAGAGACAAGTAGAAAAAAACAAATGTTAAATGAAAATGGAATGTCGATTGAGCTACCAATATAAAGTGAATTACATCCGAAACAAAGATTTGTGTGAAAATCCAATGAATGAATTAAAATAGTAATTAATTTGGAACTTCATTATTGGGAATTAATGAATTTGTACTGGAATTGAGGAACTAAAAATTGTACGAATATTTAGTCACTAATTATATCTTCGAAATAGGTTATATAAAAATTTTTCGGACATTAATCTTTCTTCTATATGAACGTAAAAAGTAATTTAATATAGCCTTTTAACTTAATTTAGCTAATAAATAGAACTAAATTATTATATTATTCATTATATTATATTATTTATTATTATGTATAACTAATATGATAAGATTTTAGTAAATTTTTTAAATTGAATAACTTAAAGATAAGAATTTTTAAAGAATGCCTTAAATGAACATTATATTTTAACTTTTTCCATTTTATATTATAGCATATTCTAAAACTTCTAATTTTCCAGAAAATCAATCATTTTATAGCTTATAGAAACGTTAAATTTGTTAATTTGGTTAATTTGTGCATAAAATATAATTTTATAGTAATGTAATTTTTAGCTTACATCGAATGCAATATAAAATTAACTAAATGTTCTCACTATTTCGTAGGAACTATTTTTGTACTATTCATGGTTAGCAAAATCTAAATGTAGATTACATTAGCAATCTGTATGGATACGGGAAGAAGACGAGATAAGGCTACAGGTTTTTTTTATAATAATAGTTAATCTTGCTAATTGGGTAGTGAAAACAATAGTGTATATTACCTGTTAACAATTTCTTCCAATTCTCCATTTCATTTTATGAAATCACTACTATAACGGGTTATGGCCACAAGGCATTGTAAAGGATTCGATTTATCGCGATACAATAGTACTAATAATATAAAAAATGTAGACGATAATGACAATGCAATGCAACGAAATGCTCACGAACACTACTATTGATATATCATTTATTTATCTCCAATTGTCCGTGATAGAAATAGCCGTTGAATTTGAAATTAGAACATACAAAGAATTTAAGTTAGTTATGTAGAACCTGAGTTCATTAAAAATAAATAGAAAATAATAACGTTCATATTAGTTAAGAGGAACTTTTTTATTATTTTATTATTGAATAATATTATTGTGAGTAAAAAAAAATTTTTGATATATTAAAAATTGTATAATACGACACATAAGCTTATCAATAATTTTTATGATGTTGATCTTAATCTAATATTATGTATTCGATTTTTTAGGTTTATTTATATTAATCAATATGATAATTAAAAAATATCTTTAATAAGTTTTCTTTAACACATTTAATAAATTCTTGGACTTATCATTTTAAATTTAAATCATCCAATTATCATTACAGCTATTTATATACATAGACGATATTTACATGAAAATTTTATGTTGTATTCCAAATATAAAGTATGTTAAATTTAAAAGTTTTATACTAATCAAAGTAGGATGTTTTACAATAGAATTTGCTTTTTATAACAAATTTTTGTATACAATAACGACTGTTTGAACAAAATCAATCTTTTATATATATATCTAGTTCACTACTATTTTGTTAAAGTTATAAATCTATCAAGGCAACAGAGAACATTCCAATTTTTAATCCAAATTATGCACTTATTATTGAGTTTATAATATAGAGTATTGAAAATAAATATCATGGAATAATACATAGGATTGAATTCAAACAAGTTTTCTTCTTTTCAATAATAACCAACAAATTATTTTACGGCAATATTGTATCAGTTTTCTCTTAGACAATTCAACGGTGCGGCATCGTGCAAATTTAATTTAACGCACGATTCCTTCTTAATATGAAGAACAAATGCGGAAGCGAAAAGTAAAAGAAGAAAGATTGAGAGTGAGTGAAAGAGAAAGGTACGAAAGATGGGAAAGTGCGCGACAGCAAGGCAAATAGAGGCACCTCTTGAGAGCGAAGTATTCTACCGAGATAAATTATTCCGAGATGTCACAGTGCATAATAAGAATCAATAAGACTCCATCTAGGTATAATGGATCGAAAAGCATCTGCACGTAGAAATGAGAAAGATGAAAGAGATAAAGTGAGTTGAGAATTTGTTCGATTTTCGTGGCGTGTACACAGATAGTATGAATGCGCTTATTAAGCTTCTGTTTTTAAGGTGTGTATAAGTAAATCATTTTGTAAATTATAAAATTCTTTGAGTATAAATTTATTAAATGTACTATTATACAACGACCTAATATATACCGATGCATTTATATCTTGTTAATATTAAATTTATAGATTTGGATCTCTCTGGATTATGTATACATGTCAATTTATTTATAGATAATATTAGATATAAAATATTATTAGAAATAAAATATTATTACATAATAATATCATTTAATTACAAAATATGCTCGATTGATTAAGTTTGTTTTAGATGCTATTATATAAGTTCGCCCAATAAGATTCTTATTTACCTATTATAAGAACTTCTATATTTCTATACGTATATGTTTTCACATATTTCATTAAGATCATCTTTAAATGCGGTTCTGTTTCATGTTTTCAATCTCATAAAATATTAAATGAGAATTGTAGAGAAAAATAAAATCGAGAACTTATTTTAGCTAAACAGAATAAGAAGAAAAGGCTCGAGTTCTCGTATTAATAGTCGATTATAGTACCATGCATCTGAAGCATTGTAATAAACCTTAAAGTAAGTCTGATGTAATCCCATACCATAAATTGGCAACAGGCCAGCATTTCGGCAATTTCGTTTCTGATTACGATGGTAATGGTCAATAGATATATGTGCATTTCACTGTATGAATAAAAAAAAGCCTGCACTTTGAAAAATTAAAAAACGTATGATTTATAACGAACTTAATTAATCAGTAATGATTCAGACATACAGAATTTTTAATACGATAGTAATTCTATTACACAGCTTGTTCTTCAACATATTTATTTTGATTTTGTTTATTTACTATTGCTTGAGAGAAGTAGTTCTTAATAGTTTGTTGTTTATTATATAAATTAATGACAACAATTTTGTTCTTTAAAAATATTCTTTTAATTATATATATATATATATATTGTCGTAATTTAAAACATTATTCTTTATAAAATTCATAAAAAAATTTAATATAAAGAAGGTGAGCTAGTTGAATTGGATATTATTGCAGATTTACGAGCTATCGGTGAAAGGGTACATGGACCATGAGCAATCGTTTTGTAAACAATAAAATAGTTATAACAAAATGCTTCAGTCTGCTCCAGTTGTAACAAGAATTGTTGAACTATTTATTACTGAATTATTGTTGAAAAATACAAGACAAAAAAATTCTGGACTTGTTGTTAAGCAAAAAATGCATCAAGAATCGGTATTTTACCGAACATTTACCGGACACATTGAAATCTATCATAAACAATGTATCGCTAATTATACAGGTTTATATTAAAGCATATTTTGCTTTCCTTTACATTAAATCGGATCGAAAGAAGGTGCTAATCAATTATAAGAATCGTTATTAGGTTTATATCTTCTACGATAGTTTAAGGTACTTAATATTACTAACTTGCACATGTGCAACTCAATTCCTTTACGGTGCTTTCGGATTAAAGTTGTGATGAGTTCAAGTAGCACTAGCTTTTTTTTTAAGATTGAATTGGAATCAATATAAGTTTATACTATGAATATTTGTGAATAATTTAAAATAACTATTATATATAATTGTCTTACTTTACTGGATGTTAATATTTATATACATTCTAGAAATATAATTTAAAAATTAATTGTTCATATATGCTCAAAAAATTTCATTAATAATACGTTAGCATTTAAGTTTTAGAGATTCATATTCATAATTATAAAAATTAATAGTGATAATAAAAAATATCTTTGCACATCCGTTGATTGAAAAATCTGAAAGTAATACATTTTTCATAAATATTTATATAAATTTACAATTTTAATATTATAAATATAAATTTGTTGATATTATAAATATGTTTAAAAAATTTATATAAATACAATTAAGATTAAGAAAGTAAAGAATGATATTAAATAACATAACCGCGAATTACGTATTTGAAGATGAAGTAATCAAATATTTGCTTATATAAAAAATGTAAATAGTTTTTAGTATATAGGTACAAAATTGAATCATACATACAGTTGCAGATTTATTATTGCAGACTATTATTAATAAAATTTTATTAAAAAATGTAATTTTTGTTCTTACACAACTTTTTATACCGAAAATTTTTAATCTAAAAACTAATTTTCATATTACATTTAAAATAATATTTAAGTTAAACACTATTTACTTTTTTGTTGGATGATAATAATAACTAATAGTTCTGCAGTGATAGCAAAAAGATTTGAGCTATGAAAAATCTAAAGACATAAAGATATATTCAAAATTTTAAACTGAAATAAATTAATTATTTCTTATATCGTTATAATATGAAATATTTGCTTATATGATTAATCTTTAATACGTAATTCAAAATAAAATAAATATTTAGTAGAATAGAAAATTTATGCACTGTTAACAAAAAATGATGTTTGATAATTAATAGTCATAATTTGTTGAACAATCTCTAAGTATATAAGTAAAAAAGTGATTTAGGTAATGGATAAAAATGAAAATTTTAATTCGAATACTATGATATAAAATATATCTTTTTGTTATTACTATAATGTGACATTTTGTTATAATAAATTAAAAAAACTGAGCGATCTAAGTATCTGAACATGAAGCAACTTCTTTAGATAAGCAAGTAGATGTAAATTTTCAAATACATGTATGTATACACAAAATTTTACAAGTTTTTTTACCCTTTTTTATTCTTTCTTAAGTATATATAAGCTTAAATTATAATATTTATCCATATGTGCCTATCATCCACTCATCTTTTTAAATTAATTTTTAATAAATCTTAATTAAATGGTTTTATCAATAAAATTATTTACTGAATAAAATAAATTTACATTGGTGTTTTTGGTTAGCATTTAACTATAAAAATAAAATTTTTGTTTTTGACAAAAAAATTTCATATTATTATCTTAAAGTAATTTTTTACACTTAATTGTTTCTAAATATAAAAGATTTTGATAATGAGCTTAAGAAGTTGAACTATTCAATAAGAATCTCCGCATTTCATTCTCAACCTTTAATTTACTTCAATATATTTCGCATTAATAGAGCAGATGACTGAACTTTGCAGTAACTTAAGCGAGTCTTTACAAGCCATCATCGCCAATAATATCAAGCAGTTTGCTCTGCGTAAACTATGCAGAAATATTCTCCTCGTCAGTTGGTTTTAATTAAATCAATGTCAAAGTGAGTGAAAATGAAATGCGTTCAATAACAACCAAAAATTAATACAAGAGTATGGTTCTTGACTAACGGAAGCTTTTAGCATCCATGTTGATTGTATTCATAACGCAAATAATATTTTTCTTAAATAAATGTAAACAGGCTTTTCTGATCGAGGTACGGATATGCTTTCTTTAATATAAAGTACTGCGATGATATATACGCGAGATTCTGTAGTGGTGAAGTTTTTATTGAAAACTCAAGAAGAATGCTATTCTAATAATTTGATTGGGCAAAAAATCTAATAACTATATTCTTCTTTAGGTGGTCACTCAAGAAGAATGCTAATCTAATAATTTGATTGGGCAAAAAATCTAATAACTATATTCTTCTTTAGGTGGTCACTACATGCCCTTAGCTTCCCTTACCATTATTCATGAATATGTATAATAATGAATCTTAATAATACATCTTCGATTTTGTTTCAGTAATCTGATAGAAGCTACGAATTTAAATGTTTACAAAAGAATTTTTTATTACACAATTGAGAATTAACTCTCAATTTATATTTAAGTACTTATTTTAGATAGCGTGTACCTAAATATAATGATTGCATGTATTATTAAATGATAATATTTTGTGTAAATAATAGATGCGATTTTTCTTTAAAGAATATTAAATGGTTATTATACCTTACTAAGGTACTTAGAATTATTGCTCACTTATCGTTTTTACATCTTATTAAAACTAATGGGTAATTTATTTGTTTTCGTCGTTATATATATTTAAAATTCTATAAAATTATACAACTAGTCTAATGGTAACAAAAAAACATTATTATGTAATGAAATGCATAGGTTTTATTAGTATTATACTAGAATATGAAAAATTCTAAATGACCATTTAAAAAAAATTTTTATTTTTTTAAAGTAGTATAAAAGCTTTAATTAAAAATTAATTAAAAATAAATATTTTCAATTTTACGTAATAAAATAGATTTTATTATTAAAAATTTTTTTTTGGAATTCTAATATAATATTTCATGTTTAAAACAAAAGTTTCATTTTTTTTCAAATATTTCAATAAAATTTAGTATTTATGTTTCTTATATTAATTAAGAAGGTCAGACTTATTTTATTTTGTATTATATTTAAGTAATACTAATATTATTCAATGATAGACACTTCAAAATATTTTAATTGTTGGTATAACAGAATATTTTTAGTTTATACATTGTTTACTTTAAACATTTATTATCATTCATTAGTGTCACCTAGAAAATGGTATAACTTATGAGTAGTATACATTTAACTTTGAATAAATAAATACTTTATAAACTAAAGTTTAAAGGCGCTCTCTCTAAATTTTTTTCTTTTATTTGTATGACTTTTTATTTTTTACGTAAAAAATTCTTGATGATAACTCACTTATTAGTGCATATATTAACAAATTATCTTATAACGATTATATTTTCAATGAACAGAGATGACTATTCCATCAAGTTTTCAGGCATATTTTACTATTGTTCATCATTCTTTGTTATTCTCGAAAGCAATTTTTGTGGCCTCAAGGTATTACAAATATTAAAAGCTCAGACAATTTATAAAGTTTTTCATTGCACCGACAAATTGTACAACTTCGAATGAAATGTCGATACGTGCATTCGCAGAGATGCAAGAAAGCTGGCAATGATTGACGTTAATGCCTTCTGCTTGATTTATTAAAAGCTTTTTTGGACCACGCACATGCAAGTATGTTCAAAGATAATTATTTTATCCATATATATATCTCAGATGAATTAACTGACCTAGATATACCTAAAATTCTTGTTTTAATATTGTTTATTAATTGTTGAAAAAATCTCATTATATAAAACAACTATATGGTAATAACTATTTGACTTTCGAATACAACTACAGGATTTTCATTAGATTAAAAACGCTGAACAAATATTTTAAAAATTTCATTGAAGATAAAAAAATTTCACTTTCAAAATAACTTCATATTAATCATCTATATATAAAGTTTTTTTAATTATTAAAAAAGATATAATATAATTTAAATATGTATACTACAGCTATTGAACTTTTTAGAGGCTAGATAATTAAGTCAAAAGTTAACAATATTTGCTCATGAAGTATACAAAAATAATGCATAAACTGTATTAAAAAGTCTCGTACTAAACATCGGCATTACATTTACGTCTATATAACGTATTTTCGTATCAAGCATAGTCTATTAATTCCTACTATATATCCTATAAAATCATAAAACTTTCATAGAGTTGGTATTTGGCCAAATTCAGAAGCTCTTACGTAGTTTGATGAATATCATAAATCCAGCGATGGTCTACATTGAGAAAGGCAAAAATTAAAAATGAAACGAGATTAAAGGACGTCCGATTTGACCAGAATTGGTTGTTTTAGGCGTTCTCGACCTTAATATCAGTTAATTTTAGTGAGAAAAGAGTGGAATATGGATGAGACTGTAAGACTTTTTCGTTTCAACAAAAGCCAGATTTCGGTGAAATTTTTTTCCTTTGCTTTTTTAGATACCTCGTCGTTTCTTCACTTCCATTTCTCTTGTTTGGCGTTTCAATTCTGGCCCCAGCCTCGTAATGTCTTTGATCTCACTTATGAAAAATATCTCATAATAGCAAATTTGCAGTTTGAGGGAAAACACGGGCAGTTTCGTTAATTAAAATTTTGATTTGACTTTGGAGTTATTCTTTTTTCGAAACAATGCTAGTTTAACAAAAAATCTTGATAATGAAATACACAGATAGACCGAATATTTAACTAGAATTGTATATGTGTATTAATTGTATATTGTATATTAATAAAGTTATTTTAAAATATATTATAAAAGCTTTAAGTCTTGCATTCTTCTTTTAACGTGATAATACTAATATACGGTTTTTCTTTATTGAGCAAGAAAGATATTGCTTAATAATACAGTTTTTAAGATTACTAAAATTAAAACTGAAATTTTAATTATTGATAGAAAATAACAAAAATCTATTTAAAAAAGTTCATAGTATGAGTTTTATTTTTTTTTGAATATGGGTAGGAAAATTAAATGGAATTTGCATTATCAGCATATTCTCTTTCGTATGGAAAAGGTTGGAAAATAGATTTTGTGCAATCATATTAAATAATATTAATTATATTAGACATCGGGAGATTGTTGTAAATAGCAAGTTTTTTATATTAATGTTTGATAAACAAGTTTTTCTAATTACCCATCTTAGTTATGTAATTTTCGAAATACAGATTAATGATGAAATTACGAACTAAATTTTTTTTCTGCGGTCTCTAATAATTTTTCAAATTTCAAATTTATTTGAAAATTAATGATTAATTGAATATTTTTTTATTTAATTTTTTATATTATTGACAGTGAACCATGTAATGAGATTTAGAATTTCATCTAAATAAAATCAGAGATAATTGAATAAGTCTATTGATTTGGCATTCAATGGTTTGTTTTTAATTCAATTAACACTATTGTCTTATGTCTTATACTTGAATAACTCAATTACTTATCTTGCTGAATAGAAATATGAATTACCTAAAAAAAATAACTTAAATAATGATTATTTTAATATTAATTGCCATTTCATTATCATATCCATGATTTATACATTTTTTTATTATAAAAAGTAAAAAGTTGTTTGTTGTATTGTAACATACGAAGTAATAATTATTAGGCATTTTTTGACAATATTCTAAAAAATCATTTAGATTTTCAACACTGTTTTAAATAATATTTTAATTAGATTAATATTTATTTGGGAATTTAAATTTTTCTTTTCATTTTATGAAATATTATGCTAATTCATGTGCACGTTCATGAAGAAATTTTAAGAAGTTACATAATTGCGATTAACTCTATTCATATATTAGAAATTTATAAATGCTTCAAGTAACACTAAAAAAAAGCTTTCCAGCAATGTGTTATATGTTCGAAAATTACTTTCATAGCAATAAATTTCTTAGTATTTATTTTATGTATACAAGATAAATTATACATAATTGTAGGAATCAATAAAAATGTTAAATTCTATAAATAAATAAAGCCTTAACAAATGTATAAGCTTATTAGAGTTTTCTAAGAATGAAATGATAATACATATGTTCATAAAAATAATAATTTAAGCACATAATAAATTTTTTTCAGATTGAATATTTAAAAACATTCTTTTAAAGTACAACATTGACTTATTGAAAAGTAATATTGCTTTTAAAGGCTATTGCCGATGGTTTAGTGTAAAAAAGTATTGGAAAGAGAAGAAGCCATTCATAACTTCTGATATTGAACAACGTACAAATTTGCAAATTCTGCGCCACAATACAGCGATTACAAGGAAATTTAATAAAATAGATATAATATTTCGTTTAAAATCCATAAGTGCGTGTCGAGAGGCCAATTTAATCTAACATAGTTTTCTACTGGCACCAACTTATTTCTACCTCTCGGTCATTTTGATCGGCACGATACGCAATACTCGGTTAACCACAAGTGGGAATGAGATAATGAGAGAGAATAAGAGTAAGGGAAAAAAGAGACAAGGACGCCTTTTGTTGTAGCTAAAACTGGGTCAGGTACTCATCACATGTACACACAGATTGAGGTGCAGGTGCCTCGTTAAATAGCTCCCGGGCACAGTTCAATGGGTGGCGAGATTACTGTCTTTCGTACTCTCTTTTCCTTCTCTCTCACTCGTCTTTGCAAGTATATGACTGGTTTGGGTCTTTTTTAAATTGCGTGTGCGTGAAAGAGTTAGAGATAGAGAGAGAGAGAGAGAGAGAGAGAGAGAGAGAGAGAGAGAGAGAGAGCGAGAGAGAGAGAAAGAGTAAGAGAGAGAGTAAGAGAGTAAGAAAGTAAGATTTACATGCGTTCCCTTGTGGGTCATTGAACTTGGCGGTCAACCAAGGTTCAGCGTACGCATGCATAAGTTAAAGAGATTCGTCGATATTCTTCGGGGTTGTATGAAACGTACTCATGTCAATGCATCATGTCAAAAAAGAGTTGAAGTGCGACTTTTCGGGCCCCATCGCGAATCGGTCTCAGCGTTATTCTTTGCTTTCATTTTAACGCGGCTGGTTAGCCTGTGTCAATATTAGCTTGTTCTTTCTTCTTACCGTACCTTTGCTCGTATTTCCGAGCTTTCTACTACTTCTTTTTTTCAGTCTTGTGAGTTAGCATAAAGTTCTCATGGGATTGGTGTCGTTTATGTGGCTGATGAGTTCAGTTCAGCTACCGAAAACTGTTTAGCTCACTCCGTAAAGTGTGATTGAGAACTTTATTGAGTTCTGTGAAATGAAGAGCAAGAATAGTTTGTGTGTAAAGTTATTTACTGCATTTTTATTAGCGGCTACATCTTGGATTGATTGGTTATATTCGCTATATTTTTCGAAGAGCACCACAAATTTAATAAATTGATGGAAGTTCAAGTAAAAGTTAAACTAAAGTTAACTGTTAATTAATTTCGTGCTTGAAATATGCTTTTATTAACTATGCACATATTGAAATTTTCTGACTTTTTAAGAATATATCTCTTGAAAACTATTATAAATTTTATAAATATAGTTTTTTATGATTAAAAACACTTTTTTTAATGAATTTTTTAATACATTGTTTACAATTTTAGTTAAATTTGTACATGTCTCAACATTAAGCTCTTCAATATTACACTTCAAAAAATGTCTGTATAGTTTATAATGCAAAAGGTTTAGCTCTTATACCGTTGTCCAGTTTTGTTTTTTAATCGATTTCCAAAACAGCAAATAAATTTTACATTTATGTCCCGCTTTAAAACTCGAATCTACAATCAAAGTTATACTTCGACAACTTTAAAGATAAATATAATCGCAAAAATTTATAGCTTACTTAATGGTCGACAATTCTTTAGTGTATCACCGTAAAAGTAAAGCAAGGGATTCCGTCAATCGTTGGTAAAAATTCTAAAGCTTCAGAGCGTCAAATATCTGAACCCGGTCCTCCAGGAATGTCAAAAACTATTCAATAAATTTCCATCGGACGTCTTTCGTAAATTTGGACCGCAAGAACTCTCGTACCTTCTCTCGCCTTCTGAACGGCATTCGGAGGAGCGCCATGTAAAAAGGGCCATTGAGCGGGGTCCGTTAGGTCTCCTCTCATAAATATAGCGTTCCGAAATTCCACGTAACCCTTGATGCGACCGCTGGTGAACTTTATTCGTGCGTGCGTATGCGTGGACTGGACCGCAAACTGGGTTTCGCGATGTATTTTTATAAGAGCTCGGCCCACAATTTCTCGCATATACGACAGCACTGGGCACGATACAGTCGGCGTTATATCTTATCGTCCATCCTTACTCCTTTCTTCACCTCTGTTTGAGATGTGCATGATTTCTTCTTTCTTATCCTTCGTCGCTCTTGAGAGTTTCGTGAATAACGAATTATAAGAGCGCACCCTGTAAAAGATGATCACGCTTATTTTCTTTCATTCTTCTAGTCTGTCTTTTAAACAAAGAAAGAGATATAATTCTTTCATCTCTCTTCATTCGTACTTCCTAGTCATTGGAGAGATATTAGCTACGTAAATGGGGATCCCTTTATATTCTTTTCTTACTTTGAGACGCATATCCGAAGAGCCAAGAAATTTTCATCTGGGTATACTTGGAGAAGCTTTTGCTATGATTTGCTCGATTTTCACGGTGCGAAATATTTTATTTTAAAGCATGATTTTTTCATCTCTTATATCCCATACACAATATAATTTTTTATAATTTACATGAGTAACTTATGTAAATGTTATGCCGTTCTGAATTAACTTATCTATAAAAGTGGTTATGAAGAAATTCTTTTATTATTGATATTTTTTTTTAAAAAGTTGTATATTATAAAAAATAGAGATTGCTTGAATAATGTATTATATTAAAAAACTTTAAAAAAAAATTTTAAAAGTTAAAGTTACCGTTGAAGTATTTAAAAATATAGACACGATTATTAATATGTAGTTGGTAAACACTGATTATAATAAACTAAAATTTTCCCATGAATACTTTATGAACAAAGTATTGTTAAATATTTCTAATGATATTTATTTAAAAATTTCGGGAAAAGTGAGTATTGCGCTGATATGAGTGAGGAGACGAATAGCTTATCTGTATGTAAAAGCAAATCATATGAGCTCGGATAAGCAACGCGTGATAACATTTTACCTGCCTATGATGTGCTGTAATATTATAAAAGTATGTAATCTTTTTCAAATTTGAAGTTTTATTTTCCGTAAAGTAAGAAATTTTGTTTTCATTTTATGGGTATTATAATTTAAAAAAAATTGGAATATATGTTAATTATGAAATAACTGCACTTAATACTTTATATATTTAAAATAATCTTTTCATCTTCATTACTAAGTATATGCACATTATATTATGCAATAATAAAAATTTGAAACTAATGAGTTTTATATTTAATATTAAAATGTATGAAATAAAATATATTAATAAGAGTTGATTAAAAAAAAAAAACAAAATAGAAGATATAGTTACAAGAATAGAGTAATTATAGTATATTTCACTACAGAAAATAAAAAAAAATTTAATTGTGCAGATTTACTTTAATTAATGAACTTTACTTTACTTGAATTGATTAACTTGTACGTTTTTTCCCCTATATAATAAAATTATATATTTGAAGGTTATAAAGGGTAACTAAAAATAAAGCAACTCATATAATTTTATGCATGTAAATGTATTAAAATGAATACTTATACGACATGTATTTGTTTAATATATTTAAATATATTTTTATTCTTCCGAATGTAAATTGCATCAACTATATGAATACTAAACGCTAAAATAATCACAAAATGCTAAATGATATTAAGTGTTACAATTGTATTAATAATTTTCGAAAACTAAAAATTGAATGTAAAAATACTTTGTTAAATCAATTTACGTACTTTCTAAGTATAGCTTGTAATGGTAATGGCTGTAGGTAAGGATTTATTTTGAAATTCGAGCCAAACAGACAAGTTCAGGACGTATTTTAGTAATAAAATTGGTAACGCGAGAGGAAATGCAAATCCGCGGTTTCTTAATTCTCTTTTCAGTTTTTGAACTTTAACGTACATATTTAAGTTAAAAATTTCGTAATTCGGAATTGTAAAGATTGAAAAGTTTATTGAATGAGTGATAACATATTTCAGCTGGAGATAAATTTTTAATGATTACAGTACTGTACTAGTTCGATATTATTCATATTTTTGAAAAAATCCGGTGTCATTCCTGAAATACCTGGAGGCATTTAATTTAGAAAGCCGCATTTCATCACGACCTATATTAATCTTCTTCGTGCGCAATAACGAAAAAATGAAGAAAGATATGAAAAAGTATCCTGTACGCGTATATAAAAAATATCATACGAGCAGAGGATTCAGCGCGGGGGTGCATAAAAAAGAATGCTCGATCGAAAATTGCGTTTTAGCTCTAGCGTGCCCGAACCGCTACGGCATGAGTTAAAAAAAAAAAGATTAATCTAGAGCCAGGTCGATGCAGCTCATGATTTTCCATTCTTTTAATTACATAGAGTCGCAGGGACACTCCGAGCGGATCCATACAAAAGTGCGATAGTCCATTGCCTCTCTCTCTCTCTCTCTCTCGCCTGCTGCTCTTCTGCCTTCGGCAAAACGAACTGCTGCATCTACCAAGCAATCTAAATGTTTGAGTTATCTGCTTTAGCAGAGGTGATGTGTCCGGAACTGGCGCGGTGTGCAGACATCGCCTTTTCGATCTCTATTCTGACGGAGTCTGTACGGAATGCGACACGCGCAACCCCGCAAGGCTAGGGCCAAATATCTGATGAAACATGGAGTGTGCGTACCCTCGAGTTAATGTCGGTTGACTTGACGAGACGAATGGCCACAGTTAATGTAGCCGTCTCATGTGACTCGAACCTATTCGTGCTACGGAGGTCTGACACGGACTCAGCGAATAATCGTGACGGTTTAATAAAGAATAACTGGCCGGTACGTAAATAGCTTTAACTTTCTTTCCTTGACTTGATCACGTAAGTGCAAGGTACCGAATGTTGTTTGTTCACTTCCATGTAGCTATGGGATTCTCAAGACCATTTGTTGCTCTGCCCGTAATTACTGTCTGCAAAATCATTGTCACCATCAAGGGATATCTACATAATTGAATATTAAATTTTCATGTAAGCCGGTTATAATTTTTTTCAAATAAATGATCCTTAATGTTCTTATTAAAATTATACTTTCAAGAGAATATTAAATTACGACTAGAGGCAATCATTTCACTGTCCACTTTGTGCGTTTTTTGTTCAGTACATTATCAATATTGCAATTTTTAATGGTACATTTTTCATTTATAGATATTTTTTTAATATCTGCAAGAATAATAAATAAATTATCAATTGCTTTTGTAGAGTACATATAACGCATTTCTTAAGTTAATTGAAAGTTTTTTTAAAAAGCCCAATAACTAATGCTAAAAAGGAAATATTGATAAAAAATTGTTTGTAGTATCTGACAATTGATTTCTGTCAGCTGTTATATTGTTCATTCAAATTAAATGTAACATATATAGTAAATTAATTTCATGTTAATTAATTAACTATTAGATAATGAAATTAATATACGGAAGAGGTCAAACTGAATTTACAATTTATGTTTTTAAATTACTCAGATTTTGGCGTAATATTTAATCACTCGTTATTTATAACACAAAGAAAGATAAGCATATTCAAACTATTATTTTTATACAAAAAAGATACGAATAAAGTATTGAATTATTAGTATAAAAAAATATTACTTTTCCAAAAAAGTTCGATTTTTTATGCAAATTAATTAATTATTATGTAGAAATTCGCTTATTATAACCTAAATTTAATAAAGCAATGTTTTTTATATTCGAATTTATAGATCACGTCTCAAATAGATTAACTCGCTCAAATTTAAATAAATAACGTTTATAATACCTTTCATTTAAAATATTTAAATCAAATTACCGATCACTTTTGAAGTATTACTAATTATACTGTTTTAGTACAAATACTATATTAATTTCATAATCAATATGCGTATCTAATTATTTCCATATAAATTTTTTATGTATCAATGTAATGTATAAATTAATTATTGATTTAAAATCATTTTACATGCTTATGATTTTTTTTAAGCCTGAGCAAAATTTGAAAATACGATAATTCTTCTATGATCAGACAGCTCTCTATGTCTTAATATAGGGAACAAGCTCGCCGAGGTAACTCATTTTTAACGTAGCCAAAATTAACACCACTGACAGAAAACTATAAAAGAAAAGAAAGAAAAACTTCATCTATTCTACCATATTTATTAAAGAAAGCTGGAACTGCAGCAATACAGCAGAAGTCTAAATTTTTCAGAGTATAATATTCTTTTCATAAGCAGACACTCCCTTAAGCGCACGATAGTCCAATTCCAAGCTCGTATGCACACTCCAGTATACCCTTCTAATCGTTCCTGGTTTCCATTTCGATCTTTTACAATTTTCTTCTCTTTTTATTCACTTGTGATAGCTCAGTCCCAACTTCTCCGCGTTCTCTGCTTTTACTTTATCTGTCCTCTGTTTCCTCTTGAGCTTGTAAAGTAACCAACTACAGGATATGAGAATGGTGATGAACATATAGCAGTTATTCAATATTTCTCTATGTACATCCGTTGTTACTAAATATAGTTTTATCAACGAATCGTTTTATGCACTATTAAATATTATCCGATGATCTTTCAACTTTACCTCCCATCGTGTAAGCTTTCTACTACATTGAAGGTTCAAAGCTGTTCAAGCTTTCTTTGACGTGCAATTATTTTGCTTTAAAACTTTCTCAACTATAAATTATTCATTGTGTTTTTTTTATAAATGCTAGTAAAATTTTGTTTTTATATTTTCAAAATTGAAAAACTATTTAATGAAGTAAAAATTTTCAAGACATTTTTTTTTTAATTACAAAATATATATAGATTCATCAAAATATATATAGATGAAGATTGGATATAGTTTAAAAATTTTTAAATTTGTTATTCTTTTTGGTTAACATTAGTATTATATTTTATGAATGCTGTTAAAAATATTTCTTTCTATTCTTGCTTATGTACAATTATATTACATCCTATACCTTCAAATTAATTTTTCTCAAAGTAAATATGATTGCTTGTCAATCAATAAAGCAAAGTAATTGAACATCTAAAATAATTAATATACCATTATTAATATCTACCATCTATTAATATAGAAGTTAATTATTATGCTTTTAATTTTAATATTAATATTAAAAAAGTAATTAGTATAAAGTATAAATAATTATTTTATTTGATACCCAAACGCATGTACTAATTTTTCAGAAGATACTCCTATAATCAATCTTAAATGGACCTTAATAATTTTTGTTATGCTTTGCAAAAAACTATTTAAAATTCTTCTTATAAACTGTTAAAACAAAGATAACCATCTGAAAGAAAAACAAAGAAAGACACTAAAAGCAAATTACTGTCTTACAGCTAATTCATAATAATAATAGCCAATATGTATTAAACTGAGTATGCTCAATTAAAAATTGGTTTCTGCAATTATTAATACTGAAATTTAACGTTGTTGGTCGTTTCGTATATTAAAAAAGAACTTTCGTCGGTCCCGAATTTAATGTCTTAAGATTCATATCTTGATTTCATATCTTATAGAAAAACAGATCCTCAGATGCTTATAATTTTTTGAAAATTTGCTTACCCAATAAGCAGCATTGGAAGGTATTGGGAAAAAGAGAAATTCTATGAAATTGCTTAAAGAATGTGACTGCGCAAGGAAAGGCAGTACAACGTCGTGATTCTTTAGCGTGGAAAATCTTATAAAGGTAGACGATGAACGACCCCTTATGGCTTAATGTTGGGACTTGGATTAAATACTTTTTGAATCAATTGGGCAATATGCACTACGTTTCTGTCTACTTATTATGAAAATTGAGTATCTTTCAGTTTGAATGATGTTTATAAATGAGAATGTATAATTCAAGTGCTTAATAACTAGAAAATCATATTTTCATTTGAGTAACTAACAGGTTACTGCTTCAAACACTGTTAAAATATTTTATTAAAATTAAGCTTTATAAAGAGATCTTTCATTTTCAGAATTGAATTCATTTTTATATTGAAATAAGTATGAATTATATTTAAATTTTTTTCTTTAATGCAGCTATTGTTCACTAAATGTAATTATTTATTAATTAAAAAAAAAAAATTCTTCTTTTTTTATGAATTAAATTTACACCTTCAAGGTAATTTTTATTAGTCTAGTAATTTAATATTTGATGGTTATTGATGATTATTAAATCCCTTGGAGCCTCAGTCTAATTTTGAGTACTCGGTTTACAATACTAAAATTTTATTAATAAATTTAAATAAAAATTTTAAAATCACATTGATTTTTAATGCTATTTGAAATACATAAATAATTTTTTAAATTTTATTTCAAAACTTTATAAGGAAATCTACATTTTTTGTCATATAATCTTCAAATATATGAACAGAATTTAAATTCATTAGTTTTATTATTTTATTTTTTTTATAGTTATTTATGAAATGTTATATCTGTAGTTACTGAGAAATTAAGCTTAATAATAATAATTTTTAGATTTTCTTCTTGATGTAGTCTAAAAACTTATGTGTTTCAGAAAAAATCGATGGAGATTTCTTTCCTATTTAGAACGATGTTATTATTTCAGCTTTTCTTTTCCTCTTTTTTAAAATATTCAATAATAATTCCCACTATTTCTCAGTAAACGAATATAGTCCGTAATATCGTGGAAAATTTCATCTGAACTGCCGATGGAATAAATAGAATAAAAAAAATTCACTAAAAAAGCTATCGCGTATTTAAATTCGGTATCCCTACATAATTAGTGCTCGACTTAACATATTTTGATTAAGTCAATAAGTTACGGCCTTTGAGTAATACAAATTTTTGTAGGTATTATTATTTAGTTATTTATATATTATCTTACCATAACAAAAGCGTTTCTTTTAATCTAAAGTAAATTTTTTTATTTTTGTTGAGTCCAAGTTAGTAATTTTATAAATTCCTATATTATTAATAATTAATAATTATTACTAAAAAGTAGCTACAAATATCGTATGATGTATTATATACTTTTTTAAAATAAAGACAAATATTAGACAAAGTATACGTATCATTTCATTAATAATAAAATTACAATGGTAATAGATGTTAATATTTGGTTAGTTTTTTTATTCAATTAAATAAATTAAAGTTCATAAGTGCTTAAAATAAATATTCAAGTCGATTTTAATAATTGTATTGTAATATAATTTAAAATTTTTAAATATTACGTTTATTATAAGGTTATAATTTTTCATTTTGATAACTTTTAGAAAATAGAACATGTATACTAATTTAATAATTATAACTAAGCTCTAAAGTTTAGTTTTAATAAACGAGTATTCGCATTTAGTTAAGAAATGTATAAATAATTATATACAATATTAATAATACAGTATGT
Source organism: Kradibia gibbosae (assembly GCA_018907135.1). Lineage (NCBI taxonomy): Eukaryota > Metazoa > Arthropoda > Insecta > Hymenoptera > Agaonidae > Kradibia > Kradibia gibbosae. The sequence goes on along the minus strand of JACCHX010000008.1, from coordinate 3,089,525 downwards.
CTACCAAAAATTATGTTGGTATTATAATGACAGAAAAAGATGAAAAAAATATATCATAATTTTATGTGGTATTTACAACAAAAGATTATGTTGGTATGCTCACAAATGCATATAAAAGTATGTTTATAGTATCTTTTAAATTTGAGTGTACTTTAATAAAACTACATAATTTTTATTAAGTGATGAATTATAATTACACTATATACATATAATATATACATTTTACACAAATATTATTCAGTAATTTGAAAAGTTTTTTAATTGTAAAGTAACTAATTTTTTTATTGACTTAAAAATCAAAAAATAATATTTAAATGTGAAATTTTCTTTAAAAAAAAAAAATATATATATATATATGCATTATTGTCAAGAAGAGATTATATTACTTAGTAATTAAAATGTTTCAGTATCTGTTTCCGGTCGGTTTGTATGCATTGTTTAGTATGCGCTATTATCGCACATTAAACGTGTGTGTAGGTCTATCTCTTTCAAAACATTAAATTTGGTCTGAGGGTTACTTTTTTGCTTGCTCTGTATCTGCACATATTTGTAATTAATGCGTTTATGTGTAGGGTGGCACATAAAGTTGTATATGCTACAATACTTGAATTCTGGGACATTTATTTTATCTTATTAGTGAATGAAATTCAAAGAAAGCTAATTTGTTGTTACTATGAATTATGACAATTATTTGACTGTATCATGCCCGTGTCGTCGAATATTTGTTCAAGCCTCTAAGTACTTAATACTGGCTCAATGATAATAGTTACATAGGCATCAGTCTTTCTCTTTTTTCAATAACAGCGGTTCATTGTTTTGTTGAATGGTGACAAGAACACGGTTGATTTTTCAGATAATTAGATTTCTATTGCTCTGCCTATGAAAAAATTGCCCAATAAAATTTTTTGTACGAGTATTGGAATAAATGCTGATAAAACATTAGCAGGAAGAAATGTAGATATTATAGTTATGGTTCTCCAAAAATTTAGCAAAAATTATCAATAAATTTGATGAAAAAGGCTGTAATTTAAACGGTCTGAATATTATTATGCAAGGTTTCAAAATCGTCTGTTTATCAATTCAATTAATCATTTATTGTCATGTATTTAACGATTTCTTTAAATTTGAAATCATTGTTAGATATAAATAAAAATAATTTGTAAGTAAAATTTTTCATAATTGTTTCACGTATAAACGATAAAACTCTTCTTTAAAGAAAAAAATAGGAAATCAGCTATTCATCTTAATTCTTGTAATATTTGTAATATTTATAATAAATGAAATAATTGAAATCAAATGCTGTTTGAAAAAAAAATTTGTGTGCTTATACGTGTTAATTTTGCTGTATGTATATGTATAGTAAATTGTAATAGATGGAGGCTAGCTTGCAAGACTCACTTCTGTTAAATAAACGTAATATAGAAACGTAATTAAAACTCCAACTATCTCATACAAGGGAACTTGCATAATCGTCGATTTTAATGCTCATCTCAATCACTGAACTGGGCTCCTACTGCGGAAGAGTAGCCTATTATCACACATAAATCGTCCTACGGTATAATATACCCTGTTGGCTCTTATATGTGTATTATATATGTGCGCAGGCGCATACGACATGCGCCAAGTAGAAGGATAAATTTGATTTGCATATGTATACGGTGTAAAGTACGAAAATTCTATGGTGTAGGTTCCATCGAGTACATACGTAAGCGTTTACTGAGGCTACATCTATCCTTATGACAGCCGACCAGTGCTGAGTTTTGAATGAATGAAAAGAAAAAAAAACTTTTTCAATTTTCAATAGCTTTTATTAAATAATTTTTTATAAAAAATGAATCGTACTATTATAATATATTCTAAGATGATTCTTTGATCATAATAAGAAAATTAAATGATAATGACTTACTCTATAGAATTATACTAATGTAGTGAAACTAATAACATATTTTAATAACAATATTTAAGCAGACTATTATGTATTTGTCTTACATATTACTGTAAATTATGGATTTAAATTAATACCTTATAATTTTTTATCGTATGAACTGTTACGAAATTTTTTAATAAATTTATATTAATAATTGATGGTATTTTAGTTACACTGTATTAAATAAAAAAACGATCAATTTTTTATAAATTTAGAATAATTTTTTTCAATATAAACGTATTTAAAAAAAACTATTTTAATACTAATATTATATAGAATAAAAATTTTTTTAAATTTAATTTTGAAAATAAATTTTAGGTATTAGATAAAGTTAAATGCATGGTTGGCTAGGTCCCGATTATTATTTAGGATTGAAATATCAATATTGTTGGTTTTTTTATGTCTTTAACGAGATACTTAGTGATAATAACAATAAATTTTAAATAAATAATAGCCAATGAATATGCTATAATTATATGAACTATATGCAAACACTTGAACCGAAAAACATTTTCTTATTATTTAGCCTCCTGATATCTCTTTTTCAATAACTTAACATATGTTGCACATATACATATAGGACAGCATTCGATGGAAAATTTAATTTTGCAGTTCCGTTAGTAACAGTCAAAAATATAAGTATGTGACTCTATGAATGCACGTCACTGTGCTTTTTTTTGGTCCTAGTGCAAATCGTTCAATATTTTCAAATTGCTTTTACGAGTATATACATAGAATTGTTAGATTGCAAGAGGTTATACAAGCAATACGTTGACGTAATTCGCGAAATAGTGGGTTATATGAGGAATAGTAGCTAACGATAAGGTGGCTCAGTTGAATATATGAAAGCCTGATCATGTAATTTAATGATGTATTTTGTTAAGTAGGCTGACAAAAGCACTGAAATGATTAGGACGCTCTTATTATAAGGTGCTTCGTGCTATTTAACTTATGTATATCACTGACTCCTAGTGATAACTGTCTGGTTCAAGGCAAATTACTAGTCGTATAAGCTTTAGCCGAACGTATGCTTATATATTAGCCCTTTCATAGACTTTAATACACTAGACCGAATCATGTATAGCTGTTGTCTTGTTTTTTAAAATAATAGTAATCTACTATAAATTTTTTCTATCTTTCGAAAAAATGATTATTTATTTAACGTGTTTTTTTGTAAAAAAATTTAATTAGATAAAAAATTCGTTTACACGTTAGGGAAAACAGTAAAATGAATGACTGTAAATAAAAGGATTGTAACGAGAGAACACGAAGAAAATGAAATGACACATGTTTTTTTTAGGTTTCTGTTTTGTATTTTATTTTTTCTTTCAATATTACTTTAAATTGCGGTTTATGAGGAAACATTTATTTATTTATTTCTTACAATTTTTTGAATGTCAAGTTACAATGAACATGTAATTTATATAGTTGTTTATAGAATAATACTATTGCTTAAAATTTCTCTTTAGTTTTAATAAGTCTATTTTTATCATAAAAAAAAATAACGGTCTTATAAATATTTTGTGAATGCAAAAATTTATATAAAAATCAAAGGACCCAAATCTTGCAATAATTATTCAATTATTTATCTTAATGTCTTTTAACAAAAAAACCAAATATTTTAAAGTTTAAAATATTTTTTAAATAGAAATTGTAATAATTAAGAGGTGAAGAATTACAATAATGTTTTTTAAGGTATTTATCTGAAATTTCTTTATTTGAAGAAAATACTACAAGATAACCACAATAATAAAATTAGTTTTATTATATACTCTTCGTGGTAACTATTAATTTTTTTTTATGCACGTTTCTTTAAATACTAATAAAGAAGAATGTAGTTAATGTTTTTTAAAAATTGATCATGTATTTTTTTGAGTTTTAAAGCATAAAAGGTGATCAGGAAATTGCTTAATTATAACAAACGTATCTTTAATTCTTAATTATTTTATGCACTTAGTACGTTTTATAAGTTTTTTTAATGTAATTAACAATGTTACACATTTACAAATAATTCATTCTAATAACTTATAATTTGGTACTTAAATTTAAAATTTGAAAAATTGATTTTAAATTTATTATATTGTAGTCTAATAAAAAAAATCAGATATTACATAATTAGCAATGATACATTGTGATAATCGGTATTAATATTTTAATTTTTAAAACATTTAATTTCAATATTCAAACAAACATATAATATTGAAAGATGACCTATGATGAGTTATGATCTATATTGATTAATATCTGATTAACATCTGAAATTTTTAAAAACTGATGACTTTAAAAAGAAGTGGCAAAGAGACGCACGAAGCTCGAGGTAGAGGAGCGTGATAAATTTGAAAATGAAATATAAGTGTAAAATAAGTTAGTGGGGTTCGGAACGGTGACTACCTTTATTTTGATTTTTCAGTTCCGATGAAATCTTATCTTTTCTGCGTAAAAGGAATCATGGTAAAATATCATACATGTATAACAATTTTGAATAAGTCCTTGCATGTACACAACGATTTTTCAGATTAAAATTTTGTATACATATGCAAGTAATAAAATTAAAATTTTGCTAGAAGTGGTGCTTAAATGCAAATTTCGAATGATAAAACTGAAAAGACAATGGCTTATTTACTTTTAAGTATTACCCATTTTTACTATTCACATAGATTTATGAACAATATATGCATTTCCTGTATTGATACGAATTCTCGCATGTTTTAAAAAAATTATTATCTTAGATTCAAAGGTAGACAACATTTCAGTAACTAAAATTTATCTTAAACATATGAAATTTATACTATAAATATATATACTATATATACTATATATACTATACTATACGAATATATACTATAAAATTCTTTAAATAAAATCATGGAAAATTCTTATAAAGATAATACCACTTTTAAAAAAGTGTATAATATTTACGATCCATGAATTTATAAAATTTATAATTATGAATTTTGCGCTTTTCGTTACATTGCTAAGAGAGTATTCGCAATTTTTTTTTTGAATGAATAGAAAGGTATAAAATGACTAATTGTTTTAATGGGATATAATCTGTATTTTACATAATCGATTGTAATTTTAATATGCATATTGTATACGTAAGTAACTCAGCCAACTTCATCTGGTCGGTGTCTTGACCAAGACTTTTTATGATACTTGTCGCTTTTTTCTATTAAAAATTAATTTTTATCGATATCGATTCACGGCTGTATTTTGAAATAATTTTATAAATATACTGCGCCTGTATTCAACTTAATCTACTAAATTCTGTCGGGAATTTCACTTTTTTTCTAGTTAATATAATTTCTAGTTAATATAAGCCATGCGAATGCAAATGCTTTCACATTAAATTCAATACTATTAATTTTATTATTATAATATATTCTATAACTTCTATATGCTAAATATTATTCTATAAATATTACCATTGTAAAATTATGTTGTATCGCTGAAACTCATCCTTTATTTATTACTCCTTATACCAAATTTACACTATCGTTTACACAACATCAGTTGCTCGGCATCGAGCTTACAAAATATATATATTTACAGCAGTTGGCGCGATCGCGTCTTTTTTTTTCTTGGTAAACAGGGCGATTCTAGTACATGGCAGCCATCACGCGTTGTCCGGATTTCATCAGCTGGGTCAAGGACGTCTTTCTCATAAGGATGACCTTGTGAGGTCCACCGGCTTTGAGGCAGTCGGTGTTGGATTACTAGATGCTTGTGCATCGGGTTGTATTCGTTTGGTCGGGTTGGATCAGCGTATCGGGTGTTGTCTGGCCGATGTCGGGTTGGTGCAGTAGGTTGACTCGTCAGTGTCGGGTTTGTGCGTTAGGAAACGGCGTACCAGGTGTCGATCGTCTAGTCGTCGGTGTCGATTTCGCCCACCCGCTCGACGTCGCTGTCTGTCTCTAATCAGATATAACCTCCAGGGCAGATATCTGGATGCAGTGGGACAGCGGGTACGTGTCTGGTGGAGAGGAGAGTTGGAATCGCCAGCAAGTTACACACAGGAGTGCTATGCTCCAGTTGGTCCATCCGAAGGTGTACGAGAAGAAGATAGGCGGAGAGTGAGTCATGCCAGATTCATGGACCTGGGTCGCGCGGCCTCAATTATCTCCCTAGTGCAGTCGGCACAATGCGCACAGGCGCAGTTTGTATCATGTTCTTACTGTTAAGGTGGGCGCAGCGGCCGCTAACCCCCCCCCCCCCCCACTGGAGCGTAAGTCAAATGCGAATTCTCGCAGGGTGCAACAATGATTCGAGATTTCAGGATTTTTCACTTCTGTGCGAAGACAAAGCTGCGCACTGCAAATTTGCACCTTTCAGCTAGCTTCAAATTTGTCATTACACAGAACATGGAAAAACACAATAGAATAAGTAAATCTAAAAATTCAATAGTCTAGACGTTAATTATGGGATGAAGGATTAGTCGACTTACGATAATTACAGCTTATAAACCTACTCAATAAAGGCAGTGACAGCTGATTATAAAATAAATGTTAAGACGAGATTATACATCCATAAATTAAAGAAAAGCGCAAGATGATTTCTTATATAATCATGACAGTAATAATAAATGATAGTAAAAATTATAATTCCAAGCGGAGAAAGAACATGACAGCTTATAAAATATATTCAATGAGACGTTCAGATGAAATTATGTACAATTTGTATTTATAAATTTGTAGGTATAATTATTGATAGATTCAATAAAATAAACTATAATACATATTTAAGCTGTTGATTGTTTTATTACATCTTTAATTTAATTACGTTCAATTTTAATGTAATATTAAAACGTAAAAATCTTGTAATAAGTGTATATAAAATTATAATACATTTTAAACTCATTTGTTGTATCAAAGAATGCAAGATATACAATTTAATTTAATATTCATATAAGGCAAAACAAAATTGTTTATCTATTGTTGAAATCTATTGACCTATTGTTGTTATTCATTATAATTAATAAAAAAATATTATATATCTAAATATTATTTAAGATAAATATTATGACTTTTAAATAAATTATAATGTTTCTCCATTATAACAAAATTTAAAAAATCTACATTATATGCTTCTCCTATCGAATGAACGATGAACATCTTTCATTCAATAAATTGATCTTTGAATGTGACTACTTTTTTTTCATGTCGTTAATTATTAATGTTCTTTTTTCCAGAGTAAAGTGCGAAGAAAACTGCTTTAATAATTAATTTCAAAGTCATAAATTCATCGCATTTCGTTATTGAATTTTTTTTTTAATAACTTTTATCAAAAAATCGACAAAATCCATGCTTGAATGTGGGGAATTAGCCTCATTTGAAATAACATAAGGTAGCATCCATCATTCGAAGACTAAGGATTCGTTGTTGGTCCTTGGAAAAAATCTGCTCAATAATTTTAAATTTGGGAATTCTTTTTGTATTTTAACATTTTTCGTGATATTCCAATAAAAAATTTATGATTATAGAAAAATGATTTTTAAGGTTTTATAAACCTATTTTAATTTAATTGAATGTTTTTTGTTAATTTTTTGGGATAAGTTTCTATGATTCTGACGGAATTGTACAATTTATCTTCCGATAAATCGTTAAAAAAAAATCACCAAAATTAGGTCTAAGATAGAGATCTTGAAGTTTGAATGAAATTAACACTAATAATGAAATCATTATAGTAATTTTTATGGCATCATTATTTTAAAAATCCATTTGTGAGTGTTTGTAATAAATGCATTATTACAGAGTAATTTGTATTATCAAAAATTCCTTACTTTGCAATAAAGCCTTTGATTTATTGAAAAAATAAAAAACGTATTAAACAAAATATGTAACATTTGATTTTATTGGAACAAAGATTGTGATAAATAAATGTCGCGACGTCACAGCTTTTTATTAACTATTGACACATTAAAGCTCTATCGTAAATTTTTTTAATCCCTCCTATAACTCTAATATATGCATATAAGAATGAAATGCTATAAGTATAATAAATGCTACATAATTTTTTCCTAATGGTACGTACACATTGGTCGATGACAGAATTAAACTGGCATTTTAATTGGCGTTTAAATGTCTACTAACAAATGGTCCTGTAACTCTTTTCAGGCTCTGATCTCTTGGTACACCGACAAACGATGGTGCAGAGATCAAGGAATTTTTTTAAATTATAGGGTTAGCTTATGTATGAAAATACTTTGCCTTTATTACTAAGTTATTGAATATAATTACTAATAATGATAGGGCGATAATGTAATTCGGTTATTTACATTCATATAAGTGATTCGACTCATACGTTACAATTTAGTAAAATATTAGATTAATGTAAATATATATATGGAAAATAAAACTTTGAAAAGAATACGTTTCAAAAATTCTGTTATAAATAAAAATTTATTCATTGATTAGTACTTAGAATAGCTTAAAGTTAATCTATAACAATAATTTATATGGTTTTATATTTTATTTTTTTCTAAACAAGACTTTTGAATATAATTAAATCATTCTTAAGTTACTTATATGCTATTATAATGTTTATTACAATTGAGAAACGATCTATTTATAATTACAATTTTATGAATTTTAATATCGTATAGAAAGTTTAATGTATTTAATTAAAATGCATATCTTTCATTTATTATTCTTTGCTAAAACTAATGTATTTAAGATTATTACAATTTTTTCATACACTTATCGTAAAAAGTTAACGCATTTTAATATTATATTGAAATAAAATGCTTAAAATTAAAGGTATGGTGGGGATACTTTCATTCATGGCGACACGGAAATTTGTACAATTAAATGCATAAAAAATTAATTCCGGACGCTTAAAGTTTTACAGTTACACTTGTCTGTTATACGTGACAGATCAATATTTTCATTTTTCTTAGCCGTAATCCACATATTCTAAGACGCTTTAATTCTAATGGCTAATTAAGGTTAATTAAGGTAAAGAAGCTACCAGTCAGTTCCTCAGCATCAGCTAATGTGACGCTTTAAAATAAACACAATTTTCGATAATGCCTTCGTTAGGCTGTAGATGACGGGATAGCGTACTGACGCAGTTGTAGTCAACACGTTTGCAACGAAGGGAGGAGACGATGGGGACGATGACTCCTCTCCCGAAGGCCCTTTGCTGCTCCGCTGGACGATTTTCGTCACTACTCTTGACGGTGACCGGGTCGTCTCTATCTCCGATGTATCGTCCGGTTCCTCTGCAATGTAGGAAGGACGGAGGGAGGAACTCTCTTTTGTTTTGCCACCTTTGCACTTAGGAAGCTCGAATTCAAATGCAAGGTCAGATCGCGCGATCAGATCTCCGTTAGTGCGACTTTGTCGCGGTATCTCGACTACGCCTCACTTCTTCATTGGGAGTTACTATAAGATTCAATAAAGCAATTTCCTATCCCAGGCCATTGTAGACCAGCACAAAGTCTTGGTGAGCCGTGCGGAAATTTTATTACCAAGGTCGTTCTTCCTTAGCGTTCAGTTGAGGCGAAGGTTACGTGTTTTTTGTTACGTTGTTGAATTATATTGCCATGTAGGTCTGTAAGTTGTAATTATCGTAAGTCGCCTAATCCTTCATCTCACATTCAACGCTATTAAATTTTTGGAATTACTTCCTCTATTCTATGTTTTCTTGGTCCCTCTAAAGACATATTTGAAGCTAACTGAAAGGCGCAGATCCTTAGTGCACAGCTTTGCCTTCGCGCAGAAGCGAAAAATCCCGCAATCTCACATCACTACCGTGCAGTATGTGCACGGCGCACGGCTAGTATCTCACGCAGGGTATTGGCCAGCGCCAACAAGTGATGCACCCACACCATGTCGCCATTTCTCGGTTGTAACGCAAGCAACAAAAAAATGTTCAGCGACCACAACGTCTTCCTAAGTTTTCATATTGTTGGTGTTACAACATTTAAAGTTGATTAATCTTGTTTCAACGTGTGATTTGCACATTTTAACTATTTCGATAATTAAAATCTCACGTAAGATATACACGTAAAAAATTTTATGTAAATATATTTACAGCACAATATGCAAAAACGCAATTAAAGTCGAGATGCTCTAATTTGAACTGGGCATATTTTTCTGTATCTTTTAGTCATGTAAGGTGAGCGGGAAGTACGTATAAGAGGGTCGGTAAAATATATAACTATATTGTGCATTAAGAAGGAATCCGGGTAAAATTGGTTATTAAATTATAAAATACTGTGGTCAAGTTCGTGGTCTTTTTATCGAATCTTATCCAACATAAAATATAATAAAGTGTAATGGATACGAACATGCATAACAATTAAATGATAGATAAGTATTAGTTGCATCTTGCATGGCTTTAATTGTAAACTATAATATTTGTATCTTAGCCTAAAAATAAATTTATATATAAATCTGCTTGGTAAATGAACAAGTACTGAGATTATATAATCATTTATTATATTTTACTGTACGTCACGCCATGTAACAAGTATATATTAATACGATATTTATCTTTAAGCCTAAATCTCTCTTTAAATATGGAAAGATCGTACAATCAATAGTATATTTCAATGATGCTGCAAACAAGTTTGAATTGTGCTGAATGGCATCCTTATGATTATCGGCCTATTGCATTCAAATTTTATAAGAGGAGAATTTTTTGTAATAGAATAGAAATCATAGAGAAAGAACAATTTTCAAGAGTTATGAAACAATGTATTCCTTTTCTTTACATTACTTTAAAATTTTAAATGCAACGATCCAACGAGTATAACATTATTAACATCGCTGCTGATCATCGGTCGAATAATTTAATTCGATTGACTCCATATTTTTTATACTTGTTTTAATATCTCCAGTTATTTATTTTTAATAATTTCCTTATTAAATAAATCTGAGAGATGTTCTTTTTAATCGCTATTCAAATAACAAAGAGATTTCGTCGTATCAATTTACAATTTTCCCAGGTATCTCTGTATCTTCCTACTCGATTGAATTAAAATTGAAAAGAGTTATTAAAGAAATTGTTTGATTTTAACAATTAATGTTGAGAGTTACTTCGAAATTTCTTATTTGAGAAAACTATTTAATCAGCATCTTGTTAATAATATTACTAATGTCTTATTTTTTAATATATTGAAATTGTCATTCTTGTCAAGCTGCTTGAATATCTAAATATATATATTAGAAAGTAATTTTTACATGTTATAAATGTGGTTCTGCAAAATCATCCTTTATAAAAAATTACATAAAAAATTAATATTTTTTATTTTTTCTTTGTCATTCGTATTAAGTGAATCTTTATTTTTAGATTAAAAATAAAATGATTGCAAAAATTATTGAATATCTTGAAGCGTTGTATAAATTTTCAAAATTATTGTAAAAAATTACAACTTAAAATTAATATTGTAGCACATTTTATGCTATACATTTTATCATGTTTCTCAGCTTTTGATTTTGCATTGGTTTATTGACAATTTATGAAAGGAGATACATAATGGGTCTAAAAATTTCTGGTTACTGAACTACTTGGTAAATTTACAGAAGCAAGTAAGTTACTAATGGGCTAAGCCATTCAGTTAGCCTCATTTAGGTCTATAGATTCCGAGGCCTTCATCTGTATGCTAATAAGCTCGAACTATTGAGGAAATCAGGAGATCCCAGTGGATTTTGTTTGATTTCTAATTCGTGAATACGCGATTAATTATGAAATATCTGTACTCAGTTCGAACCTTACCTTTTATAGGAGAATCAGCAGCAGTTTAGCAATTGAGAGCTTTTATATCCTGCTCCACGATTACGTATTTCAATGACACTTCAGCTAAATTATACAGGTGAATTATATTTTTCATGTGTTTTCTTTTTGGATATTATAAAAACGATGCCCAGATCAATTTTCAATTCATCTGTATTAAATTATTATATTTATTACTTTTTATAGAAAAGAAATATATTTAAAATATCGTGAAAGAGTAAAAATATTGATCTAACTTGGCCATGGTTATTTTGAGTTTGAGATAATTATTATTTTTACCATTTAAACTTTTAACATAAAAAAACTTCTTACCTTCTTATGAAAATCGTATAATACCTGTTGTTATAATATACCATGGTTTGTAACAAAAATTTTGAAACACCTGAAACTAAAATTATGTGTATTAGTAATATTGAAATTAGTCAAATTTAAATAAAGTGCCTGGAAAATTTAACATAAAAGTATGTTTTAAATGTTCATTTATATGGGTGCACGAAGTAGTGGGCGAGGGAATGAAATTTATTACTTATCGATAGCATCGTGATTGAGAGCTCCAGTTTGTTTAGGATTTTGGTGGTTTTCGTGTTTTTTTGTTTATTATACTTTTGAATCTAATGCGATAGGACAAAAGTTACATATTATATTGCTTTTTAAGTTTTTTTAATTGTTTTTGTTTCTCTTAGATAAATTCCGTTGTCGAAAAAACATCAATTATCTTAGAAAAAGTGACGTATATTTAACATTTTGCGGGGCATATTTGTATTGGCTTTAACATCGGTATTAAGATTTTCGTCAGCAGTAAGATTAAGTAACTAAGAAAACAATTTGAATTAGAAATATCATAAGAAAAATAAAATTTATATTATTTTTCATCAATACAATAATTTCAAGGTGTCTTTGTAAACGTAACAATACGTACTTTATTAATAAAAATCTAAGCTACAGAATGATTTTATAATCTGACAATTAATTTAATATGTAATACAAGCAATTTGAGCTAATAAATTTATAATTATATAAATTAATAATAAAATGTATAATTCGGACTTAAATACCTTGCAAACGAATACAATAAACTAATTGATATTTATTCTTTTTTGAAAATTTTAACATATAACTTTATATATTTCACTATAAGTTATTAAATTTTTTATTTAAGATAGATAATTTCTATTATTTTATTCACATACATATAGCGTTATAAATATTTTACAAACTGAAGTAGTACTGTTTTAAAAAAAAAATATTTTTTAAAAGTTTTTATAATTAATTATGATTAAAAGTAAATTTGAAATGTATATTATAAATTATGTAATAATTTCCACATTTGCTATTTTTATTAAACTCTCGAAGGGTACAATTTTGTAGCATGGCTAGCAAATAATAACTTTCTCTCTAAAACTATTATTACAATATCAGTGTAAACTAATAATGGTTTTTATTATCGAGGAACTATTGAAAGGATTTATTATTATTATAGAAGGAAGCAAAAATAATAGAATTAAGAGAATGAAAAAGACTGGCTACGTAAATTATAGCAGCCAGACATTTTACAGAAATAGAAGAGGAAAGGGGCTGCATTAGAGGGCGGTTTGGTTTCTGGAAGGGACGATGGTAGAATATTTACACATGAATACCGGGTCTCACGGCTTATCGCTACCTGAATGAAGTGGAGAACGAGCGGTAGCATGAGTAGAAGTTGGGGGAGAACGGCACGGATATATTGACTCTTGAGCAAAGAAGATGATGCGGCTAGGCTAGAATATATCGAACATCTCTGGCCGTCTATATAAGGGGATATTCCAAAAGTACACGCTATCTTCGCGATATTACAATCTCTGTATGGTAGCTTCTTATTTATTCTCTTTTCTTTTATTTTTCCTTCTGGCGTCCTCTGCTTATTTTCAAATGTCTAAGACTGTAACATTGCAAAGTTGAACCATTGGCGAATAGGGCGTGGGTTTATATTCGATATAAACTCGTCTACGGATTGTTATATGTATTTTTTTCATTCTTCAACATATACGTATAAATAGATATGTATATATATATATAATATATATATGTACATGAGTGGGTGAGTGCATTGTTGTGCGCGCTTTAAATGCTGCCAGCATCCGGAATTCACAAACGGTATTATTATAAACACGAATGATATGATGAGTTGAAAGTGTGAGGGGAAGAAGATGGCTGAAAATTGAGAATTTCGTCCCATAGGGAATTTCTCTGTTTATACTTTCGAGTGGCAAGGGATGTGAATTTTAATTGAGATTTCAAGCACTGAATAGACGCAGATTTTTGTTGTATACTATAACATGCATTGGAGAGACAAAAATTTACTATAGAAAATGTAGTACAAACAAAAACTTATTTTTGTTAATGATTAAAAAGTATTTACTAAATATAAGAAAATTCGCATCGAGATTTATTAATCACATTTTATTAGACACGATAATTAAAAAGACGAAAGCAAAAATAATTATAAACTGTGCCAAAACTTAGAAGTTTCTGTACTATGAAAATTAATCTTAAATTAGACAATAATACAAATAATTTACGTGTAAAAAATATAATAGATTATATTTAATATTGTCTTATGAATATTGGTATTCTTGTAATATGCACGACAAGTCGTAAAAATAAAGGCATGTCTTTTTTAGGTTTTTGTGGATTTTATAAATGGATAAATACTTGTTTAATTTTCCACAAAAAAATTTACAAATGCAATTCATTTTACCTTTTTCCAATTTAGTAGGCTTAACAAAAATTGAAAATAAGTAAGCTAATACATTTAGAGTAAGATTATTAAGAAATTCGTACTACTTTTTTAAAATGCAATTATAAATCTATAACTAATTAAATTTTTTTTTAATATAGAATACTTTAAGATGTAAAAAAATTTTTTTAAAAGAATTTGAAAATTGTTCTTATCCATTTCATAAAAATTAATTTTTGCATATTTCTTATTAAATAATGATACTATTTAATGCTTATATCTATTTTTATATGAAAGCTTTTGTCTTTCAAACATTATGAAATATGCTTAAAACACAAAGTAAAAAGTATTATTTATTTATTTTACTTATTGTGAATTTATTATATTTTTATAAAAGTTATATACTTTTTTAATGTTAACACGAAATTGAACCAATAAATTTTATTTTTCATTCTAAATGAAATATATTTTGATTTGAAGGTACCTTTAATTACTTAAAAAGAAATTCTCTATCGAAATCTGATCCTAAAATGAACTACTCTTTGAAAATAATTTAACATGATCTGATGTATCATTTTAGATCTCAACTTGACACTAAAATTCTATTTAAGTACGTAGATGAAAACTAGTTAGCTAAAGATCTCTTTAAATATAAATTTTTTAATAAAATAATTGAATATAGATTATTTTTTCAATTTAAACAAAGCAATTAAATACCCGATAGAAATTTTTTAACTCAAAGATGCTCAATTTTTTTTATTTTAAATTTCTCTACTATTTTGACAGATTACATATTGTTTTGATTTGCAAATTTTTAATTTAAATTTCAATTTTAGTCTTAAACGATTATTTAGTAATATTTTGTAAACCATATTTTAAGCACAGCTTCATAATCACCTTTAAACGTTCTGAATTTTTTTATTCGTATTTTGAAGTTGATGGATTTTATCAATAAAAACATTACAATTTTATAACTTTGTAAATGGTTTAAAATCAGAGCCAAATGCCGTAGATATTTTTAAAAATATATAGCATTGTATTAAAAGTTGCACTAATGATTAAATGTTTTTAACAACATTGTGATGTATTTCTTAGTAAATGCATGCTTTTTATTAAACGAGGTTAATTAAATTTACAAATTTTTAACGAAATTCAGTGGATTATTTTCTTGGCCATTATATTTAATGATTGAAATAGTTTAATTGTTAATTTTGTTTATTCATAATAAAATGGCCGACGAAGTGCTTTGGTCGCAAATTACATGAACTCTACGTGCATAATAAAAGTTGAGTCCTTATTCACGAGAACTGAGGCGCAGGATGGTGTTGTAATTTCTAAAACATACCTGTAACGAGTCTCGGGTATGTAGTCAAGCTCCATCAAAAGCCAACTAACAAGAAATATGGCCACACGCAAATACGCGAAATTTTTTTAATTCTACCGTGGCGTAGAATAGATACTATAGATGTTCCATTAGGTTTAGCCGCGATATGCCTATAGCTATGAAGCGAGAACGAAATAATGGAAAAGAAAAAGTACAAAGACAAGGATGAAGAGAGTAAGTAAGTAAGTAAGAGAGAGAGAGAGAGAACGAAAGAGTGATGTAGAGTAAGGAAGAGGAGGAGAGGATAAAATATGCGCGTGACGTCTTTGACGATTAATCGCGAATACGGCTCCGTTATAAAGATCGGATAGAGGAGACTCCTGCTTCTGCACCTTTTGCGCTATTGGCAGAGGAGAGTACAACAACCGTCATCGTCTTACGTAGTCAAAGGGAGACGTAGACTTTGCCAAGGAAAGTCTTTTACAAATTTCAAGGCGCGTGTAAGCTCAAAGGGGGTCACGCAGTCTCCGTGCCCTTCATCCACCCTATGCGCATTCACATATGTATGCACTTCCATACATGTGAGAGGTAGGCAGATATTTAAAATGAGCATTACGAAACTGCTTGGTGAGCAAATATGATACGAGCATGCGACAACATGAAAATCAATACTTAAACGCAACTAGAAGATTTCAATTCAATTTATTTAGTCTACAATTTTTATGAGAATATGGTCAGCACAAGTGGCATAGGGCAAATCGCTTTTAGTACTAGTTGATTGGTTTTTAGAACGAGGTCCGATTGAATAATTTACTCATTTTATTAAACGTAATTGAGCATCAATTCAATAAGCTATACTTATAGTTTTAAAGTATTTATAAATTGTATAATTTGTAGTTTCAATTTCTTTTCTTTTAGATTTTTAATTATTTGCTATAAAAGCATATATATTTGTGCCAATAAGATTATTTTTCCATTACAGTAATTTCAACGATTTCGTTTCACTCATAGTACAAATCCATGCAAAAAAGTTAATGGACAATGAATTATTTAAAATTTGGATAAAATATAACTATGGAGATGTTTAAATTATAATAAGTGTATTGTATATTATATGTAATTCTTGTAACTAGAATAATAAGAGATTTTCTACAAATAATAGCTCGTCTTTTTTTATGAAATTATCACAATAATATTAAATTCATTACCAATTAATATTGTATTTTTACTCTGTATTAATTAGGGACTTCTTGTGAGTCATGTTTTGTATAATATTTGTAGTCGCTATCTTAATTATAACGTTCACAGCTTATGAATTCGCTAATTGATTTTTAATTTAATTAGGTTAAAGTAAAAATAGAAAATATCATGAGTCCATTTATTCATTTTTATTAAACTAAAATTGAAAGGTCGAACAAAAAGTTTCAATAATTACTTTTTAGAAGTCTTAATTATCAAATACTTCAAGAATATTTTATAAATAATTAAATCTTAATTTATATATATATATATATATATATATATATACAATGAAATGAACTCCTTTTAATCAAAAGCTGATTACATATGTAAATAGAACATTTATTACGGGTTTTAGATGTTTTTAAAATTTTTATACAATTTAGTTAAATATCAAAAAACATTGGCCCCATGACTGCTATTAATCTTTCAAATAATTTTTAATAACAAAAGTAATTATAACGAAATTGAGTGCAGTATTATGAATCAGTCTTGTTTAAAACAATGATTCGACTCGAGTTTAATTTAAATAATTTTATTACTGCTTTTAATCCCTAAGCGACTTCCGTCGGTCATATAAAAGGGTTCGCGCAATTAAAATGATACGAAGAACAGCCTCAGTCAATTATTTAAGTTCCTTAGCATTTAGTTATTTCAACATGAAACAAAATGCACGTAATTCGACTAAAATATTCCATTATCCCTGCGTTTCGAAAAATACGAGAGCCTTCTTTCATCTCCGAAGATAAAAAGTGGTTGGCGATCGCTGTGAATTAAAGCTTCGAACGTAGAACTACGTATTTGCAACAAAGAGATGAATAAGGGACATGAAAAAATGTGCTTGTAAAAAGATTCGTCGAGAGACTGAAAACTTGCCGTTGGATGGAAAAATAAGGGAAGTAAAGTGAAAAGCGGTAATGGGGATAGCGGTGCAGTTGGCGAGTGTTCAGGAGTCCTAACTCGCCGTTTTGCACGCTGAAAACTTTGGACGTACGGTGGGTCTTTCGTCTTTCCGCGGGTCGTAGTATAGTTCTCAAAATGAGCAATGGAAAAAAAAATGGATATGGCCGAGGGGGTTATGGCACCCTACTAGTTACGTGTTATGCGCGACCAATGCGTACGCTAGCGAACCGTTGAACCCTCTTAACCCCTTCTGCTCTATAAATTCTCGCTGGACTTTTCCCCATATGTCGTTCTGAGCACAAATATGAGTGTGAGCACTTATACTAATGCGCAGACAGTTCAGCTGGTGGTGGATCATCTCTACATTTTACGTGTCTGCAGAGGGAGCTGCATAGGGAGGGAATGAATAGTGCTTTCGTATTTTCCTTGTATTGCAAAATTAATATTAATAGCAAATAATTAAGCATTTTTTTTTAGAGAACTACATGCAATATTGAGAATGTTTATTTAGTGACTGCTTCTATTTACAATTACTTATAGGTGCAAGTATTGATTTTTTTGTAAAATTAATTGCAATAAAAATTTAAATGCTTATTTTTATTACAAAAAGCGACAATTTTTTTCATAATAAATTTGACATTAAGGCTCTAAATAATATCTAGTTACAAAAAGTAATAAATTTCCATTTATGTATAATATTAATCATTATTAAAAGCATTAATAAGTAGCTGGGATTTTTTAAAACTTATTAAAATTACGTAGCTCTATCTTTATGTAATATTAGGCTCACTTAAAGCGCACGTTATTTATATCTCATCTAGAAGCACATTAAATATTTAATAAATACAATAGAAAAGTATTTTTAACGCGCAAAAAAAAATTGAAAAATACCACAGTGAAGCTCAAATATGTATACATTTGAAAAGCGATATTTGTCATTTAACTGGAGAAACAGACATAAAGGCTTGCTTCAAAGTTCTGAAAGGACGCGCCCCTTTTCCTCGTGGTTCAATTCAGCATAAGGTTACCCACGCGACTTTTTCTCTGAAGTCGCAAAAAAGAGAAGTCATAAGGTTGAATAAAAGAAGAAGAAAGATAAAATTGCGTAAGAAAAAATCATGACAGAGTATGGAAGTCCTCATGATGATCTTTCTTGCTTATATACCCTCTGGTCTTCAAATGCACTGCGCAAAATTTACTTTGTCTTCAGTGAAATTTGTAAGGAAATACAAGGAGGTGTACATCTTATGAAGGGGTACTTATGGAGAAACAGTGTAAACGAACTGGCGCATATACAATCTACTACACTACAGTATACGTGAAAAACAAAAAGTAGCTTATTTGCGAAAGAGGAACAACAGAACGAGAGATAATGAAGGAGGTAGGAGGGCATAAATAGAGGGTACGGGTGGAATTAAAAGGAAGAGTGAGAAAGAGTCGAATCCTTTGTCATGAAAGTTAGATTGTCGGGTATAAAACGCTAGGGGTTGCTGTTTCAATATTTTCTTCTTTTTCTCATTTTCATTGTGTGCTTCACATACGTCAAACGGAAACTGGACACATTCTAACTTTTTATTTGGCTAGCCACAGGGTTTTTTCACTATATATATCCGATAGGTTTGGTGTACGACAATGTAGAGAAGGTATTAGCACCATGACAGGAAAGGACGAAGGTCGAAAGCTACAATTTAAACGAAAGAGAGGTGGAAAAACGAAGTATCAGTGACTCATTTCGTAAGATTGCTATCGTTTTTCTCTACTCCCTCGTCTCTTCGTCTCTTATGCCTGCTTCTTTTTTATTGGAGACGTTGTGATACGTCTTGTAAAAAGTTTGATTAGTGCTACTCGATGTTGTAGGCTTTTCTTTTTCATATCTAGCTCTTCATATAGTGCTGAGTTGGCGTCTTCACAACCTAAAAAATTACTGGACTTGCAAACTATGATTTTCGTATTTGAAATATATTTTTACCATTTATGTATCAAAGGTGTGTTTTTTAAAATAAATTACTCTTAATTACTATGAAAATAGTAATTCGAATGATGATTTTTTAAACATGCTTATATTATGCATAAAATTTTGTAACATATTTGGTTTAAATTTGGAATAAATAGATGTCCATAATGAGAATTCTTTATTTAATTATTTGAATTTGTTTAATATAACTAAGAATTTTTTATTTTTAACATTTCGTACTATAAAAAATGTTCTGATTAATTTGTATACAATTTCATTTTTATCACCAGAACTATTAATTCGTAAAAATAATGCATGTATCGTCATAGGTAGTAATGTATGTAGTAATATATGTATTTAGCGTTGTATCGTTCGTATAACTATTACCGGTGTGGTATCATTTAATAAATATTCTTTTATTTTTAAGTTTTTTATTATATATAGTGCTTGTACTTCAATAAAAATGATTTAAAGTCTTTTTAAAATTATATATTCCTTAAAATCCTTATTATTATTATTATTATTGGTGTTAAGACAAGTAGAAAAGTAAGATAATAGTTTGTACCTTAGTATAATAGAAGATCATAACATCATAATTCATCATAATTCTATCAATGAATATATCATAATATAACTTAAAAATGATTTATAATCTATGTGCAGATTGAAAAAGCAAACGTAGATTACTGAATCGAAAATCTTAATGTTTTTCTTGACTAAGAAACAAGTGTAATTTTAAAATTTGATCGAGGAACTTTCCGGAATAACCTTATGTCTTGCATAACGCCTTTAGTCCTAAATAAAAAAAATCCATTTTCGATAATCGAATAAAGGAAATAAATTATAATATTGTGAGTCGCGCCAATCGATTAATGCTTATTTCTGTATCCAAAGTTCTTTTTCTTCAGCGAACAGTAATTTTAAATAACCTATCTGCACGAAGGAAGGGCGAGGCACCAAATGAAGGGATTCATATGTTTTTATCATCGAGTGATTGCTAAAGAGAAATTTTACATCTGAATCATGCTTTCATTGTCTTGACTGCCTCTCTCCGGATAAATCCAGGCTTGGCTGATTTCCTTTTGCGCGCGAAGTTATCTAATATCGTTGCCCTGCCAGGTAAGGGGGGTTAAGTGGAGATAGAGCCTGCCTATTCAAAAAGAGAATAGCATAACTGAATTGGAATGGCTATACGTAGGAACTAACTGGTGAGTAAGAGACCGATAAGGGAGGACGGAAAACAATTTCAGTTCTTTGGCCCGGTATTTCACTGTCTTAAGGTATCCGAATGCAGCCGAGGTATGTGCCTGTGCGTTTATGAATCGAAGTTGAAGTGGAGTAAAAAAAAAGGTAATGGATGAACAATGAGACTTACTTCTAAATTCAACTGTTTTTACTGCAGGTGCGATACAGTCGCCTTACTACTTCGCTGATGAAGCCCTTCTATTAGCTATCTTTCTTTATAGATTAGGATTTATAAAAGAAATTACGAGTCATCGTGAATGACATAGTATACAGGCGATTGTCTTTTCTTTTTTACAGCTAAATAATTAATTTTTTAAGTAATTGGACATAACTTAGTAGAAAATTTTTTTTAATTTTTAAAAAATTTAATTGTTTTATTTTATAATTTTTTGCCACACATATTAAAAAAGCAACGCAATTAAATTTCGTGCAAACTAAATTTATTGCTATATTGTTTCGATAATATTGTTTTACATTTACAAACATGAATAATTTTAAAATAAATGTTCATATAGAATTATTGTCACCGATGTCTCTATTGTTTGTCAAAATACATATTGATTGCACAAACTATTTATCGATATCACATGAATGCACAACATTAATACGCAAGGAATATTAAATAAACAGAGCTTCATTCATAACTTTAATTGAAAATTTTTTTAATTTTTATTTTTTAATGATAACGTGATTTAATCTTATTATAAATAAAAAAAAATTTTTTCAATAATATATTTATTTATAAATAAATATGTTTTCAAATGAAATTTTTTTTAAATTATATTTTACACAAAAATCTTATATATTATATATGTATTATAATATTAGTATTATAATTATAATTATGTATTATATTCGCTTTCGAAGAAAATGTGTTTATTATGCAAATATATTGAAATTTGTGAGAAAATTTATTTTTTGTAAATTTTTATTTTAATTAAAATTTAACATCTACAAATTAATAAAACATTCAAGAAATAAAATATTTCCTTGAAGATTATTAAAATGTAATGCAATTTTCTTCTAAATTTCAAAATTATAGTATTAAAATAGCAAATCTTAAAAAATTATGATAAAAAATATGTTCTGTTTTTTATAAAATTAAAAAAAAAAATTTTTATAGTATTTGAAATATAAGAGAAATTTTAACCAAATTTCTTAGTACAACACTGTATGTATTGCACAAATGACTTCAATAATTGATTAGCAATACATGGTTTCATGTTGTGGATTGATAACCATATTTTATAAATCAATGAATTTGTTATTAAAAAAACGAAGAAAAAACAATAATATTAAATTTATATGTGAACGAAAATAAACCTTTATCGTACTTAATTTAACATCATCCATTAAAATATTTTACTATCGCGGTATGCATACGTATAAATTCTGAAATGAGCAAATCGTTTGTTTATCCCGTTCTAGAAGTCTTTATCGAAATATTAGATCGTTATCGGTACTCTTTTGCCGACTGTTAAATAATCATGACCACACCTTCATAATTGAAAATTTACAATTCTATACACCGATTTCGTATATGAGGTAAACGGAAAAAGGAACGAGAGCAACGTAAGAAGAGAGAAGGCGTTTTCAAAGTGCTCTCGGTTTAAAGCTCCTCGTCTCTCACATCGCCTTCTACGCTCTCTCTCTTTCTCTCTTTTTCTCTCTCTTTCTCTTTCTTTATCTTTCATTCCTTTCTTTCTCCTTCTCTTTCTTTCTCTTTCTATTTCTCTTTCTACTTCTCTCTCTTTCTATTTCTCTTTCTTCTTCTCTCTCTTTCTATTTCTCTTTCTCTTCTCTCTCTTTCTCTTTCTTTCTATTTCTATTTCTCTTTCTACTTTACTCTCTTTCTCTTTCTTTCTATTTCTATTTCTCTTTCTACTTTACTCTCTTTCTCTTTCTCTCTCTCTTTCTCTCTCTCTCTCTCTTTCTCTCTCTCTCTCTCTTTCTCTCTCTCTCTTTTTCTCTATTTCTGTTTTTCTTTTCTTCGGACCGTAAAGCCCTTTCTCCTCATTATGAAACCCGAATAACTTCCAAAGCCAAAATGCAGTGAGTATTCTCGCTTACAACGATTATAAGCAGAACCAAGCAGAGATAGAGAAAGCCGAAGAACAAGAAAATAAAAAGACATAAAAGTGAAGAAACTGAAGATGTTTAAAAGTGTTTTTATTGCATAAATGCTCGTTGTAGCATTTGTTCAAATACATTAAGTTGTAGCTTCTATACTGGCGTGTTTAAATCGAGTTGATTTGAGATAATCTTTCTTTCCTTAAGTTTAAAGCTAAGTATTTTGATGAGTCAGACTATATATAATAAATTTTTTAAATGAAAAAATTTATTTAATATTTTTTTAACTATAGTTAATACGGAATACTTTTGAAAAAATTTCTTTTTTTTATATATTTGATTTTAATCATTGAAGTATACAAACTTTAGTTTGTAAAAATTTTTTTTATAAATTTAGTTTTGAAATGTGCAAATAATGATATATGCTTACAAAAGAAATTTCCATAATGCATTCAAAGTTGTATAATTTGTTTCGATGGCAGTTGTTAGTAAGACAAGAATTCGTTTCCTAATAAAAATTATACTAATAATTCTTCTTTTAAATGGTGAAGAGGCCAATCCCGGGAATAAGATGGTCTGATATTACCTTCAATCGGATAGTTTGGCCATACGGAAACCATAAAAAACAAAATCGGTGTAAAAAAAAAAATTGTAAGAGAATTTAAATACATAGATCGTATTAATAGGTTAAATAAATAAATTTTCAAATTTTTTATGTTTCTATAAATAAAATGTTTTGAACAGTTTTGTAAAAAAAATTTTTGTAACATTTTTTGTTGTTATGAATTTTCATATTTTTTATAACTACACACATATGCATATTTTGAAATTGAAGACTGTTATTAATATTATGTTTAAGGTGTTCAAAAGAGACAGTATTTTTAAATATTCCTTGTGTGATAAATTCTAAATTAGATTTTGCCTTTAAACTAAATTATGCTGTCTTATTGGTTGGTCAATAATATTAATTATACAATTAATAATTTCAGGTATATCAAAGACAGAGTTTTATTGTTTTTGAAATAATATATTATAAAATAACTGTTTTTTTTTAATTAATATAGACATCGATATTTGATTCTAAATGAACATGCCCTGTTATTAGTTTAAAATACGTGTTTAGATACAGTACTAGGCTTTTAAATATTATTTATTGCATACTTTTAACTTCAAAATAGATAATTTAAACAAATTTAATTTTATACATAAGTAAAAAATTTTCAATTAATTATGTTAAAACAGTAAAACGATTTATACACGTACGACTAAAATAACTATCCTCAAAAACGCTTTAAAAAATTGATTCATCTAAGCATTTAATGTAAATGTAAGGTAATTTTTATAATAACAATATGATAAATAACAGATTAAATCTTATTTTGTAATGAGTTTCTTAGGGTTTTAAGAAGCATAATAAATATTAGATATGATTATTCTCAATTACAAAAAGGTTCGTGGAGCTTAATAGACAGAATAAACAAGAGGACAGCAATTCAAACTCAAAGCAATTAAAAAAAAACTGTGAATTTAGAAATGCCCCTAAAAGTACTCTTTTGTATTTTCCTTGATTCGAAAAAAGAGACGCATAAATTTTTGGTATAAAACAATAGAGCATAAAAGTTCATGCTAAAAAAAGTCCCAGAAAGTATAGCTTAAGCTAGCTAGACGTTCATATCTACGCGCCCGACACTCGGCGAAGTTGACAAAGGTCGTGAACGCGTTTGCACCCAGTAACTTTCCCCCTACCTAACCACTTTTACGTTTTCACTATTCGCGTTGCATCACTATTTCTGCATTCAACTCCAGTCGCATTTTCTTCTTTTCTCTTTATGTTATTTTTTTTTTTTGTTTTTTTCTTGCTGTACCTGGAAAACGCTCTCAATGCTCTCGGGCCACTAACGCGCGGGACACAGCTTTTAAGCCGTGAAAAGTTCCCAGCTGGAGCAGCCTTTTCGCGCACCGCTCAACCTACTCCATACAAGCAATGTGCAATGGAATCAATGTCTTTTCCAAATAGGTGCAAAGATACAATCTCATTCTTTTTCGTTGATTACTTATTGAACGGTGATGACTAGAAAATTTTTAATTTTTCATTCATTGAATGTTGGCCTAAGCATGTGTTTTGATCGAGTAAAGAATAGAATGATTTTTTTTTTGAGAATGATAGTACCTTTTTCATTGTAGAGAACATTTCATTTATTTATTATCAGTATCTTCGCCAAAAAACACTAACGGTAAAACAATTCGAGAATAGCAGTTCATGTATTATACCATGTATTGAATTGTCAAATTAATTCCATTTAACTATTGTTATTATAAAATAGCAGATACAGAAAATTAAAAGAATTGTTTTCACCAAACTTATAGAAGTTCGGGGTCCGCTTTATAAGAATACTTAAAATAACACTTAATTTAATTTTTAGTATATTACATTGTGCCATTTAGACAAATTTTTTAAAAAAGCATTCTGAATCCTGACATTGTGACATGTTAATTAATCTTAGTCGGTCACTCTGGCACTACCTTTTATTAATAAATACTGTATTGAAATTATGGCATTATATGAATTATCACTTGATATTGATCTTTCATTTTTCAATCGATTATGATCATATTTATGATTTTTAATACTCAATGGGCAACACACATAAAATATATTGCAACAAAATTTTTTATTAAAAATAAACTAGATTTATCATCTTTAATAAAGTAATTTTTAAATATATATTGTACCATACATTTTCTACCTTAATATAACAATTTTTTTTATCCAAAGTATAGTCCAGCCATAAGCCAAAATAAAGTATACAGACATTTAAAAAGACTAGCAACTTTTATGAATCACTTCATTTTTATAAAGTAAAAGTAATAGATTTATAAAGCGTTACACCCATTTTTATCAGTAAAAAAGTAATCATGATCTTCATTAAGAGAGTTTCTTCATTTTCGATGGATAAAAAAAGAAAAAAACGCACATACTTTTTAAGATTCATTATGTGTTTCAAAAAAAGAGTGCCAATGTTGAAACTTTATCGCGAGTACGCGGCATTTTCAAAAATACATCGTCTCAGTTTTCTCTCTTTCGTGCTTTAAACTAATGACTCGTACACTTGCTATCCTTACCGGTGGTGGCTCGTCCTGGGGTATTTTTTTCGCAAGACGTCGTGAATTCTGGCTCTTACAAGCGGATCTGTAAGTAATGCGGGTTGTATTGGCGAAAGTCCCGAAAAACGACGGGATACTGATGTATATTTATGTTTATCATTCACGTTTGCGGAATTTATGGCGGAGTTTGTCACTGTGTAGGATTAAAGAGAAGAAGAATGAAATAGGCGCGAAAATTTTTTAAGAATATAGTTTTTGATGATCTTCTTTCTCATTTCATTACCATTGCTGCCATTGTACACTAATTTACGAGACCGAGAACTTTTTAACTTAGAGTGCTGAAAAAGATAGAAATTATATCCGTACTATAAGACGTTTACAAAGCGAGTTACAGATTACATAAACATATATGCTTCTTTGCATGTTCTATTTCAGCTCAGCTAAATATTACTGATGATTAAAAAATCTTATTTCTAAAAAAATTTTATTCTCATACCATTTTATTATTTATATACATATTATAAATTGGAGTATTACAAAATGTAATAAATATACTTGCAAAGCTTTTAAAATATAAAATTTAGTATTAAAAGTAAATTTTGTTTTTGTTTTATTTATAATTTATTATAACTTTTTTATTAATTAAAGATATAATATTAAATATTCTTATCATATTATTTGTAATATAAATTCAAACTATTCTACCAAAAACTATTATTTATTAAATACAATAGTAGTAGCTATTGGCTCAATTTTCGTACAGATTAGATATGTTTCTAAGCTCTATGTAAATACTGTGATGTTCTATCTGATCACTAGTTAATTAAATATGAAACAGTAACCCATATAGAATCTTTGCTATGCCAAATTAGATATTTAAACCATGATAAATGAAAATAAATTTCATGTCGCATTCTAAATAATTATGAACTTCTATTATCAAATAAATTAAAATTTTCAGTTGAACACTTATTAATTAGGATTCTTAAGAATATTAATATTTGACAATGATGTAAAAAATCCGTTGAATATATATATATAAATATTAAATCAGCTATATTTTGTAATTAGGTATTCTTAAAATTTATTCTCTGCTCAAGTCGTAAAATTTATTTAATGTATCCTAGAAGTAATAAATTAACGACCTAAATTATCGTAGCGAATAAAAATTATAAGTGCAAATGTACGTGTCCATTATCTTTGAAAATATCACAATAAAACTTATCTCAGTGTTACTTGTTTTCGCTCTTTCTCTTTGTTTTCTCTGTTATTGTTCATCATTTTTTACATTTTCGCAGATCTCTATTGTGATGTTGTGTGACTAATACATGGAGGTAAGTCGAAATACCTTCCGTCGCGGATCCATCTCACTATCTCTATCTGCAACTTTGCTATTCGTTTCTGACGATTTGTGTTTACATTTCAATTATCCGATGGCTCATTGCTCCGGTATTCGACCCTTTGCTCCTACCATTATTAGCAACTGTATGATTTAGCAGATGAGAAGACACTCGGTATATGGGTGCAATGGAAGGATGTACAGAACTGTAAAAAGGAAAATTGACCAAGAAAGCTGTGGTTACCTAATGAGATCCCATAGAAAGATAGTCACAGATGGTTGCAGTAAGATAAGAAATATATATCAAATATATCATCATCAGTTTTCGAAAGAATTTCTTCGCGAGTGCTAAATATAGTATCACTTACTCGAATGCCTCTAGGTTACGATTTTCTCAAGTTCCTTCACTAGGTACTAGAGTCGTTGCGTAGCGTTTTGCCGATTGCTTCCTCCCTTATATTGATCGCTGTGACATGTTTCGAATGGTTAGACCTTCTGATTACTCTTCTCCGGAACTTTCTCTTTCTTATTCATTTTTGGCTCCCTGCAGAACGGAAAATTATTTTATGATTTTCCTTGTAGCATTTTCCTTGTAAGTACTGCAACTGATCAACGCGGTAACCGTTTTCAACCATTTGTTTTTTTCATAAGCCAAATTTTTTAAAAAATTGACTCATGAATAGCATTGCTGAATAAAAACAATTGATTGCCTAAGATATATATTAATTATAGTTTAGTAGCATATTTTTGATAAAAATGCTGTGCAAATCGTTAATGCATTTCAATCACATGATAATAATCGTTAGGTGCTATCAATCATTACATATTTACTTAGTTATAGTCGTCGCATATGCAGTTTTAAATCAGTTTTCACATTTTTCTTGAAAAACGTTTTTCTTGAATTAGCCTATAATATTGAATAATTATAAATATATTTTAACTTCAACATATATAAATTTTAATCAACAAACTTTAAAATAGAAGCAAGGCTTTATCATATATCCCTTTTAATACATTATTAAATTTTCGTAGATTTGTGGTTTGAAATCCATATTAATTCATTAAGCTTTACTATTTATATTGTGATCTACTAAATGTTTTAAATAGTTCCGTTGAGTAAATAAAATTTTATATTCTGATTTTAAATCAAAATCTTTTGAAATGCTTTAAAATTCGACTACATTAACAAATCTGGTTCATTACACTTACAATACCATTTTTTATTAAACTAACATTTAAAAAGTTATATAAAAAAATTAATTAATAATAGATTATTAAATATTATAACTTGCTATTATTATAGGTTTAAAACTTTATATATAGCTAAATTTCTACATGTTTATAATAAAAAATATGGTTTACTTATAATAGTGCTTGAAAATTATATCAAAACCTTCAAAAAATCTTTTAATTTTAAATATTTCAAAAATACATTTGTCAAATTATAGATTATCCTAATAATTAAAATAAATTGTTTATTCTTTATTTAATAAATTATCATTAATAGGAAAGAATAGAAGATCTTGAAGTTATAAAAATGCCATGTGTACGACATTTTTTACAATGTATGCCTCTCTTTATTATTCTTACTGTGAATTCTTTTTCATCTACATTCGCGTATCTATCGCTCATACTTCTAGCTTTTCATTGCACAAATACACTTTGCCAACATCATTGAAGCTTGCATGTGCATGCGTTTTTGTTCAAATGGTAATCAGATAAAAGTAGTGTAAAACAGATGGCGCGGCTTTGGAGTTCATCCTTAAACAACTGCATTCGTTGTCTGATGTACATTGATAATATTGAAACTCACTTCCGATTACTCTACTCAATATATCTCTATTCTTTTTTTTTTATTTTTTGCGACTCCTTAACAAACATGAGAGGTATTAGATTGGTATGATACAGTTATATTATTATGTGCAAACTTGAATGTATATTTTTTTTTAATTTTTTTTGTACAATTATTTTTTTACAATATTTTAATAAATAAAACATAATAAAAACTTATTTTTAATCTTTGCTATCAGTATTAAATTCAATATATTATAAATGCATATAATTTTAAAGTTACTGCTTTTTTAAAGAAAAATTATTTTCATCTAAATGATAATATACAATGAGTCTAATGTCCGAAAATACTATTTATTATAAATAAAAGTTCATAAATGACATTGAACTAAATTAAATTTTTTTTAATAAGATAAAAAAGAGTGTTGTTTTAAATAAAATAAGATTTTATCAATTATACTAATATGTAGCTTAACTCTTAGTGAGTATATTTCTTCTTGATAATCCCCTCGTCTTGTGAATTAACCATTCTAAGTAAATGCAACTCTAGTTTAAAACGAGGCTAATAAGAAAGAACCAATAAAATATTAATCAAAAGGAAAAAATGAATATATTTTATTTTTCTTGCACATATTAAATGAATTTATAGTAAACAAAATTTGTTTAATATCATAAAAATATAAGTTTCTATTCTGATCTTTATTTAGTTTCTATCTATTACTGTTTAACAATAAGTTTTTTAATTTTTAAGCTGATTCATGACAAATATAAATATAAATTGTAAATTTAAAAAAAATCTCTTATTTTACATATCAGTTGAAAAGTAAGTAAATATCAAGCTATCAAGATGATGAAGCATCTTTATGGAATCTTTAATTTTATTATTGTGTTTGATTTATCTGGTGTAAGAGACAATATATTTAGTTCAGTGCCCTTGAACCTACCTTTTCTTATCTTTTGAATACATCTGAATATGAGCGGTTCCTAAGTAATGTAACCGACAGAGGAATAACAAATTCACCATTTGACAGGAGTGGTGGCATTGTCATAAAGATCTGACGGATCGTTCATATTTGCTTCATTTAGGCTCCTTTAAGGAGACAAAAGCCGGTCTAATTAAAACGCTTGAGACGCAGCTGGCAAGGGCAACGAAGACGGGGAGACATATACTCTAGTTGGACGGAAAATCTGTGAATACAGTGGCGGTTCGGGTGGAAAAGCGAGCGACATCACAGCCGAAACGGATGAGCGCTTCTGGCCCGGGAATACGAGGCAGTCGTTGACATGGACGAAGACGAGAAGGGCGCTTTTAGAGATGGATAGAGTTATGCGAATCGGTAACGAGGATTTTTATCTTATAACTCTCTTTACCTCCTGACTGCTTTCCCGTTGTATTTAAAAGCGGTATGACGAAGTAATTTTCATATTTTTTTGATTTGTCTATATACCGCTTCATTTTACTGCTTCAAATCCTTATTTATGATTGCATTTACATCGAGGTAAGCAAATAGTTTGATGGAGTATTGATTTTCTATTGTGCACATAATATTTTCTGTTATTTAAAAATCCATAGCTTTATTCATAGATAAAAAGCCTAATAATATATAGTATTTCAAATAAACTGCAGACTTACATTGTATACATTAAATATTATATTGAATTCGCTTTATAAATTTTACCCATATAATATTGATTATTTTCAATCAGAATACTGACAAATACTTACTATTATACAATTACGTTATACAAACACTTGATTAGAACTAACATTAATTAAGTTTAATTGTTAAGAATAATTTGAATTATACATGTTTATAAACATTTTTTTTTAAATAATAATTGTAATAATAGAAACATGGAATTTACAAAGTAAAAGAGGTATAATTGAAAATTAGCAAATTATGTTTATATATAGGTGTATCTATTTCTAATAGGTTAAAGTTAAAATAAACGCAAAGAATAGTCTTGAAGATATTACGTATACTTTAATATTAAAGGTATATGATTGCTATAATATTTGTATAACATTTAAGCAAAATTTTCTAAATATATTCTTTAACAAAAAGAGTTTTGAAAGTATTTGAAAAATATGATGAGGAACTGAAAATATGTTTTCAAAAACCATAAAACTAATTAAAACTAAATTTTACCTATATCTTATCAGAAAATTGCTATGAGTAATCTTTTCATATAATGATATAAAGAGAACATTTTTTAAGATTAGTATAATATTTCTAAAGCTTATTCTTTTTGTAGGATGGTTATCGGCAAAAATATTGTACAGCATCAATATTTGAAACCGAATGTAGAAATTAGTGCTTATATTAAAAGGAAATTATCTTTATTTTTATGCCAATTTAACTTTCGATCTTAAGAATTTTTAATTTTCTGTATTCATTATTTTTAAAGACGTTATTGTTTTTGAAATTAGATGAAGTTTATCTGAAATCAATAAATTACATTTCATTTTATTGTAATAAATTTGAAAACAATTGCAGCTCAACCTTATAGCCTTCCATTAAAACATTATATTATCTACTATGCTTTCATTTACTGTAAAATGAAAATTTTTTTTATTATATTAGATATTCTGTGTTATATTATAATTCATTTTTTATTAGGAATGTTGAGTATAACTTAAACTAGAACAACATTATATTATTAGTTTATTATTATTCAAACCCAAAAGTCACATTTAAAATCGTCTACACATGTTAAAGGGTTTAATTAATAAGCTCTTAATTTTCCTCATTCGAAACTTTAATAGTATCAATTGAAAAATTATATATTGCTTATGTCACTGAGAATTACAATTAATGTATGAATTAATTATAAACAAGAAATACAGATTGTCAATATTGGATAATGGAAATTACATATTCTATTTTTTTCTTTTACTCTGTGTCTCCTCTTTCTGTATTTTATGAGAAGTGTCTTCATTTTTCTATTATATCCAAAGTATTTATATCCGAATGTTTAATTTTTGTCGGAACAGCATAGATGTAATATTCCGATTCCGAGATTCTAATATCTAATATAGTTACTCCGTAACTATTTCACCTACAACATGCTTTGGTAATATGGTTTATGTACGTATGTCTACTACGGGATGATTATTACTTTTATTTGATCTTCCGACGAGTTGAAGCATGGAGAATGTCGTTTGCGAGCAGGTGCCGGGAATGTTCAATCTGAAAGCATATGTCCGTGGAAGCGGTAATTTCCGGTGACTCCTTCAGCACTACTCAAGTTCACGCTAAAGGCCTATTGGATATGAAGATATTATAGAATCTGCTCTTTCCATATATCTTTATATATTTTTGAGCTTTTCGAAATTATGTTACGATGATAATAAAGTTTTATTCATATTTTTTTCATCAATTTATCAAAACTATCTCATTATTTTAAGAAGTCTCAGAGGTAAGCTAAACGTTTTATTCAATTTTATTTATAAATTTTATTTATTTTATTTGTTGCACTGCATTTAAGCGCAATTGTTCAGAATTTTATGTGTAATTTTACATATTTTGGTAATTATTAGAAACTGTTGAATGCGCGTTTCTATTTTTCAGCTTATTTTACTTATTTTTCAGCCAAGTAGTCTTTGTTGAAAAACACAAGATATCGTATTTAAGTATTAAAATTTTTTAAATAGTTTTTTATACGGATTTCTTATTCCATGAATTTTTAACTAACTTTTCTATAAAATAAAAATTTTGGTTGTCGCAAATTGTCATAAATTAAACAGTAAATTATTTATTATAAATTATTTATTGTAAATAACAATAATAGTTTGTATATTTTAAAATATTATAATACATATACTCACTAAAGTACCAGAATCCTTAGCATATCAATTTTTTGGTTGGTAATTAATATAAAAAAATGCAAACTTTTTCTCACGGTATAATTTCAACTTGAGAACAGAGAAATCTTTTATCAAAAATTAAATGCTGTATTCGTTATCTCGGAACTGGTATCCAGATTTTTTACATTGTATATTTTGTGTTGCTAAATTCCTCTTAACTAGATGTGTCGTTAAAACTGGTTACTTTGAAATTTTTTTTTCAATTTCTTTTCAATTTTTTTTATTTCTTAAAGGCTTCGGTATTGATATAGCATTCTAGGTCCCCTTTAAAATATTTTTCTAGATTTATGGAATCTGTTTTCCCTTATTTACATATCACTGATAGTGTGTGGACATCTTAGTATTTAATCAAATTCTTGTGAGTATTATATAACTTGTAAATTATATGATGCGATAATATATTTGAAGATTGCATGAACATATATTCAGTTTCTACGCTAATATATTAATTTATACATCACATTAAATAATAATCGAAATGCCAATGCATTATTTCATTTATGGAATAATCGGATTTTTTGAATACAAAAATAAATAGTGCGTAAAGAATCTAAATTGTTTATAAATATTTATGGCACATAAATTGTAACAGCATTTTCAATTTTTTTCCAATAATTTATCATTTTCAAACTGATTAACTTTCAAATTTAATGTATAGAATACTCAAACCTTATTAAAGTTGTTATTAATTTACTATGATTTTTAATTATTTCGATAAATATTCCATTATTGTTTCTTTTTATATAAAATTTACAGACATATTTAGCAATTTAATTCAATTTTGTTTGAATCACAAATAAATTGAAATATATAATTCATCATTTGTAGTTGATAAATTTATATTTTCACTACATACTATTAAAAAAGTTTGTATAAAAAAAAACCATGATTCATTAAGACATGTTTCATTCTGTCAGAACTACTATATTCAAACTATTGTGAATGTTGATTTTAATTATAAACTTAATTTGAAAAGATGTTAAATAATATGATTTGAAGCATAGAATAAAATATCAATCTGTTATAGAGTTCATATTTTATCGTTTGTTGCAAATAACAGACTTTTTAATAGTAATTATTTGAACAGTATAAAGCATATGAATACAAAATCTTTTGTGTATCTGTATATTAAAAAAAGGTTTTTTAAAATATTGATTAGCTTTCTTAGTAGTTGCAACACAATAATGTACGAAAAATTAAATTACATCAAACATTAATTGAACATTAACGTCAACAAGATAAATTGTTCACATTATGTTAAAATTGATATCTTGTTATTAATATTTGTTCATATCATATTATTCTAATAACAAATCCTAATTACAAGTCAGCCTTATACTAACAAATAACAATAAGGCATCCGTCAAATGCCAATCATTTCAGAGATACGAAGTTGTGGGCATATATATTTTCAGCATAAAATATTCAACAGTTCAATTTATTGTTTTATAAAAAACTATCTAAGTTTATGACTCTATATTATCTCACATCATGTATTCACTGAAACGACTTTTTCAACTTCTCCTTTCATTTCTTTCTCATCTTTTTTTATTTTTATAACCCATAAACAACCTATAAGACACTCGGCACACAAAAGAGCCGTGAAACATTAAAGATATTACACAGCATCCAAGTTATTCTTGCTTCTTGCCTCCGTTAGCATTAAGTAATTCGACGAGGCACCACGCAAATCTCTACGGAAAGAACTGAAAAATCGCGTGGAGTTGGTGGTAAGGGAAAAGGGACATTCGTTATAGTGTCTCCAGGGGTACAAGTGCAGCTTGCAAAAGATATGAACGAAGCGTAGCGGAATCGCTCTCCCCCTTTTACACTGCATTTTAATGAAAGTTCTGGAATATGGTCCGGTAGTAATTGTTTTTATCGTATTTTTTAAATAGCGGTTGTAGCGTATTTTGATTTTCAACGTTTTTTTCTGAAGTTTAAGTCAGTTTAATAACATTTAACAATTACTAAGTTCAATAACACTAGGATTTTCATTACTAATTTACAATTTGCGGGGTCACTAATATATAATACTAGGTTATATATATATTTTAATATTAAACGCAACACTGCATATTCACTTAAATTGAAGCAAATCACATGCAGAATACTAATAAGTTTATAATGTCGAATTTAGTTACATAATTGTTGCATAATACCATTTAAAATTATATTATCAGTCAATATCTACTATATTTATAATTATTAATGTACTTCTGTGTTTAAGAACATTCTTTTATACATTTTATTTAGAGAGGATCCTCGTTTAGAACCAACAATATAAAGATACTCTATAGTATGTTTGTGTAGTAAAATTATTGTAATTGATTTCTTCACTATCAAATTATGTTTTCCACTCTGGAAAAATAAAGAGTACTTCATGATTAATTTAATTTTTTTCGTCAAAACCTACTATTTTGATTAAGCAAGCTACCATCTTCTTGTAAAAACAATTACATTCCGAAAAGGAGTCCATATGAGATAGATGTCAGGAACATTGAAAAATGGAGTACAAATCGTCGTTAATCTATTCGTAGTTTTATGGGCTTTGTTATAATCAATTCTTACGCCACTTTTTCATTCTCCGTTGAATATGGAATCTTTGTTTCATGAGACCGCAATCTCTGGGACCTTCATTATTTAAAGACTTGTTCACATCCTATCCAATTCTCATCCTCCTAGTATGTACTTATTCCCTCCTTCGATCATTTTTAAGGGTAAACCCTTAGGTTCGGTCAATTACGTCCCAATTTATTGCATATTTTTAGAAGTTTTCAAGTCTTTGCACCGTTCTCGTGCATAAGCTTACTCCGTCCTATTTACATTCTAAAAAAGTTTGCGCATCAGTTTGCTTGAAAAATACTATACTTACTCTCACGGTAATTAGAATGTGTCCTATGATCATTCATCTTCTTTAGCTTTACTTTTTTTATTTTATATTTTATGACTTATTCTATCTATATATTTTAAAAACTAAAACTTTTTACTAATTCAATAAAAATTGAGATTATTCAAGGCATGTGGACCAAAAATGATAAAATTTATTAAAATTTAATATTGTTTTTAAATATTAAAATCTTAATGGAATTTTACTATTTGACATTAAACAACTAATCTATAATTTGATAACTAAAATTTTAATTGATACAAATAGTTTGAACATGAAATTTATCAAATTGATTGTAGTTTTTAGATCCTAAAATCAGTTAACTTAGACAAAATTGAGCTACTTTGTAACTAAAGAAAGTTACGACATAGCGTTAAAGTTAACTTGAAATGAGAGTCTAACAAAACTGAATGTGCATCTATTTCTATATATATGTCTAAAATAGAAGGAACTTTTATCGGCTTTTTATTCAATATTAAAAGTTTAGTTCAGGAAATAAACTATTTTTAAATTAAAATATTTTTTTTTACATAATGTAGAAAAAATTATAAAATAAAAAGGAAGTGCATTATTTTTACTAATATAGATTATAAAGAAATACTTATAAATATGAAGCATTTCTGGAATGTTTATAAACTTATGTATGAAGCTTACATTATAGCAAAATAAGAAAAAAGAAGAGTAGATTTATTTTAATTAGTTATTTGTAAGAAGCATTTAAATAAGTTTTATAAACAAAATTTCTATTTTAACGGAGCTAATTTTATTTTCATAATATCTAAAAATTTTATAATTTAATTTATAATTGATTGTATTATCATATTTTAAATTTGCTTTAATTAGCATTTTTTATAAATATTTATAATATTATTAATTTA
The DNA here is from genome assembly GCA_018907135.1 of Kradibia gibbosae. NCBI lineage: Eukaryota > Metazoa > Arthropoda > Insecta > Hymenoptera > Agaonidae > Kradibia > Kradibia gibbosae. The sequence goes on along the minus strand of JACCHX010000008.1, from coordinate 3,052,538 downwards.
GATTTATTATTGTTTTATATTTTTATTGATTGTTTAGTTTAACGAATAGTTACTTTGATTTCATTTACAATGATACATTTTTGGTAGTATTTCTTCATTTATTTGATTTATCCATCTACGTAATTTTTGTAATTAAAATTAGAACTAAAAACATAAATAAATGCATATTATGTTATACTTTAATAATTTAATTAATGTTTAGTTTTCATTATTATTCATTTGTAAAATATGCGACTGAAAAGTGATGCATAATAAAAATTTCACATAATACAATATCACTAGATAAAGGATTTCGTACTTCTATCTAATTTGATATTTATGAATTATAATTTATCTGGTTTTTATTAAATAGTGCATTCTATGTATTTTTAGTGTATGGACAGATATTGTGTTAATGATTATTTATTATCAATAAGATGAGTTTATTTTACATTCATTCATGTTGAATTATTGCCAATATTCTAACATACATTAATTTTTTTTTGTAACATAAGTGCAATACCGTAATATATATATTTCAATAAAACATTGTATTATAAATATTATTCTTTATTTGAACGAAATTAATTATATCCAAAGCAAATATTGAACATTAATAAATCTAATTATTGGTTGAATTTAATATAATTTATGTCAAATAGAGTACTCAAATAAATTACTCAGATTATGTATATATATAATATAAAATATTTTTAAGTTCTAATTTATTTTTAAGTTTCTGAAAGTTAAATCAAATTAACGAATTGTTTGAATATACCAAAAAATGCACGCCTGATAGATACTTAATGGTCTTCCTTATATATGTGTTTTCATAATTGATAAATCATTCTTATGATTTATTCATAATAAATGCAATCATATATAGAATTGATTTAAGTTGCAGTTTAAAAAAAAAACATTTTAGAATGCAATATTTCAATTTTTTATAATAATGCCAAAAGCATTTATTAGAAACTCTATGAAAGTATATTATCTAAATATTTCGCTTTATGTATATTCACTTTTTAATAAACATGTTTTGAAAAAGTTCTACAATCTTAAAAATAATAATATACTATTTGATAAATAGTTAATATTTTTTGCTTTTGAGATCCATTAAAAATTCCTTTGCATATAAATATTCCGATTTATCAGAAATTAAACTCACCGTAAATTCAAAACTTTAGCGATGAAAGGCTGATGAATATTGCATTTTTTAATTTTTTATTCCGGATTATTTTTTTTCTAATTGTAATTAAAATTATATAAGAGATATTTGTTTCAAACGAAATGAAGAAGTTTCTATTTGAAATGAAAAATTTCATTATTTGTACATTATCAATATGATTGTACATAATTGTACAAATTTTGTATAAAAAAAGTCACCTTAAATTTTTCGTACCAATGCCATTGTAAATCATTTTAATTTTCATACGATATTTTAAAGTAATTGTAGCCTGAATTTAATGCAGGTATTTAACTGGAAAATTATAGGCTGCTGTAATAGGACGATTTTAATTATCTATTGTTCCCTATTGTGATATTCAAGTTCTTAAATTTTAGATTTCAAGTTCAGTTATTCATTACTTATATATAATTAATATTATTTAATTAATTTTATTGATGGGGATCAAAAATGTTTTAATCTTCCGACAAATGAAAAATGACAGCTTGAATAAATGAAGAGTAAAAATAAAAATCTGTCACGTCGGTTAGTCGGTTGCTCCTCCCTCGACGTGTTTTATCGAAACGATAAGTACGTCAGATGAAAAAATCTGTCGACTATCCCTGACTTTCTACCCATCGATTGGTCGCCAAAGCTCCATAACAATATCTATCCAATCATTGAGCATACGCACTTTGAAAAGTCGGTCAAAAGCCGTTCGTTTATCAGAACGTAAATTACTAGGTGAGCTATGAGGAGCCGGCGGGGGTGGATCAGAACGGGTGAAGACCGTAGCACTGTTCGGTCTTCGACTCGCGCGCATCGGTCGCCACGAATGCCCGTATTACTGCAGCGATCTCTTGGCTCCCGTAGGTGGCCGCCACCACCGTTACCACCACCATCACCGCCGACGTTGCTACCACTTACGCGCATGCACAGCCTGCAAGGAAGGGCTGGGAGTGCATGACACCGAACGTAGAGATAAAGAAAGAGAGAGAGAGAGAGAGAGAGAGAGAGCGAGAAGGAGAGCAGGAGTGTGGGTGTAGATTTTTAGCGGGGAGGGGGAAGGGCTGCACGGCTCCACGTGGCGCCGACGCCGGAGTCAGTCGCCTCTGGCCAGGCCGTCGCGTCGTCACGCAGCGGCGCCGCGCGCGCGAGCCACCCCCGATCTGCCCCCACTTACAATCACGATCGAACGGTTCGCATTTTTTGTTTACGTTTTGTGTGCAGTGCGATACCTATCGCGAGGGGAGTTACCGTTGAGGGACATCCGAGGTGAGTCCTCTACTCACGAAAAGTTACTTTCGCTTTTGTTAGCCTTGCGTTTGTGAGCTTGCGCCAGTGCAACGTTTTCCTCAATTTTCGGTTACCTGAGCTGCGTAACTTTTTTGGATACTGCTATAAGCAAACAGCTTTAATCGTTGTCAAGGGATACCCTGTTTTTTCTCGAAAAATTTTTCAGGTATAGTGTAAACTTAGATGATAATTTACCTCTTTCGATAGTAAAATTGTTGCTTTAAAAATATTTACCTACCTGGAAGTATAAAAAAGCAGATTACTAACAGAATTTATTTTAATAGCTTAAATTTTAAGTAGTAAAGGTATAGTTGTGATTCATTAAATTAAATGCTTTATTTGTAGCTTTACATTATTTTGTGCTAGCTGAATATTGCTTTTATCAAAGAAAGATGAAAGATTAAAATTCTACTATTTAGAAATATTTAGAATTGTTTTTATAATGGCTATTAACGATAATATATGTAAATAAATATTCTTTTTCTTCATCATTAATTATTATATAATCAGACTTAATATTTTTATACAATATAAAATATACAAAAAAACAATTCAATTAAACTATTATAAACATTTATAATTTAAGAAAAAATTTAGTAACCGTATGCTTTTAATAAAATTTAAATCATTGTAAAGACTACTAAATATTTGTTCATTTAAAAAAAAAATTTCTTCAATTTTATAGCTCTAATATTATATTGTAAAAATTCCATAAAGATAAAACCAGTTATTGTTAGAAAAATCCATTATACGATAATTTAATAACTTTGAATAGTGAAGTTTTGAATATTAATGTATTTAATTATTATCCGCTTTTGAATTTATTATCTTGTGAAACCTTTAATGAGAAATAATTCTCAGTCTTCTTTTCCTTTGAAAAGACCGGCTGATTGTACATGCGTAATGAAGGGCAAATAAAGTTAATTAATCGAATTTACAATCAAAATCGAATCTATCGTTTGACCAATGTTATTCAAAGGTGGTGATCGATTTTTTACTTAACGTATTCACACATTTGTTACATGCCACTTCTTTTTTAATCTTGAATCACTTTTCTCGCTGAAATTTTTGTATTAAAATAAGTCAGTGCGTGAATAGTGAATAAAACTGACTAAAAAGAGAAAAAATTTATTGTTGTTCAATCTATCTATATTAAATGGAATATTTTTATAATGTTAAATAAATTCGATCACATTTTTTTTATAATATTATGTACACAGTTTTCTTCAGTTTGATGGAATTAAAATTTTTATAATAAGAAAATTTGTTATTTTCAGCTTCAATTACACATCTACATACGAATTTTACTGTTATTATATAGTTGCTATAAAATTACTATATGAAATAATTTTTATTTATTGCGCAAGCTAAATTTCACATTCAGTCTTTTTAAATTTTAACAAATTAATCATTTATATTATAATGAAATTGTTAAATTTCTAACCTATCTGAAAACTACACATTGCGTCAAATAAGTTAAAAAATATAAGAAATAAGACGTAAAAGAAGTAAATGTAATAAGGCCTGAATAAGATTTTGAATTATTCACTCATTTTTATCTTTAGAGAATGAGTGACAAATAATTTTAATAAAATCCACTAAAACATTCGTCAAACTAATTAATTCAAAAAATTTGACAATAAAACAAAATATAAAATTAAAGTGGAAAATGTTTTTTTGTAGATAAAAATTGCTTCGCGAGGTGCAATAATAATTGAATCGATTATAGAACTGCATGATTTTAATCTCTATTAAAACTGATTTAACAGAAAGAAACAGCAAAGAAAGGATATTTTTTCGTATTAGGATGTTTCTTAAAATAATAATTTGATTAGTTAATCGTGAAATTGTTCATTTAATAATTATCCTATTTAATTTTGCAGAAAATATAACTCCATATTAAAATTATTGTACCATAAAGTTTATTGATACTAGTTTGATCGGTATTAAAATCGATTCATTACGTATGTAAATGCTTTGTTTAAGTTATTCATGTTAAAATACTAACTTTATGCTTAATTTAAATTTACATTATAGGGCATCTATATATAATTAGTTTATTGTATTGAAAAGATGAACTTTAATTACAGTTTAACTAATTATTTCTATTCGTAATTCATATCAAGGCCTAAGTATTAATTAAAAAAAAAAATTGAAATTTTATAGCTAAATTCATAAAAAAATTAAAACTATTATTAAAGAATTTTTAAACATTTACACGCTTTCATTTTATTTGACTTTTACAACGATATCTTTCAGAATAATAATTTGGCGTGGCTATCTAATTTCATACTACAACGAGAAATACTAATTTGAAATATTCAATATTAATAAAGAGTGTTTCTCATTTAATCGCTAGTACAGTTTGAATAATTATAATTTAACAGTGAAATAATTTAAAAACAGATAATTCGATACCCAATTCTTTCAATTTTTTATTTCGATAAGGATTTATTTATAAAACATTTTTATTTCGTTTTTTATATTAGCAATATATGACTAAAATAAAAAGTGTATTACATGTATAATAGTACGTACAAAATAAAATAAGCGTTATGAATATGTTTGTACATTTTTAAATATAGGTAATAAGATTATTCATAATTTATAGAATAAAAATTATTTTTTTTTTGATATTTAAAATTCCTTCTATCCAAAATATAGTTTAAACATAATACAAGAAAAAAAAATAATATTTGAATTAAATAAATTCAAATCCACGAAAATGTATATGAATTAAAATAAGAATAATAGCTTATTGTAAAGATCTTTAGAGTACAATGAAATTTTATTGTTGTTAAATAATCACAATTTTAAAAACACTAGTTTTTGGAACACGCAAATGAAACGAAGTGAATGAAGAACCAGAAAAATGCCAATATGGAATTAAAAGAGGTTCACTACAAGTCCTTGATTGGAGCATAAATCTTTAGTGTTACCCTAGTTTGAAAAAAAGTGTCGATTACATGCAGCACTTTCTTTATTAATTACACACCCTTTTTCTTACCTCTTCTTTATCTTTTCTTACCTATTCCTTATCTCTTGTACTTAACTATAAAATCGGATTGTGATGAAAGCAATGCAGTATCTCTTATCGGTGTATTAAATTTGTTATAATTAATGCGTGTTTTGTACAAGTATATATAAATGTGAAATAAAGCATAGTGATGAAAGCGAGATTTAGTTTCCATCGAAGTTTAAAAATGATTGCCTTTTTTCTGTAGTATTTGTCTTACTTTTTTTTAGTTGGGCCTTAATTCTCTAGTTCAATCTTATTTTCTCTGCATTTGACATTTTGATAAAGCGGAAAGAAACAACCCCGGTGTACTTTCCTCCTTGTACTAGGTCTCAATATCTTTCCTGTGTTGTCGTGTTGAGACAAAACGTAGTATAATAGTAGTATGAGAACGTCGGAGAGAATAGAAAGGAGGAGAAACAGGATGAAGAGAAGGTTGGGCATATCGATTATGAAAACAAAGCTTGCACTTCGACGAAAACGAAGCCATTCAGCACGTATATACTACTAAGTGCGACATTTTTGCATCCATATTTTTTCGTACTTCTTTGTGTTTGTTGGGCTTCTGTGTTTTTCACTCTTATTTTGGCTTCACTGAATCTTTTGTAAACGGCACAAACCAAATTCTTTCAATTCAGTGGAAAATTTTATTAAAGTACGGCTGTTTATTGGCTACTATTGAACAGATTATCTGAAGTAGATTTTAGCTAAAACAACTGTAAGATATAGTCAAAAAATCATATTTGATACTTTATAATATACGTAACTTCAAAAACAAACAATAGTATTATATTTTTGTATTATATTTTTCAACATACAATAAACATTTTACAATGGAATCATTCGTATACGATTTAAATAAAAAACTCGTAATTTTTATGAATATTAGTTAGCAAGAGCTATTAAAAAGTTTTTAAATTTTTAATGCAATTTTTTTAGCAACGTTATTTTAAATATCCTTCCGTAGAATAATAAAAAAACAAAATATATTTGTTTATTTGTTTTATAATAATTTTAAACAATTTTATAAGTGTTGAACACCACATCAGTAAAAAGTTAATAAAACAGTAATAGAAAAAGTAATGTTAATAAAAAAAATTTTAACATTTTTTATTCAAAATTTTAGATTTACATCATCATTGTTTTATGATTAGGTGTTAATGTTGTCTGTTGTTTGTCTGAGAATTCGATAGTATGTTTTACTTACAACATTTATGAAAATAAATATTGCATTTTGGTAAAACGAATATTACATTCAAGCATTAATACATAGGAATTATTTTCTTCAGAACTCCGTTATTACTTCATTTCTTTTCCACTACCTATTAGTCTACTGTTTTCAAAAGTTTCACTATTTTACATAATATTATTTTTGTATACAAGTTAATAAAATCTTAAATTGACCTGACTTTAATTTGAAGATTTAATAAATAAATTTTTTTTCATATTATAACTTTTGAAGAAATTGCAATTTTAAATTAAAGAAATTTTTTTTTCAATAGTTTAAATGAGACATCGTCAATTTTTGAATCTAGTGAACATAATTTAATAACCTTGCAAACCCTCAGTAAACTCTTTTATCCGACTCTTTTATAATTTATCTGATGTGGTAAGTACATGAGAAAAATCATAGTTCAAATCGGCTTACATCATTTCTGGCTACACTTTTTCTATAATAAACACACTTATATTTTCCGTTGCTTAATTCTTTAATTTTTTATTACTATACTTTTTTATTCGCATTTCTTTTATTATATTATTGCTCTCTATTTGTTTTTAAACAAATTTTCATCGCTTATAATAAAAACTACACATTCCATGACATTTTTATATGGAAGATTAGTAAAATTTTGTTCACTTTCAAACATCCTTTCATATTTTCTATATTTTTCTCACTTAGTGATTTTTTCTTATAAATATTTCTCATTGTATACCTATTAATGTATTTTTTTATATTTTCATCCTTTGAAAATTAAATTTAACTATTAGCTTGAATACAAAGTTTGTAAGAATAGGAGAAGGTTTATATGACAGTTAATGCACACTCAACGAATTACTGCTATTAATCAATAACAAATTTTTGGAAAGTGTTAAGTAGCATACATTTATATTTAACAGAATATTTTTCAGGTAAGCATATATTATTTTTTTTAGTTTTTTTTTAATTTTTTTTAATTTTTGAAGTTCTTTTATAATTAGTATTAAATATAATTAATAAAAATATAAATAATTTATTTCAGTTATTTTAAAACGATTTTTCATCTTTTTTTATAAAAAAAATAAAACTATTTACATACATTACATTATAAAAAAAAAATATACTGTTCGCTACAATAATGAAGATATAAATAAAGAATAATATAAATATAGTACATTCCTAACTGTAATAAAGATGAAGTATTTATAAAGCAAATGGAGAACGCAAATCAAGAAAAGTTTTTAAAAACAATTTTTTTCATATATATCTACTTCAGAATTTTAATCAGAGAAATTAATGGGTTTATTTCAGCGTTTGAGATATTTTTAATTCATTTCATGTAAGTAAAGACTAAAAAACATCTCTCAAATATATATTTTAAGCTAATATAATTTATATTAATTTTTATGAAGAGTATTGAATCGTTCTATTAAAACTCCATTAATTCAATTTATTAATATAAATGTGTACTACAATTATAACAATAATTGATAAAATATCATTGAAATTGAACATTCAGAAAATTTTTTATTAATAATTTAACTATATATGCCATATAAAATTTAAGCTGTCAATGCCTGTTTATATATTTAATCAGGAATGCTAGGAACTAGAATTATTGATCATTTTTAATTAAAGTAAATTATAAGCTTCATCAATAAAAAAGATTGTGTATCTCAGAGAAAAGCAGCTTTAGTAGTAGTACAAAATCACAATTATTTTTTGACAAAAGTAGTACAAAAAAATTAAGTACTACTACAAAAATAATTCGGTTTAAATTTCATTTTGCCGATTTATACAATATTCTTATTATGGAAATTTATTGCGATTGTGCAAACACGTCAAGTGGGATATAAAATTAAGTATTTAGGCACGTTCACCGCGGATTTAGTTAACTGGATATCCTTGGCTATGTTGATGATGCGCTTAGCCTGCAGGGTGTAGAGGCTGGTGTCCTCGAAGAAGCTGACGAGGTAAACCTCGCTCATAAGTGCAGGTCAGTCTTGAATTCCCGGGCGATTTCACGCACTAAATTCTGGAAGGTCAACTTGGCGATGAGGAGTTTAATGTATCCTTTTTTGGTAGCGATGAATCTATTTTTGTAAATGTATTCTCAACGTATACTGTTAACAAATATATTAAGTATACAGAAAACATAAATTGATAACAAAATGTTTATAGTTTGTAATTATTGTTATAATGCAAAATAAACTAAATTAAAAAATTGGAATTTTCTGAATTTTATTTTATTTAATCACATCAGCTTATTATTTTCATGACGTACTAAAAATATGAAAACTTAAATTCTATTTATCACATTGACAGAATCAAAAAAGTCGTCCAAATAGTGAAAAATGATAATGCAAGAAAATGGAGAGTAGAGCAAACGTACTAAAAGCTCGTGGGTATTTACTTGTCAAGTCTGTACCAATCCTTTCACGTACCCCTAACTGTCCACCCAACCAGAAAATCTAATCTGGTCAAAGTGGAATCAGGCGAGCTCCACTGCCTATCTCACTTTCGCAATTCCCGTGCCGCGTCTCAACCACCGGTCTCATGTATTTATACTCGTACCGTGTAGATCACTCATTTTATCATTTTCTTCTGTCTGATTGACCTTCGTCTTTTAACTTTTTGTCTACCGTATTTGTTTCTCCTTTTTCTTTATCTAGAAGACCTTAAGAGGCAATCCGGGCATCAACGTCATTGTCGTAAAAATTTCTGCGTTTGATTAAGGCTATGATTAACGCTATTAACAGTGAGATTCCTTGTCCGTAAATAATGAGAAAAAGACGAAATTTGTGACAATATAGGGAATGGAAAAGGGAAAAAATCAGTGTGTTATTTCATCGATTAAAATTAATATATACAGAGATATTGTTTTACACTTACCTACGCTGCAACTTTCTCTCTCTCTCTCTCTCTCTCTCTCTCTCTCTCTCTCTCTATATATATATATATATATATATATCTTCTTTCATATGGCTTTTGTTTTTATTTTCAGCATAGGCACCAAATTGTCCAATTTGCAGCTATTATTTGTATTTGATCTTAAAATAATAAAAATTTCTATACAAAATACGGAGAACAAGAAAAGAAAATAGTCTTACTTTTTTTTTCCAGATTTAAAATTCCAGGAAAATTTACTTGCGTGTTTTAGCTCTGAACATTTTAAAAATAATCTTTTCGTTTAAATGTACGAACAATTGCTACAACTTCAATTAGTAAGTAAGGATTTTTCATCTTCATTAAAAAATAAAAACATAAAGAAAAATTACATACATTTATATCACGTATTTAGTATCAAACGTGTGCATCCTTTCATATCTGATAAGAAATTTTAATCACTACATAGCCTATGACGTATCTTCGATATTTGCAGGATAAAATGTTAAAAAGACACTTTTTAAATAAAGATATATATATACCCAGGGTTCGGAACGGTGGGGTGTTGAGTAGAGTCTCGATGATTCTATCCGCCCTTAAATTCATAGCAAGATTTGACGTTACTTTATATGTTACATTCTATGAATGTGTGCGTACACGCATTTATTTACGTGGAAAGACGAGTGTATTGGAGAGGAAATTGGAACATCTCCTGCTGAGGCTTTTGTTAAATTATTGTAAGGATTGTCGCAAAATCATGAACCACCTATCATAATTTTCTGACAGTATGTATACGAAAAGTTTTTACAATGAATAATTAGATAATTTACTATAGTTTATATCGATAATAACTTTTTTTAATTCGTAAAAATACAGATAGTCAATTACTTCACTTGGATTGATAATAATTTACAATGGTTTAACCTAATGCACAATATTAAAATATTTAAGCATAGAGCTTACTGAATTTCTTATGTAATTCAAGAATCGCTATTGTACTGAATATGAGTTATTGATTTTTCAGTTTCAAATGTAAATGTATTTAATAAAATAATAGATATTTTATATAAAATTGGTGTAAAACTGATGCTCTTTAAATAAACTACCATCTGACTGTTCTGATAATTTTGAAAGAAATTTGTTTATTAATAACTTTGTCATAAATAATCTAAGTGTAGAACTCAATTATTTATAAATCTTTTTATTAATAATTTAAATAAATTTAAAAGGAGACAGATTAATTTACAAAATAGAAAAAATTATCAATGCGTGTATTTTATAATGTGACATATACAACATAATCATAGATACTGTATTTTTGATGTTTGATCTAAAATGATCTATAATCCCAGTTTAAATGATCTACAATCTCCAAAAAATCATCAGATTAATCATTTACTAATCTAGATAAAAGTTGCAATATTAATGAGCTGTTGTAGGGGGAAATATCGAGTGCGTACCTAAATTAAAATCGTTGCGTTAACGTGTCACGCAATCACACGCAAATCTTTCTAGACAAAGACATAAATAAGAAGTTATGGAAGATTGAGGATGCCAGTTTTTTGGGAATTCATTTCCAACATCTATTATACCATTATAAAGAACGGACATTATTTAATTAGTTTTTTAGTGCTTTATTTTATGAGCAATCGATAATATAGTTATCACTTCTTCAAAAAGTCAAGATTACTTTGTTATTCAGGTCTCTAAAAACTTCCACTTTCTTAGTTATAAGTGAAAATTTATGTTTTTTACAGCAGAAAAGATTTTGAATTAGAAAATATTTAACAACTTTACGGTATGTGTGCCTGTGTTATAATAATTTTTAGACAATAAAAATTTCTGATCATTTTTTATTAATGAATTATTATCATTTTTATGTGTATAAACGGTACTATTATTATAATAACATGAGTGAAGAAAAAAAAAATTATTTTGTATTATATTTAAAAAATTGCATGTTTTTTAAATAATTGTAACTATGGTGTATTATACTTTTTATTCATAATATAAATTTTTTCTTTATGAAATTTGATTGAATTTACTCCATCATAGTAAAAAAATGCAAATTAATGGAAAGGATTGCAAAAATTTCATGATTCTTGGTAAGAACTTAGGCAATAATCGATCTGTATTAATTCGTAATCCATAAATATGAGCAATAAATGATGATTTATTTATATGCAGGATTAAGCAATTAAGCATTTATGAATATTAAGAGAAAATCATTTAATTCCAATGTCATTACCAAATTATTGTCAGCATAATATCACAATATAATTATGGAATTTAATAAAATAATTTTGTATCAAATACAAATAAAAAATTTTAATTGACATTTTAAAAGTAAAACTTCTATAATTGTTATATATATATGAAAATAATTTTTGTCATAAAAATAATATAGAACATTTAGAAAACCTACATGGAGATGAAAGATATTTTTTTACCTATGTTTATATTTACACTCGTTATTTAGTCCTGCCGGATTACACTTTTTCTCATTTTTTTATGTAAGACATATATAATATTTTCTTCTTTTTTTACGTCTGCTCTTCTCGCTGACCTGATAGATGTTTTTTGTTCATTTCACGGATTGTCGTCAGTTGTCTGCTACCTGGTCAAGGAAAGATTGAACCAACATATATATATATATCACGTAAAAAAAGAGTACGGCCTTCGTTCGCAATTTTCGCGTACGCGGATGAAAACACATAAATAAAAAAGGGGAATGACAGAAAGCTACACAGGCTAGTGAGCTCAATTCACTCGTCATTGTGTTTCCATCAGAGATCATAAATCTAAACGCCCCAGTTCAGGGATGTTACTAGAGAAAAAAGAAAGTTTTTTCGAGATGAAGAGAGAAAGAGAGTGGGAGAGAGAGAGCAATCTCCAAAGGAAGTGGTATAATCGCATCTTCAGGTTGTAAACGAGATTTCCTATCCTTCGTGGATAACTTTCGGATGTATCAGACACGAAGGATAATGATGTTACATGTCTGAAAAATACGTAAAAAATAGCAAAATGTAATATGCATTAATGGATTAAATAAAGTTTTTTATATTACATATATTTAATATAAAAATTACAGTATCATGAGTGAAAAACTTTGATTCTTCTATATTTTTTTGGGAACTTAAGTTTCTAAATGTTAGTAAATAAGTTAAGATTTGGATTTTTTATTTGAATTACATAATATATGCTCTCTCTGCCTTAATTTAAGTTTATCTTCTATTGTTTTTTTATATTATATTTAAATTGGATATTTCACATTTATTGTTTAAACTTTTTAAAATAAAATAAAAAGTAAACTTAAAGTTTTTTTTGAATATTTTTTAACTTGTTTTCATCATAATAATCACTTCGTGCGAAAAGTGTCGCCAATAATGTACAAAAAATTCTATACTTTCTAGATCTAAATAAATAAAGACATGTAATAAAATAGCATAGTATTAAAATGTATGGAAGTAACTTGAAAGTTTATAAAAAAATAAAATGCAACTTCGAACGTAAATTTCTTGTACATTCAAAACGTATCGAAGCATTAAGATATAAAGAATTTTACAATGCTGAAGTTCACTTGTATGTAAAAATAAACACCAATGGATCGCGGTTTATCTTGTATCCACATTGTGAATCGCAGGCGCGCAATAATGTTAACACGGGAATGAAAGAATCGAAGGGGAATCTAGTGACAATAATAATGGCCCTTGAAGCTTCATGACGAGTGCGGCGATGTCGTAACCACATATCCACACCAATCGGTCATTTTTGTCAACCAACGGTGCGTTACGTCGGAATGCATAAAAGGCTTTTCTCATTCACCACGAGAACCACGGCTGCTTTTTATCCCATTTCCCTTTGACTGATCACTATTCATGTGCATCAGTGTATTGGAAACGTTTTTTTACCATTTTTTTATCGCTTTGTTTTTTTTTTTATAATTGGTAATACATTTAATTTTTATTAAATTTGAGCTCAGATTGTTTATAATATTTTCTGTAATAGTTAGTCTATTTTGAATGAAATATAAATAAAATAAATATTCAAGAATTCTGAAAATAATATCGCTAGCTACATAGTATAAATATACTTGAGCTATGGATAGTATTATACATATATATATACATGTGGGTGTGTTTATTGTATTTATTTAGGGACTTTTTTTAAATAGATATATATAATAAAAAAAACAACAAATTATTGTTTCATTTAGAAGGAAAACATTTAATAAGGATTATTAACACATCTATGATTTATATGATTCTTATATTAATTTTTCAATAAATACTGCGGTAAAAACTTTTGAATAAATAGCAATATTTCCTTTATAAGCCTAAATAATATTCAATACGTCTAAATATATTTAATCGATGCAATTTACCCTTATTTTTCAATCAATTACATCATTTACATCACTTACAGTTAAGCATATTTTTTTTAAAGTTTAATTTTTATTTATTAATTTTTTAAAGTAAAATAATAATATAAAACTATATGATTATAAAAAATGTAAATAAACTAAAAAATTCTTATTAGAAAAAACATAATATCATTTTTAATTTATTTAAAAATAATATCTAAGTCTAGAAACAGTTAAAAGAAGATTATAAAACACGCATTTTGTAACAACCCCTTTTCAAAACGTTGACAGTTAGTTAATTATATAAATAAATTGTATTAACTATTGAGATATAAAAGAGAAAAAATATTAAGATATTTATCTATATTAATTGGAAATACGCTTGAAATAAGGTCATTTGAGAGTCATCAACTTTTTTTATGTATATAATCAAAAAAAAATTTTATTCCGCCAATCATACAATTTATTTTAAGTACATGTTTCAAACTTCCGTTTTAATTCAGTGTTTATATAGTAAACTAAAACTTTCGAAAAATTTTTTTTTCTTAAATAATATAAAAAGTGAAACGTCGTTCAAATATTCTAAATGATCATTGAATATCATTAGATTTTTACAAAATAATTATTTTTAACATGTGAACAAAGTTAAATTACAAACATTCTTGGTATTCCTAATAATTTAATAAATTAATTTAAATGTGATGAAAGTTAAACAATGTTAATTTTATATTGATATAAAAAAAGTAAACCTGTATTTTATTTTTACTTTTTAACGTCTTTATTTGTTTGTAAAAAAAAAACCGTTATAATAATTAAGTAAAAAGACTATTAATTTAATAAAAAAAAATCGATACGGTATTTTTTTGTTTAAAAAAATTTCACATTAACAATTAGTATATGATTATTATAATAAGTTTTTCGAATTTTCTCGTCATTTAGGTATTTATGTATGTATTAAGTTATATGCATTACAAGAAATTATAAAATGAAATTTTAAATATTAAATACACTATAATAATTAATAAGGGTGTTAGCATTTTCATAAGTTATACATAGCTAAGAAGTTAACTTTTTTAATAAATTATTTTAAAGCTAAAATATATATCATTTAAGCATACTGTGATTAAGTAGCAAGTATTTCATAAACTGTGTCTGCAATATCCTTAATAAAACCTTACTTCTTGAAATCCGTTAAACATTTTGTGCTGTTTATCATCATGTGTAACATTTGAATTTCTGTGCTTTTAATTTGTATATACAATTGAAATATCTGACTGATTCCGAAAGCTGAATTAAATTGAAAATAATTAAAACAGATAAAAAGGTAGTATTTACAAAGAAATGCATTTAGCTCAGAGTTAATTGAGTATTTAAATTAAAACCAGAATTAGTTTTTTAATTTGACTTTAAAATTAATTTCGGTTTTTTTAATTTTATTCAGTTTAATAAGTGTTAAATATATATTTGGTTAAAATTTTTGGTAAATTAATTTTTATTGATAATTAAAAAATATTTATTGAAATTTAATAAAATTGTGCCATTTTTCAAATTAATATTCTTGTTTATATAAAATCTCCGCTTAATGTCTGCATAATCAACAGAGCTGAGAAATTCGAAAATTATTATAATAATACCCATAATCTCATTTTCAAAATCTGTAGTTACTTATGTGGAAGCAAATATATGTTGTAAGTATAGATGAAGAGAATCATGTTTTCTTGTATATGTTTCTAATTGCAATTATCAGCTTTCAATTATATAATATATTAAAAAATTTACCTTCAACATAATATTCAAAAGCAACAATAATAAATAAAGAAAATCCTTTTTAACTGTAATATTGTAAATAATTACTTGTGGTGAAATATTTAATTTATCGAAGATCTAAAGTAAAAATAAATAAAATTAAAAAATAAATAAAATACCGTTCTTTTTTAAAAAATTTTTTTCTAATGACTTATATAATAAACTGTATATTATTGAATACAACTTTACGTATATTTAATAAACGTTTATTATTTTTAATCGATCAACTATAGTGAAATACGAAATGAATAAGGAGGGGGCAATGCACATTTGATGTAAATGTTATTTAATTTCTCAATTAAAATTAAAAGCAAAATTTTAAATGGTTAAAGTAAGCTTGAATAAAATGTAAAACTTAAGATTATATGATGTTAAAACAAGTAGTTTATTGAATAAAAATAGATACTTGCTGTGATGTAGGAGAGATAATGAAAGATTGTACCTCTAAAGTCATCGCACACTTTATTTTGCGCTGTCAGTAAAGCGGCGACCAACTATAATTCGATGCACTCGAGTTGTTATGATTCTCAGATAGTTGCAGTAGACTATCCTTCAGCCGTGGCAACTATGCACGCTGTGCAATGTCACCTGCATATTAGCGCCATTGGTAGATACAAGTATTTAGTAATACTTTGAATAATTTTTTTTCTTTACAAACCATCACAATTCTCTCCGTACTCTTTTACTACCTTTATTAAAATTTATTAAGCTTTTATAAAAATACGTTTTATTATTGCTTCAAACTAAAAGATGTATAAAAGCGATAATCATTTATTATTCTACCTTATATCTATTAAATTTTTTAATTATTTTTTCAAGTCATTAAAATAATATTAATTTGATTATAATAATTATTTTCATAAGAATACGAAAACTGTAAAAATATTGAATGGTTTTTAATTAATTTTTGAAATCTTATTGAAATAATTTACTTATTTATTTATATATGTAAATTAGTTAGTGTGTCTACATTAGCAACGTAGAAAATATTTTAAATAAAAATAACAATAAATGTTTATAAAAATTAATGTATAAATTATTAATATGTAATATATATATCTATAATGATAATAATATAATGAATGTTTTGGGGCAATTGTAATGTAATAAAAGGGAAAGAAGGAGCGAGTTTAGCAACTTGGGTAAAGTAAGTAAAGCACATAATTTATAGCTAAATAAATAATGAAAAATAAATTTTTACTATTCCCAACGTCTAATGTAATAAAACAATCCTTAAATGGAAGAGGGAAAAAGCCCGCGTGCATTTCTTCGCTTATATCGAGTTCGGTTTCATCGCAAAGTGCATCAAATTATTTCGAACGCATATAATCACACGCGAGATAATTCTCGCTTATCGGAGGCCTCGGGGTCTTCTATCCATGCGCCACTCCATGTTCAGGACTTAGGATGATTACTTCACCGAGGAAGACCCAAGTCCGGCTGTGCGGAGGAAGTATCACATCTGGGGCTGACTGTGACGAGACCAAGGGCTGCGCTTTGCCTCAAACGAAGTATCACACCTTCAGACTGTATCACCACAAGCCCAATCCCTTGTTATCTTAAATCTTTGTTTTCTTTCTTTCCTTTTGCAACGCTCGGTTTCCGACTGAAGTTTATCAGTCACTCTCTTGACCTCGGAAGCGATGGCCTTCCGTCCTTGGACCTAATTCTTTACGTCGCAATGACTCTCCTAAGGGTGTTCCTTATTTTCCTTAACCGCATTCTGACCGAAACTGAACAGAGTAATTTCACTTGATTTTCAATATCAATTAACTAAGTTCCGTGTCAAATTTAATTTGATGTGAACGTTAGAAACATATCTGAAAAAAATGATAACTTATAAATTTATATTTATATAAATCTATATAAATATAACCGATAACTTACTTTCTAGATAAAATTTTTACATGTATAATCTTTCCATATCATCTTATCACAACCTCATATATATACAAATATCCGCACAACAATGGGAAAAGAGAAAGCAGCAACTTTAATTAAACGTAGCGATTCCATCGTACTGCGTGCAATTAATGAGCATAGCCACTCCCCACCCCAATTGCTAAAAAGCCCTAAGCTTTAAACTTGCTAATCCCTTCAAACAGCTCTAAAGAAACTCTAATCTTCTCGGGCGTACGTTAAAAATCTTGAAGACATTCGAGAAAAAAAGATATCTTCATCCTCTGTATTAATTTAAATAATTGAAATATTATAACCCTTACTTTTCAATCTGCGTAATTCTATTCAATTCCATTTTCAAAACACGAAAAAAGACATTTTCAGAAAAAAGATAAACGCAGCATAAGAATACTAGCAGTATGTACTTGGTTGCCTCTCATTCCCGGAATCAAACAAGAATCTAGCAAAAGGAAGACATGAGTTTCTCTTTTTCTTAGCGATCCTTGTACACTCTTGTACACTCTCCCTATTTCGTTAATTCCTCCTTGACGGTTCTCAGGACTTTCGAGGATAGGGAGTATTACAGGATATCCCATCTTTTTAGTCCTTCAGCTTCTTAATTGACTATAAGCATTTAGTTTTATTTCTGCTTCTTGGATATAGGTAACCCTTACTTTTGAATGTAGAGAAAGAATTCTGCCAGTTGGAAATAGGTCTTGAAAATGAAAACCGTAAGAGTTGGGACAGTGAATATAATTTTGTAGTAGGCTTGAAAACGCACCGAGTTTTCGGTAAAGTAAGAAAGAGAAAATTGAATGAACATTGACTTGTATCTTCCTTTGTTCTTCTCTTGTTTAGACGTTGTTGAAATTTCGAGGAGAATAAACAGAGGAAGCTAATAACATATTATTCGTTTTTCAGTCAACAGATCGTTTTTTCCTTTAATAGAAAATTAATTGAATTGAAAATGAGAAGTAGAAATGCTTTTCAAGAAATTTATATAATATCAGAAATATGGAAGTATTTTGACTCAATATTGATAATACAAAAAATTTTTTAAATTATTTTATTTAATGTTCATTTAATGAAGTTTATTTTATGAAGATATATAAATTTCTTTTAAAAAATGCAAAATAGAAATGTTTTGATCAAATAAATATGTTTTTAAGTAAGCTTTTTAGAATGTTATTAATTTTAAATTTTAGATAATATTAAATGAAAAATTATTAAATTAAAATAAACAAAATTCATCCATTTAAGAATTTCTTAGAGTATTAAATTTCAATTTTTTAAATAAATTTTATTCAAATTTATTTATAACATTATTTACCATAATATTTAAAAAAATTTCTAAAACTCTCGTCAAAGACTTGTAATAAAACGTGCATTAAAAATAATAAAAATAATTAAAATTTTTAATGTTTAAATTTTCAATGTTTTGTTCGTCAATTAGTATCATAAAAACATAAATAATGTAAAGTTAATAAGTTAAATATTTAAAAACTCGTTCAATATCGATTCATTTTTGAAAAAAACATCTTTTTAATTTTTTTAATAGTTACTTTGTTAATAATTAATATATATCTATAAAATAATGAATACTCGTATTATATAAGAATTGTTGTGATTGCGTCATTAGAATAATTACTACATTAATGATTTTAAATTTATAATATTTAAACCATACGAAAGCCTATTTAAGTGTAATCAATAATTATTACTTAAGCTATTACATTTTAGTAATATTATATTAATTTTAATTAACTTTAGTAATTTGTAACATTGAATTTTGAAATTAAGATCTATGAAAGTTACCTTCTTTAATATCATCTGCTGTATTAAGTTTCTAATTAAGTAATTTCTTGTAGATGTAATATAATCGTATTGTATATTAATATTATATTGAATATAATCGTATTATAAATGAATATTATACTGAATATAATATTATATTAAATTAATATTAAACTTCATTAATTACACTTTTTTCATAAAAAGATCTACATACAACTTTTATATGTTTCATAAAAAATTTACTTTGTGTCTTACTTTTTGTTAGTGACCCTGACTTGCTTGTTTGAATTTATAGACATTTTAATGTTAATTCCGAAAAAAGATAAAATCTTACAGCGTTTAATAAAATTATCACTTAAAAAAAATTTAGATATAATTTAACACTATAAAAATAGTTAACTTAAAAAGATACAATAAATTGTCATAGGTATAATACAAATAACAATAGTATTAAAGTTAATAAATAAAAATGAAAATCCAATAAGTTTTTAAGAAAAGTCAAAATTTGTTGAGACGTTTGACCAATAGTGCATCTATTGTAAAACTACCGATGCTGTGTAAAAATAAAAGAACTCGTCGCGGCTCGAATACTGTAAAAGGAAACCAACACATCGTCCGACTAGAAAAGGGTAGAATCCGTTAAAGTCGCATGTATGGGCTCTAGGAAAGAAGAAGCGCTTTTACAAAATCTTTCGCGAATCGTGCAAACAGCGAAATCGAGGTGAAAAAGTAGAGGTGGGTAATTCGAATGAAGTGCGATGAATGTGCCATACCTCCCATGGTTCTTTTTTTCCATTTACCCGAGTAAAGATGAACGCATTTGCGTTGTGAGCGTTTGCATGATCCTCCCTTTGGACACGAAAAAAGTTATAACGATGAGAAAAAGACGAAGATAGATAAAGTAAGTGAGATCCTTTAATAACAAGTGCATCAGACGGAATCTTCATCGGGACCCGCATCTGCTTCCCTGCAGGGTCAGCGTTTTTTTCTCGACCTCGTATTATGAATATTCTCAGTTGTCTTCTTCTCCATTGTTTCTCTTTTTCTCTTTCATTTATTAGCACTGTTTTATAGTATACTTTTTTAATGTTTCAGCATAATATGTAAAAGGTTGCTCATTCTTAAATTTGTCTTACAATTTTATTAAACTATAGTTTTAAGCTTTACTTTATTATTATAATTATTATTGTAACCTTATTGACACAGAGATTGATATTTTAAAATTTTTAATACGTAAATTTTAATTACATCTTTTCATTTAAAATTAAAATATTAGCAACTATTCATAAAATGCATTCTATTAAAAGTTATATGAAAAATGATCCTAAAAAATATTTTGTAGTACATAAGCTTGAACTATCGGTAAGCTTTTATTTATTTTAAAAAAGCAAATTTTTTTTAAATACGCCTCAATTCTTTTTAAACTGAAATTTAATAGAGTTGTTTAATACATCATTATAGATTATATTATGTTATAAGTATCTCCAACATTTTTTATTTATAATTGTATAAATTTTAATATCTCATATTATTAATTTTCATTATATGAATATTTAAATATTTATTTATAAATTGATCAAATAATTCATGCTAATGAAACTTTTATACATGCCGAATAAATATAATTTTGATATGAACAGTATGCGTAACCTGCCGCAATAGTAACTTAATATTACTGATTAGCTTTTTGAAAACTGTGGCACATAAAATAACTGAATGGTTCAATTAATTTATATTAAAGGCTTAAAGTTATGTATAAAAATTTCAACGATACAAAAGTTTTTTTTTCCTTGAGTTTATACATCCTTTTATTTATTTTTACCTTTTAGTCTCCTTATTCACTTATAATTCCTCTGTTCATATAATTTTTACAATCAGCTTCTCTGTCACTCTTATGACCTTCTATAACCTTTCGTATATTCTCCGGACTCATATTCATTTTCCATTATACGTAATAGTAGAGGGTTTAAAATATGTTAGAACTTCGCTTAAGAGTCAGAATTTTCATTCGGCACCCTTTGGACTTGCTCTGTCTATACACATACATCCCTTTTTTCTGTCGACCGACCGTCCATTACTAATGTACCAATATAAGTGTGCGTGCATATCTACCTACATATACTTTTATATGCTTATGTCAGACTCTTTCGAGCTTCTTTGGTCTGGCTTTTCAGAATTCGCTGATGTAGATGTAATGTGTTTGGCGGTCTTTTCTGCTTTTTTTACTGCACGGGATTGAGACTTGAATTCCAGTCAAGGGGGAACTGTGAGGATGGGCTTCAATGAATATTCTTCTCATATTGGAGAACTCGAGACCGTAATTAGGGTGCTTTTTAATAGCTAAAAATTTTTTGATTATTAAAATTCAAATGAATGCTCATCCAGAGTACAATGAAAATTAAATTTTTTTATGAGTATGGATATGTAAATATACCTACATATTTACATGTATGAATAGAATAAAATATAGTTATGTTTAAAATTATTAGAATAATAAATTGTGATTATTTATTACTATTCAAATAGAAAAAATTTTTTTTAGCGAAATTTACATATACAGCGTTATTTCAGTTAAGAAGCGTCAAAGTACAAGTAATTTTATTTATGACTACACAAAACTTAGTGACATAAACAACTTCTAAACATGGATTTAAAAAATACATTCGGATGAAAAATGCATACATTTGTTCTATTCTATAATGTATCTTTCATACGTGTAACAAATCACAAACGTTGTCTTTTAAAAATCATTTAAAAGTAGAAAATTTTAATTCTTTTAAAATTGTTCAATGATTTATTAGGCAATGTTATATAATACGTGCTGCAAGAACGTTTATGAACTATCAGTGCCAACCTATTAGTGAGGAGATAAGCATTTCAAGCAAATCAAATTATGGAATTATTACATGCAATTGGAAGTAATACATCCTCAGAAATTAAATCCCAAATTTTTTAATTGAAAGTTTATTGTGTATAAAAGTATATGAATTTTATTTAATCTAGGTCAATTTATCTTAATAATCCAGTTAGAGAATCTGCAAAATAATGGAGATAGCGTCATTTTTTAAATACTGTTTTACAGTGTTTTAATTTTTTCGGTATTTTATAATTTTTAATGTTTTTTTTTTTTTAAATACACAGATGATATTTTCGACCTATATTTTATCACACTCGAAACCACGCAAGGGATACTACATTGTTATTACATATTGTATTCATGACTGACATTTCTTTAATTTTTAGTAGATGCAACAGCAAGTATGACACGTATCATACTTACGTATCAATACACTGGCCATGAATTAAGATATAAAAGTATCGAAATTAAATTTTTGGACATCTTTTGTAAAGTCTTAGCTTGGAAATATTAATCATATTTATTACGATCTTAGAAATAAATTAAACTATTTGTAAATTTTAATCAGTGCAAATTAATTTTTTTTAAAAAAACGTTTTTGGTTTAAGAATAAATTAATAATCTTGATCTGTCGAGCTTGTTCAAATTAAAAAAAAAAATTAAAATACTGCGACAACATGCACTAAAATGCCTCTTTCGATAAGAATGAAAATTATGTATAAAATATTTATATGGCACACATAGTATTTTTTACAAATAGTAAATAATATTACTCTATATTAATGTTTGTTATTGTTTTAGCTTAAATATTTTTATGTAACACTAATATTAGACAATTAAAAAATATTTCTAAATAGACAGTTTTTACCTGAATTGGATTACTAAATTAATGATAGCTTTAGATTTTCTAACTAAACATATAATTTTTTTGAGAAATTATTATTCTTTTTTTTTTAATGAGCTGTATTACTAATTCTTACTTAAAGTTTTTCAAAACTTTTTACAGTATATTTTAACTGTTATAGAGTTCTGAAATGTAATTGTTGCTTAAAAAAATAAATACAATATATATCGAAATACAAAAGGATTTTTATTAAATAATAAATTAAGTAAATTATGTTGTGCGCAAATACAGTAGAACTTGAATTACAAATTTATTCTTGTCGAAAATCGATTTCTTATCAACGTTTCATGTTCTATTAGATCTACTATACATTCTAAGCATACAAGCCCATAACGATCTTACTTTATAATCGTACAATTACAATTCATAAAATTTAAATTATTGAAGGGCAAAGTTTTAAAAAATAGGAGAATAAAACATCACGTTCATGTATTTATAGAACGATTATTAGTTTGCTACTAATTATAGTATATACCAAAAAACAGAAAAAAACCGGTGTAAATTTATGCAGACCCAACAGATCGTTTTCAATTGGATTAAAATAAATGAAACGGCAAATAATCAATCATTTTCCAGAGTGGCATTAACGAAGCGGTCCAATTAAATGGGGATTCAGCGTGAGATACGCGAGTGGGAAAAGAGAAAATCAGTGTCGCTATCGACGAAAAAAGAATTATACGAGTGATTCGAGGGTTAGAGTAAAACAAGAGATAAATACAATGAGCTCATTGGAGAGCGAAAGCATATATTCAGTTTCTTTATATGATAAAATTATTCTCATTATTTACTAGGAAAAAATATCAGCTTATAAGCAATTAAGACACCCCAAATTTCTTAATTTTAATGTTAGCAGAGCATAAAGAATTTTTGAATAGTTCAAAAATATATTTTCTATATATTTACATAATTATCTATAAAATTTCTAATAATTATTTAACACAAGACGGAATTATATGAAATAGTTTTCTGAGTATCTAAACTGTGTCTGACAGCAACTACCGATTATATTACATACCGAATTAAAACAGTAAACAATATTTATTGTATATATCAAATAACATTATTAGTTACATATTTAATAGTAATACTTCTTTTTACATACATACTATACAAAATTTTATATTTTAATCGTGTTGCAATTTATTTTAATAAGATTTAAGGGAAATGGAATTTTAAATTGCAAAACATGATCATTTACTTATTGTAGTACAGATTTATTAATCATTTCGGAAACTCTTAAAAACTGTAGATCAATTTGACCTATTATAGCTAAACAAACTTATATAGTACGTACGAAAAACTGTAATATTGAATTCTCAAATATTTATGAAATAGTCGGTATATTGTATCATTTGTAAATTTTGTAAAGTTTTATTTCTTCAATCATTAATGCAATGTTAAGAGGTCATAATATGGCACTGTTCCGGGAATTTTATGAGTAATAACTAATATTCCTTTACTGAATAAAGCGAAATGTTACACCAATAGTAAATTTATTTACTTAAAAACAATCCGTTTAGCATCTGCTATAAATTCTTTGAAACCAATGTTTAAACGAAGCCATAATTTTTATAATATGAAATCTTAAAGGATTCATCAAAATTGATTGATTATTATGACGATTAAGATTTTTTATTTTGAAAACTAAAAAAATATATATTAATAAATAATATAATACTATTTAAATACATTTCTCAAATATTAATGTATATATTTTCTATTTTTGTTTCAGCGCCAGAGGGTATGTTTCACTACTTACTATGAAGTATTTAGTATATTAACAATGATATAAATTTAATATATTAAATGATTTTCAATTATTATTTCTATTATTATTATTATTATTATTATTATTATTATTATTATTATTATTATTATTATTATTATTATTATTATTATTATTATTATTATAAATAAACTTAAAGGATTTTATGATATACTAAAATTTGATTTATTACTTGACTAATTTAGAACATAATTTAAATTGTGTAAATTACTATACATAATTTCAATTGTATAGCAACTTTGTTTACCCACAGTAGTTATATAGAGGCTAACATAATTGTGTTCATATTTGTTTTCATAAGACGTATGGGTTTTAGATAGATAAATACTCACTTGGTTTTATTTTATTAAAAATATTGATTTGAGTTATACCTCTTTAAAAAAAAGTTTTTTTCATTATAATTCTTATTAAATTACTTATAATAATTGTAATCACAACAAAACACTTAATTTTCTTAAATATAATTAAGAATTTTTGAATTTTTCGTTTATGTTCTATCAAAATAAAAAATATTTTATAAATATTTCTTTTAAAATATTTCAATATTTGTTTTGATAATTCATTATTATTGATTCATATTTTATTTATTAAATAAAAAAATTTTTTAATTATATAATAATATTGTAAAGAACAGAATTGTAAAATATGGCAACACGTTTATAACGTGTTTGTTTATGTGTAAACACGTTTGTTTATGATATTTAATTTTAACAATTTCTGAATCCACATTTTTTACTCATGTGCTATACATTCACTTAAGAAAATATAAAAATATACAAGCTAATAAGATCAAATCTTACGAATTTCTAATAATCACAGCGGCATATAATTTTTCATTGCGTAACGTAGGAATGAGCACTTGCAATAAATAAATAAATAATGTGTTAATTTATACGAAAAAATAACATTATATTAATTTTTGAGAATCACCATATATTATGTCTTGTTTTATTAATGTAGATATTTATTGAAAGGTATTTCATATCTTCAATCCATTTGACTATTTTAAGAAAATGTAAAGAAACGCATTTATACATTCATAAATAAAAATATTTGAATCAATATATATATAAATCGTTTTAATACGCAAACAATAGTAAGTAAAGGATAAGAGATTTTTAAAAAGAGTTAACTGGCAGCAGTTTTGGTTGGAAGCGAGATAAATGGAAAGGAAACGAAACACATTAAATATTGAGAATTTATACTGTGTTTATTTATATAGAATCGTATAAATTAATTTCTATATTTATATACGTATAATTCTTACTGTTATTTCAATGTGTACCTGATGTATAATAAAGCGTTATGCTCTGTATATACTATTTACCAACATAATCTGTATCTGTATGCATATAAATTTATATATGTCCATTATCATTTGTCTTTATCAACATGCTAATAAATATTCAAGAAATAGATTTCTAGGATTTTGGTAAGAAGTGTATATAAGTGTATTATAAACGATAAGATGATGTACATTTTATTTAATCGAAGTTCTTTTCTAAAAAATATTTTTGTAAATATGTTATTTCGTAAGATAACTTGTATTTTTACGAATTTGATAGCAGCAAATTAATTAAATTTATTCAGTTTTGAAGTATCACAGACAAAAGTTTAAATAATATGATTAAAAAATTTATTAGAATATGGAATTCATGGTTCTGTTATAACACATATAACGTACACCTTTTATAATAATTAATAAGCAATTGATAAATTCATCAGATTTAAAATATTAATTAAATTTTCTATCCTCCAAGATATTATTTATTAATTTACAATAAATATGTTGTAACCTATTTAAAACATAATTACTATAAAATTTTTAATAAACTTTTAAATGTAGTAATGAATTTAACATTTACATAAAAGTTCATTTCTTATTGATTTTAAAAAATTTGTATATGAAAGTTTAATTTTATGGAATTAAAAATATTTAAAATATTTAAGGTAATTCCAATATTTCACTATTTAAACTGCATCATTTTTCATTACACATAATTTATTGTTACATATGATTCCCAAATTTTCTCAAATCTATCATCATCAAATAATAAGGGAAATATTGAATCATTGATACCAATTTATGAGTCTACGATTATTTTTGACATTAGATCATATACGAAATATTTTAAATAATTGTTGAAATTTGTATAAAGACTGAATTTTTTCAATTTATGGTTTTATAAAAATAATATTAAAGTAATAGATTGTTAATGTTCTAAACAATATTTCAAGATTAATACGTTTAATTATTATTCTTGTTTGTGCATATGGTATTTCTCTACGACTTAAGTTATTGCCATGGGATTTATTGATCTTTCGTATTATGTATTATTATATACTTCTACGTTTTTTAAAATGTGATTCTGCAAACCCAAATTATTCCCAATCCTTTAAAATAGTTATATACTATACTTTAGATCAATGCAATAATAATTTAAAACCTTTTTAATTGTAGTTTTTACTGTATCAATTCGTTTATCTCTGAAACATATTAAAATATTTGAACACAAAAGTTTTAAATGTATACTTTTACATATTAAATGGAAAATAGTGTTTAAATAATGTAACCTAACCTAATACCAAGGAATGTGATAAGGTTAAATTTCTATTTGAATAAAAAAACAAAATAAAATTTATTTATTTTTTACTCTACAAATGGTACTACTGTTGTAATGTTATCATTACATATTTTATTATTAAATTGAGTTAAATATTATATATTTTAAAGTGCTAATGCAGTTCACATACTTTCAATAATTCAAAAAAAAAAGAACTATAATATTTTCGTGTCAAAATGAATCTTTACAAAATTGATGACTTTTATCACTGGTGCGCTATACTGGTACATCTAAAGTATATTTTATTGAATAATTAAAGGATGATTTTTCATTTAATTTCATATTAATGTCTTTCATTTTTGTATTTTATTATAAGAATTATAAAATTTTTTTCTTAATATATACTACAGAATTATATTTTTATTATTTTTATTTATAATTAAGTATTTTATTTTAGATTTATTTTATTTTATTTTAAACACTTAATTGATAATTGTCCAAAATTTCCATTCGTGAATAGGTATGTAATGGTGCTAACTGTTCAAAATTATACTGCTTTTCAATAATGCTTTATTATATATAATATGCATATTCAATTCATATTGGTACACTTTGCTAAAATAATTGAGATGGGTTTTTGCTTTTACAAGCTATTTGAAATAGGATTAACATAATCTGAATGAAATTAAATCTAAATGTATATTGAGGTAAATGAAAATTGATTTGCAATTATTTAAATATGTGGACAACTGTTTTAAGTTAAAAATATGATTTCATCGGAATCCTTGAATAAAGACAATCATATATGATACATTTGTATATATCATATATTTAGTTTGGAAATTGGATATCAATCTAATAATTTATTAATTCCAGTATATAATAACGGAGTGTTTATCCATAAGATAATACATAAATACTTTTACGTATTATCATAATAGATAAACTTCTGTTCTTAAAAATAAATAAATAATAAATATAAAATAATGATCATTGCATTGTTTCAATTAAATACATTTAAATTTAAATTTAATTAAATACATTTTAAAATTGTAACAGTACGTGATGATTATTGACCAGTTATGATTATTTATTTATTAAAGCAAACACTTATTTGAAATTAGTCAGAAGAATTATCTCTTTATTCTTTACAAATACATTAATTTCCCTATCGCCTATATTAAGACGCATCTCGAAGAGCCGAAATTGCTTACCCGTAAGGGACGGGACATCTTCGAGATAAAAAGCCGGCGAAGCAAGTAGCGATTTGCGGTATATGTGGACAGATTTAAAAGGAAAAAGGATAAAAAAGACAAGAGAGAGAAAGGAAAACAAAGCATCGAGCACCGTGGCAAGGCTCTCGCCGCAAGGCCCAGACAGATTACGTTCTCGGCTGACTAGTGGTTCAAAATGATACTTCAAAGACGTGCTTGCAAGTCACTACCACTGGCAACGTCAGGACTGAAAGTTTCTCATGTGTGTTCCAGTCGAAGAGTTGATGACGTGAAGTCGATGGCTGAGCCGATCGATCTCAGCCGGTTCTGTATTAAATTTGAATTTAGCTGTGGATGAATACGGTTTCCAATATTTCACTGAGCGCTCAATCCTTATTAGAAAAGTACCAGCTTCAGGTAATTTAAAGTTTTCAAGAACGCTACACATTAAGAAGTCAGTATTGCTCAAAGAAGTGAGCTGAAAAGATAAAACAAATCTCACATATATGGTTAGATGCGTGGCAAACTATTATTATCACTTATTTTGTTATTAATTTTATTTTTTTTTAACTTAGCATAGTATGGGAATCGATACAAAAAATGTCACTCAGAGAATTTTTTATTTCTAGAGTAATAATTTAAAAAGTTAATTGCAAAATCTAAAAGAAATTAATTATACAATATCATAAACTTAGTGAGTTTAATTGCTAAATAAATAAAATGAAAACTAGTAATATTTTGAGCGTATATTTTAGACGCACGATTAAATTTGCTAAAAACTCATAAACATTTTAACCACCAAAAGCAATTAAATCATGACCAGATAACAAAAGTATTTCTTATTAATTTTTTTTACTTATATTATTTTCATTTTTCTTTACTTTAGATTTTATAAATAAAAATGAGAATCGAGCATTAAATTAGGCGGTTCTTCTTAATATTAAATACGATTCGTTTAATGTTAGTTAATTATAATATTGAAAATAAATTCAGGCATTATTAAAGATCTAGATGAAATTTTTTCTCTTTACATTTAGGGAGCGCATAAAGAAAAATAAATCCAGTAACTACTAAGAACGATAATTAATAAAAAAATATACTAGAATGTAAATATAAACAATTTGTGCCAAACGAACCTTTTAAATATTAATTCGTAAAATGACACTTATCTTATAACAATGTGAAGATACCTTGTTAAGCAAGTTGACGAGGTCTTTATATTTTGATAATAAAACTAATAAAATAAATTTTGCTAAATTAAAAATTAAAAGTCACTTACAAATAACAGAGAGATACTTACCTACTTAGCGGTCATTCCAGCTTAATTGAAATATCTCAAGCATAGAATTTACTAATGCACTTCTTCATCCCGAAAAACATAAAACTGAAATATGAATAAGTCAGTGCAGCAAAACTGACTTTTAAGAGCTAGTGCGTACGTGACGAGGAAGGATCGTACAATCTCGCTTGGGACACTAGATCCTCGTGAGCGGGATTAAGGGATTCCTGCCGTCTGGACATTTCAACAGTACGTTCTTCCAACGAAGAGCCCTGATTTTTTACCATCCCTAGCACGAATCCCCGTCGCTCCTCATCAATGTCGCACTGCTCAAGCGATCTCAATTCCTCGACCCCACTTCTGTCAGACCAAATGCCTAGGCGACGCCCTTCGGTCTCGTTTCCAAGTAATGTCGCGACAAGTTGGAGTCCACCACGTTCGTCTTGATTCCGCGAGGCCCGCACATTTTCTTCGTCTAATGCGAAGTCTGCTGAACTACCCTAGAAGGATAGAACACTGCCCCGGGCACATGAACTTTCCTCTCGTTCTCCTCGGATTCCTTTACTTCTTTCCTGCACTTCTTTAAGGTTCGATTGCAAGCTCCTCGGCGATATGCTTTGTTCTTTCTACGAGATCTTGAATTGTTCCTTACTTTTACGCCCTACCGAAGACAAGTCTTCCATTCCCGTAATTGTTCAAGGGCGATTACTTTCATGTGCTTTAACGTCTGTGCTAAATTCGTTGCTGAATATTCAGAAAGTTTTACCTATTGTCAAATGTGATTCCGAACTTCTGCATTATAATCATTCATAAGATTCAATAAAGTATTAACTTTTATCATCTGCATTTTGAGGTCAACTTCATTTCTGTTGATGGATTATTAATATTAAATTAATTTTCTATAATTAAATTAAAAAGTTCTTAAATAAACATTATTGTATTACAAATCTTTTTAATACTTTCAATGTTAATCACTTCCACTAATATTATTCTAAGAGTTTTTGGTTTTGATAGATGTGCATTTGTATTTTTTTTTTTAAATAAAATAATGAGTTAACTAAATTTTTAGTTATTTTTGTAATTCCATTGCAATTAATAAATTTTTCTATTTTTTTATTATGCTGTATTATGTATAGTGTCTCAATCAGAACAGCCGTTTTTCTTTTGTTTACTTTCCTTTTTACATCTGTACAAGTATTACAATTTTTGACGCTATTCTGCAAGAATGTACAGGCTTATCTATAATAGAACATTTTTCCCGCTGTACTTTAATCAACTCCTCCCTTTTCTTCTCTCTCTACTCCGCTTTCTGTCTTGTTCTCTCTTTTTCTCGCTATCCCATCTCAAAACCTCGGTTCCATACAAAATCCTTCTAAACCATTCTTTCAACAATACAAATACACTGATATCTAACAAAACGATATGACCAAAAATGAGGCTCCCATTGAACAACCCCTATCTATTCGTATTTTCATAGCTTCATGCTCTGCATAACAATAAACATATGATTTCTGATTTATACCGTGAACCTCGCTGCATGTATATCAAACTTAGCTTTAAGTGAATTGTATGGAATATCAATCTCCTTATTGGTTTATCTAATTATTAAAATCCACACATCCAATCAAAATTCAAATTAAACTTAATTTGTTTCGAAAATACTACATTTGCTTTATACTCTTAACTTCAAAGAAGAAAGTATCATGAAAGTATCATGAAGAAAGTATCATGCATTTCAACGTTGTTTAACGTATACTACAATATCCTCTGAAATAATGCACTTTTTTTAATAGAAGTCTATATAAGTATTAATAAAATTGAATCGACTTTCATGTTACTTCAATTGAAGATTTAATATTAGTATCTACATTTAACAAAATATTGAATTACAGAAGCGATATAGTATATACACAACGAACCCTGATTAACTTTCAATCAGGATATGCTTGCGATACAAGTTCTGTAATAGTCTTTCGAGTTTTCATTCGATTCACTTCTCCTTAGCTTCCTTTTGCATTTACATTTCTGTGGTCTAATCAAATTACATGTCCTCTACTAACTTTGCACTACACAGTTCGAAGCATCGGTTATCACCTCGTTCTTATCGTTGAGCACCATTACATTCGGTATGCAGCCTTTGTGGTGATTTGGATCCCTAAACACCCAAAAGTTAAAAAATTCATAACCAATTGGAATCAATAAAATTAAAATAAAATTTAACAATTTTATTTGCGGTTTTTAAAATAGAGAAAATGAATAGCGAACAAATCTCAAATACAAACGTGATTTTTCACCCGGGAAATAATGGAAGGGGGGGCGGGGAATATATTGTTAAGTTCTTTAAAGTAAACATTATAAAACAATTTTCCATTATAATTTAAGAGTTAATTGGAACTCATTTTTTGGAACTCAAGAAAACTAAAATAATTTGTTTAAACTTAATAAAAAAAATTATTTTATTGAACTTTAATAACATAGCCTAAACTGCATTTGAAGTGATGACAAATAAATAATTTTACTGGCATCTTTTTAAAATTGATAAATTTAAATAGATAACGATAAGATTTTAGATAACGAGTATATTTAATACAGATGTTTAAATTTAATAGATTTATATCAGTTTAGTAGACATGAAGTTCACAACCAATTATTTGTTATTATAAATAAATATTGGTTAAAATTAATTTAATAAAAAATCATCTTTTAAACTTTTTTAATCACAGAAAAACAGTTCCAATCATAATCATAATGTACAGAAATTTTACACAAATTGATCACAGCTTAGAGATGAGAGTTTCAAGAATGAAGCCAATTAATATTGAGATTTTCAAGAAAGTACTAATATTTTTTCCGTTTATTCTGAATATTCTGATATTATAAGAGAGGAAAATCATTTTTGAGCTACAGACTTCTAGCCCTTTTCTTCAATAATTTGGCCACCTTTCCTTTTTATTATTTTTCCCGATTCGCTTTTTCATGCTAATATTTCTGAGTGCCTTGGATAGAATTGAAGAGTCCACTAAAGGATAGAATGAAACTTGACATCAGACGCATTGTAAGTCCTTTTTTTGAATCTTCATTTCGTTCTTATTACCTTTGTTATGAAAAAGAAAGCTACCCTATATAAATGCGAAATATTTATATCAGACTTATTAAACTGACTATCATCAAACTCATCTTCTATTTCTTGAATTATCAGACCCCTATTAATAAGGAAATGCGTTTATAATAAGTTGCGTTTCCTTTTCGAAAAGTAGAAATTTAAGCAAAATTTATTAAACTAGATTTTTAAAGTTACTATCATCCTTATTCATTCTATATTAATAGTTTTTCCGATATGATACTTTGTATTGTATAACCCAGAAATTTATCATGGAATACATCAAGTAATTACTATTACCTTTTTTATGAACTTATTTTATTTTAATGAATTTCAGGTGTAGAAAGAAAGTAAAATAAATGATAACTACTTTCCTTTGTTCGTATTATCGCAGAACGTTAGTATCGATTAGAAAATCCTGTTAATTTTTATTTTTCAACCTATCTCAATTTCTTTTATCTCTAGGCAAAATTATATTTTTATTATGGCCAATAGAAATTTTCATAAAATTTTTATTCAAAATTCAATTAATCTTGATATAAATCAAATATGATTTTTCTTATAAACATTTATTTTGTAATTTTTTTAAAAGTATTATATATTTTGCATATGGATAATATGGCACATGAAATAAAAATATAAATATTTCTGTCATTTTAATATTTTTTTTAAAATTTTAATGAGGATATAAAATCAAGCTTGCTTACTAGCTTTGAATGCAGTTGCTTGAATAAATAGTCTATTTTATAATATTTTTTTATACTGAACAACATTTTTTATAAATTTAAAAATTAGAATACAAAATATATTTAATTAAACCTCATGTTCTATATATCTATATATACATACATATATTATACGTATTATTAGAATTTTGTTTCAAGTATAGTTAACATCAGATAATTTATAATCTACCTCTAATATAGTAAATAATTACTGTTTACAAAAATTACGCACATATATCCATAAAATGTATAAATATTAATTAAATTGTATTGTATTTTATTCTTACAGCATCCATTGCTACCTTACACATAAAATTATATTTTTATTCAATTATTTTCTAAATATAAAATAACTTAAATCTTATAATAAAATTATTGTTGCTACGATTAGATTCATATGGTTATATTTAGGTTATAATTAATATTAGATGCAAAATTGATTTCAAACAAATTAAAAAGAATTCATCCATTATTAATATTTTTCTTTCGCAAAAAAAATTGATTTCTTAAAATATATTTGTAAATCTAACAAATAAAAAACCTCATTATTATATGTATATTAATTTTAATGTGAAGTAATTAAGTAATTTATTTAATCATAATAGCAACTTGTATTTAAATAAGCAATAAGAATATATAAAAACATATTTTTTTAAATTTAAATGAATAGTCAACTTTAATAATATCATCTATTATTTCTATCTAAATTTCAACTTTTCAATATACCTCTGCATTGTCTGAATAGAAAATACACGTATAGCAAACACAGTATTATCGGCTACATCGTTCGGCTACACCCAAATCGTTCCTTCACATCCTTCTTTTACAAAAACACATATATGGCGAAAAGCATAAGATAAGACTGCAGTAGATCCTCTTATGTAACATTTGCAAAAAAAAATCCTTCGAAATAGCAGTGAGGTAGAGACAGAGAGCACAGTTACAATAATTTTCTTTGGCAGCCGAGTTACGCCCCCGGACTAGTACTTTCCGTTCACCAAAAACTCTTTGGTATTTTCTTATTTTTCTTTTTTTTAACATTTACGCTTTGCAGGTTCTTCGATAAAATACAAAAAGTCAAAAGAAATGAAACTTGAACACTTGAAATGAAAGAAAAGCAATCTGGAAGTGAAAGGAGCCAAACTGATATAAAACATGTCTTTGACGAAGATGTGTATATTAATTCTTATAAAATTATGTTATTTGTACGGGTATCTATACAAAATATTAATTATGTCAATTATTTATTGTTTTAGTACTTCCATAAAGTGAAATATTTGTACTTAATTTTTATTAATCGTGAGGTATTCAAGTCTATTTTTAACATCTATTTCGTTTTATTTTTTTAATTATACTTATTTTAAATGCATTGTTATAATAATCTTGCAATTTTATAACTTGATTACCAGTAACATAAATTTTTTGGTTTTTTTATATAATACATATATATATTTGATATATTGATAATTATAATATTGTGTAAGTTTAACAATTTTTATTATTTTTTGTTTATTAATATAATTTATTTTTGTAATTTTTTTGTTTCGTAAGTTTGTATAATTGATCTGAAACCTTTTTTTGTATTTTATTAATAATGAAAAAATTTTTAAAGAATATTAAATTAATTTTAATGTAATATATACATATATACTATATAAAAATCGAATTAGTATTAATAAAATATTTATTGAACTGTTTCAAGGATTGATTAAGGCAGTTTTTCATTTGGATCCCTTCTCAAACGCTACTTATACAATACACATCCACACGACAAAATTGATTAGCTCCATAACAGATATAGCTTTACATCGTTCGGTTTAAGAAGGCAGACTTTTTTACAAAAAATCAGTGCCTCCACATTCTTCATCCTGTGAAGTGCATTTTAATTTTCCTACTTATTAAGAAAAAATGACAGGATATACTTTTATCTTTGCTGGATATACTTTTATCTACTAGGAAGGGAGAGAGAGAGAGAGTGTCTCGATCGGAATGGGACGGCGCGGGATGATGGTCTACATCCCGACCCGCGTTCCCCTCATTCGCCATTAACGGGGGCGCAGAAAAGACGTTCCCATTATTCTGCATAAAAGAGAATGCTCTTGGACTCATGAGGTCAGAGAATGCCGGAAAAGATGCCGACGAAAGGACTTTGCGCGTAGGAACAACTTCTTTGTTTACCCATTTTTGGTCCCCGCCGAGCCCGTCGGCCAGGGCACTCCTCAAAGCGACTCCTCGCCATCAATATCAGCAGAAGAGTTTAAGAAGGTACATAGAGCGGGTAAAGAATATTTGCAAGATCGCCAAAACAGAAAAGAAAATATCAGGCGACAATTTTTTCCTCCAAAACATACTTGGTCTAATTGGTTTCTGTATATTTCGAAATAAAAAAATTACTCAGGTTTGCAGAGTTATCGCTGAATTAAGCGCCCTAGTCCTCTGATTTCTTAGATTCCTGTCTAAAGCTTCTAACTTTCTAGGGATGATTCCTCATTTATACAGGCTAGTATTGCGAAATGTATACATTTTGGATTGTGTGCACTAACGACACGAAAACTAGAATAACCACTTAAGAAAAGAGCATAAAGTGGTTAAGATAAAATAATAGTTTAAAA
Source organism: Kradibia gibbosae (assembly GCA_018907135.1). Classification (NCBI taxonomy): domain Eukaryota; kingdom Metazoa; phylum Arthropoda; class Insecta; order Hymenoptera; family Agaonidae; genus Kradibia; species Kradibia gibbosae. The sequence continues at coordinate 3,016,095 of JACCHX010000008.1, read as the reverse complement.
ATATCTAAAAATAGCAAATTCGTAAAATAATATATAATGTCTCGCTTTTTTTTTTGCTAAGTACACTTTGATGTGCGCCTTTACATGCATCACGACACCCGATGTAGTATAATTCGAACTACACGCTATACTGCACCGTTGCCAAGTCCAAACAAGTTCAACCAAACTAAACCGAAGTTCGGCGTGTGTTAGATATCGACAGCATAACGTAGCACTACCCGGACAACCGATTTTGCACTGTGTTGCATTAGAGGCGAGCTCAATAGAGTTCGAGGTCGAGGACAATCGAGGGCAAATACATTTTAGGGCTAAGCCGTAGCCTATATGTTATAGCGATTTTCCTCTCGCGAATTTAGATTTCGATCACGAGGTAGGTCGTATGGCACATTTTTTCGGCTCTTCTGGAAAGGATAAGGCTGCGCGAACGCCGGATTTTTCGGGACAAGTAGTTGCAGCTTCCTGCGACTATAAAAAAGGGCTGCACAACGAAGGAAAGAGGAGTTCTCTTATCGAACTTCAGGTCTCCTCTAGCCCCCTCTCCATGGGTGTATTCCGAGTACGTATGATTGAACTATTCGGGCTATCCTTATCCCCACTAACGTGCATTTGCACCCATTAAACGCACCCCTATTGCAGGAAAGCTTCAGGCCGAGATGATGACCATCAGGTCATGGTGACTATCTCTGGTGTCTCCAACAACACGATCGCGGTTGCGATCGGTCCCCCCTTCTGCTCTCCGGCAGAGCCGTCAAGCCTTAAGGCCTTCACTGGTCTCGGATTAGCCGACAACCCTCGCTGCCTGACATTTCTGATGCATCACTGGCACGGCTGACGCCTACCCGACGCATGAGACAGAGACAGAAGAGAACGAGAGAAGTGCCTAGCAGCCGAGACCAATAGGGCAGTACAATGCATCAGCGGCTACGTGCGATCCTAGCCTCGCCTCGTGACGCGTGTCGCAAGGTTAGGTGTGCACATACATTATTTAAATTATTTTAATACTTATACTAGGACCGCAAAACCCATGCATCAGAGGTTCATTATCTAATGTAGATTTTAAATAAATAGTTCTTATGCAGGCTAAGTTTACTAAGTAAGCTAGAAAATTAAGTATAAAATAGTTAGCTTAGTTAAAGTTTCATTAAAGTGCTAGTTTTAAGTTAGATATGAATAGGTAATTTATTATAATTAATTAGATAAATAAATTGTTTGTGAATAAGTCCAAATAAATAATTTAGCTTAATTAGATGGTATTTAGTCAATTTTAAGAATAAATTAACAATAAATACACTATAAGAGTGAACTGCAAGGCATGCGCTAAAAATTTAAATGAGCAAAGAGTGACAAACGTAACAGCACTAATAATTGCACAGATTTTAGTATTTTATTGGTTTTTAATAATATTTTCTGGACATAAAATATTTTTCTAATATGTACACAGTGTCGGCTTTAACATTTGCAAAATTTTCTAATTATTAAGAAAGCGCATGAAAAATATTACACTACACTCGATATTTATAACAAAAACAATGCTAAACATTATGCATCCCATATATTCTTGTTCAAGATACTAATTTCTCCATTAATCACACTTTAATGAATGTGTAAAGTTGTATTGTGCACAATCCAAAGCAGACACATTTCCGAATACCGTCAGTCCGAATGCAGATTTTCTTTCTACCTCATACATTATCTGGTAAAGCAATGGTATCAAGCACAGCTCCCCTTCTCTACGGCTATGGCCAATTGTAGCGCGATTAACTGGGCCTCTCTAACCACAGAGCCACGATACGCGACTAATTAATACTCTCCCTCTTTTTGTTAGCATCTCTTTTGGTTATTAATCATTATATATGTAATATTATACTTATTAACAATTTAATTATTTTATTAAATAATTCTAAAAACAAAGAATGTACATGTGCAGTTTCATCATAAAATGATATAAATTACAGAGAATAAAAGGTATTCAAATATTGTCTTAATTTAATCAATATTTTAGAAAACGGATAATTATTCTCTGTAGTACAATGATTTTTTATATTTATTAAAAATTAGACTAGGGCTTTGAATATATACTTAATTATATATTTATTAATATATTTAATATATATTTATGTTTATATCCCATGTGCTTGAAATAATCAACATTGTAATATATTAGAACTTCTGCATCTATCTTCCTTATTTTTTAACGTATTCCCAAAATTTATTTAATTTCTTAACAGCTGACGTAATATGAGCATGAAAATTCGACTGACTTCAACATTACGGTTAACGACGAAAGGGAAATCTTTGTCTGCACATTAAGGAAAGAAAAATTCGCCATTTTATTGGTTGTGGGTTCTTAGTGTGCTTGTGCATAGCTGGATTTTATTGTTTTCGTCGTCTCCAATACGCTATTATGTAAAAAAGGACACATATTTCAGATTATGTTAGAAATTTCTTTGTTTTTATTTTTTTGGCTTGTTTAGATTTTTCTCTAGTATCTTTTTATTTTAAGGCTAAATTTAAAGATAATACATTAACTTAAATTAATTTTTTCTGAACATTTTATTCTAAACCGAGCTTAAATAAATATAGTATATAAATGAATGAGAAAATCGTATTCTAACCACTTTTAAAACCGTCATTCTTTATTATTTTATATAATTCATTAACATTATTTTAACGTCAAGTAATTTTTTCTTATTTAGATAATGCTTTTGTATAACTTAATTGCATGACATTTTTTCTAAGTAAAAGCAACCATTTTGTTTAAAATTTAAGAACTATAATATACTTATTATAATATTAATATTGTTATAATAATTTTAATTTCGATTATAATATAATTTTTAAGAAAATGAATTTAATTATTTGGAATTCATTTTCATTAAAAATAGATGTTTTTTTATTATTTTTGTTATTTTTGATGTTTTTTATGTTATTGTAAACAAATAAAATCACGTATTTGTAGTTTTAATTAAATTAATTTTTTTGTCAAATGGATGCCACTTAATTATTTTTTTCATTTATTCTGGAAAATATCTGTCTATTGTAAAAAATTAAAATTAAAAAATCACATTTACTTATTATCCCGAATGTGATATTATATCATTGTCTTTACTATAAATCAAATCGCTGCTGATATTGATTAGGAAAAATCGTTACCTTTATTGACTAAGAAGGCGTTGACCTAATAAAATAAAATCTATCACTGGTATCCTTTACGAGTCATATCTTGGATCAAAGTAATTTGCGCTTTTCGCCGTTTTAGTATGGAAGCAATAAAGTACTGCTTTGATATCACGTGCAACCAATGTATCATCCGATATTCTAATCCGGTATCTTAAGTTAGACATCATTAGTAGTCCCCGGTGCTTGGAGTAGGACCCAAGTTTTGCTATTATTATGTTTTACCCTAAAGGCTGTTGGGGCATTATAATGCGATCATATACCGAAAAATACGAAACCAGCATGAGTATATGAGTTCAGTATGCCCGTCGTCATTGGTAGAGTAATATAGTTGCTTCGTTAGGGACATTTATTCTCGGCTTTATTCATTTTTATATTAGGCTTTCAGATGTATTGCGGTTTGCCATTTTCCACTATTTAGTGATTGAGTTGATAATGTTCTAAGTTTGTAAAAATAATGCACATTAGATTTGAATTGATTCCTCAGTATAGTATAAAGTAAAAAACCAACATAAAAAAAGGAATACTTGTTAGACTCTTTATAATTATTTTTAAAAGAAAGTAAGAAAGTTTTGGAAAATATTTTTAACAATATATTTGTTACTAAAATCTTTTTCTATGTTATTAATGTGATTAATTAAATAAAGTTTCTGTTTTTATAATACGTTTTTAATAAATATTAATTTTGTATTATTTATGCTACTTAATTAATGTAATGAATTTTAATTAATATTAACATTGGCTATTACATAATATTTTGGATTTCAATGGAAAAGTTATAACGCAAAAAATAACCATAGTTTCTCTAGGTCTGAACACTCATCCACCAACTGTACATGTAAACGATTCTCCTTACCACAGGTAGAAATTGTAGGTACTTTTGTAAAATGATGGAGCGTTAACTAATAAAATTATTTTGATCAGATTAGAATTTTGTTGAGCTTATACAAAAAAGGGTTGTATCATTATTACCATCAGGCCTTCATTTTCCTATACAACATGATACCATCTAATTGTGCCGCATTCGTTTGTTCATAGAAAGTAGACCCACGTTATTGCCGATGATATATTGCTTACATGGTCGTATACATATCAAACCTATACAAGGATAACTATATCATATGTGTGTACATATACATACATACCCACGCATATATATATATATATATATTAGACACCAGTTGGAAGTTTTTCCAACCAGTTGGAACCAATTCTTGTTTATGGTATTTAATAAGTAATAATAAAAATAGAAAGAAGTAGTTTGTAAAGTTCAAAAAAAGAAACGGAAAAGAAAATTGGCGATCCTCAATGGAAGAAACAGAGAGAGCTAAAAGAAACGGCCAAAAACCGGGATACGAAAAAATTTATAGGGAACGTACCAAAAACAGCAGCAAGTGGTGGTATATATGCAAAAAAACATGCATACTTAAAAAATAAAAGATAAGAATTCTCTATGTAATGATAGGTCAATCATTAAATATGATCGAATTTCAAGTAAAAAGAATAGAATATTCGTAATTTGGTCTCTTATCTAAGCAGGGCTCAATCTTTTTTGCTAGGTTGTTTGCTAGGTTGCTTCAATCGAAGGTATATAGAAAGTTCTGAAAATATACGACGTATAATATTGGTACAGACTACGCAATTATAGTAAATCGGAAGACTGCTGCTACTGCACTAGTCGCAAAAAGCTCAAATTGCTTGGCGAGGCTACGCCACGGGAAAACTGGATACGCTGCAATTTCTAAAGTTGGGCTTTTGTTCGTTTTTCAATGTAATACTCTCAGTAAGCTGAGACTACAAATTGATGCCTATTTTTCAAGTATGTACTTTTTTGTTTAGAGTGATTGAGCGTTGTTTTGATGATCGTAAATGCTTTAAGCTTTTCATCCTTTGATATTTATCACTTACTTTATATGCTCAGAAGATAAAAAGTTTAATTTTTTTATAGAGCCAAATTATTCTTTTATATTTTTAAATAAAAAAATGAAATTTACGAAGACGCATCGTTAATTATACAAAAATTGAGTTTATTATTATTTTACTTAAAATATTATTCACAAATATCTTATCTTAAATAAAGTTATGACGAGATAATTGTATTTGTTATAATATTGTAGTTAAATATAATTTATAAAACCAAAGACATTATTTTAATATTGAATGTAAATAAATGTGCAGTTTTAAATTTACACGTTTGCTATAAAATAAATATTCTTATCAAATCATCAAATGAAATTAAGAAAATTCTTGTCTAACGTTATTTAATGATACAATAATTTAAATAATTATAATTGGTAGATGAATTCTAAATACTCAAAAAATAGAGTAAAAAGTATGCTCAATATAATCATTTATAAATTAACCATCTAGTCACGTGTACAAACAATAACATTTAGATGTAATTTTTGCTTAACGTCACGTTGACATCATGTTTGGTCTCTATTTAAAAAAAATATCGAAGAATCGAGAGGTGGTTTACGAGCTCTATCATCTAAAATTGACACCAATTATTAGAAAATTATTGCTTTTGAGTATTCAAAGCTAATTGGAATTCATGGTGGCATTAAAATTATCTGTCTTATAGATAACATCAGTCGTAAAACCATGGTGAGATCAATACATAGGAAAGGATACGTATAGGCTTGCTTGGCTAATGCTATTAATAATCAATCAATATATATGCAAAGTTTGCATCTCCGAATTAATAATTGTGACTTCGCTTATATCCTTGTGTATTCTCTTGAGTTCGATTTCACGTACATCAATTGAATGTCGATACTTGGTTTACCAAATTTCAAGTAAGCTCAATTTACTTATGTTGAAAAGTTAATGTTTCTCATTATATTCAACGCAGTTCTGTCACAATGCAGTAATCAAGCTATTTATTCACGGGCGAATTACTTGTATTACGCGAAAAGTGAAATTACTGCTTGCGAGGGACGTGTCTTTATTCAATTCATGGAATTACATCTTAAGCAACGAGGCTAAGTAGAAATCTTTTAAATCTGGTCAGACGCTGGTTATGTCCTTATGTTGGAGATTCCAGAGACGATTTTAAAATTATGTATTTGACGAGTTTAACTCGTCCTCTACCCCCCCTCATGTTATAATGCTCAGCGTACAAAAAGTGGGCCAAATTATAAAAAAATTCGTAGCGGAGGGATGAAAAGATAAAGAGGGGAAATCGCGAAAATGCGTCCCACCTCGAAAACAGTAGCGGGAAACGTCAAGCACGCGCAAAGCATGGCCTGGGTTCCGAACTGGGCGTCATGAACTAATTCCTGGTGCATCCAACGCGTCCAGACTGACGATCAACCGGACCTCAAAGTTGGTCGCCAACGAACGAAATTTGGGAGTTGTAGATTTATATTTAAATACGATTCCCAATCAAATAAAACAGGACGTAACCTTGCGTATGCGAAAATCCGTGTTAGCCGGGGATCGCTCAGATCGTGTCCAGCTCCCGTAGGAGCTGGAGGTCGCGAGCCCCTCAGCGAACATTTTTACCGTGCCGCTCCCCTCTCACTTCCACTTGCGTTTAGAGAGGATATCAATGACGGTAATGCCGGAGGCAATGCGGATCAGCTTCAAGGTCCTCGACGACATACACAGGGAGAGAAGTCGCGGGTCGTAGGGACGAGGCGTCTTGCATCCTCGCTCGAATACGTCCAGTCTTATAGCCTAGTGCGGGCTGAGGAAAATAATCGAGTCAGGCTCGGTCGCGAGGCATCCGCATATGCTGAAATCGAACATCGTCCCGCCTTTCTATTTCACGATTCACGTAAGCCTTCTAATACGCAAGATATCCAAAGACATTCATTGTCGCGTAAAAACCCAGTAAATAAATTAAAATTAACGAAATTCAATTTAGTGATTTTTAATTTTGTATATTAATCAACGCGATAGATTCATGAGTTATTATTTCTATTATACAGACTACTTGGTCTAAAGTTATAAATAAACCAGAATCGAGTTAAATACTGTCCGTTTACTAAATATTAATTAATGAACCGTTGCAGCGTAAAGATGCCTACGAGGGATGTATTAAATAACTTCGATTGTATTTTATTTATTTATTCAAACGTACGTCTCCTTATCCCATCAACCCCACTTTCCTTCTTTCTACCGAACCTTGGAGCCAGCGAGCTCCATCCAAGCAGAACCCCCTTACTGCGAAGGTATAACAACCAGCGTCACAAGTAATTTTATCGAAGAATTAAAAAGTTTTTTCCTTAAAATTCAAAATACATGTTATTGGTCAGAGGATTAAGTTATAATTAATTATTTGGGTTACTTAGGTGATTCATTAAATTTGGTACATCGTACCTAAAAAAACTAATGGCACTATGAGGTGACAATTAATAATTAAAAAGTAACGAATGTACTTTATTTAATAATCTTCTGTTGGTACTTTGAAATATATAAATACTAATATTTATGAATGAATCACAATATATTTGATTAATGTGCGTAGCCACACATAACAATGTAAAGAAAGAATATTTATTCACCATGCTCGTTCATACGTAAGAATCCTGTAGTATTATATATTTGTCATACGAGGCAATGAGTTTCTCGAGCTCACAAATCCTCCTGTGTTCTCTCAATTTATGTGTTATTATATTGCAGCCATATATACTTATTGGGCACATATACTCTCTTCTCTCTTTCTCCCTCTCTTTCTCTTCTTACTTTTTGTCATTTGTTTGTCCGCCACTATTATACGTATCTGTCGTGCTTAAAAGTGATGATTGCTTTTACGGTCCACTAAAAATAAGTCTTTATGGAAATGGCTATCCACATTTGCTACGGATATTTCTCAATTTATTGTACATTTTTTTATGATCATCAGTTATTCAACCTTAAATATCTTTCATTCTGTCCGGGAAATGATTGAATTGATTTCAACATTTTGCTTAATTAAATATATTTTTATTCTAATTTAGAATATGAATAAAACAACCCACATAATTATTGATTATAATTTTAGTTTTATATATTTATAGATATGATTTATTTTTAATTAAAAAAAAATTGTTTACATATTAAAAGTTAAACTTGCATTTAAGCAACAAATAATAATGTAATAAAACACATGTTTTCATATTCTTATTCTAATTAATATTTATATAAAATAAAACTTTGCTTTAATAAGTTTTCAACTGCATTAGAATTATAAATCTTAATTTTATAAATAAGATATATTTATATATAATACTAATAGAGAAAATGATATCTAAATTTGATACAAGTAAATATATATAAATAATTTTAGATTTTGGTACAAAAAGTATTTATGAAAATCAATAAGTTAAACTAGTTTTTCTATTTATTGAAAATCAATATTAATTAAATAGTATATTTATGATGCAACTAATTTTCAACAAAATAATGATCTATTTTTTTCGTATAATAAATAACAATTTAATTAAATATTGTGTTTCGATTTTCATATTATAAGCTCATTTATGAATATTACATTCTGTTTCTATTTTCTAGTAATTCTCAAGCTTTGCAGATCACTAGAAATTTGCATCATTGTAGATTGTGAATTTCGAGTATTTACTATAAATATAGAAAATAAAGCTTCATCGCTTATTAGCATCTTTTTAGAGAAAATTGCAAAGCTTATTTTCAAATATTAAAATAAAATTATAAAATAAATAATTACGATGTTATAAGTCATGAATATATGATAATAAAAATCTATATAATACCCTTTAATTTTCATTTTATTAATTTTTTTATATAATATTGAATTCCCTAATAATTTTATTTTCACTCGTGTACGAAGATATACTCTGACATAAATTTGATATGTTCCAATTATTAACCATTTTTATTGTGTGTAATGTCATAAAATAAATGAAGAAATTCACGATTGCACCAAAAATTGTTAAATTAATGATTAGAGTAAATATAATTAGTCATTGCGGTTGCTCTGACGTTTTTTATTCAGTATTCTAGATAAAGAAGGAGTTAAGGCACCGTTACCTACCAAACTTGCTATCATTTAAGGCTCACAGGAACTTATGCAGAAGAAGGCTGGAACTCGTGGAGCAGTGAACGAGGCCTGCTAACGACTGTGGATAAGTTATAACGAGCGTAATTAGCGTTTACGAGAGACGATGGCCCTCTTCGAGCTTAACCAATACATTTCCTTCTCGTCCCTGCTTAAAATCGTCGACGAGGCCGGGAGAGGCATAAGAAGCTTTTATGAGTTTCTTAATCAAGAGAACGTGCAAAGATATAGTGGAAATATTCGTTGTCAATCCTTATGCAGGTCATAACTATTAAAATTCTTCTGCGATATTTGGGTTCGAAGAATTCACTATAAAATTCACTAATCGCTGCACTTTTATGGTCATCCGAGATGAGCTTTACATGATAATAAAAAAAATCCTGGATTTGCCAGGAATTGAGGAAATAGAGATCGCATAATAATCCATTAGCTTCGAATTATTAAAGCCTAGACGATACAATTTAACACAATTATGCGAAAACGCGTAATTTCGTCATACACATATAAACGCATTGATTTCTTGAATAACATTCTTATGCGCTACGAACTTTATGGTCGTATCCTAAGTTAAGCATGCTTTATGTTAGTTTTTCATTGATGTAAGATAACTTTATAAAGTAAGTATTGTAAAAAAGTTTGTATGCATACACTTTCTTATAATATTAAAACAATAATAAATTTTAAAAAATACAAAAAAGTATAGTAAGGAGTAAAGTGTCCACTCAAGCCACATAAATTTTTTACTGGGTGTCGATTCCAGAGATGGACTGATAGAATATCGACTACGGTAAGACAAGAGTCCGTAAAATATTCGTTCTCAAGCAAGAAAACTATAGTAGCGCTTTAACGCTTGCTCACTAGCGACGTGTGGGAGCACTTAGAGGTATATTTTTTTAGTTCTATTGAGTCACTAGACCGACGAGGATGGAATAAACAGATAAATTTAAAGTCCTGCATACTCACTTTAGAGGAAGAAAGAGAATCCTTTTCGCTATTATAAGAAACGCTAGTCGCCAGAAAAAGACTCACCATCCCGTAGAAACTTTCACCCCTTTTACATATCTACATTAAAGGTCAAACTATAAAAATGTAGAGGTTCGTAGTAGACGATTTAAGGAATACATTTTCGCCAAGTCGACACGATAGGGGTCTGTTTACCGACGACCGTCACAATTCAAGACGATTTTGGCTTTCGTAATAGCGGGGTAAATACACAGTTAGTCAGAGCGCTTAGCTAATGACCCGGTATCGAATGATTACGCTGTCTAGAAGTCTACTCTCCTTCGTCAAACACTTAAGAGGGACTCCCAGTTGACCTTAAAGTGTACACACTCGTGAGTGCTTTGTTCGAGAAATAAGCAGAGATTCAGGAAGCTTCTACTAAAATACTCTCAAACACAGGGAGAAAAAAGCCAAAGAGTATAAGGTAATTTTTTTGTGGTACAATTCATGAAAATCGAAGATGTGTTTTTTCTTAAAATTTCCACATGACTTTCATTTCACAAAAATGTTAATGTACGAATTTTGTTTATAAATATCACCTTCTACAAAATTTTAGAATTCAACAAGATATATATATATATATATATATATATATATATCACAGATATGTCAATATTTCATACCAGAGATATGTATTTCAGAAAATGTCAATACTTTTATACATACCTGAAAAAAGCCGTCAATGTTTTGATATATCTTTCTTCAAAAATATGTAGGCACACTATTAGCTCATCAACATAATATTTATTTAAATTAAAATGTCTTCCAACATCATTTAAATCCATAAAGAACTAAAAAAGCTTAAAGACTGTATATCTTTGAGCTACAATTTGCTTATAAATCATACTAAGATATTTTTAAGAAGGCATTGTAAAATACATGTTAAAGCATACGAATAAGTTTTTCTGAATAAATTTATTAGGTATCCAGTTTTTAAACTTATAACTCAAATAAAAAGATCATTACGGGATAATAAAGTTGAAAATTACAATCGCAGTTATAATTTTAGTAATTATTACATTTGAAAAAGACTTGTTTTAAATTATAAGAATATCATAATACATAAATATATACGTTATACGTATAGTAGTGAGAAATAATTCTTATTGTTGTTTTGTTTTTTTATTGGAAAAATAAATTTATAAATTAATTAAATAGTTAATTTGAAAAACTTATTTTACTTTAAATCGATTATTTATTAATTGTTTCTTTTTGTTTTTTTTTTAAATATTATTTATTGAAAAAGTTGAATCTTCAAATCATTACTATTTTCCCTAAAAAATATTTTTTAGAAAATTGATTTACTATTGTTTAGGGATTAATACCAGATAAAAAATTGCGTCTTTATGAATGTGTTTTATTTTATATAAATTTAATAACTATAAATAGTAAGAAATACTAGCAGAAACTAATTACTTGCATTTACCTTGGCACTTAAAAATAACAACGACAATAATCTGTAACTTTGTAGAAAATTTTTACCATCAAAATCACTTAAGAAGTTTTTTCTAATCTAAAGTATGTAATCAATGTCATAAAAAAATTAAAATTTTTCATACTTAAAAAGTAAGCAATTATCAATTATAAGATATTCATAATTTCTATTTGTTTATAGAATGTATAAGTGATGGGCATAATGAACAAATTGTATTGATGTAAAATTAAAAGTGTATTCAATGATGCTTCAATGATGTACTCAATGCGATGCGATAATTATTCTTTTAACGCATTTAATATTTATGTTTCTAAATAAAGTCTAACTCGCAATGAAAATATAGCTAATATGTGTTGATTTAAATTTTAATATGAAAAATCTTAATTGCTATGATAATATTTTCATTAATAAATATTTTGTCAAATTATATTTCCATCAGTCACATGTAAAAAAAGTTCAAATTTGATTAGTGATTTAAATGTTAATCGATACTATTATTAACCGTTGTTACTACTTACATATTACTAAGTAATGTTAAGAACAAAAAGGAATCAATAGTGTGAATTTTATGAAAAATCTACAATTTTCTTAAGTAATATAATCAAGGGAAGTATTTACGAGGAAGATCTTTTTCTTTTGAAACTAATGGACATTAACAAAATTTGATCATTTAGATTATATATATTTAACATAATTAATATAATCCAATTGAAGCTTTAAATGCAAAAACAAAATCTGTATTTAATTTTACTTTTCTTACCTAAAATAAATTTCACACGAACTCAAAAATATATGTCTTTTTGATTAAGTGAATGAGCTTTCGGTATTATTAAAAAAAATAAACTCTGGAGAATTTATTTAAAATTAATTCTATTCGATGTCAAGTTTTGACTGGATATCTCTACTTCTTTCCCTCTTTCATCTTTTCTTTTCTTTTCTTAAACTTTCTTTTTCTCCTTTCCCCTCTTCAGGCATCGTTGAATGCAGAATACTGTCAAGCAAGTCACGCACTCATCTACTTGATTATGCGTGCAAGTAGTTGCAGCGTCCAATATCTTGCTACTTCGATCGTAAAGCGCATCAACCTAGTTTTTCTTTTTTTACATTAGCATTGTAAATCATGATTTAACAAATAATAAACTCATCTTGAAAACTGTGAGTTTGTTTTTTATATATTACATTCTGCCATTATCTCTTTAATATATACAGTCTAGACATCGATAAAGGTATTACATTAAAAAATCGTTAAAGATGGAATATTTATTTATATTTTCACAGATACAAAAAATAAAAAAATTCTTCATATTCAAGTTAACGTGGGCAATTTATTGTAATTCGATTAACTATATATTTAGAAACTATATTTTACGGCGTTGATACAGATATTAGGCCACTCATTATATACTAACATTTTATAGAGTTGTGTGTATAATACAAAAGCCCCAAACGTTGATACTCGATTTTGCTATAAAGTAATAAGATAGGATAAAGCTCCCCTTGCATAACGTATTTCTCAATCATGATTTCTCGAAAATAATCAATCTTCTTGGTTTTTTTCAAGAGTATAACATTAATGTTTATGAATTTTTTTTTTTAAATTTGAATAGTATTCTACTTGATTACTTTTATAATTTTCAAAATGAAACTACAAATTCAAAAGATGACAGAGACTGTCATTGTATCTTTAAGTTATAATAAATGTATCGCATATACTCCGACGTTATTCAAAATATTACCCGTTAGTTAGTTATTTATAGGAATAACTTCTCTATATATTTTTTCAACTATGTTTCTTACTTACGTTGCTATTAGTGCCGGGTACTTTGTCGACTCCTGGAGCTCGCGGAAAGAATTTTTTGTGAGCCACACTTTTTATTTTTCTCGTGTACTTTTAGAATTTTAACACAATCTTTCTTTTACTTTTCAGCAAAAGTAGTCTAGTATATGGAAATTATGTGTACTCATAATTCCCACTACTTTTAACATGAGCAACATCAGTTTCATCATATATTGATGTTTTCCGGTGTACAGATTTATAATTAAAAATCGTATTATTGATGTAATTTTTTTTTACGAATAAGCAGTTAATTTATTTACATTAATTTATGTTAGGGAAAACTAAATATTTAGTGAATAGAACTCTTTTCATAAATATTTAAATGTATAAAATTTATATTTTCTTAAAATTAGTATATTATTTTGGAAGATTTTTAAGAGATGAGCCACGTTTGCTGACTTTTTAACCGAGAGACTCATGAAATTAACATTTTTTATTTTAAGAACGCTGACAACACATGACAATTTTGTATTGTCGTAATTTCTTTTGTAGTGTCGTAATTTCTTTTTTTACATACGGTATAAAAGTCGTATTATTTTTTCTAGAATATTCTATGTGTAAGCTATTTTAACTATTCATTAAAAAATAATGCAGTTATAATACATTAATTACTTCATTTCTCTTTGTTGTGAAATCAAATGATTCTGATAGAAAATTACTGAACTGGTTTGCATTTTTTTAAATTTTAAAAATCAATATTTTAAGTTATACATCACATTATTTTGTAGCTTTAAATCGTTATATATCTGCATTACATTTTATCGATACTATTAAAAAGAAATTGTAAACTAAATACATACATATTATAGTTATTTTATAGATCACCCTTATTTTTTATTTTATAGATTATACTTATACTTATTTTATGTATTATTTTACATATAATACTTATATTTTTAATGTTTAAAAATTATATTTTTTCCTAAATTAAAACTAATAGAAATATCAAATACATGACTATTGAATTAGTTTACCGACTATTTGTTCTTCGATCAGCACATTTTTTATTGATTTCCGTTGCAATGTTTCATTATAAAAATAATCCAATCCATAATCTTACCTTAATAGTGGTTAAAGTATCAATCATTTTCGTCTTGGCATTATATGGATTCACAATTTCTGAACGCAAAGGAATTGATGATATTGCCAGTACATACAGAATTAAACGTCAATGTTTCGAACTAAAATCCATCAGCTTATATCCCTATAGTTGCTTACGCAATGAAGTAAGCCCAATATCATGGCGTTAGCTCGAATAATGACCCAAAGGAGCTTCGTAGTCAAACCATTCAATGTCAAGAATTATCAACGTGCAAGTTAATTCTAGTCGGTGACTCGCCTATATACGTAAATATGTATTGTCCAGCACTAGAATGAAGGAATAGACTGTCACTTATATATATTTGCTTGTGCTGCATATGTTTGAGCGGTTTAATAGTTTTTTCTTATTAAATTTTTTTATTTTATGGTTTTAGTTTTAAAATTAATATTCGGCACAAATTATTTTGTAACTTCTAAACATCGACATGCTTATAATAATAATTATTATTAGCTTGACTTATTTTTTAAAGGGTTTCTTTTTAATTTAATTTATTATAAATGTTTAATATTCTTTAGAAATAAATAAATTGTTCAACCATTTCTTAATTGATTACTTGAAGTATCATTTTTTTGTGAATAAATTTTTAATTATAAGATAAACTATTATATGCCTAATGTTGTTTAAGAATAGAATTTATATTAACACTGATTTGACTTGGCTTTTAAGTTCCCAAGCTAAGAAACTTATTTTGGCCATACTTAACGAATTAAGTCAAAATAACTTGGTTGAAATCTTATACTTCAATGTGAACTTAATATTTTATATTTGACAATGTAATATTAAGATTTCTTTTATTTAATGATATTAATTGTTTAATTACTTATTAAATTAACGATATTTTTAGTTAATTGATTTTTAATTAGCATTGATTAAATGAGTTAATTAACATAATTTTTTAGAAAGTATTAATAAAGTCATTTTTTGACAATAATTATAAAATAAATTTAACTTACAATATTAATAATAATAATACTTGGCACAATAGTTAGTACTTATTCTTCGAGAAGAATACTTAATTGCAAAAATATTAAAAGCTTAGGTAGCAACTTTTACCTTAGATGACAAAGGGTCAAACAAAATTTGTATTTTAATATATAAAGTATTTTTACGTGCAAGAACAGATTTATATTAATTTTTAATACATTCATTTGATTAAATTTTTAACTCTTAGATATTCAATTTCACCTCATTAAACCCTCTAAATCCTTCTTTTACTTTTCTTACCATGAAGTAGTAATGTAATGAAAAGAGGTGATAGAAAGGAATAGATGATGAGATTGTATAGATATATAATAGTAGAGGTTTTACATCATCAATGAATAAGCTCGCGCATATACATAAATATATATTTAAATATATATGGCGAATAAAATAACTAGAAAAGTGGTGGAAAGGATGAAAAAGGTATAACACCCTAGGAGACGCTGCTATAATTGAAACAGCGTCGATCGCGTTACTATCTATTACTTGGCTAACGTCCAAGAATAAGAATAGGAGCGTACGCCTTAAATATACCTTTTCACTTGTTCCCTCTCTGTATATACCTACGTCTCTTTTTCTCTCTTTATGTATCTATTACTCTTTTTTTTCATGTTCCCTCTAATAGAAGTGCTAAGAGACTGAAAAAAGCACTGTTGATACATGATGATGACAAAAGGTAAGCTGTAACTCGCGATCTGTATTACGTACACACACACCCACACCCACCCACCCACGCACACACACACACATATCGAATAGCTGTCAGTTTACTTTGACTCAGACAAAAGAGGAGGAATTGTAAAATCGATGAATTGCATCTCTTAAACATTTTTCTATGCTTATTCTTATGTATATAAAAAAGGTTCAGATTACGATTATAAAATCTGTATGTAGCACTGACACAGGAGGATTTGATAGAATTTGTGACTATGTATGAACAAGGAATATTAATTTACAAATAACCTAACTAAATTACAATAATTTAGGTCTTCATATGATTTTGCTAAAATTGTTTTTAGATTTTGATATTATAATAAATAGATTTTGAATAATTATCATTTTTATTTAATTAATTATAATGGCAAAATGTTTTTCACGAAAACAAATTTTTTTAAATATTTTATAGTCTCTATTATATATTTTATTGCAATATATCTTAATATGGTGTAAGTTCAAAGTCCTTCATACCTTCATATTAATTTACGACAATAAATATAATCTTAGTTTTAAAGTAAAAAATATAAATATCTACATAGTACATTTAATTAACGTGTGGATTTGATTAGAAAAAATAATTTGCAGAAATAATATAATAATTTCCTAGTTGAACATATTACTACAATATTGTTGCATTTAGTTAGTTATTATAACACTGAAAGTTGAATTTAAAAACAAATTTGTACTCAATATTAACTTACAAGAATCGAAAGAATAAACAATTTTTAAAGCTAGAGTTTCTAAATAAGGAAGCTTTCATACTATTTAATTTATTATATAATTAAGTTTCCTTAAAACTTTCACCACCCTAATTTTTAAAAACGTCTTTTTACAATGTACAGATGTCATTTTTTTATTTATCTAGAAAAAAAACTTTTTAGTTAAAAATCTTGCAAAAAATTTTTTTAGTAAAATAGTCATTATAAAAAAACACTGATTTGTAGGGAATTCTATTAATTCTCGATAAGAAGAACAATGCCACGAACGTTCATTTCACATTACAATACATCAGTTTCCTCACAACCAGACAATAGAACTCTTTATATGTCTGCTGGAGAGAGTTATTAACAGACAAATTACCGCTGAAAGCCCAAAATAATCAAGCGAACGTCCGACTTTGTTAAGTGCGTCCAAGTTAATCCACGTTGTATTTCATCATTTATGTAATACATGGGAAGATTCGCTCTGCCAATAATTAGTTCGTTGCATGTTATATTAAATTCTCCGGGACGTTTTCCTTACACAACAGCTTTAGAGTATTGCGCGTTACGGCTTAATTAATCGTGATAATTAAAAGGACGCTGGTACTCTGTGTCCATATGAGTGCGTATGTGTAGGAAAGAAGGTGTATTTCCTTATGAGTAAGAGAGAAGAAAGTCATCTGCGGATGAGGAAGAGTAGAATGAGAGCCAAAGGAATTTTAGAGATGAAGGGAAGAATACTCGGAAAACTGTTACGGGAGCGATTATGTTTTAATATTTAATTTTATTGAGGCGTGTAATGATTTAATTTTAGTTTTAAGCAGCTTTGATGGATAAAATTGGTAATTTTATTCTCAATCTTTTATTTCAAATGACATGCTTCATTTTTCATGTATGAGTACATTAAGCTAATTAAATGTAATATTTTTGTGAAAGTTATCAAATAAATTAATATTCTGTCATTATTCAAAACATACTCGATAATTACATGTAAAAACTTTAGTATAAAATTACATGTATTTAAAATTTACTTTTAATAATTTTCATGGTTCAGTTTTGATAAAATATTTATATTATAGTTTTTATTTTTTATAATATGAAAATGAACTTTCATAATAAGTAAATAGGAAATAATTATATTTTTTTAAATTGATAACTACATGTAAAACCTTGATAGGAAATGTATATTTTTAGTGCATTATAAAAATAAACTATCATCATAGTTTAAAATAACACCCTTGATTAATATAAAATTTAAAGATGGAAATATTAAGAAAAAATTAAAAGAACTAAAAATTAGTGAAAAAATAGTAATACTACGAAAAAATAGACGACATTTTTAATCTAGGCCTAGAAAATGGTTGTCAGTTTGATTATGCAAATGTGCACTTGCTTCATTTCAGATTTACGAGCAGACTCAACAAAGTGTGTGTAAAAAAACTAGAACGGCTAAGAAAAGTGTCACAACTATATATTTTATCTAGAAGATTCACTTTGTGTAAAATTTATGTAGATGAATTTAATAGAAACAGTATAAACTAATTTTTTTATTTGAACTTGCTAAGTTTTGCATTTTTTAAAATCATTTAATGTTATTTCTCAGTCTCTTTTAACTATGTTATTGTCTTGAATAATTTTTTAATTCTTAATCCTACTAATATACATACGGAAATACATGGTCCAATTAATTTTCTAATTTAAATGCAAAAAAATATTTTGCTTATAATATGTATGTTATAATATATATGTAATATGTATAAATATTAATTAAGTATTTTTTAAAAATTGTACGTTTTCTATGAGTGTTATTGTTCACGTTTAAATAAATTGCTAAAATATCTCTCAATATTTATAATCATTCCTAAAAAATACATTTTTTTAATACATAATTTTAAGTTACGATCTTAATTTATATTATCAAATTTCAAGTTTATAACTGAAGCATTTTACCTAAATTAAAGTATTGAGAATTATAATTTTAAATTAAATTTTAATGTATATACTAATTTTCATGTTTTAAAACTTCATATGAGAATGTGTTTCGTGTTTGTATGCATAAAAATGTGTGCATCTTACACCTATTCGATTTTATTCTATTTGTGGACGATTAATTCGAGTTTTATGCAAATTGATAGTGAGTAATTAATTAGTATCAACATAAATATAAAGATTTTTAAACATATTTTTAAAGTATATAACGATTACAAAATTAATGTATGAATAAATAATTTATTATGAATAATCATAAATGATAATGTGCACGTTATGCGAGTGAAATAATATTGCAAGCATAAAGATATTAAAAATAATTTAAAAGCAATATTTTACAAATGACATAGTTTAATTACAAAATTTTGCATTTAATGTCTTTTATTTAAGTACTTTTTTGTTTATTCGAAAGTATGTATTTTAAAAATGTGAATTTTTTCTAATAAACTTATAACTATTTTGTAAGTTATATACGAGGAACTGCCATAATAATTAAATTATACAATAAAATTTATTCAACAATTTAATTTTCATAAAAAATATCAGTATACATTGCAAGCCAAAAACAGAAATCGTATGAAAATGTAAAACAAGAATTGTAGTTGCTTTTTAAATCTAGACAGTGGTTAAATATCGGGTGAAGCATTTGACTCTCATTGAATACTGAGTATCACTATACAGACCAAGAAAGATCTTTATAAGTCGTGAACATAATTAAAAACTACCGCATCAACCTACAATGTGTTCTCCTTGTATTTCAACTGTGAATATCACTTATTCGTGCCTCTATTATCAATCACCTCCATATATCTTCTTAAGTAATACTTTACAGTCTGTTCGAATTGGCAACAAGTACAGAAAGTGCCAATAGGCACTACTCGGGGTCCGTGTACTTTGATTGCAGTAAAATTTGATAAAATCGAGGGTGATGACGTACGTTTAATCCACGAAAATTTAATCTTGGTCAACCAAACGTTGTCCGTACCTATCCCTTTCACATCGATTCACCGTACATTCTAGATGTGCGATTTGGGCTGGATTGATGTCGTTATTGCTGTGGCCTACAATGACACACACCTTATATCTTCAATTTCGGCATATGCATGCTTCGGATGTCAACTAAAAGCTGAAAATTTTGCAAATGAGCTACAGTAGATATATTAATAACAAATGCCCTGGCAGTTAAATACGCGGGTTCACTAACGACTCATGAATGCGGTAATTTTTAATTGCAGAGTTCGAAACTTATTCTCGATCTAATGGAACCAGTCAAATTATTTTCTTACTCATTAAATTTTTTTATCAAACCATGTTTCAAAATAGCATAGAATGTATGATTGACTCAGATTTTTCCATAATTTGCAAAATAATGTTATGCTAGTACTGCAAGATATTTCAATTATTCGAATTGGATTTTATCTTTCAAGTTGCTATAAATCTTACTGATAAACCTTATTAAATCGGCAAAGTCGAAATTTATGCTAAAATTATTCAAATTCATATGTAAATTGTTTCAAAAGATTTGAAGGTTGGAAATATTATTAGCTTCTATCGCGTCTGAAAAAATTGAAGATTCCACACAATTCTTCTTATGCAATTAACAAAAAAAAACTTAACCAGCTAGTGGCCATTGAGAAATATTAAATTTAAACTGGAGGTAGATGTTCACTCGTTTTGAGAATAACGCAATCGTCAACATTAAGTGTCTGATAAACGTAAGTAGTTTTCCACTAGCGTATTTAAATCCAACACTCACAACTCAGGAAAATTAATTACGAACGGATAGGAGGAACGGCACATCCGCATAGAGTATTCTTAAGGAGGGAGGCGATCGGTGAGAGCTGAAACATTCGTACCTACGGCTACGCTGAATGTATGCGTTGAAAATATCATCGGATTTAATTTACAAAGACGGAAGCTTGTCACTTCCGGAATCTCGTGCAGACAAAAAGTTTGTCCACGGGTGGGTAGCGCGTAATGACGCTAATAGTCCGCGTAAATTGTTACCCGTCGTATCTTAATTACGCAATCCCAACATTAAGCATTTAACGCGGGGGTGGAAAGGCACTCAATTACGTTTCCAATTACTGGCGGAGCGACTTATGTCGAATTGCTGCGCGTATTCTGGTTAAGAAGGCCACTCGACCTCGTACTTCCCATTAAGACCGCGCGTTTGAATGACTTAAATCGCGTCTAACAAATAGGACACTCGTATCTCTAGATTTTGCCCAAATGAGTATGAAGAGTTTTACATGTTATGCCTTTCTTGATGAACATTAATACATAAATTCGTTTTTACAATTAGATTTTTTTATTAGCAATTGTACCTTGGAAGGTATACATCTCCCACTTTTAAATCCAATTTTGTGATAAAAAAAAAATTCTTTTATATCTATCTTATATATATCTTTTATATCTATTTTATATATATCTTAATAAATTATTATAATTTATTTCTTAAAATGAATTTTTACAATTTTTACTTACAATTGCTGTGTACATTTTGATAAAACGTTAGATAAAATATTACAGATTAAAGAGAATCTGATTTCATTATTAAAGACAAAATAAAACCTTTCAAATCTCCCGATATATACAAAAACATTTATTTTTAATTCGTAATTATAAAATGAAAAAAACTTATTACATAATCGTAAAATTTTAAATAAACATAGAGCATTTATGTATAATATAATAGTTGTTCCAATTATAATTGTTAACCATCTTAAAAACTAAAAAATTCCTTAAATTAACATCTGTATCTTTAACAATTTTAAAAAAGCGAGTATAATAAAATATAAATATCTAATTCTTAGTATTTTATGCAAGTATTTTGTATGCATAAATAATTTTAAAATAATTAAAACTTCAAACATTTAACTATCTTTAAAAATTATAAAAAATTTAAAAAACATATTTTTTTAATTCCGGTAAACTATAGACTATTTCCAATAAATCGCAGTTAAAAACTATGTAGTTTCAATATTTTTTTTATATCTTGACTTTTTATTCAATAAGTTTGAACAAGAGTAACACTAAGAATTTAAAAAGATTTAAAAATCTTTCTGAAAGTCCAATTTTATATATATATATATATATATATATATATTTATAAACGTGTACATAAATATAATTTTTAAAGTCATATGCTTTTACTGCATACTTTTTTAAGCACATAATTTTGACTTACAGTTATATTTTTTTTTGCTATAAACTGCTAAAAATTGAAAAGATTATTTAGATAGATTAGAAGCAAAGCTACCACTTACTAATTCAAGTATTAAGTATTTTGGAAGTATTAATGCAGTAGCAAATTTCGCCCTAAAATTAATTCTATTAATATTTATTCAGAGTTTATAAATGTTATAAAAAGCATAAATCTTTTATAAGCAAGACAGCCATAAATTGTTGGTATGATTACTTTTTAGCTTAATATGAATATCATCATAACTTGAAATAAAAATCATAACAATAGTAAGTATAGTATAATTATTACAACAATACAATACAAATTGAATAGTTTAATTATAGTAATAATACCTAATGGTAACATTTATATATTATACAAATTCTTTGTGGATTATTTTTTAGTGACTTTTATTACAATTGTTTTTTTAAAAATAAAAATCATTTTTATTTAGAATGTCTAAATTTTATTTTTTTATTTACATATTCTTTATTTGCTTATCTATTTTATAAAATACTATTTTAAAATTCTGTTTTGTATGCAAAGAAAATTTTATGCACAAATTACTATAAAATTCATAAGAAATACCATTTGTTTCTTATTCAAGTTTACAACGAGGATTGGATTTTACTATTTAACTAAAAATACTAATCTATTTTACAAAAAGTATATTCCAATCTATATTTACATTTTGAATACTAATATATTTCTGCGAAGAATTATTATAAACTTTCTTTCAAAATTGAATTTCCACAGTAGCATAAGATGTTTTTTTATAATTTAAAATATGTTGATTATTTAAAATACATTTTACATAAATATGTACAGTGTTGGTCTAAATCTCATTTGCGGTATGCATAAAATAGTAATTATAAAATTGAAGACTTATTGTCGAACTTACTATATACTACGCCCAATTAAAACGAGTATAATAGACATAATTATCGGAATATTCTTTTTTTCTGCGATCATAAAATAGCCTGAGTCTTATTTTCAAAATTAACAAATTTTTTCTTGCAAAAAGTTCTGTACGAACACAAAAAATTTCTTGCAAAAAATAAGTCGTCCAATGCCTTTTTTCTTCTCTTTCATTTTTATTTTACAATTTCGTAATGCAAAATTACAGTCACATTTTTTCAGATACCACGTGCGCATCATAATCATCAGCTGCATCCCACCAGTAAAAATGTGAATTTATAGGAGAGAGTGTCAGGCCGCTTTTTTCCCGCGCCCGTAAAATTCGATTTTACTTTATCGCATTACCTGATCGTATTTCACAACGATATCATATTCCTAAAAGGGCTTGCCTTGGACGTGTGTTTGTACAGCTAGTGATCATGAGAAGTTGAAAAAGAATAAGTAACTGAACAGAGATGGAGAGGCAAAAAAGACAATAATGTACGCGCACTATACATGAAGCTTTTTCTTTTTTTACTCTCTTTTTCTTTTTTTTTCCACTTTTTTCGGTAGTAAATATCTAGTACTTTGCAGAACAAACATATAGATATTTTTTGTGTCGCAGTTTACATAAACAGTATTTTAATTCTTTCTTGATATTGTATGAGTTTATATTAATTTTTTTTTGGTTAAAAGCTAATCGGATTTTAATTTATGCTAATGAAGTAGTACTCTATATCATAAATAATTTCAATAATTTAATTATATTGCAGACATTAAAATTAAGAAAAAATTTTTTTTAAATGGAGTTTGTATATTACATAAAAATTTGTAGTATAATTACATCAAATATCATTATTAATTATACTTATAAAGTTACTATACATCTTCATTAGTTTTATTGTCTAGTACTTATAATTTCAGAAGATACAAAAATATGTTAAAAACAATTTTAAGAAACGTGCTTTGTATAAATTATAAAAGATAAATAATAGGTTCTATTTTATCATTTTAATTCATATATAGTAATTTCAGATAATTAAAATTGTTTTCAAAGTATTTAATTTATTGAATTAAATATCAATCTGTATCTTTTTGACTTTTGTCGAATCTACAAGTTTTATGTTCACTGTATAATTCAACTAAAACGAAATTCAATGTGAAGCTTTATTAGGTATGATAAATCATATTTTATGTATCTACAAAATTAATAAAATTGAAAACGAACAATATTTCAAAATTGTTTAATCAAAATTAATTCCAATATAAAATATATAGCTATACTCTCAGGTAAAAATTTTTGGGTTTTCTTAAATTTTGTGTTATTTGCAATATTAATTTTGTTCTATGTTGATCTATAAAGTTAGAACCCATTTTAATCACAATCGTATTTTTTTTACTAACTATGCATTGGCCTAAATTATTGATTTCCTTGTAATTAGTTGCTAGTAAATATTCAATAGTTCTTAAATTTATATCTTTTACAATTTAGAGTAGAAAATATAATTGGAATAAAAAATTCATATTCTTTGTTTCTTTCCTGAGCATATTATTCGATAATATTTAATATTAAAATGTTCCAACAATAGAGTATGAATTATAAACTTTTTGTCATTATCAAGACATTTATAGTATTACTTCTATAACTTATTTAAAAATTACATTTTCTTAAGCATTGGACAATTGAGTAAGCACTCAATTACAGAAATTATTTTTCGCTCAGTCGCATCAAGAAAAAACTAATTTGAAGTTTTCATCTTGGTTAATTCCTCATAACGTTTGCGCATCCCATATGCTCACAGTATATAAGCGAGGGAACATCTGTATACAAATTGGTTCGCACAAATAGGTTCGCACGAATAGGCTCACACAAATGTACCCAAACACGCGTGCGTGCGCATGCATACGCAAGGACACGTATACAGACTCCTAATAATTCTTAGAGTGACTTGCGTAAAGGCATTTTTTATCCTTGACGATATCAGCTGATGGGCCTACCTAACCTTTTCACGTTAATGTCATAACGAATATGTCTACTCGATAGATGCGGTTTATATTAGTTCGGTATTGAATATTTTCAGAAGCATACAAGTAGGATCTTTAAATCAAGCAGTATTAGTAAAATAATCGATAGGGCAGCGAATCTTAGTAAAGACCGAAGAGGTATTGAGATGGCTGGCTATTATTCCTAAGAAACAGGCAAGAATTTAATAACTCGCCAATATGTTTCTCGGGGATGACGTTTCTTCTAAGGTAGAAAAAAGAAGAGGTTAGATATATATCGCTTGTAACATGCACAAAATTTTGGAATGAATAGTTAACCATCCATTTCTTGTATGACAAACTCCAACTGCCATTTAACGAAACTGATCAAAAAAATAGAGATAGAAGAAAGAAAGGATTTATAAAAAGGGAGAAAGAAAGAAGTTGAGCGAGAGAGGCAGAAATAAAGAGAGAGAGAGAGAGAGAGAGCAATAAGAAAATTAAACACTCTCGTGTTCCATTCGTAACACTCTTTCAGTGATTTATTGTTCAAAAAATATGTACTTGCAGTAACAATTTATTAGTGCATGTATTGTTGTATCACGCTTCAATAAAGTTTTTCTTTTGTTTGTAAATTTTTACTCCACTTTTGTAAACTCAAATTATATTTAGAGCATATTTAGAGGAAAAAAATGCTTATAGATGTTATTGATATTCCAGCTGAATGTGAATAAAGAATGATAACAAGTTTTTACAGTGAATAAACTTGCATACATTATTTATTAAACAATAAATTATATTCCAATGCTGTTAAAAAAACTTATGTATGGTATTTATGTAATTCATGTATAATTTGCTGTTTAAAATAAAAAACTGTATTTTACTGCAAATATTTTTTATTATTCAAATAGCTTGAATTTCGATAAATTTACGGTATAGCGTTTCAATTAATTATATCACAGTGTTTAACTCGTATTATGATATATTATTCTCCATTATTAAAGACTCCAATTTCATACTTTTTATTATATATTTTATTTAAATAAATTTTGCAAGCTCAATTTCAATTAGTTATACCTGTTGATTTATAAAATTTGATTATAAGATGAATACTTCGATCCGTGATAATAAAAAAGGATTCTTGATGACAATTATAAAATCGATAATTTTAAGAAATATTATGTTTGTTAAATATACAAATAAATGAACTCAACTTTTATACACAATTAAATTTTGTTTTAATACCTAATCTGTAGGAAATAAAAAATTTTAAACTACTGCATCGATGAATATACAAATAATTTTAATGTGATATCAATTATATTTTTTAACTATATATACAAAAAATATTAATTATTATTTTATTTTCAAACTTATTACAGGATCATAGTTATTAAATGTACATATTTATTAATTTTCGAATTCAATTTTAATATATAGTACATAATTTTAATCGCTATGTGTTGATATTTGATTTTCGTTTAAAGTATAAATCAAAATGATGTACAACTCTAGAAATCAATAGATCATACATATCATTTCATCTAAACTGATGACATGTATTTCTCAAATGCTCATATCCTCACTTGCCATTCCATTAAGATACTGAAAGAGCATAGTCGGGAGATATAGAAATCCATGGAAGTGTCAAATTCGAATGTAAATTCGATAAGCTGTATGCTTCTAAGATATCGAGAGGGACTTGAAACATAAGCAAATGAGCATAGATGAGAGTGAGGAACAGAAACAGAAAGAGAGAGAGAGAGAGAAAGTTGGCGAGAGAGAGAGAGAAAGTTAGCGAGATAGAGAGTAGAGTAAGTGCATATTAGCTTTATTGTATGCGATAAAGAAGGAAAATACATTTCCATGAATAAAAAGCTTTTTTGTGGAAACGTATATCCCTATTGTCCAAGATAAAACTATGCATGGGAATCTACGAAGATCGTTAGTAAAGGTTATTTGGCGTAAGTTCATTTTACTAGTACGTGCGTTTCCAATTTCGGCAAAAACATTTCTCCTGACAACTCTTTTGGATTTTCCGAGCAATAACATCAAATGAATCAGGTATTGTAGCAAAATTACGTTAGTGAAAAAAAAGAGAAGGCAGGTGAGGTGACTAGAGGCAAAGCTTTACAAAATTAACTGTTTTATCTAGTAAATGATCACAATTTTGAAGGAAAAGATAAAGAAATTTCCACATTTGAATTCTACAATCACTCTGAATTATTTATTTTTTACTTCTTACATACCTCTTTTACTTGTAGAAATGGAAATATGTATAGAAAATATTGATTGAAAGACAAAAATTTGTAGGAGATTCAGTTGTAATGCTTATAGTACGTTATGCACAAAATTCTTGCGCAACGAGAGAACAGATTAATATTTATCTTTGATACGAATTGACTGTAATTTTTTTTTATACAATTCATAAATATTTAACTACTGCTCTTTACAAAATAATATTCAAATAGAATCTCAAATATTTTAATTATCTTTAGTACAAAATCATGATTATTAACAAGGTATTTTTTAACAAATACAGTTACAATAGAAAATAATATCAATTATCACGTTAAACGAAAAAAATTTGTAAGATGAGTGTGCTGAAAATGTTTGCAATTGAATTTTTTACAAAGAGCTTAAAATTTTGCCAGAGAATGCATTTTAAAATTTCTATAACTGATGTATAATGTACATATAATAGAAAATAGCATCTATTCGAAGTTAATTTATACTAATGTTAAGAATGTTTAAATTAAGTAATTTCTAACGTATTAAATTTGAATAACAGTTTTATAAGTTTAAATAAAGAAAAAATTAAATGTAAAAACAATGTTAAAAATAATCCGTCAATTAAAGAAGGCGATTCATTGCTGTAAAAAAATCTGAACTCTATCTGCACGTGGAATTAAATCAATTTTCTTTTAGCTCACAATAAATGGTTTGAGATCTATTCCGTAAAATGCATCAAGGAAAGGTACATGCTTACACTTTGGCCGTCTATTTACAACGCCATGAACGACCGTCTAAACGATTTAATTTCCGTCTGTCATTTCCGATATGTGTCAGACCACCGTAATACACATGCCTCTTCTGACCAGTTTATAATAATGGATTAAAACTGACTGAGTTACATTGTACCGTATAAGGAATGGACGCGGGGAGGCCAACGGGAAGCGAAAAGAGATAAAGAGAAAAGAGAATGAGAGCAGAAGAGAAGGGGAAGGGAGACACCGGGCTTCCGTACTTGGCTGCTTCATTACGAGACTTTGCTTTCAGCCGTGGTTGATCCATGTAGTAGTAAATTCGCTTGAAATGCCAGCTCTTCTTAATGTTTTGAACGTGATTAAAATGAATTGAATTTCAGGATATTCTTTCCCTTTTTCTGTTCTTGTATCTTTAATTTATTAATGTAGGCTCTGATTGATTTTAAAAGGATGATTGGTGTGCGCTGATTTCAACTAAAAACAAGTATTCTATATGCCTAATATAAAAGAAAAACATTTTGTAGCTATGAAATGAAATCCATTAATTTTAAAAGTATTTCATTCTTAAACTATCATTAATAATGCGGTCATATTTAATATTGGGATAATAATATGAGATTGATGGATGCTGGAAGAACAACTCAGTCTTGTCTACTGTACGTTTAATATATGTTTTTTTTATAATAATAATAGATGTGAAAAATTTAAAAAAAGATAAAAAAAATAAAAGTGTATTTATAATTTAATTTTATTTAAATTTAAAAATCACCCATAACGACCAGATAATACCATTCCGAATGAAATAATTTGACAGTCGCAAGCGGCATATTAAAATTCATAAAACTCATCTCCTCGCTTCGAGAAAAAACGAATTTAATGCTTTAACTAGTTTGAACGCATTAAAGCCTTATCTAGTGCAATAACTACTCAATAATCTTGGGAGAAGATAACGTCAACATTGAATGAAACAAAAGTCTTGCAGGAATCTTTCGAGCATTGTACAAAAGAAGATCCTAAAAATAGCGTCTGTCGGTGGCTTATGACGGGGGCGGCTATCATAAAGAATTTATGATAGTCGGAGAAGCGGCATAACCGTAGTAATTGTTGAATCAATGGGAGGGAAGAGGAGGCAGTGGCACGCGTTTACGCCCACTCTCGATCCATAGAAAACCGTCTGATGTCGTTAAGCGTTAAAGCGTGACGACATTGTATACAGACTTGAATGATTGAGTAAGCTTGCCTGTATCATCGGCTACGGGGTGCGAGGAAAGAAATGGTGAAGACTAGTGAACCTTAACACGTGACTTTAACGGGTAGTTACATAAATTTTGAAACATTAACGCTAGCTCGCGAGTGCAGAGACCGAACTTGTTTTAAGATGGAAAATCTATTAAGATGAAGGTAGATATAAAAAAAACTGGGTTTTTCTTTCAAATTCCCTACCCCTGAGATTCAATACGTAGAAACGTTTTTTTATCCATCTCGATATTATCTAACCTTCAATTTGCTAGATAGATTTTAAGTTATACTGTGTGAACCACATTTTATTCCATTAAGGAAAAGTGAAAAACTAAACATTTTGTGTTGGCAGGAATAAAAAATACTACCAGACATTTTAGTCTATTTAGATTCTTTTTTCCATTTTTCATTTTTAACAGAGGAGAAATTTGATAATGAAACTATATTTAATATGAACGTATAATAACTTCATGTATCCACTAAATTAAACTCTTCCATCAATGATATTAGAGATACTCGAATAAGTTTATTGTTTATACAATAGTAAACATTTTATATATAATAGAATTATCTCATACGTATGTGTTATTAAGAAAAATACATAGAAAAGTATTCAAATATTTTTACAAATTAAATTGCAAAAGATTACATATATTTTATAATATATTATATTTTTATCTACACTATGTTGTTGTCCTTAATGATTGTATTTATAAAATGATTAATAACGTAAATCATTTTACCAAATCTATTTAAATTCAATGATACATTTCTTTGACATCACAGATAATGATATTACAAATAAATTTGACAAATGTATATATTTAATAATATGAAAAATACTAATATGATCAGAGATAAGTGTAAAAAATAGTAGAATTTTCAAGTTTTTAACACCAATCGATTTTTATTGTATTTATCTCTTTTTATCCGTGTTAAATGAGTCGTATATATCAATAAACATTGTTATATCATCAAATTTACAAGGTTGATCAAGTTTTCGATCATTGATTTAAATTGGTTTAGTCGTATCAATTTTACTCAAAGTTCTAACAGTAATTAATAAAACGTATAAAAATAAAATATTTTTTTACGAACTTTGAGTAATACCTGTAATAGCTCATTATGTATTAGTATATTTCGAACTCATATTCAATTAATATTTAGTGCTGGCCTTAAAGATTTAGAGCGTTTTAAAAGAAGCGCATTTTTAGCTGTTATCTCGTCAAAAAACGTATGCACGTTCTTGGTTAAAATCGAAGAATTCAATAGTCAGACACGGGTTTCTATAGTACAACCATACTTGTACGTTTGTAAAGGAAACTTTTAATCTTCAATATTCGTTGATAATATCTTTATATATAGCTTAGAATTCTTTACTTTTTTAATACTTGAATTGTGATGATAGTATCTGATTTAATAAATTTCTGTAATTTTATATAATATTTAATACTTTTATTTATCAAATGATTAATATAAAAAATTTTACCAAAAATTTTTTAAACGTAAGTTCAATTTTTTACTTAAATACAAAAAATTTTCCTAGAAGAGAAATGACACAATGAATTACATATTACGATTAAAACAAAATAAAAATTTTGTTTTATATTTCATAGCTACTAAATAAAAATCTAATTTCTTTATGAAATGAAATATTTTTTAAATAAATAGCAGTTATTAGAAGCAATTTAATCAAGACAAATATTAATTATCAACTTATCATTAAAATGTATAACACAAATTTAAGACGTTACTTTTTATTTTTACAAAACAGTATTTTTATTTTGGTAATTATAGATATAGACAATTTTTAAATTATTTAAATAAATAATAATGTTGCTATTTGAATTAATTTTTTTTATTTTTAAAGTAAAATTATTATTACAAGTTTTATTATTTTTACTTCGGATATATTTGTACTTAGATTTCATTTAAAATCATGTTATAGATTTATCAAAAACTATTTCAATGTTCATTTCTTTTCATGTTATAATATTTTAATATTTTATAATAAAAATTGATTTTGATTAAAAATTGATTAAAAATCTAGTTTACACATTAAGAATATAGACTCAATAAAAAATTTGTCTTTTTTTAGTTAATTCTGTTTATGATTGAAATCATAAATTGATGTTATGATGAAAATTGTGAAATAATATTGCATATTATTATACTCATTATATTATTTCATTCATATAAATATTATATTCAGTATTCTTCATTGTTAGCGTCGGATAAAAGACATTTCTAAGATTAATTTAGTGAAGTTCGCGATTTGATAATCGCTTGACAGCATGAATGGGCCTCGCTCTGTTTGCACTAACTCGAATATGGAGGGATACGAACACTACAGCTACTGCACTAATAAAGGTTGGAGGGCCTCTCTATCAGTTAGCTTTCCTTCCACCTTCTGCATAGCTCAAACAACTCTTATAATTTCATTCTATTTCTCTTCAATGCTCGTCTTTTTTAACTTTTTGCTGACATGTTTAAACCTCTAATGGTTAATATTTATATGTATTTCTGTTCTCTTTCACTTTTCACACTTTTTCCTGGTGCTCAAAAGGATATGGATTGAATTATCAACGAGGGGTCCGACTCACAATATGTCGACGAAAAACTTTATGATATTGACTTTCGATAATTGGCGGTGGTTTCAAATCGAATATTGGCAGATTAATTGAGATTTCGATGTTATCTATCTAAATGATGCCTTATAAACATGAAACGAACTTTTCCGCTGTATTATCCATCAGAAAATTGTTTGTTCGTTAATGTTTATAGCTTTAGCGGATACATTTGTTACTTAAATTAAAAAATTAACCTAACTTAAAGATTAATTAATCTAATTTCTATTTTAAAAATTACATTCATTACAAGTATTAAAACTGTTTTATTTTTTACCTTCATTTAAAATTTTCCTTAGTTAAGGCAATTTAGTCTTGTACTTGGATAGAAGTAATTCATTGCGGAATATTAAGATAGGAAACATGCGATATAATAAGATTTAGGAAAGTGATACATCTAATTTAGTAAAAAATATTTTTACTTGCCAATACATTAAAGGTTTGTTAAGTTTTTCTGAAAGCACACCAACCGCATCGTTTTTATTTCCTTATATTTTCTATGTACGCTCTCCTCTCATTTCAACCACAACCGCAACCGACGTCACATTGTCTACGTTTCTCGTAATTTGGTTGTCTCTGCAAAATTCTACAGCTATTAACACTATTAGCTGATTAGAGAATGACTACCTAGAGAAGGATGCAGTTAGGATCTTGTGTAATATTATCGATTTGCTCTGACTATCTTACGGACTACCAGCGATTTGAATATCATTTTAATGATATACAGACACTACGATTTCCAAAGTTTTTTGTTATATATAACTTGTTTCTTTACTGATATTTTTCTTCTCATTATTTTTTCGATTTTTATTTGATTGAAATTGACACTAGTAATTTTTTATTTATTTGTCAATATTCTTATTTTCAACAAATTTTAAATAGTGAAATAAAAGTAAAATTTAAATTTTAAGAGAGTTTAAATGACGAACTATTCAAAAACTATTAATTAAAAATTTAAATAGTTTACATAGACGAAATAAAATTTTGATTAAACGCCTATTGATATGGTCATATTACAAATATATCTATGCTTATGAATCATGTTAGCATTGTCATGTATACCAATATGAAACCGGGTCTCTGAAACACCAGAGAGTACAGAGATAATATAAGTCATGGTACACAAAGTACAATCTTTGTATGTTGTACACTCTTCAACTTCTATTCCAACAGGAGTCAGAAGCTCACTTAAGTTGAATCGGAAGGGCGGCTGAGCCATATACACGAATCGAATTGAACAAAGAGACTCAGAATTAAACGATAAAACTATTCTCTCGCTTGATACCTTTAGGTATATTTATCTTACCTGCATATCATTTTTCGATTCTCATATTTTAAATGAAGGTACTTTATTTGTATTTATAAGAGTAAAAGAAGAATCCTTCAATTACTATACATTGTCATTTATTTAATAGATATAAATATTTGAAAATGAAATTAAACAAAACATTTATTTTAAGGATTCTTAGTTGATAAATTTCATTTCATTAATATTTTGGTTTAAATAATTAAAAAAGTATCTATTTCGGTCCAAAAAAGCTAAAATTTATGTTTGAAATACACTGTCGTACCATAAATACTAATATTAGATACTTAATTAGTAGTAAATTGTAGTTTGTATAATGTTAAATGATAATTTTAGAAAATAAGTACAAAGCTCCATCAAAATTAAGAATAAGTAAGTTTTTAATGTTGTATTATTACCATAATTTACTTGGATAATAAGATATTTAATTTTATTAAAGCTTGAACAAATTCTTTGGAATTTCTTAATTCAGCAAAACTGCAAAATAAAAGCTTATTATAAAGTTATATTAAAGTAAGAAATTACATAACATGTAATATAAAAGATTAGAATAATCTACTTTAAAGTATTAATAAGTAAGATTTAATTAATTAATAAAAATAAACTTGTAAGTAAAGGCAAAGTATTAATTGATAACGAATAAATAAAAATGAAATATTTAATTTCCAAAAAATATACGTTTTCAGTGATAAAAATGAAAAACCCTCTTTGATCATAAAGTTTTCGTGTTACAAAACATCGCTTATATATGGTTAATTATTTTTATAAAAAAAAGTCATTAAAAGGAGAAAACATTGAAGTAAGAAAAAGAATCTCCAGTAAAATGCAATTAATTCCAAAATTCGTCAGTCGTAAATACATATTTGAACTTTTTCCTCTTTCCTCATTTGTTTCTTCGCTCCCTTTTTCGTAAGCCGGCGCGCACTGGACACAAACTTCCTATACATACGCGTGGCGAATCGTCGATATGCGTCTGTTTGAACACGAGTTACTTTCAAAATTAAAACTTCCCCTATTACTCATCCATTCTCGACCACCTCTTATTCTCCGTTGAGCGATGATCCTCACGATAGAGGCGTCGGTCAGTAATCCACTGGTAGGCCCAATAAAATCGCAATAAATGGATGATGTCGTTCAATGGGGTTGGATGATAATAAAATGCTGTAAATTTCAACAGTTCCACCTAAGTCGGTAAGTTGTAGACTATATCTTCCGAATACGGAAGCCGCATTATCAACTTTGGGAATGTGTTGCGATAGAAACTACTCTTCTCGAAGATTTTGGGCAGGGTCGATATACCAATTTCTTGACTTCAGCGGTTTCGTTGAATAAAGAATCTTGAGTTCGTTTAGGAAAATGATCTCTGCAGTTGTGATTTAAATTTTACATTCAGGTACTGTTATTCGAAATAAATTTCAGAGTGAACAGCGGAATGGTTACGGAAACTGAATTGCAGTAAAGATAGAATAAGGGCTATTTCGAATATTATAGTTAACTATTAAATATATTTCTTAATTTTTTGAAATCGAATTTTGAAAAAAATGAAATAAAGTATTTCGTTATATTTCGCAGTTATAAGCATAAAACTCTAGCAGTTGATTGTATTGATGTATTACGATGTATTACGAATTTAAACACAGAAAATAAATAAATTTTTAATTTTATAAGAATATGAAATTGACTAATGAAATCAAATAGCAGATTCCCATAAAAGTACTAAAACCACTTAAGCTTATAGATAACAATCCGAAGGTATGAAAAATCTGTTACAGAATAAAATAATCAAATGCAGAGCAATAGTCATAGGCACGTCTGAGAACTTTAAAAATTGATATATTCAACATTTTTTTCATATTTTTATTTAGGGAATGTGATTAGTATCTTTACCGGCACAGTGAGTAGTAATAGTATTAGTAGTAGAGTAAGTTACTTGAAATGCGTTAAAGTGTACATATTTTCCACTTGTGTTCTTGCGCCATATGGACGCGTGAGTCAGCAGCTCCTGCGGGACTTATATCGTGTTTTCTATAAAACGATTCGCTTATGTTTCATCCTCGATGAATTTATGCGAAGAGGCGAATACACAATACTATATGTAATATTGTTGACGAAAGATGCCAAAATAGTGAATGAGAGAAAGACGTTCAATTTAATACAATTGTTTATGATAATAAAAAAAGGATTGTGTTAACATATGTAGATTCCTTACAAATTTGAGGAGTCTAGACAAACGTTGAATAACTTATATTGTCAGGAAACTGATTTTGTAATATTTCATATTATTGAATATATTGTAGCAATAGCGATTATAACGTAAGATATTAAGAAACTATATATTTTGTAATCAAAATAACAATGTAAAATGTGTCATTCAATAATTATTTAAGGTGGCAGTTTAACATTTTCTGCTTAAGTTACGTAAAATAACGTAATAAAACTGAAAGTTATAGTTCTTTCGAATTTTTCTAAAAATTTGTTTTTTTTATTACAAAATATTTAAATCATTAATATTATTAGAAATGGTAAAAAGATTCTATTTTTTTAATAACTGATGCACCTGAATACTATAAAATACATGAAGGAAAATATAAATCTTGTTAAAAATTCGTTTAAAAAGTCATAATTCAGAATTTTTGATTTTTTTCAAATTACTGGATTATGAAAAATTATATGTATCACTTTGGCAATTTGATTAATATATTTATAAATTTTAGTTTTTTTAATATTTAGTAAACAGCATTTAAAAAACATTTACCTATTTAATCAATGTCTCGTTTTTTATTTTAAAATTCCAAAAGAGAGAATATTTAACTTTGTTAGTATTATATTAATGGACTGCATTCAACTAAAGTTTGTTGCTTAATTACTTGTATTATTTATGAAAAGCATTATTCATTCCGAGATATTCTAAAGATTTTAATGCATTATAGAAGCAATTTAGAAACATTTTTTTATGAATATTTTTATTTTCGTCAAAACTATGTACAAAACATAGTATTTAAAAATTTTAATTAACTTTTAAAATAGTTAATTTTCAACCCTTATCAGGAATAAACTTTTTTTATTTTTATTTATTCATTGCTCTTATTTTTTATTACTTTTATACAACAAATACTGCTGAATACTGCTAAGAGTGCACTATTGAAAACTTAATAGGTATTTTATATGAAAAAATGAATAAGCATTGATTATCTTAAAAGGTAGAATGAAATTACTTACTTATAGGATAAGTATTGAAAGATTTAGACGTATATACCTTCTAATTTTCAATTAAAAGTCTTATTTATGCGCAATATCAGGCAAGAGATATTTAAAAGACGTAAATTTAAGACGTAAA
This sequence comes from Kradibia gibbosae, assembly GCA_018907135.1. Taxonomy (NCBI): domain Eukaryota; kingdom Metazoa; phylum Arthropoda; class Insecta; order Hymenoptera; family Agaonidae; genus Kradibia; species Kradibia gibbosae. The sequence goes on along the minus strand of JACCHX010000008.1, from coordinate 2,979,569 downwards.
TAAAACATAAATTTAAGCAAAGCAATAAGAATTACAAGATATTTGAAACGATTAAAAAATATTTATTTATTAATTAGTGCATCCTGGAGTTGATATAATTGTAAATAATTCATATATCACTGTGCATAGTCTTTTAAGCCATTTGTAGCAGAATAGATAATTGGAATTTGAAAATGCAACGAAAGTGTATTTGAACTTCTAGGTAATGCATTTACCTCTTAAAAAAATTTCTCATTTTTCCCAAATAAAAGAAGCTTTTTGAAATTATGTACAGTACAGAAAGTAACCTTGAATTGTGAATCGTCAATATTGGAGATGGGAAAGGTAATGATCCATAGAAAACATTGAAAAATTAGATAATAGTTAATACATCCACAATAAAAAAAATGTACAGTAATTTGAATTAATATAAAATTCAGAGTTGGATATTTTATTAATTAAAAAAGGAAATTAAGTTGTATCCTATTTAGAAGGGCTGCATTTTATCGTTACTAGTATAATTTTATGTTTTATATTTTATGTAATGAAATTCTTATAATAAGGCTGTGAAATGGTAAGAAAGACGATAAAAAGATGCTAATTGTGCCACATCATTTAACTCCTCTCCGGTTTCTATGATTTTGAAAAACGTAGCATGCATAATTATATAAAATGTTAAAATTTTACATCTAAAGTAGAAGAAGTATTTTTTAAATATTTTGGAAAATCTAAAAATGAAATATAAAACCTTATATTAAATACATAAAACGCACATTCAATATGAAATGTAAATTCTATGATAAGAATATTGTATTATTTATTTAAATAAATTTATTAAGTAGAATAAAATCTCTATTTAGAAAGCATTATTTCCAAAATATTGACATTGTCGTATATTTAATCTTCACTTTGATTCTAGTGTATCGACAAATATAAATAAAAATCTTTGATTTTATATCAAAATAAATATCGTAATTTTTGTTGGTTGTAAAAAACGATCTGTGAACGAAACTGATAGCATTTTTACGTACAAAAATATACATCAGTGCATAAAATAGATCTAGTATCTTTCAAGAATAGTTTTCGGAATCTGAGATTTTTTATTCAGTGGTACTAGTCACTGTGCGCACCTTTAGTGGCAGAGGGATACATATAAATTGTCCGCTCTGTTTTAAAGGAGGAAATACATAGTGAAAAAGACAGAGGAAACTGGAAGCTGGAGAATAGACGGGCGACGACCTATCGGCCAACGAATCTCATCTTTCCCTTTTCATATGCCCTTTCGATCTGCGTTATGTGGTGTGTCGAATCACTGAGTCCTTTCACGAGTAGCGTTTATGCAAATAACGCAGTGTGTACATCTATCTCTCTTTTCTATGGATAAGTCTTCAGCTACAGTTCCTTACAAAGCGTTAAAGGAGGCTGTGGGATAACACATATCTGAAAAGAAGCACCGAAGAATCAGTGATCCTGTAAAGAGACAGCTTGTAGTCACAGTAAATAGCTGTTGTCCTTACTCTTAGTGAGGGTGTGTAAGCCATTCATTCAGTCTTCCATAAGTGTCTGTGCGTGAGGGCATGAAACGCGAATAATAGTGTTGTCTGAAAATTGTCTTTTTTCTTCATATTTTCATTTTTATCACGAAGAAATGAGGTTCAAGCTAAGAAACATTGCGAGCCTTTTTCTTACCTCAATTGAGTTTTGTGTCAAGAAAGCTTTTATTTTTTAAGCAAGCTTTTGATAAAATATCTTTTTATCAATAGACATCAGACAAGATCGTAAAATATTTGTTTAATCTTAAAATGTTTTAATTAAAAATATTTAACATATTGTTGAAAACAAAGTACTAAAAAATTTTGCGAAAATATAATAAGTTGATCAAACGACCCTTAATTCAAAAGCATTCATAATTTATTCAATTATAAAAGATAAAAGTTATATTATTTATTCAAGTTTACAGTTATTATTTTAAATTATTATAATAATAATATATTAGTTACAAAAATATATACATAAGGCTTATTGTTTTGCAATATTAATAGTATAATAGTATTGATAATTTATACAAATGAAAGATATTATGTTCTGTATTTTGTATTATCAGCACGTTTGTTCTCAATGCAGGGTAGAAAATAATTTTCATTTTAGCTATGCGTCGATTAATTCTTGGTAATTTTTAATTTTATTTTACGAAAAAAACTGTTATCTGACAAATAAAACAATCACGTCCTTATCTCTGCCATTATAATCAAGATAAAAACTATAGAATATGTAATAAAGACTAGCGTAAAAATCAATGTAATGAAATACAAAGTTTTTTAATATTATCTATTCATCCAGAATTTTTCGATAGCTATGTTTTGCATGAGTATATAATAAATACAAGAAAAAAATGTCACTGGTGCTATCTTTTCATTTACAGAATCTATTGACTACTGTGTATTTAGTCAGCCACTCGCTTTCACCTTCTGTTATTCGAGAGAATGATGCAATAGTGGATCAAATATAATATTTACAATATTCATTCAAATATAATATAATATTCATATAATAATATATATAAATTAAAACTTTTTTTGACGCTTATAATTTCTTGAGTTTATTACCAGGTATTTGCATTGGAGAAATAAAGACAGCATGAATTTAAGTATAATCTACTTGCATCGCTTCTTACGCATGAAAATGGTGCAGGCGTTACTTTTACTTTCCTTTATTTATATTCAAAGAGACTGAAATTAGTTATATTTATTGTTTATGTTTAGATCGCATAATTAATGGTGAACATGACTAAAGGCATAATACTTTAAATTAATAATAAATTTTTAATTTTAACTGTGAATCTGTATTTTTCTAACTTATTTTGCTTATTAAGTTAATAAATTTCAAGTCTAGAACGTTTTGCTGCATTGAGCTTAAAAACCTCTGGAATTTAAATTAGTAAATTTAAAAAAAAAATATAAGTTGTGTTTTGTTTGTAAGACAAGTAAAGACATATTTGCATATATTGTCAAAGAATATTCAAAAATTGTGTACGGTTGAATTGTAAGATATTTCCAAAAAAATTAATTTAAAATATCTATAAATAAATGAAATTTTTACATGGAGAAAACGATTGAATTAACATATTTTAATCTAAAAACATATATATATATATATATATATATAAGCTTTTCAATCAACAGTCAATTTTGTTTTCTATAAATAAATTGAAGAACAAAATAAAATTATTGTTTTATGTCTTAAAATAGTTATTACGGGAATTAAAAAAATATAATTAAAATCTTTTCGATGTCAATATAGCACGTTAAATTGTAAAAATTCTCTCATTACGCTGTTTGTAACATTGCATAATGGAGCTTATTTAAACGAATTTATTTAATTTCCGATGTGAGTGTCTTTCTCTATTCTTCCACGTAAACTGTTTAAAAAACTTGTCTTGTCCCAGTCGTATAAAATTATGCAAACCATCTTCAAAGAATTTTAATAAAAAAAATTCCCCTCCACGGGGCAAATACAAACATTTAATTACTAGTATATGGGAGGCCAGGGCCTCCCACTTCAACGCAATGTTGCGTTTGTAATGCTGCATAAGTACACACGCAGTAGCTAAAAACTATGCAAGTGTAACAGCATATTCTAACAATTTAGCAAAGGAACCGCGTAATCTAATTATGAAAGCCTGTCGAGTCTGACAGCCCTCTGTTATTTTTGACACCACGGCGCCCACTCCCTCAGCAAATTTGCGCCCGTAGTTGCAAGAATGATAATAGTCGACCAAGGAGATGAAACTTTATGTAGTGCTTTTTTATTCGTACCGTATTTTAAATTATTACAGATAGATTCTTAGTAAAATCGTAAGTATAATGTCATTAGCTTAATTGAAAGGGTTCAAATGAGTTAATAAGTAATGTAATAATGTAATAACGTAGTAATGTATTATAAACATAGAGAAGGTTTAATATTAACTTTTGTGTTCTCCATTCTTAGGTTATTACTTTATTAAAATAAAAAATATTAGTTGCATCTAACATTTTTCTATTTTCCAGTAAATTTACGAATTTAAACATTTTTAATTTAAGAAAATTTAATTTCAGAATATTATTTAAGGCTTTTATAATTAAGAGCATTTTTTCATTTTCCCTTGATATTTGTTGTATAAGCATTTAGCTATATTTATATAGATACGCTATTATAGTTTTGCTTTGAAAAGAAATTAGATTATGGACACTAATGACACTTTTATTTTAATTTAAATAAAGAAATACTTATATAGTATTAATAGTATTAATATAATAATAATATTTTATTATATATATATATAATTATAATAATAGTAATAATATAGTATTTAAGATATTATGTAACTATGATTATTAATATTTAAAAAATGTAATGTACCACAAATTCGTTAAAAAATTAATATATAAAACATGTATGTCCTTCAAAAATAGAATTACTTCAATCATTAAAATTATTTTTTTTAAAAAAATATATATATATTTATACATGCAGATACAAAACTAATAATAAAGTTAAAATAAGTTATTTTAAATTTTATATTAATTATTTGTATTTAACTAAATTTTTTTTAATATTTTCATATATCTTTTTATATATATATTTATATGTATTAGATACTCTAGTTAGTTCATGTACGATATTCAATCATTCATATGTATCACATTTAATCAATATTTAGGGAATAAACGCAATTAAAATCCAATTTTTTTGTTTTAGTATAACGATCGTTCCACATCCGTCCTTTTAATAGTCTCACTTGCTGGAATAAAAATATGCAATCCAGATGGAAATGTAAGTATATTATTTATGTAAAAAAACTAGTAATAATGTATTTATATTTATTGCTGTATACGTCTGAGTTACTCTCTAAAGATATCCTAATGCAGAATACATTAAAACAATGGAAGAAGAAAAACTTACACACGAAGAAAAATTATGCTTTCGTAAGACCAATTTTAAGCATGATGGAAACCCGGGAAAGCCTCTATAGGCTTTACGAAATACGTGTGTTCATGGTACTTCTGACACGCCTTTGGCATGGCGAAGAGCTTTTAGTTTTTCGAACGATTTTGCTTATCAGGACATTGATTTTGAAAGCTTAAATTCGTGCACAGCTAAGATTACTACTAACAATATTGCAGTGTTAGCAAGTGATAATTTTTATTTCGTGATTTAAGTTTATGTAACGTTGATTATTCATAAGCAAAATGTTTAATTTATTCTGCTTCATTCATACACTTGTTTTGCTTTAATATCGTATCAAATTTTTTTTGTTATACTTGATATTTTTATATATTTTTTATATTTTTCGTCTTTTATATTTTTAAATCATTATAATTATATTTTTATAATTATTATAGTTTTGTTATTATTGAAATAAAAATCTGAAAATTTTATTAATATTATCAAGCTTTACGTATGGTTAAATAAATAAGAGGAATAATTACCAATAATAGATTAGCGGATTTCATTAGAACTCTTTGGTTAATATTGTAACAATTTTTATTTCACTTTAGTTCTATTTATTTGCATTTTTCTTCTCCGTATATATTCGCTTATTTTATTGATTGCTTCTACATTATTAGCCGCATACATTTACATAAAAACATCTACACATCATTCCTCGCAGATATTTTACTCATACAGTGTTTATCGCTTACATTGTCTGTTCATATATTCTAATCATCAACAAGTTTACTATTTATCTATTAGTATTACTATTTATCGTTTAGGATTACTTTGCCCACTTAATTATTACTCTATTTATTGTTTATAAATTGTATTTTTTAATTAATTTTTTGTGATAATTATTTATTAATATAATTTTAATTATTATATATTATTTTAATTATTTAATGTGCCTATTACGGTAAACTACATGCAATCATCGGTCTCATCGGTCCCCTATGGGTATTTTCTTAGTTGCGGGCGCGTAGACTGACCCCAGAGCAACGAGTGTTCAGTTGTGCCGGTTTAGCAGGTAGTTTTATCCCCGTTATCCGCTAGACGGTTCAGCCGGGCCAGGACCCTTCCTGGACTTACGTGTATGATGTAGATGACGTAAGTTAGGAGGCGACGAGGGGCTATTCACAGAGCGGGATCCTCATGTTCCGCCTTCTCCAACCTGCTCTTGTAATCGGGACGCTGTTAATGTCAGGGGTTTACAAGATCAGCCTTTAACAAGTGACGTCTGACTCCCGCTCGTATAGGGAGCTCATATTCAGATCTACGTACCGGGGAAGATGCTGTGCTCGTTCTACATTGCCAAATATACAATGGCAACTAAGTATTTATCTATACAAATGATTTGTCGAATATTTTGATTGTATGATTTATGAGTGAAACCATACGACTGTTATTTTTATTTTTATTTCCAATTTAAGATTCATTAATTTTCACTACACGATATTAATTAGTAAACATTATATCCATACATATACACACACACAAGTATATATATATATATATGTATGCATGTGACTGTATTTTAATATATTTGTTAATATGAATACTATGTATAACAAATTTTTAATCATAAAAAACACCCTACCATACGAAATTATTATTAATATAATATTATATTTTACAGTTTCTACTACATTTTACTTAAACATTAAAGAATAAAACAAATAAAATAAATATTAAATATTAATGTAATGACTAATACGGTTGGTTTTTTACACTGTTTTATGAAAAATCAATTGTAAATTAATTCATTTTTACTAATACTTTATGTAAAAAATCTCAATTATAGTAATTAAATGAAAAGATCATCGTTGAACGTTTAAGTTGAATTTAAAATATGCCCTTCTTAATCAATGAACTCAATATTTTACGATTCCATAATTTGCTTCTATCGTTTTATATGTAAACTAATAATAATAAAGTAAGATATATTATAAAATTACAACTAATGCAAACAAAAATTTTCATTTTAAATTTTCACTGAGCTTTGAATTTTAAATCAGCGATTTCTCAACATTAAGCGATTGATCAAAGTGCATCATATCAGGTATAGCCTTGTGAAATAAAGACGCTCAACGGTATAATTAAAACTAAAGAAAAAAGCTATGGCCAACAAGCCTCTTTTATTAAAATCGTAAATTGATACATTTCTTTATGCTTCTAGCAAGCATTGAAACAGTTTTATAATTACTCTCGTTCTAATAAAACTTATTTGTAAGAAGAATCCATTGGGTCACTGTATTCTGATAAAAAAGAAAAAAAGGGAGAGAGAATCCACGTGAATTTAATACATATGACTACAACTTCAAGCTAAATTTATGGTCAAATCAACACTTTTTATCAATCAAAAACATGATTGATAAAAAAAAGATGATTTACAATCCCCTTTTTTCACTAAATAAAGTCTCAATTTTTAAGTCGTAAGAGAAAACAGTTATAGATGACCTTTTATTTATTATTTAGAAGGCCAATTTGTCCATTCCCGATTACAGTTCGGTTCGACTGACTTCCCATCATGTTTTGAATTTCGTTACGTCTCTTAGTTTTACAAGCATCAAGTTCAAAATAAAACTTAAATATTTCTAAAGTTATATTTAAAGAATTAATAATTCTTAATAATGTGATATTGTCTTAAAAACTATACTATTGATTTTATGTTAATACTTACATTTTTCAAATCAATATAATTAATTTTGTGAATTTAAATATTATAATTGATCTCATTGACCAAACTTCACTTTCATACATTTAAGTTTAACGTTAAAAATTGTAATTTTATATCATTAAAAACATTAATAAACAAATTATAATTTAAACTAATTATTGAAAATAATATTATTTTTAATCGTTTTTAAACTGCTTCGTTCCCGGCTACTGCGCTTTAGTGCATAGGCTAAATAAGCACCAATGAATTATATCGAGTAGAATAAAACAATAATAAAATTCTAACTCGGACTTGACAACTAGTAAACATATTATTATTTGATATTTAATGAAGATTATATTTATATCATCTTTTTAATGAAGATTAATTCTTTTATGCAATTAAAAACATTAAAAATTAATGCTGAAAGTTTTCGAAACATTTAAAATCTTTTTTTTTCAGAAATAATTTCTGAAATAAACTATACGTATTTTAATGAAAAAGTATTAAATTATGGAATACTTTTTTAAATAAGTATTTAGTTATTACATAAGCTAAAATTTAAAAAATGTTTAATAATGAGGTTGTATTTAGCTTATGCAATCCGTTCAAATCATTAATGTAATGAAGTATAAAAATAATTTATATATTTAATGGAGTAAGTGTTAAGATATTACGATCTATGTTTATACTGTTCACAATAAAAGGATAAAAAACATAAAAAAATGTATAAAAAGGTATCACATATAGATGAGCGTAAATCAATATTTTAACTTAATCCTTTAAATCCTATATCTTAAATCCATACCCTTATGTTGCAACCTTTACCATAAACTTGTAAATTAAAACCTCTTCATTTTAATTCCTTAAGTCCAAGTCATTAAACTGCAAACCTTTAGCCCTTAGTTTTCAATGACTATTATCTAATTTACATTAGAAGCTTCAGCTTGAAAAAATTTAACTTTTGTTTTTATTCGGTATATATTTAATATATCATATTTAAAAAATTGTCTTGATCATTATAACTATTAAAAACATTTAAAAAATAAAATACCTAGTTTGATTTAATATCTCATTAAAAATTTATCATATAAACTAATTAATTTACATATAATTATATCTTAAATTTTACAATAAATTCTTTGTTCTTTCTCCAAAAAAAATAAACACAATTCGACTTGGTCAGATCAAAAAAGGAAAAGAATTTTATTTAATTATCTTAATATCAATTGACTTTATATATATATATATATGTATATTGAGTGCTAAATTGAGTACTATTAATAATAATAATAGTAATACTAATTGTTAATGTTAGTTATTTATATTAGATATTATAGCAATTCTATAAAATATACATTTTAAAAAGCATGTAAGGTCCGTAAATATTATAAAGTTAGAATCATATATGTTTATCTTGAACTTTATAGTATCTTATGAGTATAATTTTTCATAAAAAAGTTAGTTATTTTTATTTTAATATAATCTTGTTATTATATTCGAATTACTATTTCCAGATCCAGATACTCTACGAGTAAATTATACGCTGATAAATTAAAAATTTGTTTGCGTATAGCAAACAACTGTTTCATACTAGTTTCTGTAGAATTAGCTTTTGGAGCGGAGTCTAGCTATGCTTGCGAGGTAAACTCCATTGTACGAAGTAAAAAGCGAGTGGTTTTCTGAAGAACTTTTTAATGCTTATAGGCGTACCGAAAGTATTCATGATATTGTATTAACGCGAATCAATGTTCATGTAAAATTTATTTTCTAAACAAAAATTTGTAGGTTTCTTTTCAAGAGACATCACTCTTAAGTAGAATATTTTTACTTTTCTTATTATATTCTGAATTTATTATAACATTATACTGTAAATATTATAAAAAAAATTTGTATTATAAAATCTGTAGGTATTTACTTTTTTGTTTTATTATTGGTTTCAGCGTTACATTGCAGTTATAAATTGAAAAAATAGACTTAAAAATTTATTGAAAATTGAAGAGAAAGTATAGTGTAACTATTTAATGTTTATTATATATTTATTTATAATTATATATTTATTTCATATTAAAAAGAGTATTAAGGAAGCTTATTTCTACGCTAAGAGAAATTAATTTTATGTAAATAACAGTTCATTACATTGTGAATTTAATTATTTTAGAATTTTTATTATTAAAGGTAATTTAATAATTAAATTAATTCTTTCCTTTACAACAGAATATACATCGCTCCATCATAGATGCTCTTTCAATATAAACAAATCAAATTATATTTAAGCACAACAAAATTCTATAAAAATATGATTAATGTATTTTCTAGAACCAAAAATAATTTTTAAATTAAAAATCGTAACCTTCTAAAATATAATTTAGTTGAATACAAATTATTTGAATAGCAATTAATAATAATTTTATGGAGCCAGAAAAACGTTCTCTTAATATTCTTAACATTATAGAAGAATCAAGACAATAATTAAAGATCCCTCTATTCCAATGATTGTGGTCAAAGTTAAGAATGCTAGCAATTTTCAGAATATTCCTCTTAGTCTATAGTTGGCAAATACTCAGCAAGTGAGGCCAGCGTTCGTATTGGATCCAATGGAAATGTCGTAGAATGTCAGTCGATAGCATCGAGTGCGTCGGACATTGCCCGCGAGGCAAAAGACTGGAATGAGCAGCCGGTGAAATGTTGTACTTATTGGTACTGTAAATGAATCCAAAAGGAATAGACTGATGAGAGGCCAAGTCAGACCTGTTTATTCTTTATATCCTCTGTCATTCTGATTAATAACACTCACTGGCTGAGGTATTTTCACCGCATTTTGCCCTTCAACCCCGACCTTCAACAATGTTTTTTTCTTTTTCATGCTTGTTTACTTTGGCTCATCTCTTAGTATCAGTAAGATTTGCTCGTCTTCGCAGTCGTCAAATTGTCGATTCGGAACTGTGGTTATATTTATTCCGGATTGACCGATGTAATTTGGCAACTTTTTGTAGAAAGTGCATCTATAGATCTGTATATACTTAACTCGTATAGAAAGAATAGACGTTCACAAAAAGCTGCCATAAAACCTAAACTTTTTACATTTTAGAAATATATAACATGCTATCATGTGAAAACCTTGTTATTACCTCAAAATTACTATTAGTAAGTGACATGAGAACCGATAAGAAGAACCGAGAGAAAAGCCTCCATTAAAATAGATTCTAAAGAAAAGTGACGTCTCGTTAAATCGCTTTTTTCATTAATGGACAGACTATACGGGTTGCACAAAGCCCTCGCGCTGAAACCGGCTGTCAATCTTAAGGTGGAATGAGGTGAGATTGAGAGAAGGAAGGTTTGTGAGGTTGAGCTCTGTACTATTTCTCGAATTCAGAAGTTCCTCGAATAGTAGGAGGAGAAATCGGCGGCAGCTCCGGAAATGAAGGAAGTGCGACAACTCCACCGGACTCCCCCGAGCGACCGGGAAAAAGCGCAGTGGCGGCGACGTTGGGAAATGTGTTGAAGGATGTGCGTTCTGGAAAAAGAAGTGATCGCGTTTCTTAAGCTATCAACCTGTGTGTGTGTGTGTGTGTGTGTGTGTGTGTGTGTGTGTGTGCGTGCGCGCGTGTGGAGTATAACTATATATATATATATATATACCTATATATATCTATAAGTATATATCTGTCTATCTATCTATTATATATACGTGGTTTTCTTAGAAACTTTATTACCGTTGACGCCGCTCTAGGCACGTTGGAATTTATTACCTTTACCCCCTTTGATCGTTCTTAAAACGCGCGGGTGAATCACTTCATTTTTTTTCTTTTTCTTACTTTTTCTGATAGTGAATTATTGACAGGGGTGAAAATTCAAAAGAGAACAATGAGAAATCACCCCATACTCGTTTTGAATTGTTTGAATTTTGATTCTGAAAATTCTTAGTTCAAATTGTGATGCTATTAAATAATATATTCTCAATTCGTATAAATGAAATAATAGTTCTTAGATTAATAGCTATTATTTAAAAATGTAAAAATAAATAATTTTTTAACAGTTTCTATTATTAATAAAATACTTTCTTAAATTTTATATTTGAAAAGTTGATTTGACAAAAATTTATTGTAACATCTACACAACTTCGTTGTTAAAAGTTTTTAAAATTTTGGTAAGAGCACATACCGTATGGACAAATTTTAGGAAGGCTATTAAAAATTAAACTTTGGCTATCATGGTGTTAACTTTATGTAAGTAAAAACAGAAAACCTTTCTACTAAAACATTATAAAGTTCATGAACTTTTGTATTGATAAATTAATTTGTTTTAAGATTTTTTTTAACTGTCAAAAAAATGTTTTTATTCGTCGTATTTATTTAGTCGAATTTTAGTGTATTTTATCCATTATATGTAGAAGATGTAATAATGTACTTATTGTTATTCAAAAACAATATTTATAAAATTTATAACTAATTTTAATTAAAATATACGTGTATTTAAAGACTGAAATTTTTAGTCTTTCTTGGTTAATGTATTATAACAAATAACTTTTTTACCGTAATTCTGTAAGATTAATATTTTAATAATCCAATTCAAATATTTTAATAAATGAAGCTTTAGAAAAGATTTGTCAAACTTTCTCTAGTCGAAAAATTAAAAATATTAAAATAATTTATTTTATTCTATTTTTAAATATTATTTTACTTAGAAGGTTTAAAAAAAATAATTTTTTACGATGCATATGATACACTTATATTAATAATTTAATGGAGTTAAATTACAAATTTAACATCAAATAATGAAATAAATTGTATCCTTTCAGTCACTTCTGGATTTAAAATTATTTTTGCAAATAATAAAATAAAAATCGTAGAAAAAAATAACTCGTAAAGCTATACAAACAATATCAAATGAAGTAATGATTTTTTCTAAACTTATTTCAAGAAGTATTTACTGAAATTGAGTAGAAGGAAATTGATCCTTGAATCATCGGTCGCTCATATAAGATGGTCATCAAGTATTTATTATGGAGTGCTCTCAAAATCGATTATTCAATTCGCTCTAATAAAATTTCTAAGCACTCTAAATGTCCGCATCACTTTCAATATGAGCTCATGTCAAGCATGTTAAGGCCAATCCCAAGATTTACAAATCAGCTTGTACGCCTAAAGCGCAAGAAAAGACCCGAATTTCATAGCAACTGATTAGATCGTTTCGGTCACGGGACGAGCCGTCACTCCCCCTCCCCCCTATGAATTCATTGTATTTCCATTTTGCAAAGCTGCCAAGCCGAGAAATTCACGGTGTGCTTCTCGGCAACTTTGACAAATTACTAAAGGGGTTTCCACGTCTCGTCTTGTCTCTCACTGTGTAATACTTTGTAATCAATCGCTAAGCCTAATAGGTTTTACGTTCCCAATGAATCCAAATTGCTTATTGTAATTATTAGAAGACTGTAGACAATAAGTTATACAATAAATTATCGAAATTTTAAAAGGCATTTGATTTACTGCATTTGTATTAATACTTATCAAATGAAACAATATTGAATTATAAATAAATGTAAATATAAAATTGTAGTATTGTTTATTATCTCATAGATGAGATTCCTATAGTCATAAAATTTAATCATTTAACAATTAAATAATTAAAGTGTAATGAAAAAATGTATAAATTTTGCATAAAATCGTCAATTTTTTGCGATTTACTTCAGTTGGCACAATATTCTGGTTTACAAATTAATTGTTTTACTTGACACTTATAACGTTAGATATATTCAAATTTTATTTATTAAAAAAAAACTTTTTATGTATAATTTATGTACAATAAACTTTCTTTGTATTTTAGATATATTAATATCTTGTGAATAATTTTCTTTAATTATAATAATAAAATTATAAACTTTATCTTCTTTATTATTTATGATTAGTTTATAGTTCATTAATTTTTAATTTTCACTAAAATTTGCATTAAATAAATAAAAATTAGAATAAAATGTTTATATTTCAAATATTTTAGTTTTATAATTAATAGAAAGCTTTTTAAATTATAAAATTGTATTTCTTTTATAATTTAAAACATTTGGTTTTTAAATTCAACATCAACTATGCTTTAACTCTATACACGTAATGAATTCATCTTATTCATGCTCATGCACACTATAGAAAGTAAACGTACATTTCATGAAAGGAGAATAATGTCTGCAATATACTGGATTTTGACTCTCCAGAAAATTTATGAAATCTATACTATTATTTGTAACCAAAAGACCATTAATTAACAATTCACTCTTCTTAACTGAAATAAATTTTCAATAAAAATTAGAATACTTATTTCAAAATATAATGAATTTAAAATATAAATATAAATAAATTACTTTTAAAATAATTTTAATGGTTTTATTAAAAAGAAAAAGAGCGATTTTTAAAAGCATTTTAATTGAATATTTAACTACAAATTGTAAGACTGTCTATTCATTATTTTCTTATCTTTTTTTATTTTAGACGACTTTTAAGTAATTAAATATAAATATAGTGAAATTATGTATGTACTCAAGAGAGGATTCTTATACCAGGTATAAGTAATTGCTTTGTAAAACAAAAAAAAGTATAAGATAACTTTATTTCTTGGAAGAAAATTCTTGTTATTTGCTCTTGTTATTCTTCTTGTTATTATAATATTTGAATATACATAAGAATCATTTATGTATTGGATATAAATAATATTCAACGAATAAGATATGACAAATATTGTACTAATTATTAAAGAAATTTTATAATATTTATTTATATAATATTTATTTTATATTATAATATGATAATGACAAACTAATAATCTAAAAATTAGTCTTAAAAAAATATACTTCCGAAAGTTTTTTTTTAATGAAGAGATAATTTAATCCTGGCCATCAATACTCTAAAACATTACAAAATTTAAAGTTAATATAAAAAACATTTGAACTATTTGTAAATCAACTAAAAATTGAGTAATGCAATATACATTTATAAACATTATTTAATGGTATCATTGGTTTCTAATATTACCGATATTTATTGATGATTACTCTGAAATTACCAATAAGGTATTACTTACTATTGTATGTTGATCAATTATAAAAAATAAACAAAAATTTGCGCATTTTTTTATAACGATTTTAAAACCATTATATCAAATCGAATATTAAAATTTTCATACCATAAAATCACATTACTTACGCTCCAGCAAAAAAGAAAACAGTAACAAGATAAACGAATAAAATGCAATATTCGTCAAAGAGGAATGAATTTTCTTCATCTTCATAAAATTCTATACACGATGTCAAACAAAAAATCAACATTTGTGTTCCGCAAAATAGCACTACCTGAACCGCAGCTTAAAAATAAACAAAGAATAAATGAAATACAAATTTCATCAAAGAGTGGAGTCAAGTAAAGCTCAAAATCGCCGCAAATTATGGAAAAATCTTGTAAAAACGAGCTGCGATATGTCGCCAGCTAGGGTTTGTGCGAAATAGGAAACGTGAAAGGAGAAATTACGGGATGCATCAAACATCCAAAACTAACAGGGGGGAATGATTTTTGTGATTCTGCCTCTCTGGCCTGTTTTTATTTAAAGTATATTACCATGCAGTAGCCTTGAAATCAAAGTGCACTGGAGTCCTCTATTCATCCTTCGATCAGGACAAACATAAAATAGGAAGCACTGCGCCATGCTCCACAAGCTATTGCCCGAATGAATCAAGTATATATAAACGAGAGTGTAGAAAGTCTAGAAGTGTAGAAATTTTATATTAAAATAGATTTACCCAGAATATTGCAATGTCGATAAGAATATTTATTATTTATACTTTATATTTTATCACTATGTCTTAAGGTGTTAACTTAACTATGACTTAATAGTATCAGTGATAAACTGTTGCCAGATTATCTGGCAGACTTTTAAAGTTTAAATTAAATTCAATTATTTATAATTTAAGTAAATATAAATTATTTACTAATTTGTTAATCATTTTAGTATTCAATATTTCTGTACGTAATCAAATCTTTAATAAGTATTCAAAATTAACAAATATACTTAACTAATTTTAAGTTTAGTGCAATTTCTTAAATTTGCTAATTCATTTTATTTAAGTGTTTTTTCAACTTGGTAAACTTCAAGTCTTGGTATTTTTTATAATTTTCTTTAATTTCAGTTTAATAAAATATGGTAATATTGACAAAAAATTCATTTTTTTAAGAAACCTATTTTGGTTTTGACCAAAACACTTTGCTCAGTAACGTAATATATAATAATACTGCTCTTTATATATACGAGCTCTAGATGAGCGGCTTGTTCGTTACGGTTTTATTGCGACATCACGACTGCTACTAAAGATTTAAGTTAAGTTCATGAAGTGAATAGTAAAGGTGTAAAACAATCTTTATTGAGAGCACATGATTAAGTGTATACTTAACATTCGTGCTGATTAAATTAAAAGTACATAGAAATATTTTCTTATGATTTTCTAGTTAGCTTTTCTACGTTTTCACTGTTGGAGCGATCAATATTTTTTCGGTTGATTAATCACTGATTGCTCGGTCGATTGCATTGCGCAATAGAATCTATCTTGTAAAATAATATTGAGTTTTTAAGCCATTTTGAAATTTTAAAGCCATTTTGTATGGAGTTTTTTATATTTTTTAATAAATTAGTAGCTAAAAATCTAAATTTCAAAAAGAAATTTATTTTAGATTAAGTATGGCCACGACGCAGATCATTATGAAGTTTTTATTTTTAAAGTCACTTCTCGAGATTTACTTTTGTTATTTTTATGGTATGAAATAATCGGTTGTAATAGGTTTTAAATTTAGTCTCCCTCTGATCGTCAACTTCTTATTAGAAATAAACTAAGTGCTAAGATCTATAATATAGTTTAAATAGTCTAAAAGCCATGGGCTAATAATTTGTATTGCAGATAATAATCAATTCCAGGGTTTACCTGCCCAGTGATTTTAAACAATGTTCAACGTAATCATAATCCTTAGTACTTTTATTATTCTCCTGGAGGGATGGACTACCGAGTAATTTGATGATGATTCTTAGTGCCGTATAATTCGAAAGATAATTATTGTGGCATATCATAAGAATACAAGACCATCTGTCTTATTTATTGACTATTATCTAACTTAGATGTTGTAGCTTTTTGAAGCGCAGTTAACTCAATCCAGTTGATAAATTAACGTAACATTGGATGTTGCTTAATTTATTGTACTTTTAGATTGTTTTCCTCTATCTTGTAAGCTATGTCAATTATTTAGGTGATAAATTTATCAGGAAAGTTAATCCTATGTTTTCGTTAATTAACAAGTATTGTCTGCATCGCCTTATATAGGTTGGCAAAAATAAAAATCGGAAATTTTCACTTGATCCTTTTTTGTGCCTCAAAATTATGTTAGATGAAGTTCTGACCTTGAAAAATAAAGTTTGTAAGAATAAAACAGTATTTTTCTGTTAATTTGAAGCTTTACAAAAAGCTTATATGCTACTAATTTATTCTTAAAAAATTGCATATTTTTACCATTAAAATGTCAATTACGTTTCTTGATTTGGTTTAACATTAGAAAGTCTACTCAAGTATATGTACTCACTCAATCGTCTTGTAGATTTTTTGAGGGTTTGAACCATTATATTTATACAGACAGAGTAAGCTCTATTTTAAATTGTTTTTACAGCATGTTAAATTTGTCGTTTTAACTACAAGCGAACATTTACTCTTTTTTTAAATTATCTGTCGTACATAGCAATTGAAATTCGAGGTCGTAAACAAATCAATCATTCGAAAGTGAGAAATTCGAATGCCTTTGACATCATTCGCATGAGGTATTAATCAAGATTTTGGTCTTGTACTATGTAATGAGGTATTTTTTATCGTATTTGAAAAACTAGCATATCGATATCATAGTCAAAATAATTCAAACAAAGTATTCAATTCATTTTTATCGATTGCTTGTAACTGTTTTATGTATATTTTGATAGATTCCTCGATGGAATACTTATTATCGTGGCCTCAATCCTATTTGTTTTTTGTTTAATTTTACGTTAATTTGAACTCGGATCAAAGTTCAAACAATTAATTAGTAGCTTATCGAAAAGAAGGAATTGGACGGACTTGTGAATAAATATTGAATCCCACGTTAAAAATAAATTAATGTTATCCCTAATATGTATAAATGTGAATGGCAGTATAGGTATGTTTAAATACGTAATGTTTCTTGATTAGCTGCTAGCATATATGATGGGTCAAAAGCGTAATGAAACCTTACAACTGATCATATCGCAAAGCGCTAAAATTTTTGCAAAATAGATGTTTTTGGCAGTTGAATTCATCCTCCTTTTCTGGGTGTTATCGTTTGATATTCCTATTTCATTATTTCAGCCATTCCTAAGGCCAAAAAGAAAATCTTTTCTTAAAAATTCTATGTTTTAGTATATTATTCGATTTTATATGCGACAAGCGCATATATTTTACTTTTAAAAACATTCAACCGATATAACAATATTATTAGAATTATTATTTGTTGATAATTCTCATTTTTATTAAATATTTTCAACCCTGTGTTAATAAATTTTTACCAGAATAAGTTTTAGAAAAAAAAAATTAAAGAAGAAAAATAAAATTAAAAATTTGACTATTATAATAAAACATTTTTAAAAACTTTTAAATTACAATCTTAAAAAAATGTATAATTGAAGATAAAATAAGAATTTAATTTGTGCACTAAATAGAAAAATTACAGTTATTTTTATTTCGTGCATTATAATTCGAAGCAAATGTATTTTTCTTACATTAACATGAAGCAGAAATTAAAATCCAATTTTATTCAGATAAAATCAAATTATATATAATAGCTGCAAGGTAAAAATATGATGCTAGTAACATTAGAAATAAAAAATATAATAAATCCTTCATGATATTTAAAACAAAGTCTTCTGTAAAGTTTATTTTTAAAACATTTTCGTGCAACTGCTTTATTGCCTGATATAGAAAAAATACTTCAGTCTTATACTTTTCTTTCATTTTATTTACATCAGAAATAAAAATACATTTTTATTTTTAAATGTATAATCATAAAATCTTTTTAGCATAAAAGGAAGAGTCATAGTGTAGTAAGAAACTCGTATATAAGAATAATATTTTTCTATGTAAAAAACATAAAACAAATTTTTATATTATATTTAATTGTTTACAGACAATGTTTTATGATATTGATATAATTATTCTTTAGAGAAGATTGAAATATTTCTTATATTTTTTATGTTTTTTATTATACTTATATATGATGTTAGTAAGATTTCCAGATTGTAAATTGTATGTAGAAAAAAAAATTGATTTTATGATTGAAATATAAAAATTTTACAAGTTTATATATTCATCAATTTATAAATATATGTAGAGTACTTAACATTTCGATTTACTTGTATTTTCACAAAATATCTTACGATCTTATACTTATTTTAAAAAAAAATTACAATTAGTTAAAATTTTTTTCATAATATAGTTTGTTTTATATTTTGAAAGGTATAAGCAAATTGAAGCTGAATATTACATTGGTGTTGAAACTATTTATACACCCGAAGCTATTAATGAATATAAGTACGATTTAATAAATTGGCCATGTATATTTTCCTTTATTAACGAATTTATAAAAATAAATAAATTAACATATTACACGATATTATATACATAACAGCAGACGTATAAACCACAATCAAGCTGTACATATATCCTCTACCTTCCACTTTTTTATCCTACTGTAAAATGAAACGAAGAATGTCGAAACAATGAATCGAATAAGTTCAGTTTTGAACTAGCAATGGGTTTCGCTCTCTCTTTTTCGATTTCTATCCCCTTTGGGTCACTCTCTGTCTCTGTCTCTCTTCTTTCTCTCTCTCTCTCTCTCTCTCTCTCTCTCTCTCTCTCTCTCTCTCTCTCTCTCTCTTGGTCTGTCTGTCTTGATAAATTCGTTTTCAGACCGGTAGTTTGATTTATTTTATACAGCTCCATGAATCGATTGGGCTTTTTTATTTTTCCCATTTGCATACACTTACAAATATTTGAACTTAATTTCTACCTTAAATACTCATTTTATTCACTATATTTTTAATTTAGAAAATTTATTTACTACTTCTTTTTATAAGCTTAATTACATGCTTGTACTAGTTTTTTAAACATTTTTATAAATAATTGAAGCTTATATTTTTTTTAATTTTACATCTCTAGAAATCATCTCCAATATATGAAAAAAGCTCCATTATAATAGCGTAAATTTAAGTAAAAATTAAGTTTTTACTTTTATTATAATAAAGATTTATTCCATATTTTTATTCAACTTCTATTGTACATTAATTTTATGTTTATAACACGGATTTACATTATTCTGTGGACTTAATCTATTATGGCGATTTTCCACTTTAATATATCTTTAGAATTTTCTAATATGTCTTGTAAGTGAACTTTTTTTTTTATTTTTTCTTCGTCCACCTCGTCGTATTGTGCTTTCATCACGCGGTTATTGCACCACTCAGTGGCACGTGTTACACAACTTACGTAACATCACGTTTGCGCCCTATGGACAGAAAATAAAAAAAGAAGAAAAGCGACAAACTCGTCTTCAATTTCAACAATAAACTGTTCATTGAATTCATAATTAGTTTATGCATCCATACAGGACTGAAACAAACAATCGCGAAGCTATTACTTATGCTGGATCTGACATTTTCGTACACCTTAAAAAGAAAGAAGATAATTTTAAGTCTAAAGTATAAAAGTTGAATCTAATAATTTAATCAAGATTAAAAACTATATATGAATTTTGGAAATCAAATAATCATAATATTATACAAACGGCAAACTTTTAAAAAATAGCAATTCGACAAAAACGAGCTTTTTTATAGATGTGAGATCTAAAAAAGCACTCATGGTCAAGCTTGTTCGTAATATTAAAACACGATTAAATCAAGTAATTGTTAAAAAAAATATTAAATATTTTTTTAAAAAGTTTTTACGACTGATAAAAATTTTATTAAAAAAATATTTCTTCAATTCTTTCTTAAATTCTAAAAAAATTGAATCTAAATAGGATAAATTTACTATCATAACAATATTCCTATACAACAATATTCCTATACCTAAGTATATATTTATATACAACATATAAGTAACAATTAAATACGACTAAAATATTAATTACATTTCGAAATTAATACATATCGGTGAATTTATAACTTTCCTAAGTTTTGTTAGCAAAAAAAGATTTTATAGAATGCTATTAATTTAATCATACTGCCAAAGATGTTTGCAACAAACCATGCGTGTATTACATGTTTAATTAACAACAAAATGAATATGGATATATTAACGTTGGTTGAAAAATATAGAATTTTTTTATATATCTGTTAAAGTAAAACTATTTATAATATTATTGTTATTCATACCTTACAAATATTGAACAACATTCTTTTTTACATTTAAGCAATTTTAATACACATATATTAGACTGTAAAATTATTAGTTAATTTTTATATATTCCTTTTATTAGTTATCCTATTAATTCTGTTTAACTAGAAAACTTATAATATATCAAATAGTAATTTTTTAGCTTTAAGAGTGATTTAAAAATGTGACCTTTTTTGTAAATACTAAATGTTCATTTAATAGAAATTTTGTATTTGAAAAATTGAAACAGATTTTCTATAAATCAGATTGATTCACAGATTCGAAAAAGCATGCATTTATCAATATAATTTAATTTGCAATATAATTTAAGTTTTTTAATTCATATACAAATTTTAATAATTATTTTGTAAAGTCGTTTAAAAAATATAAAATAATGCACTTTTATATAAACAGGATATAGCATCTTAAACTTCAATGATTTCATAGATCTATGTAAGTTTATTTTTAATATACGAAACGAGACACTTTTAACAAAATTTAAGCTACCCATCTTTATATTGTTTAGCAATATTATCACAATGGCGTTGATGTTAATTTATTCCTTATAAAAATCAGTAAAAAAAAATCTAGGCTTCATCACTTTATCGGAAGTACAAAAATTTTTTTTTTTTACTTTTTCAAAGAAGCAAAAAATTTCATTTTAATATGTAAAAAACTTGCCTTTAAGAAATAAAAGGTAGCGTATGTAGCGTTGGACAAACTTAAAAAGAAATAAGTGTATCCACAAAAAGAAAAATAAATAATTACGAAATTCGTACCCATACGTATCTACATTTTATATAAGCTCGATTTCTCGTAAGGAAGCTCAACACTTCTTCTCATATAATAATGTACTTCACCTAGAACGCAAATGCTCGTCGGATTTTCATCTTCTCCGCACCTCACTGTTCCGTCGGTGAAGAAGCTTTTTCGTCCCTTCGTTTTCTGCTACCGTGGTGACGACGACGGCGAGAGATGTTAGACGTCGCAAGGAAAAGGAGGACGAAGTATAAGTACGAAACTTACTTTCTATCCGTCTAGGAAGAAGACATCCAATCTTTTCCGTCTTTCTTTCTTGAAGCTTCTATCGTAGTCTGTCATTTGATCTTATGCTCTTTTTCTCTGTTGTGTGTCCTTTTTCGATTTCTTTACACTCTCTTATTACATCCTCTGTATCTCGTTTCAACTCTACTTGCTTACTTCTTCGCTTTCTTTTTTATTTTCGTTTTGGATTGTGTTAGATTTTCCAAAGTAATATCGTAGTTAATGATAATATTTACGCTGTATTATGTAGACATTTTAATAAAAAATTTTCGAAATTCTTTTATTATATTTTATTTACTATTTAATGAAATATTTATAAAAAACTGTTTACCTTTAAAAAATTGAAATGCCATACAAATTAAAATTTCATAGTGTCATTATAGTTTTATCACATTTATTCATATTCTATGAAATCATTTTCTTTAATAAATAGATGTAAGAATCAACATCTTTTTTAACAGAAAATGTAAAACTTTTGCAAAAATAGATGGAACAAAAATGTATGTGATAAGTCCTTTGATTTGATTAACATCGATATTCCAGTATTTCATGATTAAATGATTCATTTATACTGGTATCTAAATTACTTTATTACTTTCAATCAAAACTAATTTATTAAGAAATATATTGCCTATACGTTCAAAATTGTATTTAACTTGAAATATAAATTGTAATTATCAGATATATATATACTATTCATTAAATACTGATTAAATTAGTAGTATGAATTGTAATTTATGATTCAGGGAAATAATAATTCACAATTATACTTACACATAATATTAAAGTTAATTATTCATTAATAATTTTTAAACGATTATAAAAATTAATTTTAGTATTAAGTCATACCATAACAAAATTATACTTGCTATCTTCAATATATTCTATTACCTCACTATTATTTATATTCCTCTTATATTTCTTCTTTATTTTTGAACTGTATATCTCCATCTATGCTACTTTTTTCCAATTGTATTGATATGATATATACATAACAACCTAAAGTTTTGAGAGATGTCCGAGTCAGACGTAGGGTAATGTGCAATGGCTTGAAACTTTTTTAAAGGATAGTAGCCTTTCAAAAATGTTCCGTCTCAATTCAACATTTTTATTTTGTTTCAAGAATCACATATAACAAAAATGCGAAGTTTAAATGGAATGAGAACCAAACCGAAACAATAAGTTTTCCTTTTACTTTTCAACAGCTGGTAATAATAATACTTCTTTCCGTGAAGTTTGGTTGGTGGATTTTTCGCAGCATCTTTTCGGAACTTGATGAAAGATATCTAGTAGATTTTTATCCTTTTTATTTTATCGGCAGAGAAGTTGAAGTACAGAAAATTTTATTAACTCATACGATAGAAGCTAATTAAAATTCAAGTTAATAATTAATGATATAATATTGAGTAAATATGAAAAGGGCATTGTAATTAAGTTAGTATCAATAGATTAAATGATATTTACTATTTTATAATGTATTAATGATTATAATTATGCTAATGACATTGTTATATAGAAGATTTTCTTATAAAAAAATTAAATTAAATTGAATTAAATTAAATTAAAAAAAAATAAATTAAACATTAAAAAATAAATTATATTCTTATTATAATAAAGCTTCAAATATTCATATGAAGAATCATTGAATTGTATAATATAGAATAAATAGATATTATTTTATTAATCATTACAACCTAAATACAAATTTCCACTCGTAATACAATAATTGTTAAATGAAATTAATTCACAAATTGAATTTATAAATAATTTTTTACACGATTTGCATTATATAACCTTATAGATAAAATGTTATGTTAATATTTAATGATAAGATAAGATTCAATTTAAAGATGTATCGTTTAATTTAATAACAACTATAGCTCATCATTGAAAATTCATTATTAAGTATTAACACTAAAATTCAATTTTCCAAAGTTGTAAACCTATGTCAGTACCAGTAGTATTTACAATAAATTTATAAAATAATTTACAATAATAAAGTATTTAAAAAAAAATTTTTTTTTAACATATTATGCATATTTTTTAATTATTTATGTAAAATTATTCAGAATAATCAATCAAATTTATGTTTTGAACATTGTTTATTTACAATTTCTAAAATAAATTTTTTTTATTAAATTATGTATTTAACGGAATACGGTTTCAAAAAAGTTTTTAACCAAAAAATTAGTGAAACAAATAATAGTACAATGGTTAATTGTCAAAATTAAATTTCAGTTACCAAATAAGAAAAATTTTCATATATAATATAAGAATAAGTGTAAATTAATTCAATCCTACAGATGTAGAATTTTTTTTTTTTACTTTTCAAACGGGGCTCAAGACTCCAATTTAGTCCTTGAAATTCGAGTAAGAAAACTGACAAAAATGTCTTACAAGAATCAGAATCAAACTCGCGATTTTTGCTTCGGCTGAAATTACCGTGCATCTTACAATATGTCGAATCGACTTGTTCTCATCTTAACAGGGACTTTCTAGTGCCACGTCCTATTGTTACAAATAGGATTATTATTATAATATTTGTTAAGGCATGAAAATAGAGAACGAAAAGAAAATATGATTCATTATTTTTACTTTTTTCTGAGCTCCACTATTCACCCCCACGAATTGCTTATTATGGTTGCTTAGCATATTTTACTACTACGTTTTCGGCTGTTATGCAGGACAGCTCTTTGCCTCTCGTTATCTACTTTAGAGTGTTTGTTAAGCAATAAAAGAAATACAAACTATCTGTGTATACGAAGACTTATTATTGCATAGCGTCTCTGATTCCTCGATTTTTTCTAAAGTCCAACGTTTTCACGGGTATTACTCTAGAAAGAATTTTGCGCTCGTTTATTACCCTTTTCTTATTCCTTTTGGTTTCCTTCCACGAATATTTTATAAATTATTTATTTTTGGTGTATTACTTTTATTAGATATCTTAACTTACCAAATGACTTTACTTAATTAAAAGGACGAGTCGGCCGTTTTTTTATTTTTTCACGTCGTATGCCTATGGTAGTAAAAAATATCTTGAAAAATCAGACAACATTTGTTTATTCTTTACTATATTCTTACTTATTTTACCAAGATTCTAATTCCTTTTTTACAAAACAGTAATTTTAATAGCGATATGTGTTAATTTTTACAGATTTCTTATAATTTTCTAAAAGCAACTCATTAGAAGCTAAAACTTAAAATTTAATTTAATTTGGATAAATCAATAAGATACTAATGATCTATTTTCATCGTATCAAAAGCACAAAATTTATGCTATTTTATTACTTTACAAAAGATACCTTAAATGCAGATGCAAACCCCATTGATAATTGATTAATTTTATCTATTTTTTACAGTATCAAGCATATTTAAAATTTGTTATGCCAAAATACTAAGTGTTTAATTTAAATTTTACTTCTAAGCTATCGTAAATTGCTTTAAATTTTTTTTTTATACTAATGAACTCTGAAATGTATATGATATTCAGAAATATAAACTAGCTTAAAAAAATTTTTTTAATTATAAAAATATATAAAAGACTTTTAAATAGGATTGAAATTAATTTCAATTGATTACCATAAAATTATTAATAAATTAAATACATGATTTAAGAATTTAGGCTATTAAAAGCCGTCATTAAAATTTCATTAATGTTAGGGGTCTCAGGAAATGAATTAAACAAGTCTGCAGACTCATTAATAAAACAGCGCATATTTTTAAATTAATTTCAATGTGTTTGAATCAGTATTATAATTAATTACTGTCAAGAAAATAGTTAATGTAAATAATTTATTTTTAAGTTATACAAAAAGTTGCTTTATAATATACAGAAAAATCGGTAATAGACTAAATATTTCCGAAATTTTATAAAGAATTTCCACAAAGTTATTTTCTATAAGAAAATCAATCTTCATATCATATGTTAGTAAGGATATACTTTGTAATAAATTGAAGTAACATATTTTCTTTTCTTTAGATATATTAGGATTAAATTAATCATGATATAGATTAACTTTATAATAGTTCAATACAAATACACACTGAATGTATTAAACCGATTAAAAATTCTACAGTATTTAAACGCAAAAACTAAAAAATTCAATTTTATATAAGATATATAGTATGAAAAAAACTATATTACTGAAAAAAGACAAAGCAAAGCGTACGCTTACGACAATGACTTTCCTCATCTTTCATAATTCCCAGAAGATATAACGAAGTGCAGTATCCCAAATAACGTCACTCGACAAGTATTTTTCACAACTGTACGGTACTTTTCATGATCACAAACGCGCTTACAGTTATATACTTGCAGCAAGCTTTTAAAAGCCACGAGAATGCACATATCGCCGTGGTTGTATCGAGGTTACGAGGACACCGCGGCTTTTTAACGAGTCTCCACTTGCGCTTTACTTCACAGTTGTACGACTCGTTCGCATGCATATAGGAGAAAGTATTTCATATACAGTTTGGGTTTTTTCCAGCTATAGATGTGTTGGTTTTCCGTTAATTACGACAAAAAACGAGTAATGCCTTTTCTGCTCTTTGAAAAATTGTTCGTCAGCTCTAGTGTTAACCATGTCCTTGTGAAAAGCATAATTTATTTCGTACAGTTTAAAGAGTTATTGTATGTAAACTAAAATTATCTAATTTTTGTTTTAAATATAATAAACTGCAGTATATAAGCCTTATGATGATATGGAGAAAAAAAGGACTAGATTTTTATGAACCCCATAATATTTATTATTACAGATGTAAGAAAAGTTAAGATGACATGCTGTGTATTTTTTTTATTGAATAACTTTTTATAAATATTTAAAAAGTATTTTTAAATAAATAATCCGAAAGTATAGTATCTTTTTGAAGAGAATCTTTAGAGAAGTCTCATAAAAAGCTCTCAAAGTTTTTATATTTATGCTTTCGGCATTGTTCTTTACTACTATGCTCATTTTTATATATCATTCATTCGACTCATCAGTGAATTCTTCAATTGGTGGAATAAATAACAAGTCTATAAAAATACCAACATTTGAATAATTAAATCTTTAGTGTACAATATTTTACCGCAACGTATTTAGATGGGCTTCTCAACAAAATATAAAAGCAAAAATTACTATGCTTCTTATATTGCAATCGTCATATTTTTTTAAAAAAGTTACTAGGATAGAGAGAAAAATAAAGATACAGATTTAATTATTCTCGTATCATTGCTTGTGACACAAACTTGGAACGCGATGAATAGGAACACTTAACCAAGAAAATTACGCTTGAAGAATAAAAAAAAAATATCGAATGAGCAATGGATAATATTTCTATCTGCAATTTTCGCTTTATAGATTTCGACTCGTTAATTTCTCCTTTTTTTGGCATTGTGCAGATGTTTACATTAAGAATTATATAACATACAATTAGTCTCACTATATATAATTAATTACATATCCATCAATATTATATGTTAAATTTAGGTCGACAGCTATTTTTTTGCTTATGAAATGCTAGACTTAAATAGTAGTAATAATAGTAGTAATAATAGTAGTAATAACATTAGTAATAATAATAATAATAGTAATAATTAAATATAGTCCGCAAGTCAAATGAGTAGAATTTTTTGTGCCCTGATCGCAATTTGTTTTATCATACAAAAGTGAATTTCTTTTTTTATGGTTTTATATGGATTTACCATATTTTAGTAACTAACTTTAAGTTTTATGAAAAATCTAGTATTAGATAATTTTTAAATAATTAAAGTAACAAAACGCTCACGACTTACATTTATTTAGAAAAAATTCTGTTAAAATTTTTGTAAAGAACTTTCATACTAAATTAAATCAAACAAAATTATTATTGAAATAGACCTAAATATACATTAATTTATCTAAATTACATATATTGCAATAGTAAAGTAAAATGTATATAAAGTAAAATTATTACACTGAAATTAACATTTTTCATAATTTTTACAATTAAGAATTAATTATTATGTACGCACATACTACATTAATATCTGAATCAATAATTATTGTTAAAAAATTAGCTTAAATTCAATAGTAGGTAGATTTACACTAAAATAAATACAAGTATTTATATTTTAATTGTTTGAAAAATACATTATGTCTATTTAAATTAAATATTTTAAAATATTCTAAAATATTTATTTTTGTTGATATTCATCAACATGTTTTTTTTAATTAATATAATAGATAATTAAATTTTTTTCTGATTCTTTTTTTTTTGATTTTATATAGAAATATAAGATAAAAAAATGTATATTATACATACATATATATGAAATTGTAGCCATAGCTACAGTTTAAATTTACTAATCGTAAATATCCTAACATTTGTTAAATTTCATACATTAAAAAAAATTTTCTTTAAAGAAAAATTATAGTCTATTCCATTAATGATAATTAGAATCAATATACAAACGCGTTTTAGTCCAGTTCGTTAAAAATATAGAGTTTTATTCAAACTTTTGATAAAACAATTTATCCTTAATTCTTTCTCAGTTTTCTTCGTTCTCAGAGTTCTAAACACTTTGTAGGTACTTGAATTGCATATCTATTTAGAGTCCAAATTGTAAAAAAACTTAATGGAAAAGGAAAAAAAAATATTTCACATACAGAACCATTGAAAATAAATGATCCTACCATATAAAATATTGCTACGCTCAAGAGTGACTGAGAAATGCCTGATTACAATTACGATATAAAAATAAAGAGCGGGAATCAGGCGAAAGGTACGAAAAATGGGAGGACCGAAGCCAAGAAAACGTAGAAAAGCGCGTTACGGAAATTCACAGCTACAAAAGTGCACTACGATGATTTATTCGCGAACAGTCTGGCACACGTACATACGCGCGCATCAACGATTCAACTCTCGCTTTAGTCACGACGAATAATTCACAAGGATCTCACACCCCTTCTTTCTTCATCTCCTGCCCGTCACTATCTTTTTTTCTTTCTCTCTCTCTCACTTACTCTATTCATAAAACTGTATAAACTTATGTGGACAATTTTACATCTTCTTTTTTTCTTTATTGTTGAATGTTCCGCCTGTGCTTAACTGACGTTAAAAATTAGTAATGGCCGTGCACGCGACGGCTGTGCAATTGTTTCTTCTACGCGCGAGGCGCGAAATTATGGAAAACTTATTATCAACCATTAATCTCAGTTCTGTCAATTTTTCTACTAGTATGAATTTTAATAAAATGAAAAGCTATTTTTAAATACTAAAAAATATTGTGACCACCGGAAATCATTTAATTAATTACAATATTTGTATTTTCTCATTTTTAATTATATAGAGAGACTATTTAATATATATCTTTATATTTATTATATAGATATATATAAGATAGATACAGTAGATGTCAAATATTAATTATAGATAATATTTATCGACGAGCAAGAGTTCGAAGTTTTCACGAATTTTGAAGTGATATTGAAATATTGTTACTAGAATGTTGACAGACTGCCTTTCTAATTTAAAAATTTTAGCTGTTTAAAATATTTAATACCAAGTAAAATTTATTAAAAATAAACAAAAAAAAAATAAATAAAATATAGTAAAAAATTTCTTGATTTTAATTTACTCAAAAATTTAAAAAAATTTAATGCTCTATAAATATTTTTCATAATTACTTTTAAAATAATTCTTTTTTGTATTATATGTTTATAAATATATACAATTCCTTTATTAAAGCTTATATAAAATTTTCAAGCTAATTTTCAATTAAAGTGTTAAATAAAATATAAATAAATATTAGTTATGGTAAAGTTCAATATGAAGTTTAGTATTTAGATAATAAGAAGTAGATGAATATATTACAAATTTACGTACAACTGTATACAATAATGGATCTTACTTACATTCTAAGATAGAATTTAAAAATTTTTTGCTAATATTTACTATTTGTTTGACCAATTTTATTTTAATGACGAAATAAGGTTTGTGTGATTTTATAGAATTGATGATTGCATTAAGGTTTGATTTGTAAGAAAAAATAGTAAGTCTAATATTTTCTTAAATTGTATTAAATTTTATTGTATTTTATTGCACTTAAATATTAATAATTGATATCGTGACAGAAATATAATAATGAAAAGCTTTTTTCAAATTCATTACTTATAAAAATTAGTATATTTTTTCATATATCATAAAAAGACTGTTATATTTAATTCAAATAAAGTAATTGTAGAAAACTAGCCTATAGCTATTTTTACTATACTATCTGTTTATTTTATTTCAAAAGGATACTACACGAACTCATTAGTCAAAGCATTAGTACACAATTCAGTTATTAATGACATCGATTTTCTATTATATTTTAGAATAATTAAACGATTCATTTAATTAATTCGCAACGATTAATTATTCAAAATTGTGAATATTTAGCTTGGGTCTCACTCGAAACTGCTAATATCTCGCACACACTCCAATACCTCAAATTTTTTTACAATTCATAAAGCTTCCTTTTGAATTTTTGTGTGTGGCTCTATTGTTTAGAGCACTTTTTATGCAAAACTTCATAAATAAATTTATAACCTGGTACTTGACAAAAGCTGATTACACTACTCTGCAACGTTGAAGAACATTTCTGCTCGAACAATAAAGGAAACTGTCTTGAAACAACCACCCGGTCTTCCTTTGTAACGTAAGCTTAGAAATTTAGAAACGAATGTTTTTGAAACAATGAAATCGTAGAATAGAATTTAAATTGTTTACTGAAAAATAATACGATCTATTAAAAATAGAACAATAAAATTTTATTATTAAACTTTTATACGCTGCTGTCAGAATTTCAAATTATTTACTCAATCATCAAATTATTCTTTTAAATATCCTTATTGATAACTCCTTCAAAAAATCGAAAACATTTACAGTAAACTAAAAGATAGTAAGTTTATAGTATATTTATAGCAATTATAATTTACATTTTTTTTTAAATAGAATATATTTTTGCGTCATTTATATGAATTTTTATTTTCATTTACAATTTGGCAATAATGTATTAAATTAAGATTATTAATGTTATACACTGTGTTGCATATTTATATAAAACTTTAATTTTACAGTACTCGTAAATTTGTACTTTTGTATTTGTACTGTAATTATACAGTATTCGTAAAAATTCTAGACAGTGAGTTAAATTAACGGGCTTTTATCAATCTTATAAACTATCAATATGACGTAATAATGACATTAATGATTCTGTGTAATCGGTAAAGTAATTATAATTATATGAAAAAAGAAGAAAGACATTCAGCATAAAGAATGTAATTAAACAATATATCCCGATGCTCAGGAAAGAATCCACTATTCGACCAGGGGGCTAGAAATTCGGTAAAGAAGAACATTCCTGGTATAGGCGAGTGTCGTAAATCAAGTATCCGAAATAGCACAAAATTTCGTGGAAAATCCAAGGACATAAAGCAGTCACACGAACGTCCCGTCCATCATTATAATCTCTGTCGCAAAACGAGCCGCGAAAAAGAGGATCCGCGGTGCAGCATGAAAAAAGGGGATTACGATACGCTCGCGAGAGTTCGCACTAATCGTGTAAGCCCTAACGGTCCGGAGACTAGCGAGCGGCCTCGGGCACTTTAACCCCGGGGGAGGATTAAATCCCAGCGTAGAGACACGAGCAAAGTTTGGACGATGACACTGCGCGAACCTATATGAGCCTTTCGCGTCGCATCCTAGCCGAGTCCGCCTTTGCATATAGTTCGCGAATGATTATGTGGTTGTGAGCATAAGCGAAACTGCACTTCGCACGTATTATTTTCGGAAAATTCTGTATGGATTTGCGGCCTCTTCTAATACCCTTGAAAAAACGCAAATCTGCCCTCGAAAAATTATTAATAACAGCTAAACGAGACGACGAATGCGGCACAAGCAACGAGCTTTATTTTATGTTGATTACAATGGATAGAAGAAATTCAACGAAATCACTTTCAGATATTTTATACGATTCTATTGCCTAGGCAAAGCTATTGAACTGATAAAATTCCAGTAATCACCTAATACTCCTGGGACGACATGAAGGCTCGTTATTTTAGGACCTTTAAACTAAACTTTAGGAAAAACGTATTATTGTATGATTAAAAATGAATGAAATTATTGTTAAAATACGTTTTAAATATTGTAACACCAGATAGGGGTTTTTAATATATAATAAATCAAAGTATTCTTTTTATAAATTAATAGGACAATTATTATACAAGTAGCTTTTCTTTAAGATTAATAGTGATTATGTTTCTACTATATAAAATTAAGAATGTCGTTTAAATATGTTTGTATAGATATTTTTGCAAAAGAATCAATGAATTTAACAATAACAATGTTAGATTAAATTACGTTGCATATTGAAAAATTGATAATTTAATGATATTTATATACTATAGGTTTTTATGTTTCCGTTGTACTTCATATGCATAACCAGAGTTTTTATTTTTAGATAGCATAAGACTTATTTCACTTAGTGCATTCTTGCAACTTATAGGTTCTGTGTTAAGTAGGTAGCAAATCGAACGGACGAACGGAGTCATCGGGTGTAATAAAACTACGAAAAAATTTAACACCATTAAGAAAGGGATCGGATCGAATGCTATACGAGACACAGCCTTTGCTCCGCCCTTCGTCAATTGATAGTAATTACAGTGGAGATTATTGAGAGCTGTGATTTATGTGGATCGACGAAATTGCCCGTCAATTTGAGGCAAGCCTGTGTGTGCCTCACCCGTCAATTATCGATAGCTATCGCGCACGACTGCGCGCTACTGTCCTACGTTCAAATCTACGCGCTCCTTTTTCCCCGCGAGGCGCTCGTTATTCATGTTCCGGTCCTTTATTTTTCGTCTCTTGGAGTGCTTTTATACGTCTTTTGAATTTATGTGTCTTAATTTTAGACCTTCTGACATTCTTGATTGTATTAAATTGTTCGACGAAAACAGTAATTTATAGGCAGCCAAGGTACCGTAATATACTCCTAAATAAGTTAGCGTTAAAACTTAAGCTCTACTTATAAGGTTACAAAGAAATTTGCATTGGGTGTTGAAATTTTGAACTATCTACAATTAATTGCAAAGCAATTATGCTTATAAACAAAAAAGATGGAAATTTTTTAAAAATTACTTATACTTGGATACATTAATGTAACTTTATTCGTTTATTGGTGCACTTTATAAAAAAAAATTTGTAGAAAAAATAGGTTGTTCTGAAAATGTCACTAAATTGTATCTTTTGTAGAATGATATATATACAAATAAAATTTTGATGTTTTTAAAATTTAAAATACATTATACACATAATGTAGATTTATTTATTAACTGAAATGTAAACTAAGTAATGCAATAAATAATTCAAATTTTTGCTAACTTAAAATAATTGAAGCTTCAGCTGTTATTTTTTCCATGTTAAATTTTCTATTACGCAGATAAAATAAAGTGAATAAAGATAAATCGAAATAATTACTGATATTGTGTTTACTACGAATAAAGCGCTAAAACTTGGAATTCAACAACATTTAATGACACAAATGAGAGATTCACAATCCCGTTCTCGTAGTTTTGCGGCGTCGAGAAACTTTGTAAGTAACCGCGACATTCGCGGCAGTGTAGTGTTATCGACTCGTCCACTCATCCTTTGCATTGTCGTTTCTGTTTCTCATGACTCATTGGTTATACATTGGTTTCATCATGCTAAGAATGGAAGCAACAAACCGAAACGTGTTCTTGAACTTTGTCACAACGACTGCTTTTTTCATTTGCTATTATACGTACATAGTTCTCTGCACTTCTTTATTGCCATGGTAAATTCTTTATGACCATGTACAAAAAGGAATACATGTTTTCCTTTTTATTGCGAATAAATGTAATAAAAAATTTGTTCCCTTGCTTGATACTCCATGATTATCATAATGGATGTTCATAATTACGAGAACGTAGTTGAAATATTTTTTTGTTTAGTAAGGAATGTTAATATATTCTGGGAAAGTTAAAATTTATTGCTACTGATGAGATATTTTATCATGATAATTATTTTTTAAAAAATCTACTTCTTAAAGCCTGGTGTTTTTTAAAAAAATTTTATTTATTATTGAGCACAAATTATTTTACTTTTTGAGAAAATTAGATAGAAAAGATTCAAATCTCACAACAAATAGTTTTTAAAAAAAATTAGCAGCTAACAATCCATCAATCTATTCTAATTTTTTTTTCATCATTTTATGAAAATGGATATGATATGATTTGATAAATATTATCTAAAAATTTTTTCTAGACTGAATTTTACAAGCATTAACATTAACAAGAAAATTTGTAGATAATTATTTTAATGGTATGTATTTCAGTTAAATAATGATTACATTTACATTATTAATTTTTTTGTAATTATAGCTATATTGTATGTGTCTACAACACTTGAATGACAAAGTATCGTAATGTATAAAATACGTTTTTTATATTTAGGCTATGTTAATTAAAATTTTTTCGCTTCAGACAAGTTATGAAAATGAGCATATTATCAAAGTGTTTTATCATCCGTACGTTTGAATTTACTTTTTCTTTTATTAAATAATGAATGACGCTACATTACATACACAACATATAAATTAGAAATATTTTTTTAATTAACGTGTTTTTCATTATTCTGATATAAATTTTATTTAATTATCTAATTTATAATAAAATTGAATCAGAAACTTGAGTTCTTTTTTTAAATTCAATTATATTTAAGAGAAATTATTTGAAGTATTTATTTCCTACATCTCAAGAAACTCAAAAATAAAAATAAATAAAAGATTAATAAAACATTAATCAACACTATATATAACAGGAGGCGCGCATCGTACGTGACCTTCAGGGCTCTTAACATTTTAATTGCATTATTCGTCAAAACGTTTAATTTTCCGTCGCAATAAAAATCATTAAATGTCGATTCAAAGAAGAACGAATATAGAAGCGAGTACAAGTTCAGAAAAAAAATAACGAGACGTAACTATGAAAACAAAATAAGAAACAAAATATTTACGATTAATTGTCTTTGATGAAATGATAGTAAGATTCACCATTCTTAATCGAAAATGAAAAATTACTGGTAAATTATGTAATAAAATTAATATCATAAAATTATATTTATAGTAATTAAACTAATTTAACAATTTGATTGGTTTTATAGATATTTCTACATATTACTTAAGTTGTTACAAAGCTTAAATATTGATATTTTTTTTATTTTTTTTTAAATGAAAAACTCTGTACCTTGGAATAAATTAGCAATCAATTTTTTGTACGAATAATTTTTCGCATTTGGTAGTAACTTTAAATTTTATAAAACTGTATGTAAAGAAAAACTCTTTTGTTCTCAATTTCAAGTATTTCATAATTTACCAATTATCGTGTATATTATAAAAAAGAAAATAAATTTAAAAAATTCAGAAGTATACAAAGCTTAAAGTAAGTACACTGAAAGAATCGATTGAATAGCATTACTCATTCCTTTTCATTAAATCCGTACTACTAAAGTATTTACTGATATGCAATTTTTGGCTCATTAATTATAATTTATTATTTATTTTAGTTTAATTTATTAACTAATATATGTTATATCAATTGCAATACTTATTAAGTAAAAGAAAAAATATTAGCAATCATTATTGTGAAATTGTTTAATACGTCTCCAGCAGTATAAGCAAAAAATTTTGTGCTTTATATAATATATTAATCAAAAACGAGAACCCAAAAAATTGTAAAGGAATCTTCTTCCCCTGTTTTATCCAACAGTAGCTCATATGGTATTATATTGTACACTGATCTCTGTTTTTCCATTTATCTTTAAAAAAACAAAACGAGAATCTAAAAAATCCCTGGCGAAAAGGGCAGAAAATACACGACGGATGGGCAGAGCGCGAGGAGAACTCGAGCTTGGGAGGTTGGTTTTGTACTTACGCTAGCCACACCTCTCACCTATTTATGTCCCTCTTCGAGTTCTGCTCGGTCCACTGGGCGGCCAGATGGCATTTGAATTTATATTGAGCATTGAGCTAGAGGTGCGCCATCGTCGCCGAACTGTTTCGAGGGCGCCTCGATGACCGACGCCTATATTCATCCATGTTAAGTGTGATTTCGAATCTAGACCAATAACTTTACGTTCCTCTTTTAACCTTGCTTTTTAAATAGGTTGTTTTATCCTTTTTTCATTGTTTGTATACTTCTTTTGTTGAGGAAGAAAAAATTGGTGATATAATTTTACTCGTGGTTGATGCGTTGCGCGTATTCAACTTATTTTTTTTTAATACTAGCTTGATACTAAAGCTGTGATAATATTTAAAATATAAAATGTACTTTAAAATTTTTGTCTAGTCTATCTAATTACGTTTAAAAATTTAAAATCGATTGTAAAGTTTGTAATAAGTACATCATTCACATTTCAAATTTAAATAATGATTATTTTAAGCAAATTTCTAAGTAATTAATATAAATCAAATTTTTGACTCGCTTCACTGCATTGCTTGCAAAAATAAGGAAATTATTTTTTATGAACAAAGCAATGGTTTTTAAAACTTTTAAATTAGATATTTTCTTTTAATTGTTAACTAAGTAACTTATCAATCATTTTTTTGTTTTATTTAAGCATATAATTTAATTTAACTCAGTTATCTACTCATTATCTTTTCGAAAGGATTTTTATTTATAAAATCGTAATTTTAATATTTTTCAATATTTCTTTTTTAACGATTCAATAAATCAATTTCAAGAAATATGATTTGTGCTGTTTGCCAAAAATGAAAATAAATTACGCAAGAGTTTACATAAGTTTATTTTTATATAAACAGTACTAAATATCGATCTAGAAGAATTTTTCCTAATAAAGGATTGAAGAAATACTTTATCGAATTTCTATTTATAGCTTAACAACAATTTTACTTTAAAGACACCACATTCTTTCATATTAAATTTCTTCTCAGCATTGTTTTTAAATTATTCTTCTTAAAGGAAAGAAACTTTTGTATTTTATTAGATAGAGTTACTTATATTTTATCGCTCCCTTCTTACCGTACATGAAAATAATGACTATACTTGATTTTGGACGCGTACCGCCATGATGATGACAAAACTACTAAAATTCTAGTAACATAGGGATCAGAGTTTTTCGACACGTCTTTGTATATGTGGATCGACAGTCATTAATTTAATGTGATTAAGCACCGAAGTCAATTGAATTTGAGAAATTATTCTCTTCCGACTGATATATCAATTAATGTATGGTGTAGTTGCACTTTCTTTTGCAGATTTTTCATGAACTGGAAATCTTGTTAAATATGCCGATATATATTTTATCCGAGTTTTTAATTTTTTTAAAACCTTGTACCTGTAGAAAATTTTTATCAATAATTATGTAAGAGAAAATGGACTTGAAACGTAATTTTTGAAACATTTAAGATTATTAATAAAATAGAAAACTAATTCAGTAAACTTGTAAAACTAAAATATATATTGTCCTTTCGTATTTATTTGTATTGCCATATTTTGATTTTTTTGGGTTGTTTTGACTCCAAGAAAGTGCACGAGACCAGGCGCTAATATTTTTTATTCAACTAACACGTATAAATTAGAAAAAAAAATTCAAGAAGATTTTTTGCATTATAATATTAATTTATTATTGCATCAAACATAATCTCTTTCTAAAAAAAATATCTGAAGTAACTAGAATTTAAAAATCACTCAGTTGATTCCTTAGACCTTACTATACGTGTTTTCATTATTTGATTAGTATTGTAAATATGTATATTTGCATGTGACAGTCTAATGTTACATCGTCAGTATTACGACTATAAACAAAACTGTGCAGTAAAACATGCAAGCATATTAATAAATATAAACTGTTAGCCTTTTTAAAATGTTTCAAATTTTAAAACATTAAAATAACGCGTTAAGTAAAATTTCTATTTGTAAATTTTTCAATGAAATCAATGAAATCAATGAAGTCAAATGTATATCTTGTTATCAATGCTTTCAAATTTTTTCGCTAAAATTCCATGGAACAAAAGATTTGGTATTTCATTTCTGAGGATGCATTATATGCAATTCTAAGGAAGAATTATTTATATCATTTATTTCATGGAAAATTTTTATCTACTTACTAAGTTTCCTCTTATAGTTTATTTAAATTGTTTTCAAGTGCAGTACAACATCTCCTTTTAAATATTAAAAACAAAAAATAACAGAATTAAAATTTTCTAATTTCAAAAGCTTAAAATGGTAGTAGTAATTAAAATGGTAGTCAGTAATTATTATAATTGTAAAACTTAATAGATTTGACAGTTTTTTAAAATAAATTTTTGTTCAGATTGTAATACAAATTTAGAAACGTGAAGAAAAAAAATTGTTTTTTTTTATAATACACACAATCACGCGTGTACACACACACACCCATATATATATATATATAATATTTTTTAAATTATAGGTTTTTCATAATTGTGCTTTCTATGTCCCATGCTTTTAAATTGATTAATTTAGAGAGATATGTTAAATTATAAACATAAATCAATGTAGTAGAAATCGTTTGATTCTGAAGCACTTTTTTTATTTTGTTTTCTATTTACTGTTAGTGTCATTATATTTCCTAAAACGTGTACCAAAATTTTTGGTGTATTTAAAAATTACAAATTTATTGAATGTATCATATATCTCTGTAAATATGAAACATTCCAATTCCATTTAAAAGTTAATCGCTTTTAATATAATTAGTAGTATGATTGGTAAAATGGTAATTTATAACCCAATTGGCAGAATGAGAGACAACAGATTTAAATCTTCGAAGCTCGCATATCCAAGTCACGTTATCATTAACGCAACGGGTAATCGTCAACAGTCAAAGTACCGCAGAGCCTTAAAAACTTGGATCGGCATCCCACTTTACTGGCCCAAAAGAAAAAATATAATCTCCCCTAGCTTAACCGACTCAAAGAAATGTCTAATACCCAGATCACGCGCGGCTTCACCATTTAAAGTTGCGTACAGCCTCTGGCTTAATCCGTGCGCTGCACGCGCGAGTAGCAAGTGCATCAAACCAAGGGACTCGTGTTTACCGGCGAAAAATACAGGGCGCCACCCCAGGATAAAAAAGTAAGAAAGAAAATTGCGGCTAATGCGTATGTAAGATCAAGGGGGTGGAATGAGTTTGGAATGTACGAGTGTAAACGTACGCCCCTTTGTTTCTTCCTGTCGACTCTTGTTCTTATCGAGTAATAATCCGAATGACATTGCAAGGTCCTGCTTTTTTCTTTCGGATCCTTCGCTTCGTCATTAAGAGAGTTATGAACTGGAGTAAAAGAATTCATTATGAGAGTATTGAATGTAATGGTAAACGCCGTGGCAAATTTTTTTAGAAGTTTTCAATGATTTTTTAATAAGATGCGATAAGCTTGTAGGGGAAATGTAATATGATTGTGAGTTGCATTTGATTTGGTAAAAAACGTGAAATCATAAAAATCTTCCTCAAGCAGAATACGATTCGAAAATATGATGTCATTCATTTGGAATATATTATGGAAACATATTTTATTCGGGCATTTTACCACTGCTTTAATTAATTTTGAAATCGATTGTCAAAATCTTGATTAAGCTTCAATTTATTTGATTTTATTCAAGGTAACAAGTATAATTTTATAATGATTAAATAGGTAGTTATTCAATATGAGTAATGTTTCACTCTATCTCGACAAAATATTGTTAACTGTAGAATTGTAAAATTAAGTTATAAATAAGCATTGAAATCTAAAAATTGTAGACAAAACACCTGTAACCCTTTAACTTAAAAATTATATCATTACTTTTTCATGTCTTCAGCACAACATCTTAATGCACCGTCTATAAGTAGATGTTGCTATAGTAACATTATAATGTTCAATCAGAAAAAGCTCGGTCAAAGCATAAATTCAAATTACTCCTTTCTTCCACGGGTGCTAAAATGATCCAATAATAATAATAGGAAAAAAAAGTTAAATCCATCCTAGAGTTCTGATAGGAGTTGATTAAAAACCTCCTTACTGAGCGAGACTGCAAAGTCTTGTATCTCGGACCACCTCATAAACCATATATTATTAGAAAAATTTGCAAGTGAGTTTTCCAGGGCAACTCACTCGATTAACTTAAAAACTTGGTTGCCTAGTAAAATAGAAGAGTAGTCGTAGATTCACGGGGATGCGATTTATCCCCCTTAGTGTAATTACGAATTTATCACAGACTTGCTTGTGCGCGTGGTGCAGGGATGCAGAGAAGATAAAAGAAGAAGGGGGTCAAAAAAAGGTACACCTGCGCACGTGCGAACGTCCTCCTCGATATCCGCTCTTCGGCAAATCTATCTTGGGAGAAAATCGAACCCAAAGGACTCTCCCCCCTTCCCGCCCTTTTCCACCCTGGCGGTCAAGGGCCCAGTCGAATTCCTTGTAATAGTGATCGCTCGTTCTATTGGGATTTTAAGCGC
Organism: Kradibia gibbosae; assembly: GCA_018907135.1. NCBI lineage: Eukaryota > Metazoa > Arthropoda > Insecta > Hymenoptera > Agaonidae > Kradibia > Kradibia gibbosae. The sequence continues at coordinate 2,938,968 of JACCHX010000008.1, read as the reverse complement.
TATAAAGCAGCCTGACGTAGAATGCGGCGACACTGTTGACAAAGATACTTTCTCGTCATGAGTCGAGTGGTGGATTGGTGTACTGGCCAATATCCTGGTTGAGGGACGTCAGCCCGACAAATGGGTTTCCCTGGGATATACGGACGGCTCTATTTAGAAATGAGCTGGGTAATGTCCTTCATTTTAATAATTTTACAGATTCAAGGAAAATGGATACGGATTTTTTCTTTTTATATTGGGGAATGAGTTCATATTAGCCATCGTAATATTGGTCTTCTCTGTGCAATATATATATTTATATTGTCGAATGACAAGATTCACTGGTCTCGGACAATAAAATGGTTTTTACTCTACACTTCAATATATTTTAAGTTAATAAAAGACTTAATTCTGTAGTTTTAATTATATTCAAACATTACATTATTATATTACAACATTATTCAGCAAGTAATGTAGTATTTTCTAAGTATTTTCTATACATGTAATTATATCGATTATAAATTAATTGGTTATAAATTAATTTTTTAGAATACAATCTTATTGTTTGAGTATCGAAATTTCATTTGTGTGATTCTTATATACGAGAAAATGTATATTTATTTGCGTCTTTTTCCAAAAATTATATCCTTCCAAATACAAATTTTCTCTATTATACTTGTGGTTTAACAGATGACTATCATCAAAGTATTTAACAACATTTATTCCTCTTTCTATCTCTATATTTTGTTTAATATATATAGTAGCATTATGTACAAACGAAATATCAGTAAAAGTTTCTTTAAATCATTCAACAACTAATTAACGTGATTATATATAAATTTTTATGACATTTTTTTACTTAAATTTTTTTACCAGAACACTCTTAATTCCTTCTCGGTTTTTTCACGATTGAAAATTAACTTTTTTTAATTTTTTCATAAATATTTGTGATTCAAGAAAATGATTTAACAATCTATTCTAATTTTTTATTATATACTGCAAAAAAATAGAAAGTTTTGAATCACTTATTAATATATTTTATTAAAAAAAAATTTTAATTTTTTAAGATACGTTCAAGTATATTTAATTATAATTCGTTTAATTACTTTTGTTTTAAAATTGTATTCTGCAGTTAAAATAATGTAGAATACAGTAAATGAAGATAAAAAATAAAAAATCTTATTATTTTAAATCTAACTGTCACCTAATATTTGATATGTTTTCCCGTTCTAAATTAAATTGGTATTAAATAGTTATAATTAAACAATTTTATTTTAAAGTTCCTAAAAATAAAATATTTTAAATTCCAATTAAAGCATCCCAGTACCTATTAAAACTTTACTAAATACATAAGTTAATTCTAATGAAATTTCAATTATTTTGTATTAAAATTTAATGCAAGAAATAATCATTCAATATATATTAGTACATTATTATATTATATTAGTAGATATATTAGCAAGTAAAGACGATTTTTTTAAGTAAAAATTAGTAACTTAAGTGATTAAAAAAATTAAATAGACTAAATTAAAAACCATAGTATCATATACTGATTTAATATATAAAAAAAGTATTAACTGTAATTCTTCAGTTATTATATTTAACTTTATTATATAATATTCAGTTATTATATTTATTATATTTAACAAAATTTAATATTTAATTACTATTATTTAGGAATAAATAAAAGTTCTTAAATCAGACTAATTACATCTTATAATTATATAAAAGCATCAAAATTGGGGAATTAACAATTATTTTATTAAGCACTTGGCGTAAAACAGAAGAAATAATAATCCTCCAAAATAACAGAATTTTCGATGCACATAGTAAAGCCATAAAGCATACGGTCCTTGAAATTATGTAAAACCCTAAAGAGAAAAGAGCAAAATCCCGGGGTTGTTTAAGGAACACATCAAAAAAGTCCATACTTTAGTCAAAGTGGCGAAAAGCGTAGCTCAGAGATATTGGAAGGGGATTCATCATGTCACTCACTGAAATATCTAGCTAACATCCCATCGTGAGATCTAGTAGGTAAAAGCAAGAAATGTGAAGGAGCAAGATTGAGGGAACGAGAGGGAATCACCCCCTTTTCGAACGGCAAGTGCAAATAATTTTCGAAACTGCACTCAGCTGCAGACATACCACATGACATAGAGGCTTTCGCTACTCATGTGGGGTATTCTTCACGATATCTACTAGCAGCTCTTATTTTTTGCTTCCCTTCCCTTCCTCCTGCTCTTTGTGATTTCCGCTCCAGGGTGTTAGTGTACACGTAGGAGAATGCACACGGCTTACAGTTAGTACCGAATAAAAGCACTTCTTCATCATGGACGAGCAAGCACACCGCAAATAACGTCCTTCGCAGAGCCGGGTCGAACAAATCCATTTTTGTCGAAGGTACACTTACGTGTCTCTGAACCCTCGAGCCCAAGTGCTTTATGAGAACGAGGCCATCCTCTTGGCATCACGCGCAGCAACGGGTGCGCACAGGCTCACAAGCACGTATGTTTGCACAAACGTGACTGTATGCAGCAAAGATCTTTCGGTTACTGATAGCTGTATAGATGAGAAATATCGAGTCAATGGAGGAAAAGTAGATGACACGAGGCATTTATTGTTTCAATTCGAGTGCAAACTACGACTAGATGTTTCATCTTTGAGTATCGTTTACTTACTTCTTCATTTTTATTTATTTTCTTTGCAGCTTACTCTTTAGAGTCATTCTCTTTCTTATAGGAAAGCAAAGTAATAATAATGATAATGTTATTATGAGACCGTGTGTTGAAATTATTAGATTAATCGGCGGTAAATTGCTTCATTAAAACTCTTATTTTATTGATAACTTTATCACTTTATTTATATCTAAATTTATATTTATGGATCTTTCGACAGTTTAAAATCTAAATTAAGTTTTTCAGTAAAAAAAATATTACTTTTATTTGCAAGTTCTCCTTTCCAATGCATCAAAGATGTATATAGCTTTTTAATAATCTTGTCATTAAAACTTTGTATGCTAAAATCACTTTTTTTATTTTATCTTTGAAAACCAAATTCTTGTAAAAACTGCATAATATAAAAAGTGGTCATTCATACTTATTTAATGATCATTTATATTTTCAAAAACATACTGCATTATTTAATAGGTAATAAATTTAATAAGTTCAGTTTTCTATCAAAAACAAAAGAATAAAAACCATAATTTTCACATAGTACTAAAAGGAAAGCAATGTCAAAGTTACCTTTTATAAAAAATGAAACCTTACATATGTAGCTATAAGGGAAATGAGAACGCTTCCTTCAGATTCAGTTTACGATAAATCAAATAAGAAAGCAATCAATATAATAATATTGAAAAATATGAATTTTTATATATTGCACACTATCAATAATCTATTAATATTAATAACTATTAATAATGATGTTGAGATTGGACGCAGAGAATAAAAAATTGTACGTGAAATATTTATTTATTCGTATAAGTACAAGAGTATTCCTTTAACGTAATTGAGCAACCTACATATTATAAATAAGGTATTTCTGTTCTAGAATTATATTCAATGCATAAATTGCAAAGTAATTTTTGAAAAAAAAAATTTAAATCTACTGGAATCGCTAACACTTACATACGTACATATGTATATACTTAAGAATTCATTATTAAAATTAAATTTATTTTCTATTTATTTTAAATGTATTATAAACTATAAAATTTAAAAATTTTTTAAACTTTTTATTAAAATAAAAATATAGAAGTAAATTATAAAAAAAATTACACAAATCTTATAAATATTTTTGTTCATTGATTTTTAAAATATTGTAAGGATTCTAGCCTCAGTTTCAAATTCTTGATAGAACTAGACTTATGAATTCATTTATAAGTATTTCTGCCACCAAGTTTTTACAGAATTTGTTTATTATTATATATATCATTAAAAATGACGATTCATGGAAAAAAAATTACACTTGATTTTTTTAATTTTTATGAGATGTACTCTAATTAGCAGATAAATTAAAAAAAATTAACACAAAAGTTCACTATAGTTCAAAAAAGTTCATTATAAAAAACAGAAAAAAATACTCGTTATTGTATTTGTGTTTATTGTGTATTTACCGTAAAAATAAGATTAATTTCTTGAAGAATTTCTAAAAGCTGATTCTAAAAATAATCTTTTAATTAGATAAGGTATGGGTTCCTCAAAATTGAAAGTAATGGTCAATAAATATAAAAGAATGTAGTATTTGGAAAACAGAAAAAGCTAGAGGCAAGTATTGTTAAAAAAGACCTGCATATGTCTAAAGAGGGAAAGACGAACTCACGCATGATTATAATCCGTTACAGTCCGAACACAAAATTGCTAAATCGATGCATGTCACGTAAAACCAATAAAAATTGGCATGAGTCGTAAGGTTATATACGCCTCAATCATCCTCTCTTGGAAACTATATATATTAAATAAAAACAATTTATTTTTATTGATCTTGTGTAAATGTAAGCTAAGTTCCGCGTAATTAAATTAAGTTTACAATTCATAGGTCGCGCATTCGAAAAAAAAAATTTTTTTAATGTAAAAAAAAATTAAGCTTCCGGTGTATAGATTATAGTGTAAATTGTTTTCAAAATAAATACCACTGCCACCAACGAACATCTTACGTAATCATTGTAGGCGCTTCACCGCTTATCCCTTCATCACAGAATCCTGGGCCGTCTAAGCTATCCGACGCCCAAAACATTAACATCGCAAGCGCGTCTACAATTAATTTTAAATTGATAAAAAAAACAAATTCATGAATCAATAATATATTAAAAAAGATTATTTTAAAAAAGGCGTTTTTATTAATGCTGCCTTAAAACATTACATTTTGTTATATACTTTCATTCAACTTTCATCAAATTTCATTGCAAAGTTTTAGTAATATATTTTTATAATTTCAATTTTTATAGTATTTTTTATGAATTTTTATTAATGGAATACTTTTTATTACAAAAATTAAACTAATAATAAATAATAAATTATAAATGCCTTAAAAATACGAATTTTAATGCAATTGATTAAGCAATTCAATTGAACCAAAATTCTATTATTAATTATACTTTATAGATATAGGTTATCATCATAAAATATTTTTTATGATCTTCATCATATACTATATTTACCGAATTTTTACATTCATAATATTATCATAAAAGTCTCTAATTGTACCGAACAAATAAATAGTTTTTGATCTTTCAATGTAATTAATTATTGGATTATTTCATTAAATACATTGAAAAATTATTGTGCAATTTTAGTAGAAAAAATGGTTTTGATGTTAATTATGAATAGTTACAGTCAGTATTAAAATAATAAAAATTGAAATTTAACTGAGAATCTTTGAATTAATTTACCAAAACATGAATATTAAACGTCTTGAAGTGCAGCATCTAACTTTAAAGTGTAATTTAGTTTCCGTATTCTACTTGAAACTTCCTTAATAATTAACTAGTAGAATATGCTACAGAAATATTAAAATTCTTTCTTCTTGAATGTTTTGATACACTCTTACAGATAGTAACAATTAATTAAATAATTTGATCTATTTTACTTCACTTTCAAATTAAAGTAAACGATATGTAGTATTTGTACCACTAAAAATCGAATCATAAAATATTGAATTTAATTTGATAAAATTTAATTGTAAATCATAATATCTAAATAATTGAAAATAGAGATTTCATCTGTAACAAGAATAATATTATACACGGTTCTTATTTTCATTTAAGAGCACCATCGGGAAACGTTTTTTATATAATAATAGATAGAGATTTAGTAATGCATATGTTATAAAATTGTTGCATTCGTTTTCATCAAATAATTGTATTACTGAAAATTCGAAAAATTTTTCTTTTTTCAAAAAATGGATTATTTAAACTCAATTGTTACGGTAGAATAAAAAAACCATTTATTAAAGATTCAAATAATATAATGAAAAATCTATTAATGTCTATATTCTCATTAATATTAATACATAGCGAGAATATTATGTTTTCTTTAGTCTTGGGTAAACCTTTTTTAATAAATACACATGCTATAAGTCGGTGAGACAAAAAAGAAAAAAAAAGTATAAGTAGTCGCGTATTTTCAGGATCCTTAAGCAGGTTCGGGCTCTCCTGCAATATTATTCTCACGAAGTGAACTCCTTTTATCGTACTTCTATCACAAGACTAAGTCCCACTAAGCATCGTTTTAGTGTCTCAAATTATTCACTAGTTACTCCGTCACTAAATTATTTTTTACCAAAATTAAAATCCTCATATTTCCTATTCTTTAGTAATTATGTTATTTTAAACATTCACCAAATTTTATTTGTAAAAAATTGAGTTTTTATTGAAGAAAATGAAAAATTTAATTTACTATTATACAATGTTTATTATATTTATTTAATATCTAATAATTAACTATAAAAAATTTAGAAACGAACTCAATTTACTATGTTTTTCAATCAAAGAAGGAAGCTTTAATCTTTGATTAAGTATGAAACTCTGTATTCTGGCAATTCACTATTATTCAAAATCACTGTTATATTGGAATCATCTTACAATCCTGGACTGGTTATAAATAAATCTACAAATTTAAATGTATTTAAATCTAAAGAATCGTAAAGCAATCACACTTTAGTGTTTTCAAATATTAATACATCTTTATCTAATTTGTACAATAGAATAACTATTATTTCACTGTGCGGCCTTTTTTTGGCTTGCTTTTTTTCTCATTACAGAAAAGGTGATCGAGGCTATTTTATTGTAGTTATCATTGCAGATCTGTATTTTAGGTTCATTTTGCCGTGATTCTCTAAAAATAGATTGTAGTCTAGATAATTAATGTATAATGTATTTAATTTTTCTTGATATCAGATACATGCATTATAAATTTGTTGTTATTATGTATATAATGTATATTTGTATTATATTATATTAATATTATATTGTGTTATATTGTATAATTGAATTTATATATTTATGTATAATTTTTTTATTACTAAAAGTAATATTCTAAATACAACATTCAAACAAGAATGCAGTTGACTTAATATTGAATTTTTTACATTAAAATTTTTTACCGAAGTTTGTTTCTTATTAATTAATATAGAATATACTATATTAATTTATCATTAAAATGAAAAAGTCTTTACTTGGATTTTTACTTGATAAAAATTTCAAATATTAAAATAATGTGAAACACTGACATTGCCTTATATTAAAAATCATATAAAAATCATAATTAAAAACCATATCTATTTGTTTCCGCTAGTTTTTGATTACTCGAATGACTTTTCATTCATATGTGAATACGACTCGCAAGCAAAAAATTACCAACATTCAGCTAGTTGAAATTCTCTAGTTTCACGCTTTTTCAAGAAATGGAAAGGAAAGCATTGTTTATGCAGAATAAGTAGTAATTCTCTTTATTTCGATTAATTGATGAAAGATTCATACGAAAGTGATCAATTATTTTTTCTTCATATTGCTGAAATTTTTCGAAAATAATTATTATTATATTTTGTTTGAATAAAATAAAAGGTGGTATTGATTTAAATTAGTTATATTAGTAGTAAATTAATTTCAAAACATCAATTTTTTTTAATTATGTAGAAAACGTCATTATTATAGTTTATTAATGTTGCATAGAAAAAATTGCTTTTAATTAAAAGTCTTAAAACATATATGTATTTCCCGCATGACCATGTATTTTTAAAAAATCATTCATGTGAATGAGTATAAGTATAGTTTGTTTTCAATGCCTTTAAATTATCTTGAAAATATTCAAAAATAATAATAACTGATAACTTTCTTTAGTTACAACGTAATCATGAATTTATAATCAATTTATGAATAACAATTATAAGTAGTAGATTAAATATAATAAAGAAAAATTCTTTTTTATTAAATATGTACAGTACTAATTCTAATTTTCTAGATTAATTTTTCAATTTCTGTATTAAAAATATTTTAATATCAATTTTTTTACTTTTTTATTAATAATAAGTACGTAAAGAATGTACACTTTTATTAAAATTAATGAAAAATTTTCAATCATTACCTTGTTCTAGATTCAGTATAAAATGTTAGAACTATGGCTAGCATGATCTAACATATTCTCTAGTTATTAATTTAGATGTAATCCTAAATGACGAATTCGGATATTCGAAGGAAATTCATATTATAAATATCATGTTTATATTTACTATGATTTAAAAATGAAACAAGTATAGAAGGCGAAAGCTGAAAAAAGAAAGAAATCACAAATGTATCCTATATTTATCAACAAAAACAGGAACACCGACCTTTAACAAACTACGTGATCTTACTCAAATGATGCCCAATACTGCCTCAGTCAAAACAAATTGATATTTCAGTATGATTATCTCGAAATGAAAGAACCAACAAATTAGAAGAACGATCAAACAGTCGCAGGAAAAAAAGATCTAAAGAAAGAGTTTTTAAAAAATTGAAAAAATAATAAAAAACAACATAACACCCTCTCAACCTCACAGAGCAAACTAAATGAAAAAAAGTGAAAAAAGCTCGGTGCTTCGGAATAAGTAAAGAAAATATATGTGTGTCATTTCAGTCGGCAACTGTTGCCGTCCATTTGCGGATTTACAGGTTTATTGCAGGTGGCGTAGACGTTAAGCCCCGCGGCTTCACATCTCGTCACTCGATAACTCCCGTCGATGTGTATGCGTATCACTGACAAAAGTGAACGACTCGGCTTTCACTGGGCGCTTTTATCATAACGGAACAAAGCTGGAATACGTGGACTATGACGAGTCCCCCAGGCTCATAAGCTGGGTATACGTCAATTGACGATTAATGTTCGTTTAAAAAATGGCAGTTCACTTGTACCCATCCGAGCACCGGTATAGAACAAATATTGTTTTCTAAAGACAGGTGACACTTGGCATTTTCAATGGAGTTACCAAACTTCTGAAATAAGGGAACATCATCGTTTATTGGCGTTCAAATTATCTCTGAAATTTCTACTTTTTACAAGCTGTAAATTGAAAAAGCATTTAATCTACTTTTTATTAAAATATTTATAGCTTATAATCAATAGTTTAAAATAATAGAATGAGATTATAATATGCATTCTATTATTGAATAACTATTTAACAATATATAAGTTACTTTTGCCTAGATAAATTTTGCCAGCATTACACAACAAATACTAAACAATTATTCAATATTATTTTAATAAAATGAAAGAACAGAAGCAAGTTACCAATAATACCAATAATTGGATTATATATCATGATAAGTGCCAATTAACATATACTATTTCATAAATAATACATTTCAAATATAAATGTATATCAAATTTATAAAAGAAAAACCCTTAATATTTGAAATAAAACACAAATTACAGTTCAATGTGCAATTCGAAAATCGTGAGATAAAATATGTAGAAAGAAATATAGAGACAAAATTTTTCAATTTTTCTCGAAACATAAAAATATAAAGCATCACTATAGCATCGTAAAATCTAGCAGTTCTATGTAGTAAGGAAGTGCAATAAACTAACAAAAAAGTCATAAAAATAGGACAGTTTAATAACTAGCGATATATTCTTCACGCATTACTAGGAAATACCATCGATAAAAACATGCTAGTCAATATTCGAAATATAGAAGGACCAATTAACGAGTTTCGATTTTTTTTATGAAAGATGTGTATTGTTATGATATATATCATCAGAAAAAGGAAACATTGAAAAATTGCATCTATTTAAAAACTAGATTACTAGATTTCATAAATAGCAATCCATTATAAACTTTTTTATTCTATAAAAAAAAGTAATTTGATTTGTATAAGATAAATGATTAATAACAGTAGCTGATTGATGTGTAAATAAAATTTTCTTAAATTTAATAAATATTAGCATTTTAAAATAAAAAAATTTGCTACAAAACATAATATAATATAGAAAAAATCGGTAAGTATATGATAAACGCAGAAAAGAATACAGAAGTTTATGATACAATTAGATAATTTATGAAAGCTATTTTAGATTTCTGATTAAACTGTTTTATTTCACGCAGAAATACAATTCTAGCGACCTATTTTATATTCAAAGAAAAATTAAACATAAAATAAAAATATTTATAATTCTGAACATGCACAGATAGTTAAAAATCTGAAAACAATGCAATATTCAATACATGTACGAGAAATTAAAAAAATTTCATCTTTTCGGGGCTAATCTAGTCTTAAATTTAATAAAAATAATTAGTTCATACTTAAATATTACTTAATTTTATAAATATTTTGAAGTAAATATTAGAATCTAATTGAAATAAATCTTTTAATCTTGTATTTGTTGTATTTAGGTAAATTTGAGCTCTAACAATTACATAATTGCTTTATATTAACATAAAATTCTATTTAATTTATAAATAAATGCTAAATCAAGCATTGATATAAACATTTATAATATTATAAGAATCAGTTTTAATAAACTGTTTTTAAGTGATTTCTAGTTATAGAAATTTAAATCAAAATTTCTCTTTTTCATTATAATACGTGGGAATGTGTAAAGAATTTATGTTATTTAGAAATTTCGTAACTTATATTAAAAAAAAATATTCGATCAAAAAATTGTTTTTATAATGACCGAAAAATACTGTTTGTTGCGAGATACATATCATTCATGAATTGATCACTGGTCAGCTTTTTTATAATTTGAATTCACCTGTAATAATTTTTTAAGTTGAATATTTCTAAATTATGCACAGCGATATGGATTTTAAAAACGAAGTTCAAAAATTATACTTTAACATATTTTATGCACCAAAACACTTTCTTACGCTCTTTATTACACATAATTACAAAATCACTAAACGTAATTCAATATTTTTAGTTTTATACTCCATTACCAACATCATTCAATCTCTTCATAGCATGTTGCGAAGCCCATCAAAAATCATGCCCAATAATATTAAGGTTTCACGAAGCGTCCACGAGTAAAAGAAACAGTGATTACCCACGAAAATTATCAGTTCGACGTACGTGATACGTTTTCATCGTTGTACGGGCGCAATACCACCTGTGAGTTTATATCGTAATCGGAAGTCAGGCATCGCCTTGAGCTCGCTTACACAAGTATATCGTATTCAGCTAAGGAATTCAACAACTGCTCGTAACGATTCGTGAGTTTCCTTATCGCTTACTCACCACATCTTCCAGTACGAATCATACCTATCATTAATTTGGCCCTTCGACCTGTTTACCTGATCATACGTGCGGAATATTTAAGACAAAATAACTCACACAGGCACAAATACAGGCACATTTGTGCGATCGGAAGAAAAGAGGAAGATTTATAGTACAGATGCTATGTATGGAAATGGAGTAATGTATTCAACTATCATGAGAGAGCATTATGAGAGGAACGTAATTGGTTTATTCAACAGATCGTATAGTAATTAATAAAGGTTTTAAATTATACTTTTACTTTATTTATAAAAATTCCTATTTTATTTGATTAAACTTGTAGAAATTATTTTAATATATTAATAATAATATTATAGATTTATATACATTTACGTATTTTTTTTATTGATACAATTTGATATTTTATAGATTCAGAATATTCTAAATAAACATTATAAAATCATTGCCATAGATTAAGCAATAGGCTTTAAACACATATATAGTACGTATAACTACTGACAATTGTCGCAAAGATTGCAACTATAATCCACTCAAAATTTTTCGTTCAAACTGAATATTGAGGATTTACAGTGAATAAAATTTATACACATACTACATATGAACATCCATATCTTATCGATTAGGTGAGTATATTCTTATGTCACAATTTCTGATAAATCTTTAAAAGATATTGTCTAACATTTAAATATCAAACTTCGCAGCTGGGGTTAGTTCTATACAGCAATTTATAGTTTCTATTGGATCTATTCATTCTTCAAGTTTTATAATATTCTGCTATAAACATATAAAAATTCAATAATAAAACGACCTAGAAATAAGTTTCTGTTAAATTAGCATAAAGATTCAAAAATATTTTCCACTGAAATAAATTGAAAGATCGTAGGAAAAAACTGTTACTACCATATAATACTTGTTTCAGAACTTCATACTTTTTACCCGTAAGTGAATATATAACATAAACCTAGTACAGTCTCTTATTTTAATATAAAGTTTAACGAAACAGAAGAATTAATTATTTGGCTTTCTAGAAATTTAAAATCCTCTTCCACAGTCGTCCCAACGATTTACTATTATTTCTTAGACCCTCAATCCACATATTTTAGAGGTAGCTATTCTCTTAGGAAACTGGGTTCATTTTTTAACAACAGCTTAAACAATTTTACAGCTATTATCTTTCTAACATTTGTGTTCCCAACAATAACCATTTATTGTAATTACAGACAGTAACAAATTTATTATGGAAATCATATGACCTGCTTTACAAAAACTTGGACATTCTTTTTGGGAGTAATAAAATAGTCGTAGTATAAATAAATATAGCTATGCTTGCAAATGTTTATAAATATAGAATGTTTTAAGTGGATTTAATTTAATTGTATTATAATCTTAATTAAAATTTTAAACGTATTTTAAAGACAAATTTTTGTCTAAAATTACCTTTAGAAACTAATATTTTATAACATATTTTAAAAACGACATGTCTTGTATCGAAATGTTTTATACAATACTATATAATTATATAATGAAAATTTTTGAAATTGGATTTTATATTAATTATGTATTTTATAAATGACATAGAAGGTATTCATTGATATTCGGTCGCTAAAATAAATTGAATAAATTATGTATTGCTATTATTTTCTCTTCGTTTTTCACAATTTATTTGAATCCCGATGGAAATGGAAAACTGAGATACATGATTTTGGTATATACAAAGAAATAAAATTGAATGTTTAATTACATGAATAACATGTTGCCAAACGACAAATGTATGGAAAATTAATTTTACATTTTTACAACGTATCATATGAAAACGAGTACGTAACGTTCAATTTATCGTGGAAAAAATTACTTGTCTATAAAAAATTAATTATAAAAAAATATTTTATCGAAAAGATAAAAAACTTAAATAAAAATAATCAAAAATTTATAGAGATTTATAATAAATATAATTAAAAAAAACATTCTGTTATTTAATTTAATAAAATTCTCATTGGATATAATTTTAATAATATTGTGATACTGGACAATGTGATTTTAGAGGTAAAACAGCTTAAATGCAACAAAATTTAAAATTTTTACTCATCTCTCTTTCAGCTAACTGAAATTCATTAAGGTTTATCGACAAAATTACGAACACGTTAATGGGATAAATAAATTGCTTGGCTCATTAATGAAAAATCTGGAAATAGAAGACAATAATTAGTCAGCTTTATTATGAATGATATGTTCAAATATAATCTTGTTAGGTTTTGCCTAAAATTACATCACTTCTCCGATGATTAACGACTCAGGTCCTATTATTTCTCTCCCCCGTTGGCCCTCGCTACCTTCGCTCAATCCACGGTCGTCCATCCACCGCGGCTCTAATGTCACCCTCTTCCCTTCTCGCGGTGCGCGTCTAATTTCCTCCAGCCTACCGCGTGTCAGTCTCGCCGAGAGCACTCGCAAATACTTTTCTTTTTTACCACCCTGCTGCACTCCCAACCCTACCTCCCACCCTCTTTGTTTTCACGTGCGCCCTAATAGCTGGATTGCGGAGGGTGTGCTTACCCCTGCCCACACCAGCCGCGGATTTATTCGTGCATACATGAAACGCCACTCGAGGTCCCTCTTATTGGCCTTGATAATTGCGCATCCTAGCCGGCAGCTAGACTCGGAGTTTGCGTTCGACGTTTACGAAAAAAGGAAAAAAATTCCAACGAGCTTTTCTCTAAACGCGCGGGTCCGTTTGTCGGCCTCGCGACTGTTTCATGCTTATACTATAGCACCGGTCGACTGTTACGTGTAGCCACATTTTATTTATGGAGTACTCCATCATTATTGGACTCAATGGTTATCCTTTTCTTGCTTTATGTAGCATTAATTTTTAAAACTTAAAATAAGTTTTTTTTTTCATAATTAATAAGCATTGCTTATGCGTCACACATTTTTCATGGATTATTTTCCACGAATGCGGCATAAAAAAAACAGCAGTTTTTTTAATTAATGACAAATATTAGAAGTGCTAATAATTCCAGAAAATTATTTATAAACAATAACTATTCTACAATATCAAAATTAGTATACGGTAAATTATTAGTTAGTCTTTTTAATCCATTCAATGTAAAATTATAAAAAGAAATTTATTCGAATTTTATGCTTTTTATAATAAAACTTTTACATAATGAAATTGTACGATATTAATTTAAATGTAAAACTATTAGAATCAAGAATTTATATGCATAAGGTATCAAGAATCTGTTTTCAATAAATCCAGTCAAACAGTATTTACAAGCTCTCTGAATCTTTATTTTTTTCGTTCGAAGTAAAATGCTTTATTTCATAAGTGCTTCGTAATTTCTTCATTACTTTCTAAATTTTATTACTGATGTAACGATAAAACAGAAATGATTTGTTTCAAAGCAATGAAATTGTTTTTAATTTTCTATATATTTATATTCAAGTATATATAAAGTTTAATAATTTTTTATATTAAAAAGTGTGGTACCTAATAAAATAAATTGGTATAATTGTGTTTATTTATTTGCTGAAAAAACTAGTGTCGTCAGCACAAACAAGCATCAATGCAAGAATCTACAATATCAAATACTATAAAACTAGTTACTAGTTTTATACACATTAAAAACTTTAAATAGATAAAAAAAGTTCAATCTTTAATAGAATATAGTGTATAAATGAATAATAAATACAATTTAAAATATTAGTACTGCTATAAATTTATTAATAGTATTAACAATATTGTATAATAATTTTAAAAACTTCATTATTCAATCAATTCATATTTAGAAAAAAACCAAGGATTTTGTCATCAAAATTATTTAAACAGCTTTAATAAGTAATTAATAGAGATTGTTTATTAGTTTATGAAACACTCAAAATATATTGTTTAAAATATAATAGAAATCAATAAATTTATTATTTACACATTAAAAAATCAAGATGAAACAAAAAATCTAAATATTTACTACAAATTTTAACATTTTATTGTCATTATTGTTAACAAATTATTAAAATATCTTTTTTGTTTTACTATTATAAATACTGTATTTTTAATTATCAAGTATAGAATTTGTACATAAAGTACCAATCGAAAATATATTCAAAGCCAAAGCAATTGTCATTTTGAAAGAATTATATCAAAATTATATACTGCTTTAGTATTATTTTATATGAGTACTTAGTATTATATTATATGAGTATTGCCTTTTCTTATGAATAATTGCATAATAATTACGTTAAATAGTCTGGCCTCAGCTGAATTAAGAATTAATAATTTTGGTATTTTCAAGACAGCTAAAAATGAAATATCATTATAGTTTTATAATATACTATTTTAATGAATCTGAAGAATTTTACACTTGTTAATTCTAAAACTTGAAAAAATAATGCAATAATTAATATCATATTATATTATAATAGACCTATATGTATAATAAAATAATAAATCTAATGACAAAAAAGTGTGCTTTCTTTTTTTTAATTTATATAGCTGAATTCTATTAAATAAAATACGTGCAGCGCTGTTTGTACACAAATAAAAAGAAAGGTAAACCACAAATATAGACCATTTAACAGTAAATGATAAAATTGCATGAAATACATACGTTTCAAATGGCAATGGAAATCCAAGCATTCACTAATTTATGTGTTGACAGTTCTTTAATGTAATATTTGATTAGGGCACAGTAACAGAGTTTCACTGAGTTTCGCACGGATATAAGCACGGCGAGACAAACAGTCACGGGAGAATAATTCATCGGGGATATATGCTGCACGCCAACATCTCAAAATAATCCATATACCGTATTCGAAGTCGGGAAATGTGAAAACAAAGCCGTTTCATTGATATTGATAGCGCGCGATTTCATAGATATTTTATAGATAGTTTATTTATACCAACACAGATCGAGCAGAATTTCCAATGTTGCGTGATATGAACTATATGTGTGCTAATAAGGCTTAGTAAGTATTCTGTTTCAAATTTCACTAGCGATAATTACTTCTTAATACATCTCTTTGAGTAATTATACGACGACTGTTATTAATTTAGCATCGAAGCTTATTCATTGTTCGTGGCGTAAGCGTTTCATATATATTTATTGGCTCTGAATTAAAATTTGGTTTGAAACATCAATATTTAATTTTCTGTGACCTGAACCTTCATATTTAATAACGAAGTGGCCTGTTTAAGTAATGGATAAAATCAATCCAACTTTTTTGGGATTCCTTTATTTATCTAAAAGGAAAAATAGATAAAAAAATTATGTTTTACAAATGATCTATGATATCCGTACTCTTTCATCTTTCATTTACTGAGTATTCAATTACTTCCGGAAAATAACACCGGTACTCGCAAAATAGCCCAGACAACATTTTTGTAACTATCTTCAATAAGCTCCCCTTGCATGCAACGAAATTACTATTATGTAAGCTCCGTAGCGATTCAGCTTTTGAAAAAACATGAGGATTTCCAGTCCGGTATAAAAAATCCACATCCGATTCTAAAATCAAATAGCCTACTCGTACATTCCGATGCGGCAATCACACCAAGACAAAAGCTTGACGAACATCCGGGAAGAGAAAAGCATTGAAAAATGTATGAGGCCATGGAAAAATCGACGCAACTGTGATGCAGGAGTAGAAAATACGGATGAGTGTGACAAAGGGTTCACATACAGATGTGAAACAGGAAATCAGTAGATGGCCGACACTAAAAAGCGTCATCATTACAGGGCGGTTGCGGGGTTGGTAGTCATTGTGTGCCGGCTACCTTCATTAAGATGTGCAATATTTTGTGTCACCACAAGAGTAGCTTTGTCATGCGATTTTGCCTTGATCATAAATATTGTTGTACCGGGTTTGAAAAATATTTTTAGGTAATTCAAAAAATTTTATTTTATACAATGAATTAAAAATGTTTTACAGTTTCAACGATAATTCGCATCATCTGCATATTTAACAGCGATCGCATATACACGAAGAAACTTTAAAAAAATATGTACACGATGAATCAAACTCAGACTTTAAGTTATCGACGTTAAAAAAAATTGTATATAAAATATGTATGTACGTACTTTCTTTATCATTATTTATTAATGTAATTATTATACACTGAAAATAGGTAAATATTTAGAAATTCATGTTTTCAATATATCATTTGTTTTTTAAAAATAGCTCATTATGTATATTTTTTCTTTAAAGAGCAGAGATGACGGAAGAACTGTATAAATCAATATAAAGGAAAGACCTTAAGAGTAAAAAAGAAACGATAAAGTACCTCGATCCATCAATAACTTTTCTTTTATATCGCTTAAACTAAAACAGGTGTATGTGGAAAAGAGTGCAGAGGCTTCAAAAGTATTAAATAGATTTTTAACAGTAATGATAGATCTTCTAATGTTGTTTTTATATAACGTATATACATCAAACTCTTTATGCAATAGCCAATATTTATTAATCTAAGTGCTAAGAGCAGTGCAGTAAGTCTCTTCGAGACTCACTGACTTTGCTCAGAAATTTACAATATTCTTGTGTCTTCGGTCGTGTAATCTATGTTTTTATTAAACTGGGAACCTCATTTTGTGTCTTATTAAACTCAAGCGTAATCAGTTAGAAAAGGGTCGAGTCGCTTGCTGAAAAGGCGTGAAATTCTTCTTTGAAACCGTTGCGTGCATCGCTTGGCTCAAAAGCCCATTTTCCTCTTTTCCCTAGAGAAGCTTTCTTTGAGCCAATCTGCCAAGCGAATCCGAAATTCGCGTCGATTTAAGTAATTAATTCATACCCATCCGCACGTAGATCGGATAAATATAGTAAGTTGGACGAGAATACAATAGGAAAACTATGGAGGACTCCTCAATGATACATGCATTCGGCAAAAATTTTCTCTTTTCTGAATTATATATTTATTATATCCTAGTCAACGTTGCCTGCTGATCAGAAAAAAAATTTTCAGTAGTTAATAGTTTAATTATGGACACCTAAACTTGATTAATTTAAACATTTTCTTATCCAAGTAACTGCTGTATTCTCAATAATTTTCATGGTTTATTCAGTGTGAATTGAAAAACCTTTTTCAATAGTATAGTAAAAAAATAAAATGAATGAAAGGCAATAAATTCACATAACTTTTATTTTCAAGCTTTTGATTGATCACGCTACTTTACGTTAATATCAATCTTAAAAGTTTCCCTAACATTTCATCTTTTCATCTTCAAAGAAATTCGACTTTTTCAAAAGCTCTATTGAGGGAAAAAGATGTAATTGCATTTTATTTTTTTATTTTGAAAAAGGACTAATTGTCTTTTTGTTGAAATTGTTGATTTTTACGTAATTGAAATTATATTACTTATTATTACTTTTTAATATTCTTATTAAAGTGTGTGAAATAATTGTTTTCTCGAAAACTTGTGAAAAAATAAAAAACCATTTAGCAAAATAGTAATATATATATAATATAAAATAGTTTGCTCAAGTCATAGTGTAAATTAATATCGATGAGCCACGCAACGTAAACTTTCATCTGAACTGTAAAATACTTTATTTAATAAATTTCGATTTAATGGTAGTAATTCAATGCTACTATAAAAAATATTTAAATTGTTATAGCTCTAAACAAGATGTTTATTATTATTATTATTATTATAATGGCATACGATTTCACAATAAGATGGATTTTAATGTATGTTAATAATATGTTTAAAAGTTTGAATTACGTACAATAGATTTAATTGAAGTATATTACAGTTCACAGTAAAATTTACAATAAGTAGTTCATCTGTATCAATGTATACTTGAAATTTGTAAGTACGTGATTAATATAAAACTGTAGAAATTGAATATCGAAGTAAAATTTAAATTACGTCTCTTTGATATTATTGAATGACAATCTAATTGGAAATTTTTGAAGAACTTGAATAAAAATCAATGAGACTAGTGGTCAAATACCTCATATCATTTATTTTAATGGATTTCAGAAGTAAGATTTAGATATAAGAGCTAATGTATATATATTACCATGTTCTATATAGTTTAAAGCAATTTACTTTAGGATCTTTAGGTTATGTTTACTGCAACCTTGATCATGAATAACTTATATCGTCATGAAATTCTTCTAAGAATTTACGGGTAAAATCTACAATCAGAAATCTTACCTGCATGTATTCTAAAAATGCTAACACGGCAAATTGTTGCATCATGCAATAAATGCACTTAAATTCACGAAAAAGAGAGTTTGAGAAGCGAATAAAAATGATAGGTGACACTTGCAAATTTAAGGATATACGGTACTAAATTTATTAAAATTGTCGTTTAACCAGTTTCTTAAATAAAGTTAACTATATGATATTTATTTAAAAAAAAACATATAAAAAATATTTTTTTTACAAAATGTATAATTAAAAAAATGTTTTTAAAAAAACAAGTTTCTTTAAATTCTTACTAAAAAACATGTGATTAAAGATATAATTATAATTGTATGCTATACAAGTATGGTTGATTTATATAACAAGTATTTGATTACTTGATTGTAAAAATAAGAAACTTAAAACATAAGTAATTCAATATATTCATAAATTCAAAAGCCTTCTCGAACTGTATCTGATTTAACTTACTTCGTTTGTTTAAATATTCTAACTTGAGATTTTATGTAAACTTTATAAGCTTTTAAAAACATTAGTAAAGATAAAATTATGAGTTTACCATTTTTGCTATTATTGGTGCTAACAAATTTTAACTATTTACAAATTATCATATATAATAATGTATACTGCATAATAATATAAAAATTATATAATTATGATAAGTAAAGCGTTAAAATAAAATAATGTAATATCTTTAATAATTTACTAATTTATACTTCTAGTTTTGCCTTTATATTGATAAATATTCTTTTTTTTAATAAAACCATATATACTTAAGAATAAAAAAAATTTAAGGCAAAAGTGCATATATTATTATTTTTATGCATATTTTACATAAAAAGAATGTTAAATTAATTGGTAAAATGAGAAAAACAAGATAATTAAAAACAATAAAATATATATATCGTTAATTTTAAAGATGATGGTTCTTCAGTGTCCTCGAGAATATTGGCTTTTACTTTTAGTTTACAAAATGAGAATAAGAAAAAAGTGTGCGGCCAAACGGAAAATCCGTCAAAATAGTGAGTATTCTTCATTGTCTTTCAAGAAAATTTTTCGTAGCAGTACGACAAACGAGGCATGCGACAGGGGAAATCGGAGCAGGAATGGGACGATACCTCGTTAAAAACTTTTCGACTACTCCTACTCGAGAGAGTCGCAAGGTGGCTGAATTCCATACATTCCGCCTATCTATAGTTCCTACAGACCGACTGGTTGGAGCTATTATAATCCGACAATCCGTTTTCTTAACTACAACTCAAAGAAAGTGAAAAGTCTTAGACTTTGGTGGATAATCCAGGGATGCTATGCAAGGGAAAATTTATTAAGTGATTGATCGAAGTATTGGACTTCTTTCAAGATTTTATCAGCTTGTGATCTGAAGATGGTGTCAAGAGATCAAATTCTTTGTTAGCAAATTCAACAAGGATTGTTGATTCGACCAGTTTAATTAGATTGATATTTAAGGTTCATTATTCGTATTTATTCATAATGCATAATTGATATAAAAATTTTTGCATGAACATAAGTAAAGATTCATTCGTAATAGTTAAAAAAAAAAAAATTAAATTTTTTCTAGTGTAAGAACAGAATTTTTTTTAATTTTCTGTAAGAAAAATAGCAAATAACTTTTAAAAAAATCTACAATTTCTTAATTAAATAAATACATATATTATAACACTCTTACATATAACATAAACTTAAATTAATGTTTAATACAAAATTTTTAAAACTGAGATAATGAATATCGTGTTGATATATCTCATTAGTTGTCCAATCATATTAAAAAAAGCGAACTGTGCAAATTAATCAGCCTCATGACATAAATGAATAAAAATTTAATTACGAAGAATTGGAGCTGGTAAGATTTTAAATTAAATGGGCCAATAATGAAATATAAAATAGTAGCTACTCGCGAAATCTAAAGATTGGTATTCGTCTCTTGCCAAGGTAAAAGAAGTGAGCTTGGGTCTTTGTGTGTCCTTTAGGAGTTAACCGAAACTATGGAATTATAAAGAAACAGAAATAGAAACACAGGTCAGTTATTGATGATCAACGGTTAAAGGTATCATTTATATTTTCCGCACGTACAAATGTTCTTATCGCTCCCTTCCTCTCTCTCTCTCTCTCTCTCTCTCTCTCTCTCTCTATATATATATATATATATCTCATTACGCCTCCATATACTTCCTGCGTAATTTTAGTCTTTTAAAGACTTGAATATCATTACGTTTTTCTTGCCTTTGAATCACTGAGAAAATCGCTAAGTTGATGTACCTTCATGTTTTAAACATTTTTTACATGATAATATTAATTTAGGTAACTAAACGATGTAAAAGTTTTTTGTTTCATTCACAATATTTGATTAATTTAAAAATTAAATTAATTAAATCACTATTTAGAGCTTATGTACTATTTATTTTTTAAATATACAATATCAAAAATTTTAATTCAGTTTCTTTAAACGAAAATCTTCAGATGATATAAATAATTTTTTAATAGATATTCTTATCAATGACACAAATAGTTTCCATTGTCGAAAAAAGTATAAAAATAAAATTTCTAAAACAAAAAAATTTATTATTAAAAATTTTAATTACATGTTTGAAAGAAGTTAGGATTTTAAGAGTTGCAATTTATTTTTCAATTTTTTTTGAGAAATGGAATTTATAAATAAATAATAATAATTTATAAATAATTTAATTAAATAAATAAATAAATTATATAAATAAAATATAATAAATAAAAAATATATAAATAAATTAAAATAAATAATAATTTATAAATAAATTTATTTTCTATAGTTTTTTTTATTAATTTATCAGAAAAAACAATTATCTGATTATATGTAAGTATCTTTATTATTGTAAAATTATTTTATTAGTACGGATTTTTTTTTTTTCAAATATATTTAATTTAGATATCAGCCTGAGTTAAAATTAATATAAATTCTTTACATGATAAATGATTTAGTAATTTTTACTTATCCTTAGCTTTCTTCTTTCTTCCTAACCTTATCATTTACAGCTTATTATGTAAGTAAATATTAATGAAACGTATTTTAAAGCTGCCATATTTCAAGTTTATTGTTCTACGTAAAGAAAGTTGTGACTGAGATTTGAGTATTAAAATGGTTTTTACTAACAAAGATTTTTGTTATTTGTCGTGTCCAGAAATTCTCCTTTTACACTGGTTAGATCGAATGTTTCTTGAAAGATTTAAGACAAGTCTTAATAAGCTGTGAAATTTTTGTATGAGTAAACTTAATAAATGGGTTGTGAATAAAATTTACGGACTTATTCTTTAAGAATAATAGAAAAGTGTTACAGAATAAAGTAAAAAATACCAATAATTGCATTTAATATTTATGTACTTTTTAATCAGTAATTATTAAATAAGCTATTAAAATGAATTTTTACAACGAATCAAATGCAAGATATTTTATATATGTAATTGCATTTAAAATATGCAACTATTTTACAATTACGTAATATGTTCGTGCAATTATACAATTTCTTGTTTAAAAACTTGCAAGTTATTTTCTTGCATATAATTTCTCATTAAATGACATTTATAAAACATCAATATACATAAATTAACGTTTTTATTTAACAAGTCAAGGAAAATGTTTTAAGTTTGTGATTACTTGTAAATTTTTATAATAGTATAGAACATTTTTTACACATTTCTAAAATATTCGATGTCTCTGTAAAGTAGATTTTATGAAATTTTCATTTTATCTACTGATATTTTAAGACGTTGTCAGATATTTAAAAAAATTTTTCCCTTTTTTTAGAAAATGTTTACAATAAAATGTTATTAACTTGTAAACAGATATAGTCTTTATATAATAGGTACTGAAATTATGGGTATTATGACTAGTTTTTTATTTTAATAATATCAAGAGCTATAGACTTTTTAGACTTTATCTTAAAACATGAAACAGGATATTTTTATATTGGTATATTTTGCATATAATTTTATATAAAAATGAAAATTGTTGTCTTCTCTCAACTCTTTATTTATTTATCCTTTATATCTTTCTATACGTATATATTTGTATAGTATTTTATTAATATTACTTTAGCAGTCATATTTACATTTATTACAAGACTAATAAATAAAAATATTTTTTTTATTTTAAAATTCATTAAATCAACCAATTTTAATTTAATTAAATTTTTGCAAATATAACGCAATTTTTATTGTAATTTAGCATTTAATCGATTCAAATTCTTTTATCTCTTATAAAAAAATTTTAATTAAAAATATGTATTTTTTAATAATATACTTTTTTCTAATTTTAAAGCATTAGAGTAAAATATTGCACCATTATTATAATAATAAATTTTATATAAACTTTATTAGATTATCTCAAATGAAAGAAATAGCTTTAGAAATAACCGTCATACTGACTAAAGATTTGACTACATTTTATATTTTTGTTTACACATATTTGTTTTATAAGCATTATAATACCATTATTAGATACCTAGATAAACTGCAAAGAGAAATATTTACATTGTTTTATAAATCATCATTTTTACTATAAATATATGAAACAAATAAATTGTATTTTAATGGTGTCTTACATATATTTTTTCAAACAAATGGTGTTATTATAATGATTTTAGTTAAAAATTAACTGAATATGACTCGTAATATGATATATCTTTATTAATCTTAAATTACCAAACTAATTGTACAAGAAGTATAGTTCACTTCTTGTGTTTTTTTAAATTTAAGTAAACAGAAAATATATGTATGAATGAAGAAGACTCATATTTTTAATGACTTTTATTTAATGACATTTTAATAACTATTAAATATTTCTTAACCTTTATTAAATTATGAATTTAATTATAAAAATTTTTTTTAATATATTAAACCATCTACGTTATATTAAAAAAGAAGAATTAAAATGTCTTGCATAGTAGTTTAAACAAAATTCTGGTAAAGTAAATGATTACGCAGGAATTCGAAATTCTATATTATTCCAAAATTTCTGCGTGTCATTTTTCTTTTCCATACTCTTGTCATCGATTTTTTCGCACTTCATCTCCTATCCTAAGCTTACCCAACCCACGGATCTTTTGTATGTGGTGATTTTGTCGTTAGTAATCTATATATATATATATATATTTCATAGACGGGATGTTTCTTTTCATCAAAAAATAAGATGTCTTGAACAGCGTATACTCTTGTGAATATTTTTTGTCTACTCTTTAGTCATATTTGATAAACAGAGAATAACGGTATACATTAATGTATATATATATATTATTAAATAAAATAATAAATGAATTATTACAGAAAAAGAAAAATGAGGGTCATAAGTAAAAAATTTTTGCTCCTTTGAAACATTTAGTAAAGTGTATAATAATTCTTTAGGATCTTTGAGTATCAATATTACTATAACATATTTTTTTTAAATATATTTTTATAAAAAAAAATATAAATAAGTTAAAAAATAAGAAAATAAAAAAAAATAGTTACTTTGAAATATTGTAGTATAAATTGAAACTAAAAATAATCTAATTTTAATTTTAATTTAATTTTGAAATTTTTTTATCGACAATTTAAAAAAAAATTCATTAGGATAACTTTGTTGTTGTACTGTAAATAGGAAATAATGTGTCTTTAGTACATAAAATACGTTCTGGTTTGTGAATATTAAAATGCTTTGGTTTTAATACACAAAGAAAATTAATATTAATATGGTGCTATTCAGTTAAAAAAAACATAATGTATATTACAATATAAATTAAAATATTCTATTTGAAAAATCGAAAACACTTATTTAATATTTTAATTTTAAAGTATATATAAAAAATATATAGTTAATAATAAGACATTTTAGTAAGCTATTATTATTTTTAATTTATTAATGGAATCATTTACTAAATAATTCAAATTAGTTGTAAAATATCGTATGAAAAAATTTTTAGTAATATGATTACAAGTTACATTTTACTGCATTTTTAATATTAGTTATCATATTACACATAATGAAAAAGCAGAAAAACAGGGATAGATTTGTCAGTACATACAGGAGAAGAAAAATGATGAAAATATCTCCACATCCGCGTACTTTTGCATTGAACATGAACTACCCAAGCCTTGAAGAGCATCATTATGGATAACGGTTTTTCTTCACTGAGGGTAAATAATGCTTTGTGTTGTACAAGGAAGAGGCTTCTTCAAAATGAGTTTGATATTTTTCATCTCACTCGAATGAAAGCCTTGACTTCATTTCTAAGGTTCCATCCCAGTTTCTCTCGCATAGACTTTTTCACTCAGTTATTCTTGAATGTTAACATGTTTTCAGTGTTAAAATAGCTCCGAAGACATGTTACACGTGAGAATACTACATTAAGCGGGTAAATTTGGCCTATGCGTGTTGACATAGTGCGTAGGGAATGAAAAGAAAGATCGAAAGATACATTATTTATACGTGCGTCTACAAAATTAGTTGCATTTGTTTTCCCATTTAAAGAAAAAAATGAACTAGCTTATACATTCAAAAATAAAATTAATAGTTAACATTTTATTCGTTCCATTATTGTGTACCATAATTAATTATTATCATTTTCTCTTAAAACGTAGAAGATTAAGATATTTTTTCTGTCATTTTTGTATTCTTTTTTAAGAAACGACCAAAAGTTAAGCTTGAAGACTAAAACGTATTTGCAGAAAGACACCATGTTTTTTTCAGAGACGATTCATCTTTGCTTCAAAAAAGAAGCTATAATTTAAACAAGTATTTATTTTTAATATATCATTTTTATAAATTTTTAATAATTTCTTCCCATGATTTTTAATATTAAACTAATATTTTCATTTTTGACTTTTAATTTCCTATAAAAACTAAAAACTAAATGAAAATTATTATGCAACATCATTAGTCTAATTTTTACTTTTAAAATTTAAATTAGTTACTGTATGTTAACAAAATATTAATAAATCGTATAGGATCTACGTAATACATTTGATTACGTTCTTTAGCTATTGATTTGTAAGTATTTTCAGATTGACGATTTGTAAAAAAAAACAAAAATATTAAAAGGGTTATCTTAAACACTGTATATTTATTAATAATAAAATATGTTTTGTCAAATATCGATGCAAAGATTAAATTAAAAATTTATATTTCCAATGAATACGAATCTTGTTTATAAATAAAAATTGACTGTAACATAATTTTATTTACGACCGTAATATGATAAAAAGACGATTGAAGTTATACAATGAAGTAGAAATGAGAAATAAATTTTTTTATATCGATGTGATATACTGATCAAGGTAACTAAGTGCGCCTGCTGTACGGCCACTCGCCTCATGAAGTTCTCGAAAAGAAGTATTGATACAGGCGCTTTTCACGAAATATATTACTCATCACACGGATATGGATCATCAAATGTGAAATATCAACAAGCATCCTTTTGTAGCTAGCTGCTTGAATCAATAGTTTGATTTATATATATATATATATATATATATATGTGATGTATTTTTTTTATTAAAAACTAATTCATTTTAATTAATTTGAGCGTAAAGAACCTTTTGTGTGGTAATTATTTTGTCAAAAAGAAAATAACGAAAAGTTTATATAAAAATTTAGTAAATGAACATCTTAAATGAATAATTGATATATTTACAAAAGTTATGATTATTTACACGTGAATAATTAATAAATAAAAAATAAAAAATTTATATATTTATCTAAAATATAGATATTTGTATTACTTGAAGAACAGAATTGTTAGCATTTTTTTTTTAATTAACAAAATTATTTTTTTTACAGTATTAGATTTATTTTTTACAGATATAAAAGTTGCTCATTTGCTTGCAAAAAAATATGCTTACAAAGTTACAAAGTATACTTATTTTCATAGATTATTTTTATAAAATAAAAACATCGCTTTACTTATGGTAACATATTAAACATACGCATTCACTATAGGTTTTTTGTAATACAAAAAAAAGATTATTTTCTACATTTTGATCTTATGTTTAATAACTCTTTTTTATAAAACTTTTATTTTTATGTAACGTACAAAATAAAATTTAATAACATTTTAAGAACTCTAAAAGAATTCAACTAAAAATTTTCCATAAATATATTTTATGATCAATTAATAAATTGAGTCGTTTAATATACAATAAAAAACTATTACTTGTTTTTAATTTATTACATATAATGTAAGATTATTAATCACTTTAACAAAATAGTATATACATTTAAAAAATTTAATTTTTTTAGAAAATTTATTTGTAGTATTACCATATTTATTTAAAAAGCAATAAAACGTAAACTAATTTTTGAAACATACTTGGATGTATACCGGTATTTATTCTTGATGAAAATACACAAATTCCTTAAAAACCATATTTAAAAAATAAGGTGTAGCTTATGTTTTTATGCATTATTCATTGCGTGGCATTTCATGAAATATAGCAAAAAATACTAAAACATACTCATTTTACTACTTATACTGTACAAGACAGTGAATTTTAGATTACATTTTTAATTTTATGTTAGATTATTAATATAAAAATTTATAAAAAAATTTTTAAATATAATATGACTATATTTTTGAACTTTCGTCCATTAAATGAAACAATGCTAAAAATTACTTATGAAAATATTTTCTAACTTATTTCATCTTTCCATTAATAATAATAACTTTTCTTTTAGTTTGATTTCATTAGCTCATACTGTATTTCATTATATTTTATGTGTTTATAACGAATATATTTTATTACGATGATATCACGAAACATTGAAATTTATTGAACAATAACGTATAAAAGTTATTATAAATTTTCAGAAAACTCAAGGCTTCCAGTATTGATAGTATTATAAGTTGGGATTTTAAAAAAATTTCTACCTCTAATTATCTTATAACAGGAATTACCGATTAGTATAAAAAGTCGAGCGTTCAGAAAAAAGAGGTCGATGTGAGAGTGAGCTATTGTAATTACTTTATATGAAGAAAAAAAATTAGCCCTTAAAAAAATTTTGCTAACTGAAACATGCAGATACTAGTTTTCAACATTTCTGCTTTCCTTTTGCCTACACGAAATAATACTAAGAATAATAGATATTAAATTGTGAACTAAAGAAAATTGTTCCATTAGCTGTAACTGAAATTCTGTAAAAACATTATTGATTTCAAAATATGTGTTATGCTTATGAGACTATATCATTACATATTAAATAGAAAGACAACGACGTTAACCCTTTTACTATTGCTGTTTCAAATAGTACCTATTATTGTAATAATTCTTCTATTGATGTATATAAAAATATGTACATTTTGCCTGTTTAATTTCATAGGGCATTTATTACAGCTTGGAAATCTGAATGAGGGTTTGTACGAAAAATACTCTGATGTCGTGGAGCTATAAGTTGCGCAACTTATACTTCTAGCAAATATAGCCCCCGTCGCGTGTTAGCAATAATCGACTTGTAGCTTGGCTCGAGATTGAAGCGCCCTACCCTCAGACTATTATTTATTTTCTTCTTTCTGCGTCTATGATGCCCTTGTATCTTGGCTGTTTCGTAAAGAATTGCATTTAAATGAGAAACTACCGAAGGAGAAGCGTGTATCCACGAAGAAAGTTATAGTGTCAAGTGTACTCGTCTCTTTTATTTACGATGAAGATCCTTTTTACTTGCTTAAGAAGAAAAACTTTGTGATGATGAAACACGGTGTTTTTAAAATGATATGAGCTCTGCAAAATGGAAATAAGTTACATCATTTTTGAAAACATTTTCCTAGGAAAATACATACATAAAATACTGACTAATAAAGAATATTTTGCTGTAGTTTTAAAATTAAAAAAAAATATATTGTGTTTGAATTAAGTTCCTTGCAACAATCATATAAATTTTTTTATATATTTTATAAATATTTTTTTGTGTGAAAAGTTTATTATTGTACTAAAATATTTTGCATTAAAAATAATATTTTATAAATAAAAATTTTTCAATTAAATATAAAAATGGTATTTATCTGAAATTTAAGACATTTGTAAAAACAAATATCTGATTTTTAAAAAATTTTTTAATTTTAATTCTTATTATAACAAGAGAATTTTGTTTGCGAGAAAGATTTTTTCACTTAAAGCGAAATGCTTTATCCGTACAGCGATTAAACTGCTTCCCCTTGTTATATTTAAGCTCATGCATTTTCATGTGTATGAATAATATTTTACTTGTATATATTACATATAGCCTATTTATTTTTTCTACTTTTATAACTTTAATTGCAAGAAAAAAATATTTAAACAATTTCCCCAAAGTTTAATATGTTATTTAATATAAGAATTTAAAATAAGAAAATAAGATAAATATATAACTAAAATATCATGGATACTATACTTAATTATGAATATTGTAAAAACCATAAAATTATAATAAATTCGAATTCCGCTATTTATCAAAATTTATGTAATTCAAGAAAACAGCCTCTGCAACAACCAATTATAAACATGTATGTATATTAGATATGTATAACTATTTATCAGATTAAAAATAAATATAAAAATATGCTAAGGCAGAATAATAATATTATTTAAAATTTATTTAAATACTATTTTAACTATTAACAATTTTAACTACTTATGTTTATATTTTATTTATACGTATAAGAAATAAATTGTAAAAAAAATAGAACATTTTTAGGTTTATATAATAAATTTAGCATCATTAGAATATACGGTTTAGTCTTATGTCGACATTTATACACGAAATAATGAGAGAGAGAATATATTGCCCTTGTGCTTGCTTTGAGATATAATAAAGCAAAAGACAATATGATAATCATACTAAAAACTTACACAAACCTTGTCTGTTTATATTCCAGCGGGTGCAAATGGCTCATGCGTTGAGGCGCATCTCATACGCGACTTGTGAGCCCAGCATCGGCCAATTCAGTTTCCTGGCCCGTGAACCCAGGGCACACTTCAGCATCCAGTACTGTCACTCCTTTATTACCGAATCTCCTGAGCAGGTGCGTTAGCAGCAATATTTTTTTCTCTTCGTCATGCATTCATCCATCATGTTTTACATTTACGAGAAAACGTCTCACGAGATCAACGATTTCGCTGATCACCCCAGTAGTCTACTTTACTATTCTATTATTTATAAGGATAGATAAAAGAGCTGATTCATGATTGCCCACAAGTTGTTATTTAGGAATACTCGGTATTTTTCAAAGATAAGACGCTATTATTCCCCATTCTTAGTGTTAATTGAATAAATTTTCAATTTAATTATCTAATTGAAAGAAAAAATAGTATTTAAACTTATCGTAACTTTCAATACTGCTGAACTTTATAGTGTTACTAATTTATTATTCGAATTTTATAATTAAAAATTTAAGTTAATATTACCTCAAATAATAGATTGAATTCCATTCTTTATTTTGAAAACTAAGATATCTATACAGCACATGGGTATAATATGTACAGTTTTATTAAAATTAAAATGTCTATTGAAATTTTATGATATAGTATTTCATTTACATATATCTAGAATTCAATTAATAAATATAAAAACTATATTGGTTTATTCATATATTAAAACCGATTGAAAATATAACTCACGCTTTATTTAGCATCGGATAATTAAATATATATTTGAAATAACTTTTAATGAAAATTTGAACTTGACACATTTCATTGTAGTTTACTCATTTTTTATTGCTTTTGCATTCAGAAGCATAATAGCTTATAAATGAATTATATGTGAATTTAAATTTTAATAGTAAAATAAAATGTATTTGTTAAAATTAAAAACATTTATTAAAAATGTAATTAATAATCGATATATTTTATAAAAATTACTGTAATTAAAATTCATTGCTACAATAGTGGCGTTACTATCATTTTACGTTTCTTATTCAGAGTACGTTATTGCATTAAAATCAAGTCAAGTGGCTCAATATTCGATCCAAATTATAAACTACTTAAAAAATTATAATACTATAGTTTATAATTATCTATGATCAATGAAGTGTATTACAAACGATTTGGGGGAATTTTTTTAATGTACTAGCTGTATACTCATAACATCAGTGTATTTGAAAAAAGCAATTGCCAGACGAATGAAATAAAAAGTGATTTCATCAGAGCCAACTACTTTTTTTCTCGCATCTTAATTAACTCCGTTCGAAGAGGTACTCATAACTCGTCATAATTTAGTCGTCAGCAACTAAGATAAATTTCTCATCAGCACAGTGAGGCAAGTTCGGGCGTCCAACTTTAATTGTTCTTGTTATGGATGCTTCCATTCTTTTTTGGCAGCATGGCTCCTGTATCATAGGCGATTCGATAGAGCGCGAATTAATTCGAAATGCAAAAATACTATATTTAGGAGAGGGGGGGGGGAATAGCGAACTATCTTGATAATTTAAATACAGCACAACACCGTTGCCTCTATTGTTCTCTATTATTACTACATCATATCCCGTACTATATCTGAATCAAGAATCTTGCTAGAGCTCGAAATTTCGCTGCAGAATTAATCTCTTCTTCCTTTGCCCTTTTCTGTGGACTTTGTAGGCCTGATTTTGAGATCTGATTTTTTATCTATTCGGTTTTTTGTTTTATTAAGTGACCTTTATAAACTAAAACGAAAGCATAAAAACGTTTGGATTTTATTAAATTAGTTTTTTAATTAAAAATTATTTGATACAATTGAATTTTCCAGAATAACGGTTTGTAATTAATTTGCAATCCCATCCACGTCTCAATTTAAATTATGTGTTAAATTTCATGTATACAAAAACGTATCCCTATTTCGTCAGATCTTTCTAATATTATAGTACTTTTTATTAGAAAATGAACTGTACCATTTGGTACTAAATCAATAAATTCGATAAATATAATCAGATACGTAGTTGGTTTATCTAATATAAATTGACCTATTTTTCCCAAAATATACATTACTAATAATCTGCGTTATATCTACGTTATAGAAAGATATTTATAAAAATATTATTTTGCGATTATGTGCATGTAGATGAATAAACCATCAGAATACTATTGTATTTGAAGAAGACAGGAGACGCTGCAAAAAATCGATCGCGTGCGTACGAAATAAATGAAGCATACTGTCGTACTTCACGTTGCAATCTAAGCGTGTATTTCATTATTGCCGGATATAAAGTACATTGTAACAGAAAGCGGCACATGTCTAGATCCTAGTTTGTATTTCGTAAAATTGGTGGAGGGTCATAGTGGGAGAGGGTATATTTGTAGTTGCAAGACTAACGCATCGCGAGTTGTGACACCCCCCAAAAAGACAAAGAAGAGAGATTGAAAGCGTGTAAGTACCTGGAACATTACCGCGAACGTGTATACAACCCCTCGCAGCACTTTCGCGCGTTCCCTGTGTTTCCATTTCTCTAACCTCAGCCCCATTCCTTCTCCCACCGTCTATTACTTCTCGACCTAATTTCTCTTGTTTCTCTTCCCTTAACATTGTTCGTCTTCCCATAGTAGTACAACACATGACATCTTTAGTTCCCATTTCACTATGCAAACATGTCTTTTATAGTATTTACACGTAAACTTTTCTGTTTAAACGACTTTCTCTGTCTTTCCCTTCCTCTCTCTCTCTCTCTCTCTCTGCACCTTTATTAATGCGTAATTTACTCGATATGATTTTTTACTATTTATTTGATCTTCTTCAAATTCAATTACTCATTTTTATGAATTCAATTAAGCATAAAAGAAGATCCACTTCAATAGAGTTTAACAGAATAAAAGCAAATCATGAATACGCGTATAACTTTTACCGAGTTTGCAACTGAAATTCAAATACTTGATGTTTAAATTGCTATAGTAAACACAAATAATTTTTATGAAGGAACCAATATAAAAATTGCTTTGTTTCAAAGTAGAATTTAGAATCAAGTATTTTACACTTTATTTGTGTAATACTTTTCTTGCATTATAAACTCTGTACTTTAATTTTTATGAACTTTTAAAATTAGAGCTAAAATTCCAGAGATTTGTAGTAAAAAAAAATAAAGCTTCGATTGAAATGAACATATATTATTTCAAAGTAATTATATTAAGAATGAGACAAGATATTTTTTTAAATTGTCAATAAATTAAAATATTAATTATTTTACTTTGAAACGCTCTATATACTTATACATAAAGTCGAGTGAAATTTTTAATAAAATCTTACTAAAAAGCTAGGGAAAAACAAATTTTTACAAATTTTATACGATTTGAGAAGTAAAATAATGAACTAAATATTCACATATATCATTGATCGCGCTTTCCTATGTAGAAGCTGTAATTCTTAATGGGGTTTAGAACTGGTACAGCTCGTATCAGCATCTATCTGCATTTACTTCATCGTCGTACAATAAGCCGACTTTTTTGACAAAGCTTCGAGAAACTCGACGAAAGTAGTCGCGAGTGCAGTGGCTAATAAATTCAACTGGCCCTTTGATGGTCGACGATGATGAGACTCCCTAAGAAGACTTTATCGTTATTAAAATTCGAGGGAAGCAATATTTATTAGGAAAGTATCAAATGAAACTGAGAAATTACAAGATGATATTTCATTTATTCAGCCTTAAGAATATAACTTCCTTCGTCTCAGCCTGTATTGATTAAGAAATTATTTTCATAATGAAGAAACGTTGTAAAAAATTTATTTGGTGGATATCAGAAATTTACCATTGGCTTTTTTAGAAAGAAACTTTCAAAGAATAAAAATATTTATATAACTATTAAATATTAAATATATTTATATAATAATTAAATATACGTTTAGTTATTTTAATAAAACAAACATTGGGAAATTATTGTCATCTTAGCCTATTGCATTATTTAATATTAGTTACCTTTGATTTGCATTGCTTTGATAAAATAATTTTGTTTTCAAATTAATAAATTATTTTGATATTGTAATAAATAAACAAAAATAAAGTGAAAATAATTTTTTAATTACAATAAAACAATTAAATACTACGTGTAAAGTATATTAGAGTAAATATTATTATACACATAAAATGTTACTTTAAAAAAACTGACATTGATTATCAAATTTTAAAAATTTTATTTTGTGTAAACTACATTATTTTCGTAAATACAACATAATGATTTAAATCATATTTCTATAGAACAATCATTAAACATTAATAATAAAAATATATATATTTCTTATTTTATTAGAATCTTACCTACGATCATTCTAAATTTTTATCTCTGTGTGTGTGTGTGTGTGTGTGTGTGTGTGTTGTGTTATGTATGTTTTCAATCGCTGTACTTCTTCATATATTATACAGAATATTTATTTTTCTCCCTCGACCCATATTGTTCACAGCAATGAAAGACAGAAATCGAGAGAGAGACAAACTGAGAGAGAGTGTCATAGAGAGAAAAAAAGACAGAGGATAAGAAAATACACGTACTACTATTTTTCGTTAAAATGAGATTCTTTGATAAACGGCGATGAGTACTACAAAATGGATAAAAAAATTTCTTCGTTTTAAAAAATCTTTTCACGCGTTAAATCATGTTTATCGCTGAATTTATATATTTTTACTATTATTTTCTACTATTTCTTTTCTTGTTTTTGATACACTAATTTGCATCACGTATATATTTTATGTATGGAGGGTAAATTCATTTTTAACAAACATTTTACAAATTGAAATTTCTTTTTTATTTAAATATATCCTAATTTCATTTCACTTTGATATTCAAATGATTGTCATTTTTAAAATATACTTAATGTATTACTTAAGATATAATCTATATTAAATTATATACATTAATACGGTCTTACTTTTAGGCAACTTTTATACTTTATGTTTATTTTCGAATGAACTAAATATATTAAGTCCAATTTATTTAATTAAGTAATTAATGCTTGCAATTATTCTACACCAGTAATTGAATTAAAATTTGTAATACATATTTTTACATGCCGAAGTGAATCTTCTCAAGAATCCCCCCCCTGGAGGCATTGAATTCATCTTGTCTATTACCCACATCGAGCTTCGTTTATATTATATATTTGACTAAATATTTAGAGTAGGAAATAGATGCTTAATATCAGCAATGTAAACTGTACTTATTATAAATTTTAGTCTTTACTCACGGATTACAATATTCTTCCATAGTCGTAACAATACTCGTTTACAATATTCTTTTAGTCTTTAATGTTTTTGGCATTTATAGCTTAATTTCTCGAAATAAGCAATCATTAGATATATTTAAATATAATTGGATATATTAATGGATTTTAATTATGGTTTTTCTAAACAAAAAATTTGAAAATAAAAGAATATAAATTTCAAGGAGTCAGTTTTAAAAATATCTTTTGTATTTCATAATTACTCAAATTGAAATATTTTTTTTGTTTATGACTAAAGTGCAAACTTTTGCAACTTTTTGTTCATTAATTAAAATTTTGATAATATTTCATAAATTTGTAATTATTTTGTTTGAATTAATAATATAAATTGTAAAGATTATTTATATAAATATAATTCTTAATTACAACGTCCTTTCTTATAAATATATATATTTGTATATTAATATGTAAAAGAATGTAAGATTAAAATTAAATTAAAATATATCAAAAAAATTTTTTTTAATTTTTATATTTTATGGTATTTATATGCATTTTTCATATGCAATACTTATTAATTTATCAATTATTTAAATCTAATAAAAATAAAATTATTGACAAACGTGAAATTAAGGATACAAAATAAATTTGAAATGGAAAAAGGAGGTGAAATAATAAAACTTGGTAAATAAAACAATTTTTGCTCAAGTCAAAGTTGACGCTTCTAATTATGAGCCCAAACAATAGAAAATTAATGATTCACAATGTGTTTTTTCGATTAACAAATTTTTGTTAGAGAATGATCTATCCTGGTAATATATTAAAAAAAAATTGGTATTTAATTCTAATTAGTCGCAATGAACGATACATTTTTTGTTTTTTTTTCAGGTATTTGTATAAAATTTCGACTTGCCCTGGATGCTTGTTTATATTGCTCGATTATTTTATTAACTTACTCCTATTCTAATAAATTAAGATAAGCTTGTATTTTATTAAATATTGCTTTGTACTTGATTATAAGTCAATCTAGCTTTTCTTTACAAACAGATGTATTATAATCTTAATATATGTGAAATATACTATTACATCTGGCAGTATGCTTACTATGCAATATCAAAATAAAAATAAATACACTACAAAAAACAACAGTACATCAGAAACACCGAAGATTATATAATTGAAAATATTATTAAGTAAATACAAGGATACATATTTGAAAATATTTAAAAGCTCTTTGCCATCTAGTAAATCGAGGTGTCCATTGCTTCAGAAATACTGAATTCAAAAATTCTGCATTTTTAGAGAAGGACTTTTGTCGGATTTTCAGTGTAATCAACTTTTCGAATTTATGATTTATATTCTTTGTTACATTGTGATGTTCATTGTATAATAAAAATAATTGGACATGTACTTAGTTCAAAATTTCCATCATTCATTCCTACTGTATATAGTACTTTTTTCTCATTCTCACTTCCTTCAACATTTTTATTATTTAAATATAAAGTTTTGAGGAAAGTTCGCAACCCTAATAAGTAAATGCTTCTTGTTAAAATAGACGGGGATAAAAAATCAGTAAATGCCCGATTGTCGCATAATCAAGGCTCAACTTCATCAAATTTTGTTTTTCTTTTACTTTCTATGTCTTACAATGTTCTTATCCTTTTTTTTCATAAAAAATATTACGAACATTTTTTAATTTGCGGAAGGACAGAAATGAGGACTTTTTTAAAAAGTTTTATTTAATAGTAATTTTTAATTCCAGTGTGTTCATTACTAATTTTGATTGCAAAAATCTTTATCTTTGGGTTAATTAAAATTTACAAAACTCCTGATTATTTATTCAGCTTTAAAGTTGCAGAAAGAAAACTTTAAAAAAGAAGAAATACTACAATTTTCAAAAAATTTCTTTATAGTTTTATCGAAAAATAAAATTCAAAACATTTTTATTTTTTAATGTCAAATGAGACATTATTAGTTTGATATTATAATTAAATCTACATACACATGAGTGCGAGCTAAAATTCCTGAAACTCGAAAATAGTATCTGAAATTCGTTATTTAATTGCGTCAGTATGTTGTAAAATTTTGTTTAATACATTACCACTACCGTAAGAGTGTTTAAAAGATATAGCCGTAAAATACCTGTATAGTTGTTTACTCTGTCAATTACAACTGATGATAAGTTAGCCTAATAGTCTTTAGTCCGTATGACATTGTTGATGTACCGAAAGGAAGTGCAATGGAAAGTGAAGTAGTGCGAGAGGGAGGGACTACTGCTAGAAAGTCAGGGAAAGAAAAAGAAAAAGCACTAATTGCAGCTCGTTTGTCCAATACATGAGCTCTCACGGTATAAAGTTACCTTGTCTCATAAATGGCGCCCAGCGTCGGCCCGTAGTCGCTCCCTTCGAAAATATATGACCTACGGTCAACTACGACTTTCGTCGCTCTCTCAGCAAAGTTACGTGAGACCGACCTAGACCTTTACGTGCCAGGCCCCTTCAACAGCAAAAAAGGTCTTATTCTACGGGAGGTATTACCCTTACTACGGGAGGTCGGTAACAATGAGGACCAGATGTCACACGCCGAAAAGGTGACTACGCCAAACAGGGCGTATGCCTTTAAGGTAACTTCACACGGCTAATTTTACCAACAAATCGGTATATAATAATTTTTGCAGCTAGTGCTGTGACTAAATGAGTATAGATAGATTTTTATCTAATTAGTGGTTTAAATGCTTTAGTTAAGCATCTCATGTCTAGTATATGTAGTTATAAACATTAATAACTTTTTTATAGGAATAATATTAATAAAATTAAATTAAAAGCATTAATATAATTTAATTTAATAAGATAAATAAAACTTGCGTAAATAAATAAGCAAATTATTAGCCACTATTATATAAGAAAATTGCAATAATGTGTAGGATATTTAATTTTATTTTACTAAAAAAATTTATAATTATTTTCATAAAACGCTGTATTAACCTTCGTTTGAAATTCATAAAAAAAATATATTTATACACATAATCTTTATTTTTTATATATTAACGTATAATTTTTATAATTCAAGTATTAATTATTAATAAAAAAAAGAGATATTCGAAAATTCATTATTTCAAGAGAATCTAATTCGTAATATTTATAAAAATATTATGATAATATTAGAATTTTTGTACTGCTATAAAACTATTTTTCATCCATCATTTCAAATCGAATTGATTAAATTAACTTTTATTTTTCTATTTAATTAAAATATTAAATTTATACATTAGAATTATCCCATTTCAAAAACCATCAGTGTGAATCAAGCATAAGCACGTGACTACTTCTACTAAAAAAAAATTTAGGTTCACGCCTTGTCATCTTTCCTCGATCCTTTTTACAGTTTTCGTAAATACCAAGGGTAAAGGTCTCGTATATTGTAACATACAATTTTTATAGATATATAAAAAGAAAATTTTACGGTCAAAATAAGCTTGAAGATTTTACACTTTTAAGTTTTAAAATTTAAATTTCACAAATCTTTTGCTAATATATGAATAATTACTGACTGCATTTTCTGAGTTAATCTAAAATGATTCTTATGAATTCGGTTGAAAACTTCTAATGTATTCAGCGACTTAAGTCTGTGTGCACGGAGCACGTGTACACAATCTACTCAAATAAGTATTTAAAACTACAAACAAATACTTGAAAAACTTTTTTCTACTTGAAAAATTCATTAGCCTGCTTCTTTACTTTTTGACTCTAAAAATATTATCATAACTATGATTTTTTATTTTTCTTATACAATAAAACAAATTTAAATAAAGGAAATAAATAAACTGAAAAATTTTATTTTTAGTAATTATTAAACGAGTATAAAACATAAGTTTTATGTTCAAACTTAATGATCATCTACAACAAGAAGATTTGTTGTAAAAATTTTGGAAAGTAATGATTGAATTGACACACATAGCGAAATGAATAATAAAGTATCAAACGATACGTGGAAACAAGCATAAATAAAGAAGAATTGCTATTTTGCATATACGCCTCGACGGGTCTTTAACTCTGAAATTAATCCGTAATTATCTCAAAAAGGTTCGCGGTGAAAAAAAATTATCGGAAAAAGTAAGAACATGATTCGCAGTCCATTCGCTCTTAGCGAAAAAGAGAGTATACAGCGAGAAATTCATAGTTTACTTATATCCAAGGCTAACATTTCGTAAACGCGCAACGAGCTTACAAGAGCGATCCGTCAAGAACAGAGATAAGACGCCGACGGCAGCTTTCTCGTTCTTACATAATCTTGGCCACGGTGAACTGAAAGATTACTGTCATACGTTTTCACACGAAAGTAATTATCATTTATTGAGCCCAACAAATAAATAATTTTCATGGGACTATAATTTGATCAATTAAAAAAAACAAAGGAACAGTTTCTAAAGTAACTAAGTATATTATAATTTTAAACTAAGAATAGGCATTATGTTGATAAATGGTACACTAATATTGTAAAATACTCATTTATAAATTATCATTTATAATTATATAAATTTAGAACAATTATGCTAGTTTTACAATCTTTGAAAAATAGCTAATTTATATTAAACGTACAGTTGATTATATTTAAAAGTATTATTTTAATAATTTATCAAATATATATTAAAATAAAATTTAACATTTACAAACGGAAGAAATAAGTTTAAAATAAAACATATTTGTAAAAAAAGTAATTAATAAATTAGAATTAAATCATAAAAATCATTATTCTGAATTTATCATGTTAACGGTAAATCAAGGATGTTCGTGTTATTTATGCAAGGCTTATTGAGTATTAGGGTCGAACATCAAAATATTTCTGTTGTACATAAATCGCCTTAATAAATTATAAAAATTTTATTCATATTACAACTTACTATTAATTAGACACAATTACCAATTTTCATAGTTTGCTACTGATTTTATAAATCGTTTTATGACTCTATTTTTATTTGATTTAATCTTTACAAAAGTAATCTGTTATTGTTTATATATACGAATTGGCTTGACTATTACAGAATATACGCAATCCATAAATTTACAGGAAATATTCAGAAAATTTATATATTAACAGTTTTGCTTTTAACAGAGGATAAATTAATCTATCAAAAATAAAAAATTTATCTTAACATCTGTGCATTTAAGATTTTATATAAAATAACTACGAAAATAATTTCAAATATTTGCTAACTATTACTAGTCCTTGTAGATTAGAGCAGACGGGTAGTTAAATAGCAAAGCAATATTATTTGAGATCAATGATAGGTGGCTAAAATCTATTAAAACAAAGTTTCATGGTACTTAAAAAGAAAGTTTATTACGATAAAATAGATTTTTTAAAAATTTTAATGCTTCTATAAAAAAAATCTTCTCTCAATCTATAAATATTATAAACATAATAAACACCGTAATCTTATAATTAAAGTACTATAATGTATGTAAACAAAATTTTCGAATATTAACTAAAACATAATAAATATCTTGTGCTCTTACTGTACCAAGCCTACAAAGTGAATTTTAGTTGGCTATCTATCTTTCATTTATTTTCGATTGATCTTACAAAGAGCTACTGTATTTGATCAATGATAGCCTAAGTTTTAATCATAAATAAAAAATGTATTCATATCCACTCATATTGCATCGTTAAATGTTTAACGATTTTATAAATCGTTAATGTTAAATGCCGTATCTGCAAATAGATTTAAAATAAATGTTAATAATATTAATATTAATAATATAATCTATATACTAAAAACATAAATTTTATATTTTTACCATAAATAAAGAAATCGTGATAAAATCTAATTAATTATATATTTTATGTTTTCTTAATTATGCACAATTATATTTTTTCATTTTAAATTTATCATTTTAATTTTAATACTAAAAAAATTTAAATTTAATTAAAATTTTTATAAGTAATTTTTTTTAAATAGTTTTTAACGTGTTTAAGACATTTTTCTTCAATTAGAGCAAACAAAAACTAGTTACATAAATAATTGAAAATAAAAAAATTTAGGTCTGAATTTAGAACTTTAAAAGTAAACATTTTTCTTACGAAATCGAAAAAAAATACAATATTATCATTACTGCACATATTTTCTCTTTGTACAAGTCCGTTCTCAATTTTGCAACAAAGGAAAGATGATTGCAAGAAATGTAGGTCACCTTCATGTAACTAGTAAAGTACCACTAGTAACATTTTAATGTACTTTATATCACTCTCTTTGTCCCGCAATCTCTTCTCTCTCTCTCTCTCTCTCTCTCTCTGTCTGTCTCTTTTAATTTCTCTATTTCACTCTTTTTCTCCTTCTTTCACAATTAATGTATCTCTATGGTTTTTATTTTTCTCTTTAACCTACTCTACTACTACGAT
Source organism: Kradibia gibbosae (assembly GCA_018907135.1). Classification (NCBI taxonomy): domain Eukaryota; kingdom Metazoa; phylum Arthropoda; class Insecta; order Hymenoptera; family Agaonidae; genus Kradibia; species Kradibia gibbosae. The sequence goes on along the minus strand of JACCHX010000008.1, from coordinate 2,897,129 downwards.
ACTAATGTATAGCTATATATTTCAGCTAAGCGCAGCCACAAATGCAGTTATTGGCTTGCCCTTATCAGATGCCGATAATTTACGCCGATGCATGCTCCCTCACCTACCTTTCGTTCTTTCTGGACACCCTTGGGTATTGCAGGAAATCTACTTTGGTACACAGCAGTGGCTGTCACAATTTTCCACGCTTACTCCCAGTTAATGATACTAAAATGAATATGCCACTATAATGAGAGAGAAAGATTTTTTGTGTATTTTGAATTTTTTACTGTTATTGCATTTTAAAATTAATAGTAATTCTTCAAAATATTACTTATATATATTATATTACATAATTTTTATCCGCAAGAGAAAAATTTTTTAAGTACTTTACATTTATAGTTTATTTAATATAATTTTATTTAATAATATGAAATCGTGATTTAAACACCACAACATAATTTTAAAAGCTTATGCTACCTTAAAAATCATTGAATATTATAATACTTTTATTTTGAAAAAATATAAAAATTTTCATTATGCAATAATTAATTTATGTTTTATTCAATATGAATTAAAAAAACTAATTCTATAATGCTTTTGTACATTCAAAGAATAGATTTATCAACAAATTGTTTGATATATATATATAAAATAAGCATACTTTTTTTTCTGTAGTTATAAAACACTTTGAATATTATTAAAATTTAATACGGGTATACTATTTTTACATTTAAAATACATTTTAAATATACCTGAAAATGTTTGTATAGTACTTTCAAAGAGTATTTATTTTTTAATAAGTTGAAGTAATAAATACCAATTCGTAGCAAATTATCAATTACTTCGACATTAGTACTAATACGATAAATAAGAATACAAAATAATAATCAAAGGATGCTCGCTGTTTATCCGCCTGTAAATATGTTGATTTCAGTAAACTCGACCCAACTACAAACCAAGCCCACAACTTGACGGGTAACTAGTAGAACAATTTAATTCCTGATTCCGCCAGTAGTTATAATAGAACACTTTTATATAAAAACCGTGCAACTTTTCCTTTCAATGGTGTAACTCTTGTAAATCACTTATTAATTCTATTCCCTATAGCTCCTTCTGCTAAACCAGCATTTCTCCGGCATCACCCTAGAAATTTCATGTTCTAATCCTCGACGTATTACAAAGTATTAGGCGTAGTTTCGCACATAATTCAAAAGCCGCTGATGTATCCAACCCCATCCAATCTCTTCCTATCCTAATTTTCATAACTTTTCAATCCCCAAATATCCTTTATTAATGCGGTTATAGCCCCCCTTAAAACGAAGAACCTTAATCGTCCAGTGAACACAAAAAGCTTAAACTCAATGAATCAAAATTGTTAACAACGCTTCTTTGTGAGCCCCGTATGGTTGACATTGTGAGCTTTGTTTTTGACGGGACATTTAATCGTTCACTAACGAGATTCCCGCCACTACTACTGCTTTTGAGTCAGATTGAGCAATAAATCTTTGAACCGAAATACGTAGAGCCTGATTCGGGTGGCCGGAGATGGATGGTGCTCATCGCGCGTTCAATGCACTAAACTCGAGCTTATTAGGGAGCAACCATTATCTAGCTACATACAAGCATGGCTAACATAAAGCAAGTCTGACTATTTCAATAAGAGATCTCCTGGTGGTATAGAAGATCGAGCAACCGAGAGTAGCTTGCACTAATTATGAATATATTTTGTGACGAGTTGCGTAGAGTAAGATCCTGCTGCTTCAATTTTGAAAGGTGATCTATTTATTGTATTTTATAAGAATGCTCAGAATTTAAATAATTAGATATTAAAGCGCATACCTCACACAGATCAAATACAATGCATTAAGACCATACTTATTTACGGATAATTTAAGTATAAGACTATTTACTAAAAAAAAAGATGAACTCACTTTGTATACAAATAGTTTCCTATCTTTCAATCTAATAATATTTTTTTATGAAAAAACAATATCACTGTTGATCTATTGCGTGTGTTCACCAACTCAACATTCTTTATAATCATAATAATACAAAAATCTACGTTAATCTTTTTTTTAATGTACAATTTATGTTATTTTTCTTCGAGTAAGCTGCTTCACGTAACTTATTTTCTATAATCTAAGATAATTATAAACAAGCATATATTTCTACAGTTATTATATATCGTTGTATACATTCCGAACATGTTCAAATATAATCGTGTAAGAGGGATTTCCATGTTTAGTAGGAGTATCGTGAATATTTCAAGAACAAAATTACCAGTCATCGTTACCAGGCTCACAACAAAGAATACTAAAGAGAAAATTAAATCTTCACGCATTTATCGAAGACACAGGATCCTAATATTTAATAAACCACAAAATTTTTATTTTTCATTTACCCTATAATCTATCCTTTTTTATCCTAGAAAATCATAAAAAAATAGTTAAAAATACTTTTTTATTAATTCTGTACAATGTCGATATACATGCAGTTCATGTACAATCTGATGTGATAGAGGAAAATTGTGGCTTTATAGACCCATAGTACATCTAGGCCTGATTTTATTTTTTTGGATTTTATCTACCATGGTCTTTTTACAAAGATGACCTAGTCACTAAACCAGACATTAATTGTTACGTAACAAATTGTCTTAATCTGTATCTTTAAATTAAGCCTTTCTCATCAATTCCTTTCAAGAATTCGTGCACAATTATCACCTTAAAAGATCACTAATAATGGAAGCTATTTAACATTGTTTTTTAAAAAATGTGAGTTTATTATTTTATTATTATTGTATTTTTTAACGTGATATGTGAAGGCAAATTTGTATTGTTAGCAATATAATTTCTTTTAAAAAATAATGATATGTGATAAATTTAGTTTTTTAAATATATGTTTCGAATACTTTAGGAAACGGAATAATAGTTATAATGATCAAATTTACTTTTTTGGGAAAATTAAAACTTCTTTCAGTTGTTATATATCTTACAGTTCATGCTTCTTAATTAAATTAATTCACCTGAATTTTAAAAAATGTATAAATTTTATGAATAAATAATTCCACGAGTTTATCAATTTTAAAAACATATTAAATTTGTATATAATAAACATAAAGTGAAAACGTGAATTTTCTTTATAATTTCTGAAGAATATATGATAATTTTTTTCAAGTATCATGAAAAATCGATTACAAGGAAAAGTTAAATAATATTATCCAGCAAAATTTTCTTTGCGTTTGTTATAAGATGATCTATAATTTGATCAAAAATATTTTAAAATTCTTGAAATGAAATTATTTTGATTCTCGTTAATTTATTTTAAAATAAAAACGTAAAGGTTATCAATTATGCATTATCAAAAAAATCATTGATGTGCTTTTTTTTACTCGGATCTACTCATATCTTTAAAAGCTTGAACTATCTTCTGGATTTATAGAAACATATACATTACTTGAATATTCATGTCTTAATCTCATTGTGCGAGATATGATTCCGTCTCATATTGGATGTAGCGTCACCACAAAATGAGATTGGGGATTTGGTTATGTGAAAATACGTGTATAACTGCTGCGCCTGCGCGACGTATTACAGTCGTAGCTTTAAGTTCTATGATTGGCTTGGAATTCTCTTGATGAATATTGTGAATTCTGTTACACTCTCTCTTATTGTGTTAGTGACTTATTGCGCCTTGAACAACTGAATTGCAATTTCAATACAACGATGTTGAATTAATTAGGAAGTTTGCTGATAAGATAATATGTTTCTGAGATATTTGGTCTTCATTTAGATATTTGCAAACTAAAAATTCATGACAATACATAGATTTGATAATTACTTCAAATTAAGTAGATTAATTATTGGACTTCAGAAATTTATATATTTAATTTGCATAAAATATTTAATAATTCATCATCTTTGTTGTTATTCATTTTCTTATTAGTGAAAGGTTGTATTACACAAGGTATATATACATATATATGTTTTTTCAATACTCAACTTTTCCCAAGTTTACTCTACTGATACTCTATAAATATTTATATAAATAGATAAATTGGCAACACTTATTATACATATTTATTTGTTTGATTTTAAAGGAAGTTACACAAGAATTCTAGAAGTTAAAATAATTTAAAGTACATTTTACGATACTTATTATTTAGCAGGACCAATCAAAACGCGATTACGAGTAAATAAAAGTAAAAACAGAGTAATGAAGTAGGTTAATTTAATGCGGGAAATTTTATAGAGATACGAATGAAATTTAATAACAAGTAAACAATATAAACAAATAATGATAAAAGTATATGAAAATATAATCTTGATTAATTTAAAGTATTTCAAGTATACAATCAATTTATTTATATAATAATAAATTTAGTAATAATTTTATCATGAAATATGTGTCTTTTTGCTCTGTCTAGTCTTTTTGCTATGAGTAGCAAAAGAAAACGTTTATATGGCCAACCAACTGCCTTTCCAAACAATTTGAGCATAACTGTTTTATAAACAAAAACAATCATGAATGAAATCAAGGTCTTTTTTTATTATTGGCCTTTTTCCTCGTATAACACCATAAATATTAAAATTTAATTACTCGTTTTTGTTTTCAAAAACTATATAATTTTTTAATTGAAAGGAAAAATATATATTAGAAATAGGATGTAGATTAAGAATCTTTAAAATTTCAATAGAATCAAATATGAGTATTCAATATTTCATCAAATTCATAGCAGATAAAAGTAACTTTAAAAAGGTAATGCATTAGTAATTATGTAAGAATGAAACTTCTTATTTGTATGATATATACTTAAAACAAAACACGAAAAAGTCAGCAATCATTTAAAAGTAATTATTTCTAAATACTATTATTTAATGAACCGAATTATCATTTTAGAAATAATTTTTTTTTTGTAGATTAAGAATCTTTAAAATTTCAATAGAATCAAATATGAGTATTCAATATTTCATCAAATTCATAGCAGATAAAAGTAACTTTAAAAAGGTAATGCATTAGTAATTATGTAAGAATGAAACTTCTTATTTGTATGATATATACTTAAAACAAAACACGAAAAAGTCAGCAATCATTTAAAAGTAATTATTTCTAAATACTATTATTTAATGAACCGAATTATCATTTTAGAAATAATTTTTTTTTTGAAGAAAGATAGTGAACGAGCAAAACTGTGTGCGTGAGAGAGAAAGAGAATGCAAACAAATTAGCCATTTGTTCGTTGATGAGGAGCGGGAGGGGTAATTTCCAGGCGAAACACGTTGGCAATACTATAGTACTATGGCCCAAGCCTATGATCAACTCATTTGCGATACGATACGACAGGAATAAAAAACCTAGAAAATTGTTCTTTCTTTTGAGATGTTAAAAGGTCGAGATTGTCGAGGCTCCGAGAAAACTAATTTGTCCGTCTTAAGCTACCGTTGGGATGCACTTGATCCTCCCCGTGTCGATATTCGCTGTCAGATCATTCGCTACTTTAACGCGAAATATCTGTTCGGCGATTTACCGAAAGAGCTCCCGATTTCCTAGCTTTCATTTTGATACTCCAGCCAGATCTTAATAATTATTTAATAATTCGTCATAAACCATTTCGTTTATTTTTATGGAAACTTCATATGTGGAATCATTTAGAGGAATCATTATTACGCGAGTAAATAATGAATAAAAAGAGCACATTTGATCCACGAGCGAACCACGAATTAACCACGGAATGTAAATTCTTGTTTTTAAAGAAAATAAACTTTAACTGATGCAGTTGTGACTCTAAGTTCAAACAGTGTGTTACCGACTATAATAAAATTTTGAAGATAATTGCACTTTGTTATGAAATTAAACAGAATATTAAGCAATCCTGTTGCAGCTTATGTCTAAATAAAAATTATTTAAAATTACACTTCAAAAACATCCTAAAGACAAGCCGAGTTTAGCTAGAGTTATTCGTGCTAGGGTCAATTAAGTACTTCGAGTATTGTGATTTTTAAATTGATAGAAAAACCGACCTAAGCAAGTGTTTGTAAAACAAATATATAAACTGAATATTAAAATAATTTTAAAAAATTATAAAATAATAAAATACATTTCCTTTAGTAAACTTGTATTATTGTTCTATAATTTCTATGCAGTTGAGGACATAGTACCTATAAGCTTTGTTATACATACCAATCAATTACTACACTACATTATGATCAAACATAAAACTTCAATGAACGTTCCTGAATCAAAAGGCATTAAAATTATAATTCAATATGACTATACTGTAAAATATGAGAATAAAAAATCAACATGTTTTAACAATTAAATTTACAATACTATTTTTTCAGTTTTTCTCGGAAACGAAAGCTTCTCTAATAAAATTAATACTTAAGAAATTCACAAAAGAAAAACGCCTTAATAGAGTCTTCGCAAATTGCAATACTCCTTCGAATGGATTTTTCTCTGTTTGCAAGTACTCAAGATTTTCAGTGAATGAATTATCGAAAAACAGTTTTTTAGGCAAGCTGCTATACAAGAGAATCAAATATCCTATTATTTTGAGGTACCTAATTCATTCGACTAACAATGTGAATTTTAAAAAAAATCTATGTTTTATCTGTCTTACTTCTTGCTCGAATCTTCTTTCCTTTATGGATTTACTTTTATTTTTATTTTTTTACATTTCTCAATCTAAAAAAAAAACTGTAGAGAAACGAGTTTCATCTCTATGCATCTTTAAGAGCAGCATGGACGAAAGATGTTATAGTTTTAACAAATTCCATTCGTTTTCTTGTGTTTTTCATTTTTATTTTCATACCTTGTTCGTAATCACCCTTAAGGAATTTACACAAGTCGTGAAGTCTGTCAAGTAGAATGTACTAGATAGACTGAGTAATAAAGGCATACTGTTTTTTCACGTAATTTTCTTACAGTGTGACATGATTTCCAACTATTAGTTATGAGTTCAAGAGAAGACTGCAAAATAAGAAGAAAATAATTTGAGATTAATAAATTCTATTTGCGAAAAATTCTGAAGTAAGATATAAAAAAAATGCTTCGATATAATGTTTTTAAAATTATTGGGAATATTTTTTAGCTTGTTTTTTGAGATTTGAAAATTCAAGTGATTGTACAGTTTCAAAATATCTATAAAATACAATACACGTAGGAAAAAAAAAGATTTTAAATTGTGAAAAAAGTAAAAAATTATGATAATAATTATTACAAATTCATGAATTTGATGTATTACTTTAAATTGATATGCAAGATATGTTTTTCATAGATTACCTATAAACTTTTTAGTAGCTTAAAAAGAATAAAACAGAAAATAGGAGAAAACGAAAGACAATTAATTTTTACCATTAATTCTAATTTTCATTTTTTTTATTTTAGTGTATTGTATAAATTTTCAAAATTTAAGAGACTAAATATAATAAAACTTAAATTTAAAAAATTTTGGATTAATCTTAATTTTTGAATTAATGCGTACGTAAATAAATGCAAATTTTACAATAGTGATAACAATAATCCAAACATAAACATATTCTTTTTTATGCTCAACATAAAAATTATAAACCTATCAATTATATTTCTAATACACAAATATTTTAAAAATAATTGCAGTTTTTCTTTTCCACATTGTTAAGAGGGTCGTGTAAAGATTAAGAATGAACGCGTTTGTTAAATGCAACTAAAAAAAAAAGAAAGGAAAAAAGTGAACCATTTTCTCACTTGTGGGTCAATTAAAAATGGTTCAGTTTTTTCTCTTTTTGGTCTTCAAATTTTTCTCTTTTGCTATATTCTTAATTACGGTTCGCGTTGTCAAAAATTACCTAAATTTTCGCGTGATCGATATAAAAAACTATGACTAGTTATATCTCCGTCTTGAAGAACATCAAGAAAAAACCTTTACCTCTATTAATGCGTAGTATGGATCATGTATCTTCTATACTTTCTGCCTTATTGAAGAATTTAATATAAGGATTACTTTAATTAATATATCATATATTTTAAATTTTCTAATATAAATAATATTATTAAACCATAAAGTGATATTTAATTCCATATTTAAGTAAATTTTTAATATTTTTACTAATTAAGCTTGAGCCAATAGAAATTAATTTTTTCTTTTAATAATAATTATGGATGTAAAAAGTACATTAATTAATTTAGAATATATGTGGCACATAAATATAACTCTTTTTTCAGAATTCATAAATCTTCATGTAATTCACAAGAAAGAATAATTTACATGCAACAGACATTTTTTAACTTTAAAAGATTCAATGAAAGAATGATTATATATTTATTGTGTTCTATGCAACTGTAAAAAATTTCTAAAATATTTCTTCGATACCATACTTATATCGATGCTATATCGTCATTGACTGTGATAACGAGACAATTTTGTATGTCTTCAATTTCCATTAGTTTGGTAACTCTATATGACTAATAACCGTTTCTAAATCGTTTCAAATAATCAATACCCAAGGTTTAAGTCTAGTTTACTTATAAGTCCTCTTCAAGTTCAAATATCTTTATTTAGACAAAATACCTTAACATTTATCAATGTTCTGTCCGCAAATATTTCCAGTGCGGGGAATAGTAGAAGAGAACCGTAATGACGTGAATAATAATAATAATCAGCCGCAACACGATGATTAAAAATTCCTCAATAAATCTTAGCAAGCTCTCGGCCCCTTTACATTAGAACAAATTTTAATATCACGACTCTAGAACAAAGTGCCTTGCCGCGTGCAAATATACGTAATGTGTAGGAGAGCTGTGAAGAGCGAGTGAACGCAAGTAAAATATGAAGAACCACGGAGAGACAGACAATGAGTAAACCACAAGTTACTCTGTTATCGCGAGCCAGGCATCACCGAGGCGGCAAAAGGAAACACTATATGCGGAGTGGGCTGAGTGGGTGAGAGACAAAGAGGGAAAAAGAAAAAATGAGTGAGAGAGCGTCTTCAGAGGTTGAGGTACTATAATATCTCTTGAATGTGCAAGTGTGCATTGTTTTACTGACAAGAGACGTGCAAACGTTAACTGAATGCGTGTTGAATAGAAAATAGAATAGATAGAAAAAGAGCGGGAACCATTGAGAGAAATGCACAGAAAGTAGAAGAAGATTGTAAAACTCTTTATTTTAAAGTTGAAACAGCCCGACATGAGTCTTCAACTATCTAATTGAATAAAACTCGCACGAGTAGAGCAACTTATTCTTGCACTTTTTAAGCGTACTATTTTTTTCTCTCCCTCTTTATTTGAATTTGCTATTTTAGAATTTTTCGTTATAAAAATATTTTTAAACATGAGAATGTATTTAGGTTTCAAGTCTCTCTCTGATGGTTTATCTTACTCATACAGGACTTTCCCTTTCGGAATGTGAAACTAAGGTGACTTCAGGAAATGATTTCTTTAAAAAATAGTTTCATAAATAATATTTTAAATAAATTCGTACCTTTCACATAAGTGCTCATTACTGTTATATCCTTCGGATAAGTCTAAAAATAATGACCAGGACCAAAAGCAACGTGCTCATATAATCTTACTTCATGAATTGCCACGCATTTGCTAATGTTAAAAGATTTAACTAAGTAAACAATTATTTAAAATAGAAAGTAAAAGTGTTTTAATATTGTTGAATATTATAGTATTGTATTTTAACACTAAAAAATATAAAATTTGTATAGATATTTACTTCTAAAACACTCTCGAAATTCCTGCTTCATTTTGTTTTTGGATTACAATAGTCTATTTGAAAAATATCATATTTCATAAATTTATTTATTTTATAATTCAAAGTTCGTGTTATAGTATGTGATATGTGAATTTATTAAAAGCCAATACGTTTCAGAATTGTTTTTATATTAAAATTAATGGTTAACAATCATTTTATTGCGTAAATAAATGGAAAACTTAATAAAAATTATAATACTATATAAACGCTTAAAATTAGTAGTTATTTAAAAGTAGATTTAATTTAAAGCAACTTTAAAGTACTGAAGTTGAATTGAACTTAATTTCTAATCCGAAAATTTTTTTATCGTTTAACAACTAAATATTCAGATATCTAAATTAGTATTTAAAACAATAATATTAAGGGATACATATTTAAGAATTTAAGCAGTTTAAATGATAATGCTATTTATATTAAATATAATTTAAAAATTAAAACAATGATGCCTAATTAAAAGCATATTGTTTACGATGCATCAATATTTTTATAATATATCAAGTCTACATATTACTGTTTGAATTGAAAAAATGTGAAGACCATATATATCATGTTCACTAAACATTATTAAATCACTCCAAAATGAATTCGAAATAATACGTGTGTGTGGATGTGTGTGTGTGTGGGTGGGTGGGTAGGTGGGTGGGTAGGTGGGTGGGTAGGTGGGTGGGTGTTGGTATATGTGTATGTTTACGCGAAAGAAACTAGATGTAATCAAATTATAAGAATGAAGCTTTAAAATTATATTTATTTCTAACCAATAAAATTATACTTACAAAATCGTACACTCTGATTCAAATTACAATATTTTACAGTTTCATTCAATATTGTATAAGATATTAGATAATATAAAATGCAAGTTGATATCTAAACCGTATTTTTAAACTAAGTAAAGAAACCCTGTCAAATTAATAACAAACTTCAAACTGGTACTATTAGACTCTGAAACTTTAAGCATGATAATAATTGAGCTCGTGCATTGCGAACAAAGTTAAGTAGCCTAGCGTAAAATCGTGAAAAATAGCGGACAATCGACCAGCGATAATCCATAGGGCGAAAATAAGCGCATTTGGCCTCCCGCATTCGAAAACTTCAATCCCTGGAAGCGCACGCCATTAAGATTGGCCCCGAAGAAAAGTCAAGCGGCCAACCCTCGACAAACTTCCGAGTGCAAAGTCTGCTCGACTGTCGTTCGCCGCCTGCTTCAACAGCCGGTATCTCTTTCAGACAAACAGGAAGAGGCTTTTAATGTACTTACAAGTCCAATTCTTACCATCGACGAAGGCTGAGAAAACTCACTGATCGACACCTTCTCTTTATTCGACAGCTTCACTTATCCATCTTCGCACCCTTATATTTACGAGCCGTGTATGTGGGATCTGCAAGTGGAGTTTTTGATTTGAATGACGACTTTCCTCTAAAATGATGGCAGTAAAAAATTATTTACGCACCTTACACTCTGTTTCTATCTGTTTCACTCTCTTTTTCTTTTGTTCTTTTTTTTTCACGGCTCATTAATTATTAACCAAAGTTTTATAAAACTAAGGGTGAACTACTAGTCACTTATTTAAAAAAACAATTTCCGATCTACATTAAATATTCAGGCTTTTTATACATTTTATTGAATTTTTCTATTATTTGTTGAATTAAGACTGTTTTTTAATAATATATTTAATGTTCAGAAAATAAAAAAGATAAATGCATGAAAAAGATTACTACTTAATTAGGACCTCAATTATATTCCTTTTTTATATTAATTAGTTACAAAGATTCCATTTATGAATTTCCTGAGAAATTTTTTACGCTTTTCCTTTTTATTCAAATTTTGTAAACTTGATTGACGATTTAATCAAGTCAAAAAATATAACTTCTTAGATCATTTGAGTAGAAGACAATTTTTTAAAGCATCACATAAAAGTGCAATAAGTTGAAAAACAGACAAAATGAAGTTCAGCAGTAAGTAGTTGAGTTTGATACTTGTCTGAAATTTTCTGTAATTTTGTCAAATTATTTTTTTGTTAAACTGTCATATAAACTGTAGAAAATAAAGAAGTCGAAAGATTCGCTCCTTCACGGTACGTTAAAGTCTCTGATGATGTCTTTTTATTCTTTTTCTGTTATCAAAAATTGTATTGAGAATACATGTACGACCATGCCACATATATACATAAATATACAAGAGGATTGGTGCAAATTTTGCATATACTGTTAATGTGCTGAGCTTCCAAATTAATGAATTATCTGTCACTCTCTTTGGCGTGAGATAGAAACAGAGAGTTCTAATATAGTCGAAACTAATATTTTATTTTACCGGCGACTAAGGTATCCATTTAGTTTTTTACTAACAGATCCTGATATAAAAATAGAGATGGACTTAACCACTACAAAAGAGATATGGGCTACCGTATATTTTATACAGTAAATACTATTTGATTTTTTTTGTTTCTAGAAATTTAGTTTAAATTTTTAGTAAGCATTTAACGAATACATTTTTTATTGTGCTAAAGTGTTAGCGCGAAACTTTTATGATAAATTTTGTATATTTTTTGTTGAAATAAAACAAAGAGATTTTTTTTTTACCTTTTTTTTAAATATTATATTTTAAATAAATATAGTAAACAATTATTTAGATACAATCGTATTAATTATATAGTTTTAAATAGGATAAATATATTCTACAGCCATTAAAGATAAAAATTCAAAAATAATAAATCAATAACCATGCTAACTAATTATAGTAAGTATATTCACATATATACAATCAAAATTGAGTGGTTATATTATAATTGTAGTCAGTTTTTGTTGGTTAAATTTTATGCATATTAAAAAAAAACTCTTAATTAATTACCATCTGAGGCAAGATTAGAATGGAAACATAAGAAACGAATTTTTTTATTTTTAATTTTCTTTTCAATCAATTTTGCTTTCAAAATATTTACGTACAGAATTTAAATAATCAAGAAATATCATCGTATAGAATATATTACATATTCTATAAAATATGTTTTTTTTTCAATAAGTATTGTTACATTTTTTAACAATTAAATTTTGAGGGTTGATTACTAAATTTAATATAATTGACTGTACAGTAAAATACAAAAAGATTATTGAATAATAATTTTAGTATTTTTAAACACTTTAATTTGAAAGGTATAAATGAATAATGATTAAATAAATCAGATTTATAAGCTCTCTTTATTTATTGAATATTTTAATTTTAATTAAATCTATGATAAAGCCTTATGATAGTAGTATTAAAATACCCAATTAATATTTGAATATAAGTTTTTTTTATATGTACGCGATTTTCTCTCACCCGATTAAAAAATTTCTTTGTCACAAAACCTGCTTTGATTACTTTCATAAAAAAAATTTACAATCGAATGAAGGCTACATCGATCTAAGAATAGATCCTAGAACTTCCTTATACTATTTTTTTGATTCCTTAAATAAAGTCATTATCTTTTTCATCTTGTTTTGAGTCATCACGATCTGGTTCACATTGCCCTCGATTTTCGGTTCCTCCATTCTTCCTCTAACTCTTGTTCTCTGTTCTTGTTCACCAAGCTATCCTGTTCGAAAAATATTTGGTGGCCAGATGACGCCCGGACAGTATTTCCAACGAGTGAGACAGATCTGATTACTGTCTTATATCTCCCACTCGACTATAAACTTTTACTTCCGCCTGGGAGATCAGACCGTGACGAACGAGTGGGCAAAATAAGGTGAATCCGATTGAAGCAAAATAACAAAGGCTGCGTATGAAGGTACATAAGGTTAGGTTCGTTGATTAAACAGAAAGTATCGGAGAGGGAGACAATTGCACACATCTAGAGAATCTTCGCAAACCTTGGGCTTACTTCAACTACATAATGTCAGAATACTCCCTCATCTTGTTGGTTTGTTTACAGAATTGTGCGAAGAGTCTATAAATTCTTATTTCGAATCTTCAAAGATACGACCATGAAGATTGAGTCTTATTTTGAATTTGTTTTTTACCTTTGTCGTATAGTTTTCGAGAGGCGAGTAAAGCGAAATGCTGTTATACGCCGTGATTAGTTCTTCAGCTTAAATGAGATTTCTTTTTTTAGGTCTAATCACTTACAGTATTATATATAGTTATTTTAATCTAAATAAGCATAGTTATGTAAATGGTTGATTTTCAAAGATTTGTAATTAAAATAAATATCAGTTAATGAACTTTTCCAGAGTAATAATAAAAAAATTAATAACTTAAAAAACTAATAAAAATATAGCTAACAAAAAATGAATGAATAGGATAAGATCTAAGATATTTTAAAAATAGTAAATAATTTATTTATGACTACAAAAATCTTTTAAATGTGACAAGAATATATATTCCATATCAAAACTTTTATTGAAATAATGCAGCAAATACGTGTAAACATTAAGGCAATATATAATTTCTATGTTGAGGGCTTTATTCATGAGCAAAACAATTTCACATATTATATAATCGATGTTTCTATAGACTTTTAAATTTTATAATGATTAAATGGCTTTCTAAGATAAAATTTATTTTAATATTTTTGTAGTAAGTTTTCTGATGTAAATACCTTTTTTAAATGTAACTAAAACATCATAATATTTTATATATATATTATATGTTATTATTTTGTATATAAATATAAATTTATATTAATTTCATTTTTATTAATGCATAGATTAAAACTAATTTTTATAAATTTTAATTTTATTTATATATATATTGATAAAAATATATATTCATAAAAAATACCAAATACTATTTATATTTTATTCTGTAATATTATTCTTAGAAATCTCATCTAAAGTGTAGGAAAATAAGTTTTAAACAGAATTTTTTAAGAAAAATCGTCATAGTTCAATGAAATAATATATAAACACAATTTATCGTGTAGTCTTAAATTAGTCTTCAAAGAAAATTTATTTATACTATATTTAATTTATTGAATCATTTGAAATTTGTTATTTAAGAATAAATCTAGAAAAGTATTTTCATAAAATCAATGAAATTTAGTAAATTATATAATGTTCATATTATTTCTCCTTAAATGATAATTCAGTAAAAATATTGAAAATAGAGAAAAAAATTTAGTAGTATTTACAAAACAGTTACTCTTTTTTATTTAGTTTAATTTTAATTTACGATATAAATCATCGAATGTGTAAATAATTTGTCTTTGAATAGGAGAATAATATTTAAAAATGCAAAGCGCTAGTCATAAAATTGTTCGTTTTTTCAATTATTTTGAATAATAATGCCATTTATATTAAATTTTTATTATTTATTCATTATTTTATATTAAAAAATTTTTTTTTTAATTTTCAGAATATAGTAAGTACTTAATCATTAAAAAAAATTTTATTCAAAGATATTTTTGTAAGAGAAAGTATTGCATTCTTCATTATACCTGATAATAATCTACTAAAATTTAAAAAATGCAATTACTTTCATAAACAAGTAACCACAGATGATTGTACATAAATTAAAAAAAAATTAATTCTTCCACCAAACCCTGAAATTGGCAGTAATTTGCATGTAAAAGTAATCCCTACACAAAACTATATGAAATTATTGAATCATGTCGCAGAAAACTCCTTCAAAAACGGTTGCGAGATATATAAAGCAAAATTTCAAAGTATGATAAAATTATAATAATTATACAATAATTTAGTTCGTCGACGCGGCTGCATTATTACTCCTCATGATTTGTATAATATAATTTCTGAAATCCAAACGTCAACAAAATCATGCGCGAAACCAGTGTAGTACTCGAGTTTATCAGAGCGATAATCAAGGAGAGGCAAAGCTATTATTATCATAGTTGAAAGAACTTTTTATACATTAATTTATTCGTTTTACTTGCGTGATGGGAATAGTGACTGATTAAATCTTACTTTGAGGTACTGGGTCATAACTTCATTCAGATTCATTAGGGTAAGTGGCACTTTCATGTCACATTATAATTTAACTAATAAATAATACAAATATTTATATATATACATTATAAAATTAATTTAATTTTTTTTAAATACTAAGTGCGGTAAATTTCAAAACAGCAATCAAATTTTTTATATACTTTATTATTTCATATATTTTACTTTATTAAAGATTACTGTAAGATGTATATAAAATATTTAGAATAAGAGCACCGATAAAACATTATGTTGGAAACAATTTTTTCAGAATAAAAGTGCTTTATCTCAATTTATTGATGATTTAATTTCCTTTTATGAATTTTTTAATATTAACAACATTATATTAGTAACATAATAAAATAATATATAAATTCCACGGTATTTATAAAAAAATCTTGCAGTGATTTTGTAAGATAGTTAAACTTACAAAGTTAACTTAACTTAAAAACTTAATTTACAGTAGCTCCTTGTTTTTCGTGAACTTTCAACTCACAAATGCACTTAAAGTTAAGTAAGATCTGATCCCTTACAAAAAAGTAACTCAACAAAATTTTTTCATACTGACAGAAATTCTATTGTCGCTGAAATGGAAGTAATCTGAACCAGTCGTTTAAATGTTTTTATTACTAAACTAAAAAAAATTGTTTCAATAATTCTTTAAATAACCTTTCATAATTAAAGTATCATGAATTCTAAAAAGAAGCTTATTTTTAATAATATAAAATGAAAAACACTCGTAATATAAAATAATATAAAACACTTCCGGCTATATTTTGACCTAGGACTGTAACTAACAACTACACCAATTTTCCACCTAAAATTGCTTCTACGAATAGTTAGAATTTGAAAAAAGCGTTAGTTCTCTCCACGAATAATGTGTGGGGCCAAGTAAGACGTCGATGATACTATTCTTTGCGGCGCGCTATGACTAGACCACCAACAACGACTTCCTCGAAACTACAAGCTCGTTGAACTTCTCCAGGGTCATTGTAGGTTTCCGTTTGGGTATCACCTCATGTTACTGTAGGTAGATTTTATGAACAGAGGGTTTGTTAGGGAATACGGACTGCGGACACCTTCGAGATCATCTACAGTGTGCATCGAATTCGAAAGAGACGTGGGTCAGGCGCATATTTTCGTAAGTCTTTCTCTAATTTCCTTCATTCATGTACTATGATCACTGGCAAGATAAAGAAAAATAGAAAGAAAAGTGTAATTCGATTCTCAGGAAGGTACCCAACAAAGCACTTTTTGTTCATAAGTGACAAAAATTGCGCGATAAATTTCCAATGAATCACGTTGATTGGCCTACATAGTGAAACATTTTTAACCATAGATGCATGAGTAATATAAGCATGACAAGTTACTCGAATATATTTTAAAGATGAATTTAACCGAAGTGTTTAAAATTGCATGAAATATTTAAAATATATTCATATATTTATATACAGTCATATATTCATAATAGGGAGTTCATCTTATATCAGACTTATTTTTAGCATTGTTTCCTAATTGCTCGTAGTTGAGGAACTCTTTTTTCATTCTAGATCATAACATGGCAATCCTTCATATTATTAACATGCTTAACATTAACCACAAATACGGCTTAATTAACTCAAGTTAAAAAAAATTATTCGTGTAACAATTCCTGAGAACGGTAGACCTTGTGCTTTAGCAATAGCTAAGTAAGGGAAAAAAGAAGTGAAATGCCACACGCAATGTTTCCATGCCCGATAAGATTTGTATCTCCGTATGTAACAATGCACCCCCGTATGTATGCGTGCCCGTGTATGTATAGTCATGGACTGATAAGATATGAAAGCTCCTCCTGTTAACGCCGCACGGACGTAAGGTTTCCACCTCTTGAGAAATTCTTAAGGCGTCAGCTCTCCCCCACGCGCTTAGACTGCTGAGTTTTATCCGAGCATTTATCTGTCCGCCCTCGGTCTTTCCTACGTCTACGTGCCCAAGCCTTATCGGAAGCTCTCATCATCCGGTAAAACGACCCCTCCTCCCCTTTCTCATTTTGCCAGCCGCGAGCGCCACTTTCACCCTTACGTAAACGATAGAGTTCCACAGTTCGTCTTTTTCTCTCTCTTAGGTAGCGCTTCGTTGCTCTAACTTTATAGGGGATAAGTTTAGTTAACTACTTGAGATCGGCCTCACTTTGCTATGTCTATCTTACTAATATTAAAATAACGAATACTAGGGAGAAAGAGACTTCAATTTTTATATATACATTTGTCCAATCCCCATCGATTTAGTAAGGCCCTTTGTAATGATGAGTATCGTCTATAGGATTATAAAATATTGCAAATATTATTCAGATATTTTATTGCATTATATGTATCTGCGTACTTAAAATTATTACAATACTTACAATTATTTAGCTCCTATATTTATTTTGCGGATTTTCAATTAACATATTTGTATAGATGAATTTACTGAAAATTAGAGAATTTGCATACAGTAGCTAAATATATATCTATTGTATTACTGTTATTATCAATGACTAATGGAAAAAATGTCTTTGAAGATTAAATAATCATAAGCATAAATTGAAGGCAATCGTCAAAACAAGCTGAATTGAATTAGAAAATTGAATTATCTGTTAAATTTATGAGAATGATAATCTAAAGGTAATGATTAGAGTGATCGACATATTTATCTTTGAAATTTTTGAACACGTGGGTTTTATCTTTGCTTTTGCTTAACTTTCAGCACGTTTTTTTTAAATTTTACTTAGTCAATAATATTGTAAGCGATCATTAATATTAAAGTAATGATTTTAATATACATTTACATAAATTTAATTATGAATACATTAAAAGATTGTTTTAAATATTGAGCTTTACCTTAATTAAATGATTTTATATATTTTCATAAAAATATAACTTATGTATATTATATGTAAAAGAAAATTTTATTTGAAATTTCAATCAAGTAGGAAGAATAAGTGGTCGTGCAAAAAAAAATTTACAAATTTTTGACATTACGTGAAAATTTGACGTCAGCAAACTTCCTTATTATTCAGTAAGCATAAACCACTGTAGGATATGTGTGAAAATCTAGTTTCAGTCAATTGAATTGTTATCGATACTGAAAATCAGATGTTCATTTGTTCTCATACGCTGAGTGTATATTTACCGAATAAGGTGATAACCGAATATATTCGATTCACTTGATTTAAACGAGTTTTTCATTCAATTTGGTGAAGTGACTCCTCCTCAATCACCCAATACTCGGATCATAAGGACCCTGCAAATTCATGGGACGCTTTCCGTTAGTTCGGTAACTTAAAAGACCAAAATAAACATATTAAATACTAGTTCGCATCGCTCCGAATTCCAGAGCATGAGCCAACGGAAAAAAGAAATACGCACTTGTTCGTCGAAGACGACGGCCGGTAATGAAGGTAAAGGTTCGAGTACAAAGTGCCGCTCAAAAAGTCCCTGCGGCGAAAGTGCAAGGACTCGGCCTTGAGGGGGAGGAACAACGGCTGCAACAGTGGCGACACGAGCTTCTTAAAAACTACCTGTTACGAATTCCCTTCTGGGATTAGGGAACATAGCTATATCTGTCTCTTTCGCTCAGCAGTGATGGTCGCGCGCCAATTCCCCCTACCAAACTCATCTATGGAGATCACCGGCGTCGCACACCTGGAGCCGATTGCATTTTTCCGCGGTAACAAATTTAACTCGCAAAACTATGTCCTCCTTTTGTTGCCCTACTTTAATCTCTCTCTCTCTCTCTCTCTCTCTCTCTCTCTCTCTCTCTCTCTCTCTCTTTTAATATATTTTTATTTTTTATTTTGGTGTCCTTAACGAAAGAAGGCATAGAACGGATTAAGGGGCTGACGATTGCCAAGCACATTCTGAACGTAAAACTTTATGAAGGTATTTTTGATGGAAGGAATCTATTGCCTAATGCAATTTAATTAACAGAACTCGTATTACATTATATAAACAACAGTTACATAGCTTTAATTATAAATATAAGTTTTCGTTTCAATAGTGCCTGCCTAAAATTTAAAATATAGTACATGAATATTTTGACAGTATTCTAAGGAAAATTTTAGATAATTTAAATAGCATAAGCTTTTTTAATAGGCTACACAATATCAAATTATATTAATTATATACGTATAATTTTTATTGTTACCTAAAAAAAATGTTGTTAAGCCAATTTTTTTTAATGTAAGACTAATTCATAAATTATAACTATATTACAGGTATGTTGACTAGATATTTATTCCATTGGCTGTATCATCATTTGTAAGCTGATATCAATTTTGAAATAATTTGAAATTCAAAACAATTTTTATTATTATATATTTTTTAGTTTACTACACTTAAGCTAAGTGTATAAAATAATATAAAATTGCTTTCAATTAGTAATATATGACAGTAAGAATAAAAATTTAATTAATGTAATTACCGTTTTATTTTTAATATTTATAGTTCATAAATTTCTTATTATTAATTGTAAGTACTATTAATATGTAATTAATAATAAGAAATTTATGAACTATATTTGGTTATAGAATACCTAAGATAAAACATAGTTGAGTTTGAAAATTAAATACTTTACCATGTGTAATCAATGATTTTGTTCAGCAATCTGGTTTCATTGGCTGATAATAAAATTGCATAAAATATTAAGCAATAATCAATATATTTCAGTTAAAGCATAAAAAAGAGACTTTTATAAAAATTGATTTTTAAACATTTCTGTTAATCAAAAATAAATGTATAAAAATTACATAAATTCGTTTAAGTATAAATTCAAATTTCAAAATTAGACTATTTAATTATCCATGAAATGTTTTGTAATAAATTAAGAAATACTTTTTTTTTAAATTAATTAAATTAATTATTCAGAAAATATTGTGATGTATATCAATGTGATCTTCAAAGAAGCTCCGTTATAAAACATTTTAGAACTCTGAAATAATTTCTGTTGACACCAGGTATATGCAGAGGAATTTCGTGACGAAGTTTGAAAAATTTACGCTATAAGCTTCATAATTAATCGTGAGCCTGATCAAATGATTATAAAGGCCACTTAGATTCCATTAAAGTGAACAAAATGAAATAGAAGCTCTATTCGAGTGTCAAGCGCCCTTAAGGCCGCGTTAAGGCGTGCAGGTCGTCCGACTCCTCCTCAATCCCATCATCGGCCAACAAAGGCGGTCGTTAAACTAGGATCTCTACTAGTCTGACTATCGGTTCGGGTGATCAGGTCTGAATTATCTGCACTATGGTTGGCTATCGGCTCGGACCAGCGTCACTCGTCGAGATTTTGAGCGCGTCTAATTGCTGCGTGGATGGCATTCGGCGTGTCGCCTCCGGAATGAAGCTGACCTTGGCATTCTGCTCGAGCAGTGGATAATAGCTGGGCCGTATAATCTCGGTCTTCTTGCTCTGACTATGGGAGCTCCTGCACGATATCACGTATGCGTGCCCCCGTGGCTTGTTTAATCGTATCTGGGGATGAGCGCGTGTCAACGTAGAAAAAAGCCAGGACAATTCGACATTTTTTGCAGCCGAAATTTGCACTAATATAAGCCTTCCTCTTTTCCCGTTGAGGACGAAATTTCAATTCTTTGAAGAGAATCAGCGAAAAAAATAATATTTGCGTAAATTAAAATGATATTGATATTGTTATAACAATTCCACTTAGTACCAGATGAAGGTGTGATAATGTCGTTAAAGGGTGCCATTTAACTATTCGTCGGCTATCTTTTCTCCTTCCTGCTCTTTTATAATAGGTCAAATTATATACTTTTAATTGCTACATAAATGACTCATTAACCCAGATAACTTCATTTTTAGTCATTACCTGAACGACGATTGCCCCATTTATCGAATTAATTACAAAATTTTTATCTCATTTCACTTTTATCTTTTAAAGCTTGTATACGTATTCTATTATAAAGTATAAAACTCTTTTTTTTATACAAACAACTATTAAAATTTAAATTCTAAACTTTGATAATTTAGATAAACAATTATGTTTACAACTCACATGATAGTTATTTACTTACATTAACAATAATAAATGAATAAACTAGTACATTGAAATTCCTAATAGCAACATTCATGCTGTTTATTTATAATTGTGTATTGTTAAAAAATTGAATGCTCGTAATTAGAATTTTAAACGCAAAATACGTATGAAAGCAACCAATATTTGTTAGTTTTAAGAAAATCATCTAAAAAACAAATTTTTTAAAACAAAAAAAGAATTATAAAAAAGATTTATAAAAAAAAATGAAACTAATTTAAAGGTATATTTATAATTATGAATTATAGTGCATTTTATATAATTGAATATGGTGTTTTTATAAATTATAATTGATTTTTGAAACTTACGTTACAAAAAGTATAAAGGGCACTTAAGTGCATTAAAACACTCCTTGAATTTAGTAAAAAGTTAATAATGCTATTATATATCAGATATATAACATTCAAACGGTAATCATAATATTGACTCCATTATTCCATAGTAGAAAATATCACGTTTTTTACAAAAATTTAATACTTTAAAAAAATGGCTATCCAAGCAGTCAAATTTAAAAATTTGAAATCTACATTATTTATTTATTATGACATAAATTTGAAAGAAAACTACTTTTATCTTGCATCCCACTAAAAAGGCAAGCACTTTTCTTTCTTTCGCTATTACTGCTTGTCTTTTATCTCCTTGATGCCATCAAGTATACCAGTTATACACCAGGTCTTGCTGTGATACTTCGTCCCTTTCGCAGCATTACCACATCAATGCAAGTCCATATCGTGGTAAAAAAATCGACTTTACACGATTGAGTACTGACACATTTGAGGTTACTCACCCATCACGCCTGGCGACATTTTGCGGCCGTCGAATGAGGTGCGAGTAAATTAAAGCGAAAGGTACAAAAGGAAAGACTTGTCTCCCTGTCACTGCACTACATACATCCTGGGTATTAAATTACGAAGGTAAGAGAGACTTTTGCATTTTTTCCTCTTTTTGACGTTCCCTTCCCTTCTCAACATCTTTTATTTTCCCTACACACATTTGTAGTGTATAATTCTGTATGCATGTGAAATAATTGTGACCGAGTAATGTTAATTTTATAAGTGACTTTAAATACGTATCGCTAATCATTACACAACAATTACAACCAAAGTGAATATCAGACGATCGAGAGAAATGCTCAATGTAAAGTCATTCAATCGCTTTTAATATTTTAGGCTCCTAAGATTTTTGACAAGCAAAATCTATTACATTTAGATTTTTATGATGGACAAGCTTTCGATTGACATGTTTTCTGTGAACACATGCATTAATTTTAACATAATTCAGGAGTGCTTCCAAATCATCGCCATGCTTGATATAGCGGTATTCAGGAATCATGTTCAAAATTCGATAGAATGCGTTGCCATGAAATTCACGAAATTCGTGTCTGAAAACTTCAGAAAAGGCTAGTTCGGTAAATGTAAAGAAATCAGCCCAACAGAGTCAAATTTGGTCATTTATAAATAAAGAGTTAGAGACAGGATATTGAACTTAACTGAAAGGGAAATCTTACTACCTGAGAGTCAGTGTCGTCATCAACTGAGACGAGGAGACAACCTGCTAGGATATAAGTAAGGGTTGTTACAAAACCTAGAAAAAGGGTATGCGCACCGCTCCAAAAAAGTTCATGACGCGAGTCCCGTAAGGTAATGCAACTATTTCAGGTGTATTGCTCGGTTGACACTGCTCCAGGGTACTGACAGCCTTTTTATTATTATGTTCTCTCGTACGCTAAGTCGGCGATTTTCTCCTCTATCTCTCGTCTTTTTAAGCTTGATTCTACGCACTTGATCTTATAATCCACGTTCTTTTAATGGATTTATCGCTGGTTATTAAATTTCTATCCATTTTATGTAGGGAAATAAAAAATATATATTTTTTTAATTATTATGGCTATATTATGTTTACTGATCTTCTCATTCCTCAGACCAGCCCTCGTTCCAGCGAATATATCGACAACGGCATTAAACATACATTTTTAAATAAATATCGTCAAAAAACCGATGATCAGGAATATTATATGAATTGTATAGTAGTTTTGTGTTTACAGTAAAAAATAAATTATAAAACAACGCGAAATTACTAATGTCAAGCTATGAATTACATAACTAAAAACGGAAGAAAGACTAGGTATAAATGTATATCTTAGGTACAAGGGAAATCTCGAGAAAGAATATTAATTAAATTAGGACAACTAAAAATTTTTTAAATTTCAGCATTCTCTACAATTTTTAAATGCATTGATATTTATTATTTCATGAATAAATAAAATTACATAAAATGAGTGCAAGATTAATAATTTCTTATTACTGATTATAAATTACAAACGGCATTACTTATATCTTACTAACAGCGTTTTGAGAAGCCTCATACTTTACCCGTGTATACAATTTCAACTCGTACTGTGAAAAACGACCCTCACAAAAATGGCAACAGCTTCCTTCCTCAACCGAAGGACTTTGGGGGCTGACGGCATGCCATTTTAGCTTAGCGAAGGAAGGCAGAACTTCTCTTGAATCTTAACCACTAATCTGCATAAACGATTAAACCCTCAACGCTATCTCTTAATTCGTTGCGGGCGGGCAGCCGGCCGTTCATCTAGAGTCACT
This sequence comes from Kradibia gibbosae, assembly GCA_018907135.1. NCBI lineage: Eukaryota > Metazoa > Arthropoda > Insecta > Hymenoptera > Agaonidae > Kradibia > Kradibia gibbosae. The sequence continues at coordinate 2,872,823 of JACCHX010000008.1, read as the reverse complement.
ATAATTTAATGTTTGGACTACGAAAAATTAGGTTTTATGCTATCGCTTGGCATGTGTGTAAACATATAAACGTTATTGTAGAAGGGCTGTTAATTTGATAACACGTTCTTTACGATATATCTTCTCTCGCCTTTTCTTTTTTGTCTTGAAGACGCTTGAATAATAGGAGAGCTGAGCAAAGTTCGAGCACTCGGTATAAATGAGTAAATGTTAGTTCACTGTTTATCGCATTTTCCGTTATACTTTGTTATTATCTTAGATATTTGCATTTATTTCCTTTGTCATTTTTTGTCATTTAATGCAAATAAAATGAAATCATAAATAAATTGAAAACGGAAATGAAAAATTTCACTTTAATATATTTTTTGTTTAAATTGATATGATTATGTTATAAATTATTACAAATACTTTATCCCATTAATTCCACATTTGCATGTTATTTAAAACTTTTTTTTTATTATATTATTATTTATTGAAAGTATTATTAATAAAGTTTTTATGTAAATATAAAGTAATTTTATTATTGTTACTTTGAATCTTAAATTTACTCAAGGATTAAGCTGTAGTTTTCGTTTGAATCTTCAGTGCATAAAAAATAACAATACAATTGTAGAAATAATTAATAATCACCGTTGGTATTCAATTTGACCAAAGGTGTTTTTAAAATTCCGAAAATTTTGCTTTTAATTGCTTACAGCGAAGCAAAATAATTGCATGATGACAAGTTAAGAGCTCTTATAGATAAAAATTTAGAAGAAAAAAGTAAGTTTAGTTCAAAAGTCTTTCATCGAAATCAATATTAAATTCCCACTGGTCTAATGGCAAAGTCTGTAAATTATTATACGTATGTACGAACTCATAAGAGCATGGAACATATAATCGTAAATGTCTGAAAGTGCACATCAACTTGTTGAACCGTTGAATTACGTGGTCATGATGTAACCCACATATAAAGTTTATGGAGGCGCCGTGCCGTGTAAAAAAAACGATCGGCGAAAGTTTAGCTGTAATGCGTGAGCTACCACCATACAATATGACTTAGTCACTACAAGTTAGTAGAAAAAAGAGGAGGCTAACTTAGGCTGTGAGTGTGCGCTTCGATAAAAAGCCGGAAGCTCCTGGCGCGCATTAAAGGATTGTTAAAGTCCAGTCTGCGAAACAATTCATATAGTTAAGCGCGGCACACAGTTAACAATTAACTCTGGAAAATAATTTACGAGCAGCTTTGTCATGCTTTTATAGGCTATCTGCGGCGCTATCGGAGCCGTAAATGAAATTAAGAACAGGCTGCTTTAGCCTCTTTACGCCAAGTTTCACGTTATTACGTACTCCTTTTTCCCTTGCTGCCGATTCACCGATGCTCTCCTAGCTTAATCTTACTTTATGATTTAAAGACAAAATCCAGAATTTTAATCGTGATAGCTTTCAAAGAATGCGATATACCGATGACTACTGACTTCTGTTCAACCGTTCCTACGTTTATAACCGGTTCTATTTTAAAAAAAATTGGGATTATTACGGAATGCACATTGATTAAACCTGATGTGGCAATGTACGATTTCGTGCAAGTTTAATTATGACATTTACAAAAGCTGGTAAAATGCTGTATTTCTTGTGAAACTAATCTATCGTGAATTATATTGACATTAAAATCTTTATAATAATCCACACTATTATAATTAATTCTTATAATTAATTACCTATTTATTCATACACATATTCCAGATAAAAAAATTACTAATCTTATTTTAAATTATGAAAATCACTGGTGTAATATCACCTGAATATTTAAGATTTATAATATTAGATTATAAGGAAATAATTACCACAGCAATGCACTAGTTTATTAATATTTTATTTCTAATTTTATATATTTTATATTTAATTCTATATGTTCATATATTTTTGTAATATTAATAGAATTTGACTTTTTTATGTTAAATAATTTATTTGACAATGCACCAGAAACTCATATTAACGAGAAAAACGTACAGAAGATTATGGATTAGATAAATTTAAATAATAAATCAGTTAAAGTTCCAATAATTCATAAATAGGTACCAGATTAAAAGTCAAGTCAATCTAAGTAAAATAAAATTTGTAATATTAATTGATCTGAAGGTTGGAAGCTGCGGAAGTTGATATTGTTAACTTATTAATAAAAAAATTTTTCCCACCATAAGGCCGAAACCGCAGGAAAAAAAACCAAAAAATCCCTAATCTCCTTGTGAACTTTAGACACGTATTTTTTCTCTTCTTACTGTATTATCATTCGTCGCTCTGTCAGCAGTAATCCCGAACCTTTCACCCACATCTCGCGGAGCGGCGCAATCCGTAAGTCACGGTCCGATGTACATACAGAAGACCTACGAATTCCCACATGTAAAAAACCGAACAGTGGGTGGTGGGGTGTAGCGATGTAAAGAAAAAGTAATGAGAGATATGAAGAGAAATATGTACAAACACATATCCAAACCATCGAATCCCCTCTCGTTCGCCTTCCTTTCCATTGCTATTAAGAGGAAGGGGTCAAAGAACGCGAATATCGCGCTCGCGCATGTACGACGATACATAGAATAAGAGAAAGAGATAGAGAGACATAGAGGTAGCGTGAGATAAGGAAAGACTGCGAAAGAGGGACGGGGGAGTGGGTAAAGAAAAAAGAAACCAAGAGAAAGAGGAAGAGAAAGAGAAGGAAAGAGCAAAGAGGTGGTATGCGCCAGCTGCCGTTGAACGTGTTCAATGCCGCGCGTAGTGCGGCCGGCAAGAAAACGGCCTCACAATTGTGGTGGGGAGGAGAGAATAAGAGAGAAAGAGAGAGAAAAAGAGAGAGAGGTAGCGAGGGCGAGAGGGAGAGAGGGAGAGAGAGAGTCATGTGGGCCGTTCTCCCGTCTCTCCTTCCGACTCGTTCGGAGTTTTAGTCGCTCTACAGCCGAAGCCGTCGCCGTCTCTCTTCAGTCTCTCACTGCACTACGTGCAGGATCGGACAAGTTTATGAATCTTTACGCGCGTGCGCTTCTACTCTGTCGGCTTTGTCATCCTTTTATTTCCTTCTCTCTCTCTCTCTATCTCTTCATCACCCTTTCTCACACACAAACACGCATTCTCTTTCCCCTCTATTTCTCTTACGTTAATCTTTCTTTATCTCAACCTTTCACATAACCTTCCGTCGCAGTCTAGAGTCACGAGAGTAGGTCGTTGGCCCATTCAGTTTTTTCACGCTTAGTTATTGAAAAACGGCAATAAATCGTGTCCATCGTGCTAATTTTAATATTTAGTGAATTTGAAAAGGAAGATCGTATGAGGCCGAAAAAGCATTGCAAGTGGACAAATTTCATACTTATAGGTACAAACTAATGTCAAATCACCCTTAATGCATCAATCACTGGTTGAGCTGCCAAAAAACAAGGCCAACTCATATTTACATTTACTACATATCTTCGTTAACGTAAAAATTCTCAATATTAGAGAAAAGTATGAAATTCTTATGCAGTTAAAGAAAAACCAGATTTTTCACGGTGAAAAAGGAAAGGAAGGAATATGACGGAACCTTTTAACCGGTTTCTAGTATAGAAAAAATATTGTTATTTTCTTTTGTATCTTTGTTGCCATCTTGTTTCGATTAAGTACAAGGTGCAGAGACAGATAAAGTAAGGAATTTATATACTAATAAAAAATTCAAAAAAGGAAGTATCGACAAGAGCCTGAAAAAGTGAGGACAACCCGGAGCAAACAATTTCTTCTTCATGAATGTCATTGTTAGTAAATCGACTGATATTCTAACATCATTCTCTAGTCACGGTCAAAATATAGGCAGCAACTTCTAATCGAGAGTATCTAGCAAGTCTACTCGACCGATGGAGCGAATGTTCCACAATCGGGATCGACCAAAGAGCACAATCGCACCAGCAGCGAGCATGGAATCCTCTTCTTACTCATTCGTCGGCGAATAAAGGTGCGCTCCAAGCAAAAGTCGCTCTCGCATTTTCTCGCAGTGTGACGTCTCACGAAAGCTCAAAGCCGTCGGGCTTAGGCCCGATTTCGCAGGTCGTTGGGTATCTCTTGCACGTCCAAAGGGGATACTGAGTCAATCGGTAGTACTCGCGAGTGGTCCAGTTGCATGTGTCGATCGGGGCGTGCAGTGAATCAGTGTCTCGGTGTGGCGGCTCTAACGGAGTGCGCCTCGGTGGCAGCAGCAGCAACAGCAGCAGCAGCAGAGCAGCCGTGCGTCGGTTTTGCCGGCAGCAACCGAGCCCGCCACAACCAAAAACAGCAGCACCGTGGCATGAGGAGGTTTGCCAGGCGACGTAGGACCCTAGCGGCCTTCACTGCGATCATGGGGAGGCTCGGGAGGGCTGCCGGGGGTGGCGCCAGCTCCCAGGGTTCGGCCCTCAGGCCGGCATTTAAGGTCCATTACAGGAAGCTTATCGACGACCCGAGCCCCATTAAGCACCCGCGTAGAGAAGAACAGCAGGCCCAGCAACAACACCAGCAGCACAGGCACCATCAGCAGCTCAAGTTCGTGCCTCCCCTACCGGACTATATGTCATACTGCTGCTGTCGATGCGGCCACACACAGAAGCTCAAAGTAAGTGTTTGCAGACGTGCTGGGATTTCAAATACCGGTTAAGCCATTTCATAGGCAGTACAAGAATTTAGGTTGGGTCTTGTCAATTCTTTTACTTTGCCTCGGACTTTCACTGTGCGCCTAAATAGCTTTACCGAGACCCCATGGCTGATGCACGCTCTATGATTTTTATCTATATTTAAAAAAAAACTGATTATTATACATATCAATTATTATACTCATCATGCACAATATTTTAAATGGATTACCGCAAATTCATAACTCGTGCATGAAAACGAATCCTTCGATACGTATAGGGAACTGTAATGTTCGATCATTGACAGTTATTCAAAAACTGCATAAGCATACTTTAATAAATCCACTCGAATACAAATTTCAGACGTTTGATGTAGATAGAGTTTTAAAATCGATCTACTGAGTTACGGGGTCGATACTTAATATATTATTTCAAATTGATACTTGTTTAGCAAAATTTAATGACATACTTGCGATTTCTGTCATATAACTGGTTCTCATATGTAAATGCGCTCGTGTGACTATACTGTAATATTTTTCATCTTTCTAATTGAATGAGACAAAAGAGTTGTAATAAAAACAATTATTTTTATGCACATTTATATTTTGCTCACATTTCAATTACAAATTTTTTACGGCTTCAATTTTCTTGCTGTAATTAATTTACATCAACAATGAGAGGAGAAACAGGAAATTTCTTATATATTTCTGTATAACCAAATAATAATGCACATTATTTTAACTATAAAAATGGTTTTATTAATAAAAACTTTTATATGCGTGTTTGTATTTATATTTCCAGTGCGAAATTAATGATAACAATTAAGCTAATCAAGTATATAAAAAAATCATATATCCTATATTTTACTGTAGTATTTAAAAAAATGCATACAAATTATTTAAAGAAAGTATCACATTTTTGTAATAAGAACTGATGAATGTTTAAATTCATATATGAATAAACACTTTTTATTTCCTCAGTAAGTTGTATTTGTACTTAAAGAATAGGACCAAATTCCAGTTCTTGTACTATAATGGAATTTTAACAACCGATAATAACTAAGTCAGACATATATTTTTCTTACTACCTGAATTCTTAAGTTCTTATTTATCGATTGAAATAAGATTACAAGCGTCATTGTTTCTTTTTCCCTTATAAATCTGCACTTTGAGTTCACATTTATGCTGACTACTTTGGCTATTTATTTTTTAAGTACAAAATTAAATTACCTTTGAAAGTGAAAAATATAAAAAGCCATACTTTGCGACTCGTGAACATTCCGAATTTCCAAAACCAGAATAATGCTCTCCTGCACGTAGTTTCTTCGTATACGTTACAGTAAATTTCCTGAAGTATCTATATACAAGGTAGATTGCATAATCAACTCAGTCATATATCGAGTCTTCTCCAATCTTCTAGGGCTTTAAAATTCAATAAAAAAATATACTATTCTGAGCAAGAAAGCCTTAAAAGTTATGAGGTCGGAAAAATAGATCACTATGCTACCAAATTTAATCCTACGATTGTCTTCTTTTCAGTAATTATGGGTATGAAATTCTTAATACAATAAATAGATTTGTGTATAGACGAGTGCCGGTATATCTAGTAAGGTAAACCCTTGGCATACGTCACAATAGTATGAAATTCCTTAAGTACCGAGGCAGAAAGTTATAAGATTGATGCCTTGTCGATCATACATGTCGGTAAATGCTTACTACGTAAGGTTAGCTTAAAAGGCTGCGCTGGTCTTCTGTAGCTAATACATGCGACAAAGATGATCCCTAGTATATCTTGATCCACGAGCAAATAGATGAGTGACGTAAAGAAAGTGACGTTATGACTATCGTTGTGAAACTATGGATTTCACATCGTAAAGTTCGAAAAGTCTAAAAGTCTGCTAGACTTTCCTCGATGCCGGGAGCGGCAATCTTCACATTTATCGGGGTTGTGCATTATATTGCATCTCTATAAAATAAACAAATTATTGCCATTGTACATGTTTGTAATACGATATTTAATCTTTACACATACACTCACGAATTATACAGTTGTATTACAAACCTAGCAGATTCTTGATACCTGTATTAAAATGTACAATACTTCGTTTTTTACATACGAGGAAACTGTATGTAAAGTGTAGTAAAATATACCAATGTTTATCTTGATTTCATTACCGCAGTTAAAGCATTTATAATTTTTACGCTATATAGCCACTTTAAAAATAAAAATAAAAAACGTTGCGATTCAAAATATGAAATATACATACATGAATTCAATATCTTTGACGATTATACGTACAAATATTTAAAAAAAATATTTAACATAAATATATTTATCTTACACTAATCAAAATAATTTCAATATTACTAAAAACATCTTTAACTTACTCATAATAGTGTTGCAGTGATAGCACTGTAAGCTGATATCGGAAAGCTTCAGTGTTTATTCTGTATATTCAAATCATTAAAATTTTTTTTTAATTCATTCTCTCACTGTAGAATATAAGTAATTTTTATTATTTTGTTAACGTCAAATCCTACGTTTATTTAATAATAAAAATTAGTAATAAAAAAAGATTGTCCTATGTTAAATCATTATAAAAAAAAATTTACACCAATGAATGCAGTTTGTTAATTCGAATTTTTTTTCTGCACGCTTCTACTTCGCTATAATAAATACATATCCACGTATGTTGGACATTGTTCCTTAGCCTATTGACCCCCTTCAATGAACATTTTTTCACGTGCATACACAATTTTCAAAGTAATGTTCATCGTTACGTCCGCTTATTCCTCATTACAGAAGCCATAGTAACCACAGCATATGATACTGGTAGTTGTTGAAGAAGGGCCTCCTCGATGAGATGGAGGTGTAACGCCGTAACACCGCGATTGGGGGGGTATGTCGTCGTCGTCGTAGCCACGGGACTTGGCGAGTGAACAAGAGCGAGGGGTGGGGCTATTGAGATGGAGGGGAGGGAGGAAAGCCGTGAGATCGGACGAGCGCATTCCTTAGGTCCGTACTGCGCTCATGGCACGGGATCCAGCTTACCTTCTTGAAAGCAAGAGAGCGAGAGCATGTGCGGGCAAAAGAGTGAGAGAGAAAAAGAGAGAGTGAGTGAGTGGTGGTCGCGGGAGGGAAAAAGAGAAGGAGGGAGGAAGCTTACTCTCTCAAGTCTCTTGCATTTTGTTGAAGTCTGACACTTGCCAGGACGCCAATGTGTAGTTTAAGAGCTTCGAGAAATGTGGATTGACATTAAATCGAAACTTCTTTTTTCTGATAGTTCGAAAATCATTAAATTTGTTTCTTAAATAGACGTCAGCAAATTTTTTTACCATAAATATATAAGGAGAGACTATAGCAATACTTGGGTTTACAAAACTAAAAATTAGCTAAAAGTTAGCAACAATTTAGATGAACGTAAGTTATTTTCATTATGCTTATGCAATACCATTAATTACGTAATTCTATTAATTTGTATATGGAGACCACCAATACATGTAATAAAATTAATTAATTGTAAAATACTAAGAACAATATTATGTTAAATTAAAACTATAAACAATATTATGTTAAATTAAGAAAATGATAAAATTTTTTTAATAATTGAACACATATATCGGTTGGTGACAAAACAGTTGGTTATCTTCCTTTATTAATTTTCATCTGATGACATTATTATTGAAATTATATTCGATCGAATTTAATGATATTTATTGTGTAAAAATTGATACCTTGAATAATACTAGTCATGATTATTATTATTAGGACTATGTTAAATATTATTAGACGTAGAATTGAGAAAATTTGAGCAAAAGTTTATTAATTTTAATTTGAAGAGTGAACGTTGAAATTGAATGAGCGAATAGAGGATCAAGAAAACTTTGATGAATTACATGAAGATAAACCTGTATTATTATTCATCTGGCGGATGCAATTATAAGTTTTATTAAGGCTAGCTTTTCTCTATCTCAAAGCTAAATTTACAAATACTTGAGTAATTTTGTTGAAGGTACATGATATAGATCGACGGCCATTTAAAATTCCAAAATCAACATTAACTTTGCTCGTAAACGTAAACTCCAATAACGATATTGCTGGAATGTTGCACTTTACGTTCGCTAGTTGACGCCCATCTGTAACAACTGTAACAACTTCCACAACATGTATGACATGAAGAGTATGACATTCCTTACATAACACTTATTAACTTGGGATACATGCAACTCGAAACAAAGTACGTGATACTGATTTAAAAGAGCGAGTCAAGAGCCCATCTTATTTTACACCTGAAAAACGTCGAACGCCATTAAAATCGTCGAAAAGGTCTTACAGATGCATACCGCGATTCACCAATCCCGGAATTCTCGTGATTTCGTAGCTCGACTTGCGATCAGTGGCTCTTGCTCGCAATCGTTAAATTACATAGCTCTAGAGCGTTGTTGGAATCGATCCTTCTCTCCCTGGTTTCTCGGTTCTTCGCGTGACCCCGGCCTCCCTTCATCCTTACTACGCCATCCAAGCATCGATGTGAAAAGTGCAAACGAGGAGAATATCTTCTGACCTTACGAACACCCGCTGTATGTTGGGGTCATGGACTTTTCACTATTTCGCCGTAAGCGATGCATCTTGTTCTGTCGTTTTTAGATCAGGCAGTTGATGTTCCTTCCACTGAATTGTTCTACTCCTCCTGATTAGCCAGTTGCAAAAGGTTTTTTATCAACCGGTTTGCTTTTTAGAGATTAAAATTATTTGAGAATTATGATTTCCAAAACAATTTCAACTCTCGTAACTGAAGTTTTTCATAAGCTGCATACCAGCAACCTCCTGAGTACGCCAATAATTGTTTGTTAGGTTAAAACTAATGCAAACATTTTCGTACTTTTTTAGTTTTCTCATGTTTATATAAGCAAAAAATATATACTTGTTTCATTTCTAAATTATTTCTTTAATAAAATACAAAACTTTAAAATTTAAAAATAATTTTTTGTTCAATTTTAATTCACCTAAAAATTATTTTAAAAACGTACTCACGTTAAATTGTTTAATTTTTATTAAAAATTATCAATTTAAATTTTATTTAAATTCATTTTATTTCGTACATTATTTTTGATTTCACGAATACAAAAAATATAATTCGTCATCGACATTTAACAAACCAATAGCGTAAATTTTTCATCTAGGTTCTCTCTAGACTCGATATCTTATCATCTACGTAGGTTCGATTTTACCGTTTAAATTTTCATAATCGGGCCAGATGCAAGCACACTGTACAGATGCATTTCAGACAAAATGCCCAGACTGTAACGATCTGGCCTTGCGGCTCTGCACTCGAAAGTCACTTTCTCACAGTTGCGCTTACGGCTGTACCTATAGTATGATGTCGTCGTTGTTATAACGAGAGAATGAAGGGACGAACTTACATGAGAGATAGATGGATAGAGGAAGATATGTATATATATATATATATATGTATGTATATGTATATGTATATAATTATATATACACGGACACCCACATATATATTTACATATACACAGTCAAACAAAAGAAAAGAGCAGCGAAAGGAAAGAGTAGAGACTCCAGTGATTAAGTGATTAACTTAGCAAACCTAAGAACTAGGCACAGATTTTTCCAAAACTGGAGTGCAGTGGATATTAGCACACGATAGCACTTAAACGGTAAAGTCGTAAACATAATGAACGATGTAACAGTGTTCATCGACAATTTGATATGCTTTTTTAGAATGTACAATATATTTAAGGATAGGATGAAGAATTAAAACATGTTTCCAAGGGTTTTAGATTTTCGCAATGGTGATAAAAACAGAATATCATTATTTAAAAAATTATACAATAGTACTTTTTTTATATATATTTTATACTGGATAATATTTAGTTTTTTTAAATATCTCCTTGAATTTTTTAATTTACATATTTTTAGCTATATTAGATTTATATATAGAATAAATTAAATTAATGTTTAAATAAATATAATTAATTATATAGAATAGCTTTTAAAACTCGTAAGAAGATTGAGTTTCTGTTAAAGCACCTTTAATATAAATATGCTCTGAATTCCAGAGAAGTACGTGACAAATCACGATTTCAGCATACTGTAAAAGACAAAACATTTTCGAGACAGTTAGTTTACGCGGAATACTTAACTTTGAAAAAATAGTTAAGAATCCATTTACATCTTTGCCATCTACTTTGTATCCACGATGGCCGTCAAACTATTGATTTTTAAATATACTTTGATGTTTACATTTACAGCTAAATTTAAATCAAAAAATATCGACCTATCTATTTGATCGATCAGTTATTCTCACTAACTTATCTTAATACGTTCAACTAAAGCATTGGTTATAGACTAAAATCAAAAAGCTTTATAGGACTATACTACTTTAAAAAAATTGTTGTAATCGATCGGTAGTGAATTTATTTATTATTACAAAGGAATTTAATGTTCTAAATTTATATAGAACATATTTATAATATTGTTAATATTACGTAACTAGATCCTATTTGAGTTTTTAACGGTTTTTACATAGTATTGTTTACACATCTATTTAAAAGAACTTAAAAATTTATTTTCGTAGGAAAGTTTTCACTTGAAATCGCTTAAACACTTTCTAGTGGTCAAATTAAAACAAAAAAGAGATCATTTTTCATTACAATAAGTATTTGATAATTTTTTTAAAAACTACCAATTAGATTCTAATTAGTTTTACTAAGTATAAACAATCCAATATAAGTAAATAGTATGATATTATTTTTAATTTCTCTTCTTATAATAAACCATTTAATTAATAAAAATAACATCATTTATAAAATGAAGCTTATATATATTAATATTCGTTGCTCTTAATTGATTAATTGTATATAATCACAAAAAGTATATTATGTTTACAGTTCATCATTAAATTAAATTAAAAACAAATATTATTATAAAAATAAAGAAATAGTACCTATTGAAATTTTTTTCGAAAATTTTGTATATATTGTAGTGAGATAATAAGCATTATAAATTTTATATGAATTATTGTTTGAAATTTCTTTGTATAATACTGTTCTGTATTAATTACTTAATAAACTAATCAATATTATTTAAATTTTAAGTGCTTTGATTGATTAAAAACTCTGAACAATATTTTAGATTTTGGAAAAAAAATTTTAAAGTTCATTTGTTATTAGCACAACTTTAAAGTACAGTATAAAATTATTTATTAAAATCAAATTTATTAATTAAGTAGCATTTAAAAAAAAATTTAAGCGATATATATAAATGAATTTGATTGGACATTTGCTGTCTAATAAATAAATTGTTTTCTTTTAGAGATTTGGTTTTTGGTAAAATTGCATAAATTCAACGAATGCTTATCAATTGCGAAGAAGACATAACGATTTCCTATTCAAGTTTCGTATTTCCGCGATTCTTGTTATAAATTCTTTTGACTAGATGAAGATTGTACAATAGGGAAAGAGAGAATGAGACTAAACTACCTCGATTCCCTTCAATTAGATTATGTCCCTATACCAGTTTTACCTCGCCATCTGGGTAAAGATTCAAGTCAAATAATGATGTAAAGAATGATGAAGAGTAAGAGAGAAAGAGTGGTGATGTTAGAGAAAGACTGATAATTTATTACAGCTAACCCGATTCCGGAAGAGCGGAAACTCGTCTGCGGTGCAATTTGTTACAGACGTTTCCGATTTTTTACCCACTCTTTACTAGGTAAAGTAGGAAAAAGCTTACATTTCCTCAACTTTTGTTTTTTAAAGCAGGAGAATGCAATCGCTTAAGTTTAATAATCGCAACGAGGTTGAGTTGGTTACTTTTTTAATTAAAATCGAAGCTCGTTTTTCTAATTGATTAAATTTAAAGAATAAATGAAACATTTGTTAAATATCCTATTGAATAAATAAAACAAATTCGCGTAGATAATTTTGTAGTAGATTTGATTCAATGCATCAATTTCTTATGCAGATAACTTTATCAAAATAGTTATCTTACCAAAATTATGTATCACTTTATATTATAAAGCAATTTTATATCTTTTTTTAATAAATATAGCTAAAATTTTTTTATTCATATTAAAATAAATGTAATGGATAAATATATTATATATCTAAAAAGACTTTACAAAATATTTCAAAATCACTCAGAATATTGACAAAAAACACACACACACACATATATATATATATATATGTATATATGTATGTTTGTATATTTATATACAATCGATTAACTTCGTACATTTCTTCGTCCATAGAGGATTACGTTTTTTTCTTCACTCGTCTTCCCATTCATCCACCCCGACAGAATCATTTCCAGCGTGTAAATACATGAACACGCGCGAAGAAGTGCACATAGTTGTTCGGCTATAAATCACTCGTTACGGTGCAAAAAAAAATAAAATAAAATCCATGCAAGAGAGGCAATAAGCGACAATTCTTCTCAAGAAAACTATCTATCATCCCTCCAGTAAGATCCATTTCACATATAATCCCTCGTATATACGTCCTTTTCCTTCAGAATGAAATCGTCGAAACGAAGTTAATCAGCCATCAAGTTTAATGTTAAATCCTAAGCTTTTAATAATATAAGACTGATACACAAAGGTGTATTACTGAAAAAGAAGCCTTCTAGTATTCTTTGTAGAATATCTTCTTCTATTCCTTGTAGAATGAAAGAGGCATAGATGGTTCGTGTTAAAATCATACTCGACCAGGACAATGAAAATGTGCGCTTAAATACTCAAGTTCATCGTTCCGTTGGAGTAGTGACGGCTGAGACGAAAATATTTTAAATGAAATGCACTGCTTGTCACGTCACGAATTTTATGCGGAATCCTCTTCGATGCGGCTAGCGAGCAACAAAAGTGATCCCCTCTCGCCACCCCAGCCCGAACCATGTCGCCGTATCCCTCGTAGTATACCTCCGAGTTTTTAGTCGAGGGTGCACGCAGATCTATCTTAAAATCGACACTGAAAGCGAATGGCCCACATAGCGTTACACGTGGTAGCTCTTCAATAACACATTAGTTTTCAGTGCAGAGTCGACAATAATGGTGCCAGACGGCACGAGAGTATTGTCCCTTGTCCATCCAACTTCATCGAGATGAACCATCCTGAGATCAACGACACTTCCTTTTTCATTTTCTCTCTTTTTGAGTAAATTTTCATGAATTTGCTTGTATTTCCACCTCTATAAATGAGGTTTGCACTCCAAATAGGAACGTATAACTAAGCTGTGGTATAATTAAAGAGCAATTAGAGCGACAGTCTAGTCATGATCCGTGAAATTGGCTGGTAATTTTTAAATTATGAATAGCATTTAAGATATTTAATAAATCTTAAAATTAAATATATTTGAAAAAGCTACAGCAAGTATTTATAAGTGAGGTATTTTATTTCTTCAAAATATGTTTAAAGTATGACTGACCCTCCTGGAACACATCTTAAAAACAGATGCCTGTTGTACAGCAATTGTTTCATACAGACGTAAGTTATTTGCAATCAAGTGTTGGTTACCCAAAAATTTACTAAGGCATCTTTAACTAATCAAAACATTAATTAAAATCTTCATGAAGTCGATAATTCTTTCATTGTTCATTTTAATTGGATTTATTTAGTAACATTTTGTTATATGAAATCATTATCAACTGAATTAACGTACCCACAGTTTTCCATAGATAGTAACTATATCTCCATTTAATTCGCAGCTGTTCTTTTTTTTAATTAAAATATAGCTTAATAGATGTAATATAAAAGTGATTCGGTAATTAAATAATAAAAAACTTCTTAAAAAAAGTGTATTCATTTGTTTCCAGTCATCAAACTGCTTTCAAATTGAAAATTTCCAACGTTTGGCCAAAATCTTGAAAACAGAAATTTCAAATCTTTGAATTGTCGGGTTACTAAAGCAAAAATGAACTGAATATGAGAGAAAATATTGCTCTTACTCTCGTGCACACCAGCATCTCCGTAGCGGTGCAGCCTCCTCTTATTTTGATTCATCTTCTTTCATACTGGACTGCATTCGTTGACGTGGTCGCTGTTGTCCCAATGTGCACCAGTTACTTTCGAGTACCTTATACGGTATAGAAGGCCATAGAGAGTAGAAAAGAATAGAGAGTGCGGAATGTATACAGGGGGATACGGGAAAATATAAAAATGAAATTGACGGCTTGACTACGAAAGTATAAGAGAATAATTGGCAGCGGCAGCATGACCTAAGCCTGCGGCTCTCGCGTTCATTGTCATCTCTCTCTTTTTCTGTCTCTTCTCTATTCGATCCTCTTCAGGAGTGCGTAAACGAAGGACAATTCCGGAATTCGGCATATTGTGCCCACCGCTAGCGAGCACGCGCACATGCGCGACCAGGGGCGTTCTCGGAATATCTTTGGGGATCCAGGCAAGCGGTGTCCTTTTATACTTTTTTCTCTTTGACTCGTCTCATTTCGTTCTCGAGCGGTTTGCTCCCTCCCCACCCCCGCTAGCCTTCCCTCTTCCCCGCATCGACGAACACCCTCCTTGCAGTCCTCATCTATACCTCCCCTGCCGTGCCGAGCGTTTCTGGCCGCTCTTGACACACGCGCTCATACGCTTAGGGACACATGCGCGTTCGCTCAGTGACAAAAGGAAGAGCAAGTGGGTCCACTTGAAGAGACTGCAGTAGGGTGTCTAAAATCCATGGCCGTTGCCACAAGCGGGACGAATTCTCATACGTGTCAGGGACACATTTGAATGTATTTAAAGCGTCGACCTGATGTTCTCCGCCTGCTTGTGGGTGTCTTCCTACGGGGAATGCGCGTCTTTCTTGGATATAGCTTACAGGGAACTTTTTAAGAAACGGCTAAAATGTGAGCATAATAGTTCGGCTTTGAAAGTTCGAATTACTAACGTTTTTGTGGTTGGTTATAGTCAGATTTATCTATATGCCAAGCGAACTCATTGTTTAGATCATACGATATCTTTGAATCTATTGTACTTAAATCACATATTCTTTGGCCATTGAATGTTATGAATTAATATCATTTTTATCGCATACTGTTTTATAAATCTAAAAATATTTTAAAAACTTTTTCGAGGATATTTTAAAATGTTGTAGACTAATCATTGTAATTTCGTTTTCTTGCACAAAATTTTACAATTCTATAATATTATATAATTTTTAAATTGCAATTGTATAATTTGTCAAACTTTCTTTAAAGAAAGTTAACAGAATCTGAATTTGTAGCACAGTATCTCAACTTATCTAAAAATTTATTCTTCATAACAACTAAATTTCTTGCTAATTACTTATAAACTATAAATTCTCTTCATCAATTTTCATAAGAACTAACTAATATAATGATGACCTACGTAAAACTGTAACCAATAAATACCCTATCAGTACACGAAAAGTGTCGCTTTTTACCTTACCTTCCGCTCATCATCGCTATGAAGGCAACGATTATTATTATTATGCAGATTATGCAAATATAATAGTATTGAATAGCGCCATATCCATTGTTAATGAGGCCAATGTATTAAATAAAAATTTGTTGGATATATATTTAAGAAGAATATATATAAAGATATATGAAGATGATAAATATGAAGATATATATATATATATATATATTCTCATTAAAAGCTCCCTAAAATGTGCAATTGATCCGCGTTTCACAATGCTTACTCTGTTTTATTTTTTATTTTTTCACTTAAATCCATCCTATTGTTTTATTATAAAAAGTAATTGATTTTATACTATGAGATTATTCCTGCATCTGCTTATACCAATTTTATCTTTAAATCGATGTTTCACCCATAATTATTATAAGAAAAAATATATATCTAAATCGAATCTTTCATTATTTATAAGTATTTTATATATTTTAAGTTGATAAAAAGTTCGACTAAATAATACACGCTAATTAACGTGAGAGATTTTATAACTGTAATCTCAAGTTTCATTGATTATTCACTATGTTTTTAAAGTAAATTTACATTTTATTTTAAAATGTATTAAATGTGTATTCTAATAAAACAGAATATCTCAAATACAAATAAATACTAAATTAATTTTTATTAAATGACAATAATAAACCTATAATAAATAACGTAAAATAAATAACAAAAAGTACAATAATAAATAATAAAAAAAAATTATATTTTTCAAAGTATTTTTAATGAAATCACATATGGATTTCAAATTAGTGAAATGGTTCAAGAGAAATGGATTTTTTTATTAGTAACTATTAAGCTGCCTGATGCTAAACAAAAAACAAATAAAGTTTAGACTAAGTTAAGACAGAAAAAAAACTGTGAATTTAGAAGAAGAAAAAAGTGGTCATCGGAGCTCGAAATGAATTTAATTGTGAACTGGGACTTTCCCGTTGATTTCACTGCACTTTTAGGTAGATTCATCGAATTTAAGAGGAAATTGTAAAAAATTTAATTTGTCGCATTAGATAGCTCTGTGAAAATTTATGTGCATGAACCTGCGGTCGCGACAATAATAGAAGGTATTCTTCTCACTGGTTCTTATACCCTGCTAATAAGGAAAAAAATATATGTAGATATATATGTAAGCTATTCAACTCAAACATGCACTTAGCTAATAGCTACTTACGATTTTTTAGATACTAGCATTTCTTAGCTACAATATTAAACCAATGTATACTTTGATTTAATTTATCATAAGTAAATTCATGCATTGTTAATAAATCGAGCATTAAAAACATGAAATTTAATAAATTTATTGTTTAATCTGAATTAAAGGTTTCTGATTTAATTTATTATATTATTTATATGGTAAAAGATAAAAGATATATAAAAAAATAGGAGAAAAGTCTACACTGCAATAATATTTGAATAATCAGTATTAATAAGATTTAAATATATTTATAAGAGTTAAATACATTATGGAGTGTGAAAATCTAATAAATTAGTATGTATTAGATATTTATATTTTCAATTATACTTTAGATCAGCAAATTATGATATAAGAAATTAGAAAATAATTTTTGAACGAAGTACATTTGAATCAAGAAACAATTTTAAAGAATTATAATAAATAATGCAGTTTCTTCAAATGTATTTGATTTAATACCGCAGCTAAAGAATGTTAAATGTTTAAAAGATCGCATTTTCCTAATATGAAAAATAGCACATTGATTTATAGAATTAAAATATAGACTTCCTTGCAACATCAAAGTCGCAACAAGGTTTGTTTTCGCGTTTCTTGTATGTGTGTACGTGGAATAAGTTTAAATTTAAAAATCTTCATCTTTATCTGGTTTCTCGTACGTTATCATATAAGTCTTTATGGGAGTGGCAAATTGGTAGTACATTTTCAGGAAAAAGTGACATCACATAGGTTACGCGTTCCTAACTGCACGCGCTCAGTTGGAAGTAAATTCCATATCAGTATTAAAGTATGAAACGAAGCTGTGAGAAGTTCTATTTTTCCCTCAAAGAAAAGTATTTGATATATTTATATAGCGTAAAATGTGTTGAAATTCCTTTTACCTAATATTAAAAAAATGCAAATTAAATGAGGAAATTGTTCTGTATATATTTGTGAAACCTTTGAATTCACAGTATATTGAGTTTATAAAAATAAAATAATTGTTTGTATTTGTATAAAATATAAAAATATCTAATTTTTGTAACTGAAAAATAATATTTGTAAAACTGTTAACATTAAATGAAACTATAAATAGAAAATTATATTAAAAGTTTATTATTTCTCATTATAATACATTTGGTTTGTATCACTTTAAAACAAAATTTGTCGTTATTTTTAATATTCTTTGATACATTTGGTATATAAATAACACGTCATTATTGAAATAATACATTAAATCCTTGGAGCGTACAGAAATTCATTATGTATCATTAATCAAAATTATTTCTAAAATTATAAATCGAAATACCCACATAAAAGCTCATACTTTACGTAAACAAGAAATTTCCTAAAACTAAATTAGCACTTATAAAGACTAAATAGTATGATATAGTTAAAAGATATTCTAGCATAACGAATTATTCAGAACACCCCTACAACGACAGAAAAAGATAAAAAATATATAATGGAATTTGATTAATAGCAACGTTTAAAATATTAAATATACAGTTGTATGGAAAAACAAGACCCAGTCAGTTTAAAATGCATCTTGTTTTTAAGAGCACCAAAAGGGGTGCATCTAAAAAAGGTAAGCATTTTACAAAAAATAATTGCTATAATTTTCATGTCTATGTACACAGCTACTAAAGTGGGTTTTTCAAATATCTGTTCAACTTTCCTGTGAAAATTTCATTTACATAAGTCAGTTGTAGATGATTCTTTATAGTCTAATCTGCTCTATTAATATTACAATCTTTTATTTTTCTCCTATAGCAGCCAAATATAATCATAATTAATTAATATACAATTGTTAATCATTTTTTAATTTATATTAATTTATATTTATATTTTTATTTATTATTAAAGCTATATTTAAATTAATTATAATATTCAGTTAATTATGTAATAATATCATTCACATATTGATATAAAATCTGCCCAGTACAAAATATTTTTAATATGGTATAGATATTATCATAAATAAACAAAGCTTTTATATTTCGCTTTATTGTGAAATTACTACTCCCATATAAAGATTTTTTATAAACAGAAAAGGGATTAGGAAATTCTCTCAACGTCACGTTAAAAGCATGAAAACAATACAGACACAACGAGAACTTACATCCGGTTGCTATGTATTTGGTTTTCAAGCCGGGATGTTTTCTACCGTGAAACAAATATAAAAAGGGTCAGTTGACTGGGGAAATATTTTCTCATCTATTTAATACAGATAAATTTTTCAAATATTTGTTTCCGACAAAAATTCTAATTAATGGTATATTTATTATATCTTTTCTAGTTTTAAATTTTATTATTAAAATATTTTCCCCATTTAAACTTTAAAAATTACAGTTGTAAGTATATTTTAATATTTTTTACATATTAAAATTGTAAAAAATTTAGTTATGTAAAATACTTGTCAAATTTATACATATGTTTATTAATGTATTGACTAATAATACAAATTAAGTAATCTTCTTCTTAATTAGAATCCTAATAAAAAAGTCATGCACATTTAATTATGTGTCACCTACATTATTAATATACTATCTATGTAACTATGTATTAATATACATTATTATATTAATTTTTCTGTTTCTATTAAGTAAGTTATCTGTTTTTCGTATAATTTCTATTTCCATTTGCTACATTATATTAAACAACATTTAATGAAGTACTACAGAATTAACAAATATTAAAATTTAATTTCGATTCTTTAAAACGAAATATTTCAATAAAGTAAATTTCTGTGAATTATTAAATATATTTTTAACTTATGCTAAAATTTACCATTATTTAAGACGAATTAATATTGCCAGTTTATATAAAATAGTATAAATTATGTGAAGCCTTAGATTATTAGAAAATATGATTCACAGTGATGTATTATTTTCACATATCTGAAACAAACAAATTTCTTCACAAATAGTGTGACATAGACTTTAAATAGGAAGTTTGATATTATCATTTCTTACTGTAAATTAGATACATTTTTAATAGAGTGTTAAATAAAATTACATGTAACTTTTACTTTTAAAACAATATAAAAGAAACTTTGTATAATTTTTTAATAACGATGAATAATATAAAATTAGTATATAGGTGAAAGTATTGTAAGAAAATGGATACCATTTAGTCCAGAAAGAAGATGAACATTTTATTTTTTACATCCAAGAAGTAATACTAATCTTATAACGAAATATTTATAGATATTGTGCAAATAAAATATAAGTACATTAAAAATAAATTTGATCAGCTAGAGGTATTGAAACATAAAAATGAAATATAATTAATACTTGAGATAATAATTATATAAGCTACACTCTAAGTAAATTTTGCTGATCCTTGTTAATTGAACTAATTGTAGGTAACTTTTTTTAGTTACTTAATTTAAAAATTTTGTTAATTTAAAAAATATTCTCAGATTCTTACCATAAAGTATTGGAAACCCGATGTAATTTTTTTAATACAATTTTTATCTTACTCAACAAATTGAAGATTCTTATATAATTATGACATATTTGTATCAAAAAATACACTTTTATGCATTGAATATGATATGAAAAAATTACTAGTATTCAAAGATAAAAAATTAATTGTTTATTAATAAAATTTTGAACATTGAAATATAAAACTAATTATTTTATAAGTAAAAATCGATATTTTACTGTAAATATTGATTACATTCATTTTTTAAAAGATCTTATTGACTACCAGTTTTTTTATCGAAATTGGAGACAATAATATACTCAAAGTATTACACCTAAACCTCACATGCTCTTTATATGTAGGCATTGGTACTTTTTCCAACTTATTATTACTTAAGTCGTGTGGGTAATTCTGTTTTTTAAACTCAGTATTCATTCACTCAACTTCTCAATGGGGTAAGGAAGTCGGAGTATCAAAATGCAGGTGTTTTTATTGGCAAAAAATTCTTGTTTTCTAGCATTTGACACGCTTTTGCTATTTTTAACTCATATTATAGTCCATCCAGACACTCGCGAAATAAATTGAGTTAATGGATTACAATGGCTTTATTACTATTGTTATTTAATATGCTTTATCAAAATCATTTTCTATCTTAAAATGTAATTAAAGTAAAATTTGTCATATTTTACATAAGATCAATCGCAATAAGCAAAAAGCGAGCATAAGTTTCGTACAATGTATTTGAATGGAGTTTTTAATAATTGCCCATTATTTGTTTATAACAAGTAATTTTGAAGTATGTAAGCAATGTGTGAAGTAATATATGACTCGTACGTAGACACTCATAAAAAATGTTAATAAAAAATGCTTTAAAAGATACAAACATTTTCTTGTAAATTTTGCCGGGTATATAACTACACAGATTAAATATTCCGTCCGGTTTTTTTAATTATGGTCTGCAGTTAATAAGCAAAAAAAAGTATGTGACATTGAATTTAGTTCATATGCTTGCTTATAAGTATCTATTAATTTGAAAGTTTGAAGTCACCTTGCATCATAAATGAATTGAACTCGACTGGCCCAGGCCGTGTTTCGAATCACCATATTAAATTTTCAAACTTAGTTCTAGTTATTGATAAGGTCACTAGGTTAAAAAATGAAAAAGCTGCATTTTGTTTCTTGAAAAACTCTAATAGATGGACACCTATAATCCTGCATTGCAAACTTGACAAAAGAAACAGCGAGTCGACTACCGTTAAAGTGTCTCTTTGTTTTTAAATTAAATTTCTCCAGGTATCTTGATAAAATTTAGCCCATACGTATTAAAGATTAACTGTGGTTGGTATGAACTAATCAATAATAGTTATATTTTTAATTTGTGTTTTAAATATTCAAAGTCTTATTTCTTATAATCCAGTTAACAGAAATACGGTCATTGCCATGATTAAAATCTTCACATAACCAAGTAACTAAAATAGGATAAATAATTGCTAAATAATACGGCCTTTGACTCTAAATCTAATAAATGTATGTTTAGATAGTAGAGTATAAGCTGTATATATATTATAGATCTTTGCTTACACCATGTTTAATGTTTAATTGGATTATTTGGTTTATACACCAAGATTATCAACAAGATATAAACAAGATACGATTGATATATTTTTGCCAACTAATTTAAA
The DNA here is from genome assembly GCA_018907135.1 of Kradibia gibbosae. Lineage (NCBI taxonomy): Eukaryota > Metazoa > Arthropoda > Insecta > Hymenoptera > Agaonidae > Kradibia > Kradibia gibbosae. The sequence continues at coordinate 2,850,487 of JACCHX010000008.1, read as the reverse complement.
TTAAAAGTGCTCTAAACAATTTTATTTAAGATTTATTACAATAATGTAATCCAACAAATCTGTAGTAAATTAATTTGTTATTTATTAAGAAAAATGAAAAGGATTATATTGTAATGTAAAGTTTTTCAAGTAATTTTTTTCAAGTAGTTTTTCAAGAAATATTATGGAATTTTAAAAAAAATATCACTTCATTATGAATATATTTAAAAAATGTTTTATCAAAGATATAATTAATTACTTGCATTCATAAAAAAGGCATTACTTAAATTCTAGATGTCAATTTAATACAAGTTAAAATTTAAAATGCGTTAAATTATATATTAATATGTACATTTAGCATATAAAAGCACGATCTATCTTATTATATCGATGGTTTAAACAAGTCATCGGTAAATTTTTGTGTATAGTTTGTTACTTTTAGCTTTATACAAACTTAATTATTTTTGTTCGACCGATGCATTTTAGAAAAGTCTCACATTATGCATTCATTCCGATAAATTCGTTAAGCCCAGCGAGAGATTCGCTGTATATGCGTAATCATCACAGCGAAATCAGAGTAAATCATCTTACAATAACATTTTGCGCTATTCTTAAATTCTACATTTATGGCTAATATTAATATTATAATTATTATATATTAAAATTCTAATAATAACTGCAGTTAAATTATATTAGAATAAAAGACAAATCCCAAATAAGAACTTTAAATACAAACATTTAAGAAACTAAATTCGTAAATGTATTTACTTTTTTATACATTAAATGTTTTAATACATATTTTTATAATAAATTATTGTTTATAAAAATTGAGTGATATTTTTTAATAAATACCTAACAATTTTATTAACGGAATTGTAATTATACAAAGCATATATATAATTAAACTAATTAATATGTAACTCCTTTATGTACAATAATTTTAAGTACACGATTTAATATTAATAAGAAATAACACGCTTAAGATTATGAAGTAGATGCATTGAGTTATAAATTGCTTACAATTAATATATCACTTTTGATGGATTTATAATTTTTTGTAAGTGTACAATAATCAATGCGGATTGTAAAATCACATTGATTTTCAAAGTTTTTATTAAAATATCAATCAATGAACAACTTTTACAGAATATACAATAATAAAACCACAATTTGTATTATCTTGAAGTATTCAAATTGAATAGAAATAGTGAGTAGCTAATTTGTTCATGAAACTAATTTATGATGAAAATTTATTTTTATTAAATTTCATTAGAATGAATATATAAATATTTGTATTATAAATTATTTATACAATTTCAATTTTGTTTCGATAAACATAGTTAATAACTCTTTAAAATAAAAATAATTCTTTAATGAATGACTAAGGTATAAACTCCGTAATTTATTTACGCCATTTACTATAGAATTATAGTAAATCTAGCTTTTAGGCTTGGAAAGCACTACGTCATTTAAAGTTTCGATATAATGATTAATTTTTCTTTGGTTCTGTACTCTATTATGAGTAGTGCATTTTTCAATAGTTTTATTCGTCTTAATGATATGGATACTCGTTTCTTTCGAAATCGTTCTGATAACAAATCTGAATATTTCTAATTGAAAAAAGGCATAGAAAACCAAATAGATCAATATCCTTTAAACCATTTTAATAAAATTTGACGTGTCTACAACATAAGACTAAGTTATTAAATTCAATCGTCTCAAAAGGCAAATTTCTAACAAAGCAAAATGATCGGAAAAAGAATAAGGTATAAAATGTATGGGGGTAATACGCGCTATTTTCGGTTGTGCCGATCGACGACCCTTCTTTTTTGATATATCGCTTTCTCGTAGTTTATTATCCTTAGCCTGAAAAATATAATCATAAAACATAGATAAATTTAGAAAGTTTAATGTTTCACAAAATTTTAAGATTGAGAACTACCTGGTTGTGGTGAGACTGCATTAAATTGTTTATAGCTAATCAATCATTGTCTTAAATTATATATTGGAAGGTTTAGACTTTTTTTTATAATGATGTGTTTTCCTATTTTTGTCTCACCCATAGAAAAAAATTGGGAAAGAAATTGATAGCTTTTATAAAATTCATTTTTTTTAATATTTACATTATTATTTCATTTTATTTTTTCTAAGTAATAGATATGATGTATGTATATATTCCATCTATCCATTAGAAATAATTGCAGAATTCTTTTTATATTTAATTGGAACGCATTTTTTACCCACTATATATTATTTTATAAATGTAAAATATAAAATATATTTATTAGGGAAATAAGTCAAACTATCATATGCAAACATTGAATATTACATACTTAATAATTGGTATGTAATCGATTATTTACTTTAAAAAAAAAAGAAAGAAAATATTGGCTTAATAGAAAAAAAATCTTATAATAAATATGGTTCATTGTGTTTTATAGTTTTACACGTAGTAGTTTACCTCCTGTTCAATGAATTTTTTGCATTCGACCCGTTAACTGTTCCTCTTGCCTTGATAATCGCCCATCGGTTCCATTCTTTTGCTTTGCATACACTAGAAATTGCGCTACTTACTGATCAAAGTTGGAGTTCTTGTTAGCGTCCATTCGTCTAAGCTTTCCACCACATCGAACAGAGCTTCGCGTCAATCCCGATCAAACGATTTTCCAGTTATTGCACTCACAAAAATCGCAGTCATCGTTTAAAGTGCACGAGAACTGGCATAATCTACTAATAGATACGATAATGAAAGCATTGAATAATATGAGAGTAACAGAGAAAAAGAGAGAATGAAAGAGAGAAATATCATTTGTGAATGAGGACTTAACTATGTATAGAACTATATAATTATAATTATAATTATAAAATAAAATTTTTATAAATATACTAAATTATATTTAAACGTAATGGAGTACTGATTTGAATTTAATTAATAGTTTACATGTAATGATTTATTTATAATCAATAAAAGTATAATTTCTTTACAACATTCAACGAATTAAAACAATTTTTAATTATTAGAACTAGAATATTATTATTAAAACGTAAATAAATTTCTTAAGTAATAATTCATTTATTTAATGTTTTAAATATGTATTATTGGATGTATAAGTGACTATGTTTGAAATTATAAAATAAAAAAAGAATGCTTTTTAAATAAATGTATTGGCATTATTTTTTATACAATACAATAACTCAAATCCTTTATTACCTCCTCTTCCTAATTACATCCTAATAAGAAATCCTTAATACAGTAATTGCTTACATGTGACAATCCAAATTTAAGAATACGATTTTACTTCTTGGCTTTTAACCAGGTCAACTTTACATGACAATATTTTGTGTGAGTGTTTCTTAATATATATTTGATAAATAAATAAATAGACAGATTAATAGATAAATAGATTAGTAGGTAAATATATAATAAATAGATAGGTAAATAGATAGATAGATTTGTCGTATAAGAGAAAAACTCAGAGAGAAGTAGAGAATGAGACAAAGAGAGAAGAGCATGTATGTCAGTAAGAGTATGAAAAGGGTAAAGCGAGAGACAAAATGTACGTGACATTGTTAACAGGAGAGCTTTTCAGATATTGTAGAGAAGAAAGAGGAATCAGTCTCCAGTGTCGATTTACCGATTCTCTTAACAAATATGTATATGTCGAGGACGACGTGACAAGTTTCAAGGATAAGTATTGGATTTTATATGCTGAATTAGAAAAAAGAAAGAATAAAAAAATATAAAAGAAAATAAATAAATAATGCATTAATAAAAATCTGTTTTTTTTATACAAAATTTACAAATTAGTAATAGTTAACAAGCTAGAAAGATGATTATGATTAACTGCTTCATTCGAATTAACTTAAAAATTAAACTCATTTTCGATCTGCAAATTTAGCAATTTTGTAAACTTAAAAAAATATATATAATATTTTCGTAAACATTTTTATTCATGGTGTTGTTTAGTAAAAAGCTTTATAAATACTACAAAATAATTATAAAAATTATTTAATTTTATGATAAACTATTTTTTTAATATACTACTATTCAGGAGATATATTATTATAACGAATTATAAAGAAAATTTAATTAATTAAGAGTTTTAGTAATCTACGTTTCAAGAAAATAAGCTTTTCACCTACTATAGTTATTAACAAATTATAAATAAATTAATTAAGATTTATAACTCATATTAAAACAAATATCAGAACGTTGATACTAATGAGTTTTGTTTTAAGCGTACAAAAATCACATATTTACAATTTCAACCGAATGAGCAGCTGAAGCTTTTAAATTAAAATTTACTTGTTCGAAAATTTAATGCACGTTGCAAGATTGACTATAACTATTGATGATTTTTTCTAAAATTGTATTTGTTTGTTTTTAAAGTTAATTACTTTGAAAAAAAATTGCAATTTTCATCATTGTCACGTTCAGATAGATATATACATATATACACATTAAAAGTATTAATAAAATTCTTTTTCATTCAAAATTAATTAACATATAAATACGCACGTAGAATAGGAAAATTTTCATCGACATTAATATACCCTATTTGCGGTATGAAAATACCAGTCTAAGTAATCAGTTTATTAAAGGCATAATAACAGTAAAAACGTAAATTTAAAAAAGAATCATAGGAACCTTTAATCTGAAATTAATCGTCTCGACATGTTGAAAAAAGCAAAAAAAAACGAAGTGAAGTAAAACAGATTGAAAAAGTAATAAATGGAGAACCTTTCAGTGTTTCCTATATATACTTAAGCACGTATCTATAAATGAAAAGATCTCACTCTAGATTTTCACTATATCCTACTGTAAAAGTTGTATTTCTCCCTCGCTACCTACATCTTTGTCCAACACACTGTCACTCTCTCCGTATTTCTGTTTCGCTCATTATCCACTATATCTCTCTATGTTAGTTTGCTATTCTCTTTTTACATATTTTCTGGTGACACTATAGCCACATACTTTCATCTTATTTCTCATGCATCTTTTGATTTCATTCTACTTTACACGTACAAATACAAGAAAGCCATGGCACTTTATCTTCTTATTCTCATTCCCCTCTTATGGAGTTTCGCATTTATGAGTTTTTATCTACATATTTAGTAGGTACTGTACACATTCTATGAAACTATTAAGCCATATAATTTTAATTTGTGAAGCTTTTATACATGAAAATATATGGGTAGATTTATTACGTATTTCAATAAAAAGGAAAAATAGTTGTCCTCGTAGTTACGAGTTTTTCTACAACTTCTGTTACGTGTGCCATTCGTTTGAAAAAGCTAGCATTTTTATTTATGACATTTATTCTAATAGAACTGAATTTCAAATAGCGTTGTAGAATCTCGCATATTGAATCTTGGTTAATATTCACTCTAAAAAGCAAAAGTTTTGCGATTCATGAAGCAAGGCTGTCTTAAAATTTCCACTATTCAGCCGTGACTTACCATTCGGAGTTCTCTACATTTTTTTTTTTAAATTGACCTCCCGATTTTTTCCCCTGGCTTTTAAAATGTATCTGAATAGGGAAGAAACCATTTAGAATTTCCATTTCAGTTAAAAAACGAAATTCATGGATCCAGCAATCTGCAAGCTCATTAATCCGGTGGTCGAACCCCTCCACGTATTTCATAGTCCAAAAAGTACCACGTGAGTTTCCCACGGAGTTGACGGCGAAAAGGAGAAAAAATATGTAAGAAAGTAGTTTCGTAAGGCTGCGAAGCTGCGGGTCGCGTAAAATCGGTACTGACATTCGAAAGCAAGAGAGCTACGTGGAGAGTAAAAAGAGGCGCGAGAAAGACCGGCGTAGAGGAGTGCGTTCGCGAGGAGTAGAGCAGCGTATAATGCTCTCACAATGCAGAGAGTGGGAGAGATCTCGAGAAACGGGAGATATGGCCATGACCGTGTAGAATGCCAGGAATGCGGCCCGTCATGGACTCGAGGCAGCAGTGAGCGTTAGAGAGTTTGTGTGTGGGAGAAAGAGAAATGGTTAGCGTGGGTGGTTAAGAGAGGAAGGTGAAGAGGTAGAGAGGAAGGAGTAAAGAAAATATGAGAAAGAGAGAGAGAGAGAGAGAGAGAGAAAGTGAGGAAGGGAGAGAAATAGTGGGAAAGGGCGGAAGAAAGGGTAGGAGAGACGTATTGAAGCGCGCAAAGCCACGACCCCTCGCGTATTCTTCTTTCTCCCGCTACGAGGTGAGACTCTACTTTAAATAGCACGAATGTATTGTGCTCCAATTTTTGAAAAACATTGGAATATTCGTTATCTTACATCGTAGACATCGAACTACACGTTCAATGAAAACATTTAAAAAATTGAGCATTGTGTCATTAAAATCAATTGAGATTTAGTTTGAAGATGATTGGATATAATTTTTACACAATTAAAGACAAATCTTATATAAATTAATGTTTACAGAATTTGTATAGTATTGTGAATAAAAAATTTTCATCACGCGTCTACATATTTTATAATTAAAATAAAAATATTTTAATAAAATAATAATTGAATCTTATTACTAGCAAATTTAAACGCACTTATTTATTGTAAACACACATTTATTGTAAATATGTGTCATCTTTAAATTGTCCACCCTTGTTACGTTTATTTCTTCATAGTCTACAAAAATTATAATAACTTATTAAATAATATTTATTTAGCGTAAAAAAAAAATTTATTTCAAATGCATGTTCTATACCATCATTAACAAATGCTTAATTTATTTAAGCAAATAAGACTATTTAAATATATTTATTGCTATAATAAATATTTATTATTTTAAAAAACATGGTTTGTAATATAAACTGATGTATAGATGATATAATATTAGTGAATAGTATTAAATTGTCATGCTACTCTAATCATAAATATTAATATAGTAGAATGAAAAATTAGTCATTGGCAAGTGAAAAAATGAGCTAGCCATTCATATCAATGATTTATTAGTAGATTAACACTTAAAACGAAGAATGATGGATATTGATACTCTTTTGCAATGAATAATAAATTATCAAAAAAAAGTGGAATCCATGCTTCCATCAAAAACTAGCTTACTTTCATTATCCACTTGTCATTTCTTAATTTTTCAATTTTTAGAGTATTTTTTAAAAACCATTATTTAATTTAATACAGCATTATAATATGATATGAGCTTTGTAATATTTGTCAATTAGCTAATAATAACCATGTCCAGAACGTAATATGGTTTTATTATTTAGGACTAATTGTTAAAAAAATTGTTTTTAATTATCTAATATTTCATGCTGTAAAAACACAATAGTTTTAATAAAACAATATATGGCATGTATTAAAAAACCATTGAAATCGGTCGAGCAGTTTATACCTACTTTATCGACAAACTAAAAAAGTAATGCAATATTTATGACATAAAAATTTTGCCACAAAGTAATCAGCATATAAAAATAAGCTGCAATAAAAAGAACTTCGCTTCTAATCTGTCTGGAGCCTTATTCGGTTCACCTTCGCTCTTGAAAGAATTCAAAATATGAGAAAAATCGAATAAGAATTGCTCCTGTATTGCAAATCAGAAAATAGGGGGAAACAAGTAAAAATGAAAGAGGGAAGAAGGAAGGTAGGGAGATGAAGAAATATTAATGCGGGGATTAAAACTATACGCGGAAAGAGATAAAAGCTATGATCCGGAGAGTGGTTACAGCTGTTCTATACATCATCGAGGCATGCATGTGCCAAATCACAATATGCCTAAAGAGAAGAGTTGGGTGTGCAGGAGATAGAGGTTCATTGAAAAAAGCCTCTTATGTGCAGATTCTCTAACAGACATTTTAAATCTGCAATAACGCATTTTAAGTTGGTTGTAAGCTCGTCCGCGTTATTTAAATTAAGTTATTCTAGTTGCAGACAAGATTTTGTATGCCGCTTATTTTTTGGAGTAAAATACTGATTAGTTTAATGACACGATCAAATTCAACATTGATTCGTAAAAATTTAAAAATTGACTGAAGTTAAAGAAGTTAACATCTGTTTAATATATACTTCATAATCAATTATGTTTAAACAATCATTTTAAATAATTAATTGAATAACTAGCATGCTTGAAAATTTCTGCACCTTTTCTATTTATCTTTGTATTTAAGTGCAATATTCTCTGCCTGTTTCACACGAGTATAAATGTTTATGTGTAATTCATCTGCGAGGATAATATTTATCATTTAGCAAGTACGATATTAATTAGCTTACAGCTAAAAAAATTATATGTATTCTTAACCTCAGAATGCTTTAACAAATCGGCCAATATTATAATTCATTTTTTAATTTAACTAATCAACAACTAAATATATTTTTATTCAATAATATAATGCAAAAAGTCTTTTTATTTTTGCTCTTTAATATGTATGCTTATTTTCAATTAAATTAAAAAGTTTGAAATTAATTACGATCCAAGTATGTAAGTAATGCATTTTTTATCTGGAATCACTCAAATCTAATTGGCTTTCAAAATTTTAGTAGAAGCTAACTCGTAGTTTAAAACATGTACTTGAATACATAGATTAACAATAAAAAGCTAGAAGAAGAATTTACTAGATATAAGCTAGTATAAGGTACTTACTAGGAAATGGCAAGATATTTTACAAACAGCATCGTGTCTACAATACAAGTGACTCGTTAAAAGAAAATATTCCCTTTTAACAATAAAGCGACTTAATAGCAGCTCAAGTCTAAGAAATGCCTTGACCCCCGAGAACAACTCTTAGGCTAAAGGTTTTGCCATAATCAAGCAATTGGTGTAATGTAAAAGGGCCCTCAATGCTTTGGAAAGGGAGGGTGAGGCTGCACGATTAGGCAGGTGCTCGTACGCTCCCAACATCGAAGGCTTACGAGTGCCAACCTGTGACTTCTATCTACCACTCTCTCTCTCTCTCTCTCTCTCTCTTTCTCTCTCTCCCTCTCCCTATCTGCCTATCTCACTGTATTCCCTTTATCTGACGCACACATAAAAATACTCTGTTCTCGCACTTCCTCCACTACTTGCTCTGTAAGTTACTTACGTCCCTCAACACACGTATAGTGTACGGGTATGAGCGAAGCTCGAATCAATCACGGGATCCCGGTGTGAAAGAATGTGAACGTGCATTGCCACCTGCACCCAATGAAAATTTTCAAATAAAAAGGACGAGCCTTCTTCAGTATCTCCTTGGAGTAAACAGCTGCGAATGAAAGCCGTATGTGCTCAAGCGTGTGCAGTGTTAAATAGTATTGGCACTCAGTCGTGCTTTCAAGTACTAATTTTTTACTAAGAAAACATCTTTTTCACATATGTGAGGAGTTTTATGGGAAATGCCTGCAATCAATTTGGGACAATTTTTAAGATTAAATCCAATATTTAGTTATACGACAATCGACTTTCCATTAAGCTTAGTATTACGTTCACTTTATATGGATACAAGCATTTATCATACAGGATTATAATTATTCATCCTTGTGAACAAAAAAAATTATATACACAATACACACAATTATATAAAAATTATATACTAATTTTCATCATATAGATCATAAATAATTTTTTGTTGAGATTGAAATTTTTTGGTTAAGAGTTATTCTTACATCTCTTAAAAAATACTTTTGTAATCTAATAATAATTGTACCTGAAGCAAAGAATCTTTTTAATTAAATTAAAATATTGGCTAAAGAAAACTCATTTTACAGTAAAGTTATAAGATATTAAACATCGACATTATGATTGATAATATGTTTAAAATGCCTTTTTTATTTTTGAATAGTCATTATTTTTTCAATAGAAATACTTTCATAGTATTTTATATTTAGGACTATTCACGACTCATTTAATGGATATTTTTCTCAATACATAGTTTTATTTTATTTGTAATAATTTTTAAAATATAAATGCTGACAATATTGGATATGACATTATTCATTATAACGATCGTACATCTAAGCCTTCTTTTTTATAATGTTATACCGAAAATTTGAGGAGTTCTAAATGTTCCATTGCTCATTTGTCCGAGGGTCATTATAAGATACGTACAGTAGAAAACAAGGTAAAAACTAGTGACCATGTCTCTGCCTCTGTATCTTTTATTTCTGTATGTAACAAAATAGGTTCTAAGACAATTCTCCCCCCCTCCCGATACAGGCTCAAACGGCTTGTCGTCCCATTACGCGAAAATGCTTATAAGACGAATTTCAGCTGCGCTTGAAAAAATTTCGGAAGCGTTACTTTGGCGGCCACTTTGACCTTTCATTTCTTTTAAGTATCAAGGTTTTCTAAAATGACCTTGTACTCATTCGACAATAATTTCAGTCTGTCAAGGCCTCATTTTCAAAAAGGGATCCTCATATACGTTAATTGCCGTACAGCAGTAAAGAAGAATTTATAGAGAAGCATTTTCGCGAGAATCTTGCCATTCAATATCAATCGAGTTTTCAAAATTATACTCCCAATTTCAAACATTACAAACTCGCAAAAATACTTGAATTAAAACGAAGATCGGATGTCTATCTTCCTGACGCTTGCCTTTGTAAAACCGCCAGTGGCTGCGATAAAAAGTAAAACTACGATCGTTTCTATCGTTCTTGTGAAAGTATTTCTCATTGAATTTTCAAATGCATAATAAAACTTAGTGATAAATTTAACGCAAATTTTACGCCTTCAAAATGAACCAATAAAATAGCTCTCCTTTAAAGCACCGACTCCATTCTTCCGATGCCTCGCGCAACTCAGCCACCATCAGTGTCCTTGCGACAATGTGCCTGGGGAGAAAGACACACTGTGAAACTGATTCTGTTGTTCGCGTCGACTCTCTGTCTTAAAAGCATTGAAAAAAACGAGAAAATCGACATTTACGAGGAAGTGTGAACATGTATCTCGTTTTCTATTTGTGCGACTCGTCTTCATATGAGATGCCGACGAATCACAATTCGCGACTAGGAGGAAATCGAATACGCTCGATCGATTCTAACGGATTCGACATCTATGCTGTAGTTCATCGGGTTTCTATTGACAATATTGATATACGACTCGTATTTATATGGAAGTAGCCGTGAATATTATACGACAAAAAAATCATTTTGGCATTCATACAGTTTGTTTTTTAGCTCATCAAGTATCATCTAACTTCTATATTACAGCAGGTATAACATTGTAGTTATAAAAGAACATTTAAAAAAGATTAAGTGTTTCTCTTTTGATAAGATCTTGTTTTTTAATATTTCAAAAATTAAATGCTAATCTAATACGTGTTTTTAATAATAAATTTAAAAGAATAACTGAACAGAAAAAAGTTGCTATGTTAGAAAAAAGTTACTAAAATTAAATTTTAACACTTAAGATAAAAGATCATTAGATATCAGATCAGGATTCTCAAATATTTACAATATTGCTAAAATATGGGGTGTCGTTCTTTAAAATTATAGCTTGTGTAATATGTTGGTTTAAAAAATAGTAGCGTACCATTCGAAAAAGCTACCTTTTTTTTCCCCATAAAATAAACTCAGACTTCTGTGAATCGAACCGTCGTCATATTGAAACCGCGAAATGTCACAATGCGCCATAGAAAATTTGTGTTCCATGTAAAATAGTCCACGTAAACACGTACACAGCTCACATTAAAAGTCGGGCTTTTACATTCAAAACTTATCGCAAATACTAAACTTGCTCTCACGGGGGAAATTGATTCAGCAGAAAGTAAACATTGAAATTCAAAGTGAAAGCTCAATGCAATTAAAAACTTATTTTTGAGTCCACGTTCATAATTTTTTACTTCGAGTCTAGAAAATTATTATAACGACGGTGTCAATGATCTGTATAAGATAATTTGCAAAATCGGTCGATTAGGATTATCCATTTGCTTCGTATTGTCTCGCTCTTTCATAGTTGTATAATGATGTGTAACAAGAAGCAATCAGAACAATTTTTTCTCTCTCTCGATAAAGAGTGAGACACATATAGGATGAAAGAGATACTTAACTACGTCCTGTAATTTGATGCCTGGGACTGAATCCATTTGTTTACGAATGTTTACAGTGAACGACTGGCGTAGAGTGAAATAGATTGATGGCTTTTTTATTACGACCGCGGATTCCATTTAGTTGCATTTGTACGAATAGGAAGATGGCTAGGACGATTTTATGGACATAGCGAAGTGTTTTCCATTTATTAAGCATACGTATAAATGTTATGGGGAGTCAGGTCTTTTGCGGATTTTACTGACTATCTATGACTATCTATGGTTTTCTCATCTTCTGTCCAACATCCAGTGGATGTTAACTTTAAATATTGTTTCTCTTATACAATAAAACAATAAAATTTAACTGGTTTTAATTTATTGCCTATGGTTATGATTATTGTGTAAATTTTGAATTTAATAAGAAAACTATTTCCCTTGTACTGCTTTATTTGTATAAATACAGTTTAATAAGGCTCGGAATTTATAATGATTAAGTGTTAGTAGATTGTAAATACATTTTACAAGTCGGATAAACCACTAGTTTTTAATGAATTCTTTGATAATTTGAAAAACATAATCGTATTTAGAAATACTTTCATTTTCGTGTTCTAATTCAGAAAAGTTTATTATTGCTAAGATTTTTATAAATTTTTTAAAAAATTTGTTTATATTTTATAATTTATTATATATGCTAATAAGTTATTTAGATTTTTTAGAATTTTGAAGGATTTCTCAAATTACATCCTCTCAATGAAAAAGAGTGAAATTTTTAATTAAATTTTTCAATATAAATTAATGTAAAATTTAACATAAAAACAAAAATAGGTTGAAATATATTATAATAAAATTACTTTTAAGTACCGAATAAAATATAATAAAAATGTTTACAAAAGGAGACAGAATAGTTAAGATAGTATATAAAAAAAAATGATCGAAAAAAATAATTCAATCATTTAAAGCACAAGTGCGACCCTTTGCAATGTAGACTACTCATTCAAGTATTAATTTCAACAAGGTTGTTTTCAAATTACTCTGGCTGCAATTTATTATCAATGCTCAATCAATATCATTAAATGTTTATCATTGTATTTTTTTATTCGTGTTTAAATTAAAAATGGATAAAACTCAAATATTTAGTGATTATTGTGTTAAGAAATTTCTCTTATAAATATAAAATAATTGTATGACAAAAATTTTTAATTTTACAAGATATGTAAATATACTGCTTATTGCTGAGTATATCATCTGTAACGCATGAGAAGTCTATAAAAATACATTAAAAAAATCTAAAAATATGTTGATTAATATTATATAAAATATAATACATAGTATTGTAAAAATGCGCAAAATATCATTCTATAGATTAAGAAACTAAAAATTATTTTATCATATGAGTAAAAACAGTTATTAATTGTAAATTAGAAGAATGGTCAATAATATATTAGCCCAACATAAGTTTGAGGTTAACTTAATCAAAATATTATTCTTATTAAAGACGTAGAGTACGATGGGGTTAGAAACGATAGCGTACGTGATGAAGGTTGGTATTTAACATCCCCGCATAAGTGAAATTCGTGGTCAACAATCAAATTTCAATTAAAACTAAGTTAACTAAAATCAGGCGAAAGATTTTCCGGCAATATTTGAGATTTTGTCGCGTCCCTAAAACTTCAAACTAGGTCTTACCACAAAAATTCGACCCGGTGGTATAGAGATATTTCAATTACACACTCGGTGCCCATCGGGTAGCGCATAATTGCATTCAACCTCTTTATCCAGAAAAGCTTGCCGAATCATAACGTCCGTCCTCCTCCTTCGCTATTCATGCTCGCCCTCTTGAATTCCGCGAATCGCGAGATGTAATTAGTCGTCCACATACGTGCAAAATTTAAATTTCGTGGGTGGCGTCGGCAGACTAAAAAGGAATTTTGTTTCAGCGGGACACTAATTTATATGCAAGAGGAGCGACTTCGTTTTCCTCCAACGATCGCCGAGCAATGATTAACTCTTTTCGTGATAGAATTGTATATGAAAGCGCCTGATACTAAAATTATTTAAGGACAACGAAAATTTGTTTGAAATTTAAGAGATTCCATTAAATAATATAATGAATTGTAGATATATGTAAATTTTACAAAGAACTCATATAAGTTTTTAAGCATATTCCATTTTATTTTTAATAAAATTCTAACTGAATCTAATTAACTGAACTGAATCTAATATTAAAAGTTACATTTAATATAGATTCGGGCATAACTGCTATTTTCTACACGGTTATAAATATTAGAATATTAGAATATTATATTAGAATATTAGAATATTAGAAACATATTTTTATTGCAACTTAAATTTATATATTTTTTATTAATTTTTAAGAATTATATCTAAATTCTACTAAATATAATATTCAGAATTGTGTAATAAATTTTGTATTTTTAAAAAGTATTATACTATTAAATATTAAAAAGTTAATAACATAATAATCAAAACAATAGAAACTGTTTTAAAAATTTAATATTACATTTTAACTTAAAAAGTCAAATTTTGTGGTATGAATTTTTAATGGTATAAATTTATTTTATAAAAAAATTTTAATTTTTCATAAAAAAAAAATTTTCATTGATAAAGAAGTATTTCAAAAGTTTATCATTATATGTGAAAGTAATATTTAATTTCAATTTAACGTTTGTCAGATTTAAATGTAAAACTTTTGTTAACATTTAAAACCGTTTACTATGTCTTATAATTTATTTAAAGCTTTCTTCCATCATGCATTTTCTTTTTGATTATACGCAATAATTAATTATAAAATGCTTTAGCAGTTATTGAAGTGAAGTTGAAGCTATAACTAAACCTTAAATAACATTATCTTTCTTGTTATGATATAAAAGTGAATATTACAAACTTATAGTGTACCATCTTTTTTTCAAGAAACTTTAATATACATACGACATTCTAATTTTGGATATCATCATAAAATCTAATCTAAAACTGAAAATCCATCGAACATCAAATTTAAGCAACTCTTTTAGTTTCACTTCATTTAACTTAGAGAAAAAAAGAACTTAATAATCCCTGCACGATAAATGGATTCCGATCTCATCAAGCTTTGACTATAAAACACATAAAACTTGAGAACTTTTTTTCGACTCATTCTATATCCTTTCACCTAATCAGGCAAAGACGAGGCATCGGCGTGGGTAACAACTTTTTCATGAACATTCTATTTTGCAAATGGACTGTGATTGATATATGGGTTAGTAACGATAGATAGATAGATAGATAGATAGAGAGAGAGAGAGATCAAACGCCTTTCATAGATCATTAACAGTAGGCACAGAGGCGTGTGGGTAGATAAGAAAAATCCATAGCATCGATGTTGCAATTGATCGTCTTGTGACATTTACGTGGGTACTATATAATATGATTCTTATGTATATCTTTTATAAAGAAAAACTTTGCAAAATACTAGAAAGCTCGTGTGATCGACTGGTATAGAAGAAAAAACAAAAATTTTAATAAGATGCAATTTGGTAAACTCCTTAACTACTGGTCAAATATTTGCTTATGTAGTTGAACTATATTTATTGAGCTGTGCCCGAGGACAAAACTCGACATTTAAGCGATACTAATCGTGAAAACTGGAAAACAATTACTTTATGAATCATCGGCAATTGAAATTATCCTATAATAATTTCGATGGATTTCTGGAACTGTGCACGAATCTATATATATATATATATATATATATATATATAAATATATTTCTTTTTCTTCTAAAGGATTTTTATATGGAATAAATATATCTCTTTTACTTGTAAAATAACGATGTAAATTATTTGTTATATTTTGAAATTTATTGACGCTTATTTTAAAAATATGAGTATACATAGAATGAAATAAAAATAAATGGTAAAACAATATTCTTATTGTAATCTGAAAATAATTTTAACAGCGAAATAATGTACCAAGTTTTATGTATAACCTAGGAAACGATAATTATAAGAGTAATTTCGTATTAATTTACATAAATACATCCTTAATATCTGGACATAAGATTTATATCAGATGTTTTGATTTTTGCATTAAAATTATAAAATCATATAAAAATTAAAAAACAAAATTATTGACTTTTCAATAAGAAGAGTATCAGTAATCATAATTATAAACATAGGTTTTTTCGTTATTATATAAATCTAAAAGCAGCTTTCGCCTTAGCACTTTGGCGTATGGACAGCCACGCCTTTTCAAGTAACTAATTTATTCAATGTGTTCTCATCCATATAGGCATAACAATTTATTCGAATACAATATTCTTTCACATTTGGGTAATGCACCATTTCAATAAAAAAATGTCGAATGTCCATTAAAATAAAGTGCTTTTATATAAAATAATTTAATGAAATAAATTCAATCTTTTATAAAGAAATCATTATTTGTCATAATTGTAAATAGATTACGTACTTGGAAGTGTCAAAAAAGCTACTTCAGAAGTAAAAAGCAAAATGAAGAAAGAAAAGAAAACCATAAATGGATGGAGCAAGCATTCCTACCTTTCCCGAAAAATTTTCAATAATTACTTTATGAGTATTACCAGTCATACTGCAACCTCCAATTAAGAAATATTCTCTACTCCTGTGGTAAGAGGCTGGACCCCCTTCATTACTGTCATCCTTAATAACTCAGTCGGTGGTCCGTTCCCCTTCCGTAAAAAAGAGGGACTCTCACGGTTTTCGGATTTCAGAGAGACCTGTCTAAGCAAAATCCACAAGTTGCAAACGGTAAATTCCGGTTGTCGGACTCCATGCGAGAGGGAAATAGAGTAGGAGTGAGCAAGAAGGTGTGAAAGAGGGGAGGAAAGACTAGCTAGCGCAGTGCAAGAAAAAATCGAAGTACGGAGGATATGAGGTGAGCAAGGAGATAAAGGAGATAAAGAAAAACGCGAGGAAGGAAAAGGGGCGCCAGCTTCTTGCCCACGCAAACGCGCGGCATCAATGTTAATGCGTAATACAACTGTGAGCGCATAAAATTGTGGCGGAAGGTTACCGGTGGGTTAATCTGTATTTAGAAAAGTCCCACGGAGAGACTATATTCTAAAATAGAAATACGTGTCTCATGTCTTCAGTGCTAGCGCATCGATAGCGTAAGTCTTTGCAGTCACAGTCGGGGCGAGATATTTTTGGTGCACATACAAAAAGACCCGTGATCCAAAATAGGAGCATATTGTGAAGTGGTACTTAATCGACCGAACAGAAACCCAGTTTAGAAAGTGAGTCTTCAGAATTGCAGCAAAAGAAACTGTTATATTAGTCGGATACTTTGCTTAAATAAGTTCCGCGCTGCGATAAAAAAGAATAATTTCATGCTTAATTAACATTCCTTCATTAAATTTTGTCTAAGCAGTTTTTATAAAAAAAAATTACCAAATCTAGCCTATTAATGATGGAAAGGCCTAAAAAATCACTTTATAAAATAAAAAACTTATACCAATATTTATCTCATCTTTTTGTGATTAATGTGTAGAGATCAATATAATATATTTAAATCAGTCTTATATTATTCTTTTTCATTTTCTAGCTTTGATAAGTCGTATATTTATATGGATTTGAAAAAATGATCGTAATAGTAAATTTTTTGATACTTAGTAATCATATAAAACTGTATGACTTTCCTTTAAAAATAAGTTCTTTCATTTTATTGATAACTATATTCGAATACTATTATTTCTTATCAGAGTTTGTTTTCTTTTGAGTAAATATTATAACTTTTGTAAAATTTTTGTACAACTTTGGTTTTTTCAGTGTACTTATGTGTATTGATTCCCGTATTTATTAATAACAATAAAAATATTAGATAATCGCCTTAAGATTTTCAACTTTCTTATGAGTATAATAAGCTATTAAAGAAATGTATTTTTTTAATTTTTTTTTTTTAAATATTAATTTAAAACAAAGTTTATAGCAACTGATTGGATCTTCAAGATTAAACGACCTATGAATTTTTGTATCATAATACGTCTTTCGGATACAAACTCTCGTCAAACATTCTTCAATCATTTAGTTCTTCAAGAAATTTTTAATAAAAGGAAGCTTTAGTTTTACTATTTTTTGCCAAATAAAATCTTGTATGTACACATACATGTCTATATACTTACAGAAATTAAAAAGAAACGAAAATCCAAAGCATTTTTGGCGACATGTATTCGGGAATAATAATACCCTCAATATGGACATCTTTATATTAAAAACTTTACTTAAAAGACTAGGCTCATGGTGGAATAAAACTTGTAATACATGCATACGAAAATTAAATTAAAGGAAAGAAGAAAAGAAACTAGAGATCAAGAGCTTTTCAATCGAATATTTTGGTTTCGTATGCCTACGTGCAGTTCGTCCCTTTGTCTTTTTCCCCCAAATATTTCAAAACTCTTCTGAAATCAGTGATAACGTACCTAATTCAGGTATAAGCATGCAAAAAGCATATATGATGGAACAGTAAACATCAATCTGGTGATTAAAAAATAAAACAAAAAATAGGTGAAAAAGAAGTATTACTTCAAGAAATACAAAATACGAACCATATTTGTTTGTGTATTCTGAAATAAAAATTGTAGTCGGAGCACATGTTTATGAATAAAATAATCGCGTTGTATTTTTTAAAAGAGCAATTGTTCATCATGAAGAATTTATGATGGGTATTATTATTTCAATAAGTTCTATTTATTACTCACAATAAATTTATATTTATATAATTGTGAGGTAATTACAAAATAATTTTAAAGTAATACTAATAAGACCAATTGTAGGTTTTATTTTATATTATATATATTTATCACTTTTTTATAAGCTTAGGTTTTAGATTTATTATATATTGATTATGCATAGAAAATTTTATTTTAATTTTATAATATAATTTCATTTATATACTAATTTTAGATCGTTACTTTGAAATACATAATAATTCATGTCTACAAATTCATTTGTAGGATTTAATCATATGTATTTACAGTAAAATAAAAAATTTCTTATATAATTTTTTTTAATAATAATTCATTAAACAAAATTAATTTGTTTGTAAGCCACAAAATTATTAATGAATTAAAAGAAGGAAATAATTTTTAATTTTGATATTTTATTCTCAGTTCTAATTAAGAATATTGAAACTAATTAGTGATATTAAAATTAAATTTATCATTATTTAATTTCTTTATAAAACAATTTTTAATTATGCTTAACTATTGATATATTTTTATATACAAACTGTATTTCTGTTAGATATTTTATCAATTATTTTCTACAATATACTTTCTACTGTACATAAGTGTTGCTACATAACTTATATTATGTTGGTGGAAAAACAGAAGAGAATCATTTTTAAAACACGACGCTCCGCTAAATTTCTTTCTCACCTATATATTATTTATCTCTCTCATTCATATTCTTATATGTAAATGTCTGACTACTTAGCTTTATCAATAAGCCACCATCGGTGACAGAGTTGGTGACAAAAACGTGTCGTTGTTTTTGATCTAGCAATATTGATGTAAGGTTGCTTACAAGAAAGCAAAATTCCATTACTCGTCTATAATGTCAAATTACTTACCAAGTGTTTTTGATATCCTATTGAAAAAATTTTAATAACCTAATTATTTATAGTTGAACTGAAGTTACTTAAAATAAATATTTTTTGGTAAAATGGTTGGAAAAAAAGAAAATACAAAAGAAGCAAAAAAACAAGTTATATATATTTAGTCTCACAATTAATAATATTTATATTATTAATACAATTAAAAATACAGAATTCACGAATAGAGTAAAATGTTATTCCATGTGCATTTACTCTGATTTCGCTATAATGTTTACACAGAAACAGCGATATCTCGCATAGCGAATTTAAGAAATTGAATGCACAATGTGAGACTTTCCTAAAATTCAACAGTCGATCGGTTACGATAAAAATTAGCTTTATAGAAAACCAACAAATTATTAAACGACTGCTGAGGATATTTACATCGTCGTTACTATAAAAATACAGTTTTAGCTTTTTTGTATTATAAAAAAAAATTTATTGTAGAAAAATCAGAATATATTTGTGTAATAAAAAATTATATTATCTAATAGAAATATCATTTCGGTGATATATATTGCGGAATGATTTCAATTGTACATTTTTTAATTATTAAATTTCTAATTTCTAATTAAGTAATACATGCGTTATTATATTTATCTTACCACAATATATCCCTTATTCATATTAATAATAATAATGATGATAATAATCTATCTCAATGTATTAGTATATTCTTGTCCCGTCCCTTGAAGTTATAATATCGTCAAAATCAATAACTTTGTATTTCGTTACAGTCGAATCCTCTACATTCCCTCCCCTCAAAATAAAGAACAAATTCTTACTTGTTATTAGTGATAAATAAAACAATGAGAAATTACGATAAGCTTCTCCGGAGACGACAATATCCTAGCAAAGTAAAATCCTCATAAAATATAAGAAAAGCCTTATTCATTTAGAGATCGAAACGAAGTCTCTGCGGCATCTGAGAACACGCCTATTCTTCATTTACAAGATGTCACGAGGGCTACAATCTCGTAAAGCAAAACATCGTGTCGTCTCCGTGTGAACACTTGAAGCGATTTCATGCTTCCGAGACTACGAGGACGACTCCCAGGGCCTCCACGTCATACGGCCACGTCTACGATTTCTCTTTACCTTGCGCCCGGGGACCACAAGCCCCTCGTTTCTCACCTGCAAAACACGTTCCACATTTAACTGAAACTCGTTGCTCGGCGCCACCAGGATTTCTTGTTGAGGCAAGACAATCTTAAAAATTGCCTTTGTTGTACTGCCTAACAAACGATATATATATTTATATTATTGAAACTTTTGATAATAATAAATATAAAATATTTGTGTACATTTACATTCTTCGATGATATTAGTAATAAATATTAGCTTATGACCCGCTTATATAATACTTAAGTACCTATGAATTTTTCAAACAGCTTGTGTAACAGACTTATAAAAATATGTAATGCGTATTTTCTTATAAAGTAGTTACTCGTATGAAATGACAATAAAAATTTGAATAACATGCATGTAAAGATCTCCATGCATTAGTTTCTTACTTTGCACTTCTTCAAATGATCATTGTTTAGTATTTTTATTCTATTTTTTGTCATATTGACTAGAAATATCTTTTTATAATTTTTTATTTTC
Source organism: Kradibia gibbosae (assembly GCA_018907135.1). NCBI lineage: Eukaryota > Metazoa > Arthropoda > Insecta > Hymenoptera > Agaonidae > Kradibia > Kradibia gibbosae. Next base: position 2,829,318 of record JACCHX010000008.1, on the reverse strand, counting down.
AGTGCTTCAAGTATGTCGATTCAAAAATTTTTATATCAAATTTTTTTAAAAATTAACGAATGAATTATTTTGCGTACTAATTGTTCAAGTACTATACAGAAGGTAACTTTACACAGACGTTTAGAATAAACTCAATTTCCTATTTGCCTACGATATGGAGGCCTTCCGCGTGATATTACGTTAACAGCAACTGTTCTCGTATTGAACGAATGATGACCTATGTAGGCACCAAACTCACCTTGCATTATACACTATTATTAAATATATATATTTATATGTATGTAGACGTTTACTAGAAATTTCCATGCAAATATAATGAAGAGACCAAAATGGAAAATCAAAGAAAGCGGAGTAAAATTGACAAAATTCTTACTTCACTGATTTTAAAAGTTATATTCCCAATACTTCAAGTATTGCAAAACTTATGAAAATGTAAATAATGAGCAACTCCTTTGTGAAATGATATCCAACTCAAAATAACCTGAAATAAAAACTACTTCGTATAATTATTAAATGCGCATAAAGTCAGAACAAAAAATTTATTGTTCTCCTTGTAAATTAATGCATACATATTAAAAGTATAAACTTCCATAGAAAAAAGTTAAGATTCCTTTCATAAATACACACACCACGTAATATTTTTAATTCATGATATTGCATTTATCAAAACCATTATTTTTTAAAATGATGTTCACTTTAAATAAAAAATTATAAAAATAATAATATCAATCTACGCATAATATGTAGGCACAAAAGCTTTCTGAAGGATTTATTCTTCATAAACAAGAAGAAAATTATTTTAAAAACCAGTATAACAAACAATAAATCAGTAAAGCTTGAGCATTACCTCAAAACTATCAGCTTGATATAAAGAATCGAAATACGCTGTGGGCCGGAAATCCAAAAGTCAGTATAAAAAGTCTTGGCACTCCGAGAGGTTACCGAGATGTACAGAGAGATGTATAGGTAAAAAAAGAAGAAATGAGGCGAACACGTGATATTCGTTGCAATGGTAATCACGCACACCCTCAAAAGTCGGATTTCCGAAAGCGAATCGCTAATGGACGCCAAGGTGAGAAGGAAGGCAGGGTAGTGTCGGAATATTTGTAATTTGCGCGATCGAGGTCACAGTTAGTTCTATTGAATTTCGAGCATGCGTATGGACAGACGCGCCGTACCGGGAATTTCATTAATTCGCCGGAAGTTATGCGAGTTACTGCGTCTGTACGGCTATGTGCGCGCGCACATGCACGCACACGCACACGCCCACACATCTGTGTATGCCGCGAGAGAAGGCGAATTTGATTCAGGATGTCCCGTACATTTGCAAAACTCTTCTTGCCCTGAACTGAATGCCTTGGTCGCTAGGGAAATATCTTTGATTCATAACGGATGTTCAGAGATAGCCATTCGAATCATGTTGTGTAGTTGCTTTATACTGGGAATATTCCACGGGAGATAATTATTTTTCCTAAATTTAATGGTAATCGCCACTTTCCTTAAGTGTTTGAAACCTATTTGATTGATATATAAGAAAATTTGATTAGTAGCTGACAGAATAATTATTTTCTAATATAATTGGAATCTATAAATCGTAGTGAACATCATTTACTCCATGCTTTAAATATTTAAAATGTAACATGGTACGTTTAATTCAGTTCATAGAGCCTTTAATGTGTTTTAAGCAGGAACTTCTACTTTTATATTCTGAATGATAAGGTAAAAACAACGATGGAGTTTAAATTCTCCGGTATAAGAGATTACCACAGCGCAAAGTATGATTTACCAAGTATACATATTTAATACTTTGATTTTTTAAATTTGATATAAAAAGTTTAATAAAACATTCTTCTTTGTTGTTTACTTCTCTTAAAATTAGTCGCAAAACTCAACAACGAGATAAAGACACCAAACAGGGTACACTATTTTCAAAACAGAGAACGACTGAGCTAGTTGGACTGCATACTAGTAGTTAATTTATTTAATTTAAAATCGAACTAATAAGTTTTATATAAACATCGTAGAAAATTAGTAAAGCGGGAAGCAAATAATATTCACTGACTCTATTTAAATGTTAACAAATTCAGTAATTTTTACACATTAATTCCCTTTATAACCTTTATAACAATTGATAACAGGATATTTAATGCATGTAGAAATGTTTATATTACCAAACGTCAAAATTATATGCAGTATTTGGTTAGTCAATGCACTTCCTGTAAAACGCAGCTTCTATGCATAACTATCATGTATGTTCCTATAGCACGCGTTTTAATTAAAACATACCACAAATGCAAAACCTGAAATACAACCGGCAAATTTTTTATCTCAGTTGGAATAAACCTTTTCAGTATTATCAACTGATTATATCGAATATATTTGATTACTCAATATAAAAAAATAAATCATATTCGATTTTATATTAATAGCGACAAAATGAATGTTCATGGAAAAACTTTCTCAGTTACATGTACTTTTTCTACCTATATGGAAAAGTCATTTTCCATTATTAATTGTAAATTAAATATATTAAATTCAATGTTATATCTATGTACATTATAATAATTAAATTTTTATTACCACGTTAATAATTGTTCCTGATATTTAAACATGAATTTTTAGAATTTATAATTTCAAATACCAAATCGATGATTTCTAACTCTAACAAAATGTTTTATTTTTCCAATCTTACAAGAGTTTTTTTATATCAATAAAAAAAAGACTTAAATTCCATTAAATTTTGATAATAAATATACTCTTTAAACTGAAGCGTGTTAAGAATACAAGAATTTTCATAATTTGAATTTCAAGAAAAAATAGAACAATCTTATTCGTTAAAATGGTAATTTTTTGAGTCAACATTCAAAATTAGTTTAGGGCGTTACTTTAATGAATTTACGTTTTGTCCAATTTTTAAATAAAAGAGTAAATCACTTTAAACAATTTATAGGCGAAATTACTTTAATTTCCTTTACATTATTCTTTATCACGTCCTTAGAATGTAATGTGGTTTCTGTAATTCAATGTAAGCTTAAATTATAAATAATTTTTCACCCGTTCAATAAAAGTAAAAATAATAAAATAAACTAAAGATGGAAGTAAAAGGGTTAATCTTACTTAATTTTTTCCTTTAATTGCAGGCCGAAGAACTGAACACCATAGTCGGCAATGCTTTTCGTATGGCGTACGTGGCGCAACTACAGCGACAACCAATGCTTCAAGATGTGATCAACTCCAAATCTAATACGCATTTTCGGAAAGATAAGCACCAGCAGGAGAATCGTACAACTGTCTGGGTAAGCTGTGCTACTTGCTTCATTTTTTTTTAACTTTCGTAAATAATTTGTTGAGTAATGAGCACCATATTAAAAATTATTATAATAAACTAAACCATACGAGGATTGGATACTTGTTAAATATTTTTCATAAAATTGATGAATATGTATCTATTAAAATTTATAAAAGTACAATTTATAATAAGGAATTTTCATTAATTAAATTCTAAGATTTATGTATGTTGTTTTGCATCATATACACACACACACACATAAATATATATACGCATAAATATGAATATATAATTTATATTTTCTTATTGTATTATTATTTAAAATAATTTTGAAATTACTTCGAAAAACAGAAAATTTGAACCAATATATTATATAACTAGAAACAAAAGTAAAACTTGTTTTATTTCATTATACAGAAAGCATTTGTTTAGCTCCAGCATTTAAATATTTAAGAATATATAATTTACATATAAATTGTATGTTTCACTATTTGAAATTATTATTATAAATTTCCTGAACGATTGCATAACAGAATTCTTTTGGGACTAGCCATTGTAATGATTGTTAAAGTAATCAACTCTTCACATTCACAAAGTTACTCGTATAGCATGTGCATAATAATTACAAAAGTCCATACACTTACAAATTTACGCAAGGAAATTCCAAGACTTTTTCCCACAGGAATTTTTCTTTAGATTAATACGTAAAATATCCATCGAAGCAGCATATAATTTCTCACTTTGACTTTTGAAGTAGATAATATACTCGCGTTAAAATCCGTTGCACAAGAGCCAGAAAAATCGCAAGTGTATATGCATAAAGAAATCGTTATAAAATTTTTACTTGGCGACGCACGTTGCATAAGTTTCGCCTGTACTTTTGTATTCATCGTAGAATCAAGAACTTTTACACAAGGGTAGCTAATTATAGATTCATCTACACGCATTTTTTCGTTAAAAGATTCTACGAGAAAGAAAGAGGTTAGTATGTTTATTCATAAAAATTCAGCGCCACAAATGAAATGAATTATGAAAAAAGGAAATAAATGTATTCATGAAAAAGAGGTTGAGAAAGCTTGAAGCTTTTCAATCGATAAGCTGCAAATTTTCTTTATATTCTCATATGAGTAAAGAAAAATTAGTGGTAACCAGAAAATTGACTGCTTTCTAATTACATGAATGATATAGGGAGATCTGAACTTTGTTCTTCTTTTATATTTTGCTGTTTTATTATAAATTTGTATTGCTTAAAAACGCCTATTGCAAAAAAACTCGCAAATATATATATGTAATACAAGGAATTAAGGGGCTGTTCAAATAAATAAATTCTTGGTAGATAAATACCTTAAAGAGCTTAATTAAGAAAATAAATTATGCGTCGAATATAGGTTTTGATATATCGCAAAAAATATCTATTTTTAATATTTATTTCTGCCAAATTTATTTTCAATTTAACAATATAAACTAGATATTTAAATTTTTGATAAAAAGCGAAGAATAATACGTAATTGTCTGTATTATCATAAACAAAACAGGAGATTCTGGATGTTGCATTGAATATTTGCATGTGAGATGGATTCGCTTTATGAATCAACACGTCATAAGGTACATTTTAAAGCAACATTTTTAAACAGCAAAATTTGACTAACGTAGCTGCACCCATCGCAAGAGTAAGGTTCTTTTTCCTACCAGGGTTTTGTTGACATATTCAATTATGTGCGAAATATGCGCCAACCAGTCGCCCGCGAAGACAAAAGGGAACGAGTAGGCGTGTGCGCTCTCATTTACTTAGCGCATAAATTGTGTGTAACTGCGCGTAGTTTAGTTGCACGCTAAAAAGATTTTTTTATACCTCCTTTTTTAAAGAATATTAATAGTGGTTATTGTTGTCGAATGCTTCTTCGCTTGTGACATCCGTAATTGTATGCGTTTTATGAATGATGGTTTTTATCGCGTGATGAAATTATAAAAATCTCGGGAGATGTTACGACTTTTAATAATTTATCCAAATATGAGACATTTTTTGGAACCATGGTGCATTAGTAAATTATATATCTCTGTGTATTATTACATGTGGTTTATTACGCAAAACGTGCAATTTACAAGATAAACATCCACCTTTTCTTTTTCTTTCTGTTTCTGTATTTTATTTTCATTTAAAATATGATATTAGCGTAATTAAGCAGTTATTCCATGGATATGTATAAATATACATAATAAACTCGTTTTATTATAATTATAATTGATGTTTTAAAAATGGAAAGTAGTCAAATATAGAAAGTTATGTTTAAACATAATATTTTAATCGTTATAGTTAATAAATTCAAATTAGTGATCAATCGTCAATATTAATACTTATAAGAAAGTTTCCTATCGAAATATGTACAGAGCGAAAGTATTTCTTTCTGTTATTTAATTAATTTTTAATATAGGTTCTTAAAGTAAAGTTTCAATTAATATTCACATTTTAATAATGATAAAATTATACAATTGTTGTAATAATTTCAATCAAATGTATTCTTTTGATATATTTCTATAAATGCTCTATGTAATAAAATTATTGCACTTTACACTCTATTTTTGAAAAGGCTTATATCGAATGTCTGATTGCATTATTATATTTCATTAAAAATATAATTTTAATCAAATTAAACTGAAGCTATTGTTTTTAAAATTTAATATTTACAAACGATAATATTTTGTTAAATAATATTAATAGTTCTAATACGCACTGGCTGTTTTTAAGAATTATTCGAATTTACATGTTTTTAATATTTTCTTCTGAATAATAGTTATAAATTTTATTATAGTTATTTTAGAAACGTTAATAAATATATAATAAAGTAAAAATTTAACTACTATGCCACTATAACCAAGTTCAAAAATATCCATTTCGAAATTATTTTCGAAAAATTTAGTTTGTCGTAAAATTTATAATAATTAATCATAGGCTATGAATTTTACAATTAATTTTTAAATTAAAACCTTAATTATTTAAAATGTTCAAAATTAATTCAGCAATGGTTAAACATTATTACTAGAATACAGTATTCTACAAATGTAAATTACTTATTGATAAATGTTTAAAGTTGCTTCTCTCTTATTTATAAAACAAATAATTCATTCTAATAGTATTCATAGTAAAGAGATGTCTAATAAAAGTAATAAAAGCTTAAATTATTACAACTTTAAGTTATCATTTACTTACAATGGATAATTGTATTAGCTATGTGATTTTAATACTTTCTATTGATATTATACGATACTCTTTATAACAAAATATCGCATATTATATAGATTTTATTTACTTACTAATCAAGTTTTGAGAAACAGCATTAAACTATAATTGCACATCATTAATCAAATTCAAAGTATCAATACATTAATTGATAAAATGTGAAAAATAAAAAAAAATACGAAAATGAATTTGATAATAATATGAAACATAAAATAAATATTCTCTCATCAGAACAAGTCACTGTTAGTCGGTGACTCAGCAAACAACAACAATAAAGACAACGATAGTAGCAGTCCCACGTCGAATCTCTGGCTATCGAGTCAGAGGCAGACAACGTCCACGAGTAACAGCAGCAGCGAGGACGGCGACATGAACTTGCAGCTTGGTAGCGCTGGTTCACCAACGCTTCGGCTCTCCAGTGTTAAGGTACGTTTCTTCAGTTCTTCAAGTGACTAATATCTGCTATCCTCTGTACGATCACAGATTCTTAATGCTCTGCATTCAAAGTTTTTTTATAGCAATCCTTGTATGAAAATATTTATGAGAAACTTTGGCAAATTAATCGATTTGCATTTATTACATCAGTCGTCCCATTTTAATAATTTCTAAATATTAATTAAATGTATAACAAGTATCACAATGAAGATACATAGACATTGTTCTTTTTGAAAATATCATTTTACATTGAATGATTAAGAAACAAATAGTCAAAAATTATAATCTATGTAAGATTTGCTTTTCGTACATTCTTTATTTAATAATTATTTGAATATTAAGTTCGAATTCATTTTAAATGACAATTCATTTAGTTGCTTAAGAATTTCACCATTTTTATTTCTTTCTTTTAATATACTCTATTATAAACCATTAAAATGTTATACATTTTTATATCAATAGATAAATGTTGCGCAATTTTTGCAATGATAAAAGTCTAATATATATATATATATATATATATATATATATATTTCGCATATTAGATATATCTTTTCGTATTAAATGATGTAAATTTGAAATATACAAATAGTTTTATATGAATGTATTGTAAGATTTTAAAAATCATAAGATATAATATAATATGTAGTTGGAAAACTTTTTGGAAAGTATATTATTTTACAGCACATTTTTAATGAATTAAATATGTATACATACCCTCTATTCTGTCAATATCTGACTGATAAAATGATCAATAATTGATGGATGAAATTGGGCTTTTGTAAATGAGCAAATGCCACGAAAAAGGTGATACTTCCTGCAATATTAAATTTCATTTTATGCATGGAAAATGTGGTGATCATTTTGTCTTTGTACATAGATTGTGTTTTGACTCAATTGAATAAGAACTGAGTAAAGAATGAGGTATTGAGTAACCTTCCATTAAGTGAGGAAGTTTTTTACTGCGTATAGCATTTCACGACCTGCGCCTTACACGTCTATCATTTCACATAAGAGCCTTGAAATGCCCCGCAGCCTAGCCCTTTGTCACTTTAAGATCATAGAGACTGACGCGTATCTTTAGATCGTCAAGGGTATAAAGTCCAGCCTTTCCCCTGTGCACTTCAATTAATCAAACACAATTCGTCCCTTGACAGACACCGAACTCAATCCCTGGTCTGCGACCGTCCCACAACTTCAGCAACGTCCTCAGCCCCTTGCACGCGGAAGATACAACGACCAAGAGCATCTCCCAGCAGAGCACACCAAGCAGCGACGAGAGCAACTCCCCTACGGAACTTAATTCTTACAAGCGACTCGCAGATAAACCGCCCCTCATCAAGCGACTTGCCATGGGCCTCACCAGTAAGTGAAGACTTTTTATTTATATTCGAGGGACCGCGACTTGCTTATTCTTTTATTCCGACCGGAAATTTGTGCTGAACACTACAGTCAGTTGAATCGTAGCCGTGATTGAAGAAGTGACTACTCTCAAAATTATTACATTTTTCCATTATTGCAAGATCTTGGAGAAGTAGATTTCGTTGATCAAACAAAGTTGGAAGGTTTAACGCTTGCTTGCAATTTACAGCATACGTTGAATACACGGCAGAGGTCCGATATCATATGGAAAATTACTCGTAGTGTTGCAAAGAATTGATGGAAATTTCACTATTAAATAATATTGAAACATTGCTTAAATTTAGACTTTTAATTCTTTGGGTGTTTAGCCGTTAAGCACAATTAATGATTTAAATAGTAATAATGGTTAAGCGGGCAATGAAAAATGTGTGGTTTGTTCGATACTCGCAGATAGCGATTGATTGTTCATGACGGGATACCAAAGAATTAAATTCATAGCACGGCTGCATTTCATTGCAGGCGGACGGGATGTGCTGGGTCTAAGCGGCGAGGATGATAGCTGTCCATTGGTAAGTGGCGGCAGCACACCGACGTCCCCCACGACGACGAGGCCGCACTCGGGCGGCTACATCAATGAGGCTATCATAGAATCTGATACCGGTAGCACAACTACGAGACTTCAGCAGCAACAGCAGCAGCCACAGTCGCAGGCGATGCAGCAGCAACAACAGCATCACTATGGCAAACTACTGCCGGTCACTGAGAGTCTTGACAATACCATCAATTCCTCCATCAATGCTAAGAATTTCAATATCGAGAATAACAGGTTTGTACCAAACAATGCCGTACCAATTATATTCGTATCTCTCCTTCTCCTACATCATTCTTTTCACCTCTTTGGTATCTCGCCTTTACTCATTTCATGTCTACATCCTTCTGTCAAGAAATATCCGCTTAAAAAAAAAGAAGGCAGATGAAGAAAGTATAGTAAAATATAATGAGAGAGAAAGATAGAGGAATACCGGTTGAAAGTTTATTTTATGTATTTAGTGTTATTATCTAAAAGAAGAATAGTGTTGGTATTTTATTTGATACCAAGATCATTGTTTTCATGGTTTTATTTCGGCGATAATCGGTTATTTTTTTTTAATTTATTAATTTTGTATAATTATTTTCTAATATATTATAATATTTTATTTCAAATTTCACGCATTTGCAAATAAATTATAAATATCAATTTAAATGCTATGAATAACAATACCGTATCGAAAACTTGTCTCCCGTGTAATTATTGTTTTATTATAAATACATGGATATCATCTAAATGTATTAAAAATGAAAACATGCAATTTACTTGAGTAGTATAATTACTTATACGCGCGGGGGGGCTTATATTTTTTTGTAAAAATTTGAAATACTAACCTTCATATGACTTATTAAATTTATAATTTATAATTATGAAGCTACTATGTTTGATCAGTGCTTTATGTTCAGAATAAACTTGCAAGTTCTAGATAAATGCTTAAATGTAAAAAAGCTGCTTCAAATAAATGCCTGTTACTCAATTCCTCAATATTAATCAATATTAATGGATGTTTCTAACTAAAGTTCGTCTTTTTCGGGGCCAAAGGTTAGCCCAAAGTTCGGCCGCTGATTCGGATTTTAAGTCGAAACGACGATCCCAGATCAGTACCTCCAGCAGCTCAGTCCCCGCGGATGGCAGTATGCACGGCTCTACGCCGACGCCACCTCCCCTCCCGGAACGAACCGACAGCCTTAATAACCGAAGCGAAGAAGGCGAATTGAGACGAGCGCCCTGGTTCCAGGCTGGTATACCAAGGTGAGCGACTTCAATAAGCTCCACTGCATTCCTAAACTACTCATGGGGGTGCTCATCTGCTATGGTGGTGAACCAATCAACTTCTAGATTTTTTATCAAAATGTTGCGATTATGTTGTCGATTTTTAAATAGACTATATAAGTAACTTTAATATTAATTCGGCAGTTTTCAATTAATTGCTCAAGAATCCGGAGATATGTACGCTTCATTCGATAATTTTAATTATGTATTTTTAAGATTTTTAAGATTCACTAAATTTCATGTTGATTAAATTGCTTCACTTTTTACAATTAGTAAATTCTCATTGAATATTATTGATATTAAGTCAGTGCTAGTATTAAGCTCAGTGAGAATTAATAAGAATATGTAACAGTAATACTAATTTATTTGTTGATGAATTTTACTATTTAAAAAATTTAGGTAGAATATTAACCTTCTTAACAGCTTTCGTATAATTTTCATAAAACTCATAAAAGTACGGGAGTAAAACCCCATTTCATGTTCAATGCTATGTCAACACAATAACTCATGGTCGTCTCTCGCGTAGGTTTTTCAATTTCTAGTCCTATAGTTGTAGCTATAAAAGTATACAATACCGACTAATAGACAGTTGTAATTCGCGAAAACCACACACGAGGACTTAATTATGGTAAGTTAGTCATTGATTTTTGTCATTCAGAGAAATAACACTGGAGGTGCTAAGCCAGGAACCTGAAGGTGCTTTTATGGTGCGTGAGAGTACGAGCAAACCTGGATGTTATGCCTTGTCATTACGTGTACCTCGAGAGTTCCAGCCCAGCGGTATCGCTCATTATCTCATAATGCGGACCAACAAGGGCTACAAAATCAAGGTAAGTTCAATTCTTTCGTCCACCTCCACATCCAGAAAAACTTACTTTAACGTCGAAATTGATGTGTTCGATGTATTCGTTTAGGATCTCGTTCTTTTTTCACATTTTCTTAATTTTCTTTTATCATCCATAAAAAGAAACTTCCCTGCTGTATTCGGAGACAAGTTTTCCAATACGAAGGCTGATAGCTTTAATTTGATTTTCATTTTTACTGAACATCGCCGATTATAATTATAATTAATATGTTATTATAATTAATTTGTTATTCTTATTATGGATATTATGCTTATTAATTTCGAAACTTGATAATTCAGTAGGTGATGCTTTTTCTCAAAGCTATATGCATAATGTAATTCTTACATAATATAACTTACAATAAATTTATACAAATTCTCGAATACGTAAAGTATTTTTGAAATATCTTATAACACTAACTTAAAGAGAAAAGAAATATGAAGAGAATAAATAGTTTTTTGAGAAAGAAGGTGAAATAAAAATTTTTTTTAACTAAATAAATTATGAGGAAAGTTTTTACTAAGTAACTTTCAATTTTGACTATATTTATAAAGGAAATTCGAAATTTTTAAGGAACATCTATTTTTCGTGATTTTACATAAAATCAAAAAGCAAAATTATTGCTATATCGAAACTCAGATATACACATAGTATGAGATTTCTTTACAAATAATACACTCGATTTATTATAATGCATCTTTATGCTAATTTTTTATAAACATATTAGTATAATATACGTAATGAGATATAATTATTATTCTGTTATTAAATACGAATATTAACATTCTTTTGTAACATTTTTTTTTAAATAAAACTCTTAATTTTTATTTTATTTTATAAATAAATATATAACCTTCCGATTAAATTAATAGCTACTTTAAATATTTATATACAATAGTACATTATACTAGCTTCATCAAATCACTATACTACCTTGCAAATACTCAAAATTCATTTTACTCAACAGTAAATTTAATATTTCGGCAAAATTTTAAATATTCGAATAATCAGAAAAAAATTAATATATTAAAATTAATTTAGTAAATATTCAGGTACGCATATAAAAATAAGATTTGAAGAGCTTTTAAATTTGCTCATGGTTTACTTGTATTGTACGTTTATACCTTTATCCTATTATTATTTGTAACCAAAAATTACAATTAGCCTATTGCAAGATATGGTGTACACACAATTGTCTTACATGATATTTTTTACTACACTTCTTCAATGAAAATTTTCCATATCAAGATATGAGTATTCACGTACATCACGTATATTTAAAAATGCTTCATGCTTACAAAATAACGCGATGTAGTTATTAGAAGTAGATTTTATTTTTATATCTTGCATTTCTCATAAATGCACCATAAAAAAATTTAGTGTAATAAGTTAATTTTTATAATATTATTTATTAGATAATAATAACGCAAATATTACATTATGTAATTATATTATGTTTTATTACTCTACACATGCATCATTTCTTCTTTTATTAATTTACGTTTTCGTCAAGTGTACAATTTATACACTTTATTGCTTTGAGACGTCACTCAAATTTTTTTATGTATTTCTAATCCTATTTCGTGATACTATTTACATTTATAAGATAATGAAATCTTCAAAATTGTCAGTGTATAACGGGGAAACATAATTAATGATGCAATTTTAAATGTGCATTTTTTTCTTCTTTTTCAACCTTATGTATTTGTATTCGGTGCATCAAAAAATCTGACTAATTTTCCTGTCTACACCCTCATTATTCTCATCAATACGAGCGAAAAACTATTAGAGCAAGCACATTAAAAATTTAGAAAGCCACAATCTGGCAACAAAGCTCCCCAACGTAATGCATTTGCGAAAAATAAAAATCTTGTTGCAATCTTTAGTTTTATCTTATAATTTATACAAATTCCAGTCGTAAAATCCACCTTAATTAACTCACCTGAGCAACCTAATTTCTTACAATGCCGGGCCTGATTCATCTTCGTTGTGGGAGGTGAACTTGGGCAACTCTCCCGAAGCTTTGAGCGGGCCGCTCGACCCCCGGAGGGTTCACTCAACAGGAATTCCGCCTGCCTAATAACACAGCTCCTCAAAAGTCGTGCGCGAGTTTGCCAGAGCCTTTGTCCGCCGAAACCCTTTCTTTCCGGGGGAAGAGATCTGGTCACTTCTTGCTGACGTGAATTAAGGTTATGACATGTGTGCACATGCACGTGTGTTTAATGCTATTGAGTAGCCACGGGTGCACTGTAAACTTGGGTTGTAATCCTCCAGCTTGAAGTCTTTACTCTACTTTTGTAACCTGAGCTCTCATTCGTCATCATATACTTGAATTTTTATATTACTCTCTTAGGAGTTTTCATAAGTACATTATATTCATTTGATTACTATTGGAGAAATCGCAAATATGATATAGAGGATTATCAGAATGTGCTTTACACTAAATAAATGATTGATTTCATCTAACGTATTATTTTTTATCTAATTACTTATTTACATTAATGTGTGTAAAAATAATTGAAGCTATGCTTCATTGCATGAAATTATTAGTATTCTTATAAATATAACTTTTAAGAATTATGTAATGTGTACCTATTGTCACAAAAATGTTTTAAAAACACTTTAATAATGGATATAAGTAACTTTACTATTGATAATACACAATGTATATTTTGCTATTTGTAAACAAGGATTTTTTTGATTTTAAAAGGGTTTCGTTACTTCTTTACGAGGCTGCATATTTGTAAACTGTAAAACTTTTTTGATGAATTCAGTATTTGTAATTACTAAGTAAAAATTTATTTGTTATAAATAGCTGTTTGGATAAAAAATTAGTAGCTAATTATAAAGTTAGAAAGTCTCTACAAATCTCCTAAATTATTGAAAAGGTATAAAATTTTTGTCATCTATTGCAACCGTAAAATAAACTAGTATAAATACTTATAAACTTGAACAATTTGTAATATTTGTCTTAAGATTTACACGCGGAATATGTTGGACCTTTGAAAAGTCGTATGTAAAAAATATTTCTTAATAACTATCTAGAGTCTCTCATAGCTTGCTGCATTCAGCAAAAATTTTTCAAATTACTTATTAATAGCGGCCCACACACGGAAAAAGAAAAAAGAATAAAAAGGCTATTTGGATTAAAAGCAATTTCTTTCATAAATTTCAGTGCGGTCTTCCTTGTACAAAAAATTAGCTTTATTATCAGAAACAAGAGCACAAGAATCACACTTCTACTTTTAATTCTTCTCCGACGCTGTTTCAGTGTTTTCAGATTATTTTTGAATGTTGAAACCTCAACTTCCTGCCCATGCCTCGCATGGAAATCGAAGCTATAGAACGACCGTAACGAGTTCAATACGTCGTAGATTTTAGTCTCAGAATCGCCTTTTACAATAAACCAGAGTCATAGAATCGCTTACTTATTTACGTATAAATTTATGTATTAATCTTTATACAAACCTATTGTATTGTACAGGTTATGGTGTGCACATACATGTGGCAGTAGTTTCAACGATATATTTATGAATGCAATTTTGGAAATGCAAATACTCAAGTACCGTAATTAATCACATGTTATAAGGATCCTAGTGATTTAATTTTAACAGTTTCTAAGGCACACGTTGAAAAGTAGTTTTATGTAAATTGATATTGCTCTGCATACTTGAATTTTAATTAAAATATATAAGTGTGTAAGAGTTTTTATTTCCACCACAAAAGAATTAGCATTTTAGTAAATCATTTTATTCATAATGTAACATAGAAACATTATTAATAAGTTTCCTTGTATTTTTGTTTATTCTTATAAAAAGACGTTTATGCTGAATATTTTAAATTGATGAAAAAGTAATCTGAATGATTAAAAACTCATACATGTCTAATGTATAAGCAAGAATGATATGAATATTAAAAAAATATATTACATTATTAATGGTATAACTATTGAAGAATGTTTTTTACATACTTTAAATGATACGATTTTGGTTTATCAGGAGTAAAATTCATTGTAGAAAATTTTGTTGATAATTAAGTTAATAAATAAATTTTAATGCCTCACTTATTTAATTCATAATGTACGCAATTGAACAGTAAATTATGGTAAATAACAATATCCATTATTTAAATGCAATATAAGAGAGTACGTGTATGCTACATACGTATGGACAGTAGCATTAATTTTAAGATGCTTTATAAATGGTTTAATATTAAATCGTAAGTGACTGTAAAAAACATGTACAAGCAAGTATCTCATCGATGAGTGTAAAAAGCTTTATTAAAACAATATACTCGAAAAACTTTTAACTCTTTAAACTTTTATCAATATACTTCAAGCTATAAATAAGCATCCACGTGCTTGTGCCATTTTAATCAATATTATTAATGTTTATTCTTTCCTTCATTAGGGATTCACTAAGGAATTCACGACGCTGACCGCTCTGATAACGCACCACTCGGTTATGCCAGAGCTCCTACCCTGCCCACTTTCGTTGAGTCGTTATAACCCGAGCTTTGTTAAGGCCGACTCGAGCAAGGACTTTGCAGACATTGACTCCGATCCGGACTACAATACACTTGCAGACTTTCGAAAAATGATGTCCGACCTGAATGTGTAAAGAGCCGCGCTGGCAACTCTTTGTAGTCCATAAGTCCGAATGTTTTCAGTAAAATTAGAAGTCAATGTAAAATGAAAAACACCGAGGATGTCGAAAAATAGTTGCTAAAAGCTCAAAATTTTTGTCGGAGCCTCCGTTCATTGGTATCCGATCGTTTTCAGTTAAATCCGAAATATCTCGTACATTTAGATATACCTTGCTTCGACCAAGTGTGTAGATGAAAGTGTGTAACTGAAAATATCTTTGTTTTTTCGTAAATTCGAGAATTATTATTTATATCGGCATTTTCAATTTATTTTCATTTTTATTCTGTGATCTTTTGAAAATTTATCATAATTATTACAACATCTAATCTATTTCTTATTTCTCTCTTTTTCTCTCTTTTCTTAATAGTAAAGTACTATTATCGTAAGATTATATAAATAATAGTTTGTTTTATTTAAATAAATGTATATCAAGTTCCATAACTTCATTGAAGAACATCGAATCAATATTTCATATAGGCAGAACAGTAAATGAAAACTAAACAACTAACATAAAAGCTCAACTTCGTTTGTTTGTACGTTGATAAAGAAATATGTAAATCCGACAAACGAAAGAAGAATGAAAACTTAACAATACAGATAAAATAATATTTAATCGAATAAATGGGTATAAGATAAAAAAGATAAAATTAAAAAGTAAACTACAAGAGATATAAGAAATATGCGGTGTTATCTTCCACGATGAGCGTAAAGAGCTGAAAAGTTCTTTTATGGTGATATGCTTATAAGTCATTGCTAGAAATATAACTAAACCGTCGTAGGGATTATAATTTATTTATAGTTGGCATAAAATTATGAAGTAACAATGCTGAGAGCCTACTTCATAAAAGTAATTGCAATGGGCAATTTGCCGACACTGTGCGAGAGCGTACGAGTACGAATATATTTTGTGCCGGAGTAAAATGAAATGTGTAATCGTACAAAATTTTTTCCTTTTAAAAAGCGAGTAGGAAGATTACAAATATTCAAAATATAACAATAGATAGACGTATTTATTTTGAGATAGTTGTAACCAAAAATACAAAGGAAGTAAGATGAATGGATGTAAGAGTACTATCAAAATAATTTTGAAAATATTAGAGAAAGACGTATTATACAAATGATATTTTCATCTATCGCTTCTGTATTTTTAATGCATTAAAATTAATCACATTATTTATGTGTTTCCATCTAAAAATTTAAAACAAAGTTTTATAAAATTTCATAAATTTCTTTTGCTCTTAAATCAGGCTGACCGTCATGGAACTAAAGAAGATATAAATTAGATTAAAAAAGTAAGTAAAAAAAGATTCGTTACCGCCGTAGAGAATACAGATACTGACCCGATTAACGTTAATAGTTTGTTTTTTTTCCAATTATTTTATCATTAATCATAAATATTATTATTAATGGTTATTTCAATTCCTTAAATCGACGACACCCGTGGAGCTCGATAAAGCTTCCTAGTTCTCGTTTTCGTTACGTATAAAAAGTAAAAAAATAAAACGTTGGTGTGTAAAAAAGGTAATAATATCGTTAAATAACAAAGATGCAAAATATGTTGATATTGTATATAAATTATGATTATTGTTATGCGATGTCGATTGTATTTAATTAAGAGTGAGATGACTGAATATTGAATAGCTGGTTGGCAACTCTTGATCATCTCTCGAGTAACCTAGTCTTGTACAGAAGAGTTCTGCGCTTAGAATATATTACATTGGAAAAAGCGGATATAAAAATTCAGAATTTATATACTGCTTCCTTTTTTCAAGAATTATCGAGTACATAATCACCATAATTTAGTCTTCAATTTCAAAATGCTTTAAAGATTAAAGCTAATTTTAGTTATGATGGACACTCAATAGACTTATTTTTTACAATTAAAAAGTTCCAAAGAGAAAATTTAATAATACTAATCAACAGTTTCATTTTCCTGAAAGATGTCAATATCGTTTTCAAAGTACTTTGGAATTTACAAAAATGTAATAATTTATAACTTACATAAACGCATTAATGCTTCGTACTTGTATGAGTCTTAATATTAATGTTCAAATTGAACAGCATAAAGTATTTTCAATAATCAATCTCACCCAGAAATGTAAAATATTAATCTGAGTATTTAATATTGATACCTTCAGATTCGACTGAATCTTATATTCTGAGTTTTTATATCCACTATAAATGCATTAAGAAATAAAGATGGCAGTGAAGAGAGTTAACACGTAATGTCAAAAAATATTTAAGTAAACACGAAACATACATAAATGTGACAAAATAAGCGAGAAAATAAAATGCATTAATGGATCTCAAAACTTTTATCTCTGCAAGGATTAACAAATACCACTGATAATTATTAATTAGCTATACAAAATTAATGCTTAATATTTTTTTTCTAAAATACTTAATACATTATGTCATAACAAAAGTAAAATAATTATTTTTTATTAATTATGTTGGTTGAAAAGTATTAATACTTAGTGCCAAGTGGTATGTTTGTGTACTTTGCAGTGCTAAGGTTCAGAAATTCTTTCAAAAGAAGTAAACATAAATAGCATTTACTAAAAATGCTATCGTTATCTTCTTGTGCTCAAATATTTGTACAATTTTGATAACGAAGGATCTAACAAAAACGTGCCGATAATAAGGCGTATAGAACGTTTCTGCTAAACAGGATATTAATTGCTGCTTCAGATTTTAATGTTCTAAAATCATTATACCGATGCATCATATAATTTCAATAATAAAATTATTTATTAAACTTTATTAAAAATTATTTATCACCTTTCCTTTTCTTCATTTTATACTTTGCAGATAAGGAATCAATTATTTGTAAGATTTTATAAAATAGAATATTTTTTTAATTTATAGCACATATTTTAACAAAAAAGGAAATAAAATTGACAATTGATTAAACATCTTGTCGTACGACGTGTTTTTGCCTTTCTGAGATAAAAGGTACAGTTCCCGCCTTTGAATGTGTACGACGATTTGACTCTCTGAAAAAAATGAAAATTTTTAAAGTATAATTTGTGTAAGATGTATTTAAATCTAATGCATTTGATTGCTTGTTATGAATAACGTAATATATTTTTTTTAATTTATAATTTAAAACAAGCTTTTAATTTTTTCTTCAATAATATAATAATGTAAGTATCGTAAAGAATTACATACTTTCGAGTGGATTTTTGACGTATTCTGCGAATTTCAGCTTGTGCATTGTAAATGTGTTTTGGAACTTGTCTATGTTTTGCTATTCTACGCACTTGTGGGTGACTTGCAAATTTTTCCTTTAATACCTCACTATAGTTAAGAGCGGCCTTCTCTCTTGGTTTAAGCTGCAAAATGTAAAAAGGATTTAAATATTTAAAATTAAAAATTATTTTTAAATTTCACATGTAAAATAAAGAATTTTTATTAATCAAGATTTTTATTGTTTATATAATTTAATGTTTTTGAAGAAGTAAGACATAATGTCATAATAGGGTAATGACTATCAATTAAAGATTTTAATGAACAGTAGTGTAATAGTAGCCAGTTCAGATCAATAAAAAGGTTAATTGATACGATTGTGATAAAAATGCTTTTTATTGATACATTAAAAATACCAATCCAATTCAAGTATAATTACAATATTAGTAGGTGAAGGTTCAGAGACAATTATTTACATTAACTTAGTACATATATGAAAAATTAATACTTAGTAATGTATAAAAAGTATTCAGAATTTTTTATAAGAGATCGATGTAAAAGAAGTTACGTGTTTCTTACCACTCCTAATTTCTCTGATGCTCTAGCTTTCCAAACTCGAATGTTCATTTCATCACTACCACTGAGAATGTATTTACTGTCAAGAGACCAAGCTATACTTGTAAGTCTTTGCATACGCTTTGTATGGTATATTTCTTTTGAGTGACCTTTATTAATCTCAAAAATTCGAATTGATTTATCATAACTACCAGAAACAAATTCTCTACCAGTAGGACTATAATCTACATCTGTTACAGCTTCTACATGATCCATATGAACGTTAACAGGAGTTTTCAATTTACGTACGTCAAACGTGTATAAACTAAAAATTAATAATAATTTAATTTTTATTCCATAATGTATTTCAAAAAAGTTGACAATAAAAAAATTACTTATAATCTTCACTAGCACATGTAAAAGTTAATGCTTCCATTGGATTCCATGAAAGCCTATTAGCACGAAGTCTCATAATAACTCGTCTTAAAGGACCAATTTCACGTGTATCGTATAGAATGATGCTACGATCACTAGCACATGCAGCTAAAAAAAAAATTTGAGAAACATGAAAATAAATACGTTTTTTTATTGTGTTTATTTATAGTAAAATGTAAAAATTTACCAAGCAAATTAGTTTGAACATAATTATATTTTACATCGTGTAAACTATCTACACCCCATTTGAAAGTGCGTATTGGTTCATTTCTTGTTTCTTCCCATAATTGACAAACTTCTCCACAAGTAGCAAATAATGGATCAAATCTATGATGAGTGATACCAGTTAAAATAGTCTACAATGAATTTTTTTATTAGTTTCAAACAAATTTTATTATAAATTATAAAGGTATGTTCATACTTTACTAATAATTGTATTTGTAGGTTCTGCCTCTTCCTCACCAATACATTTATTTGCTTTCCATGTTTTAATAGTTTTGTCATCTCCAATTGTAATAAACTGTTCAAAATTAGCTGTGAATGCAATTCCACGTACAATTCCATCATGGGCCAAAAAGCTATGTTCACAAATTCTTTGCGGTAAATTCCAAATTTTTACTTCACCATCATAAGATCCACTTAAAAGTACTTGCAATCTTCCAGGATGTTTGGACATACAAGAAATAGCATCTTTATGCCCTTCTAAATTACCAATAAACGGTTTAGCAAAAACTCTATCTAACTTTACAGCATTTAGAGCTCTTGTATATTCTCTCGGGGCCTCAAACGGATGCAGTATAGGATCATAATTTCTTGGAACTGAAATTGTTACAAAAAAAAACTATTCCTTTATTTATTCATTATTATAATTGAATAATTTTATGTTAAAAAAAGAAAAAATTTATTTTTCAATTTAGTGTGCATATAAGTATGTAAGGAACGTTTCAGAGGTTATCTCACATTGGTTATTTAATTACCTTTATGAATATCTCGTTTTGTTTCACGCAAATATTCGTCTGGATTTCTTGATAATACTTTCACTTTCATGGTGATAATCTATCATTAATTAATAATTTTTTAATTCAATATCATTTCTGTAAATTTCACGGAAGCATGGAACTATGTTTTTAAAAAATACTGAATACATGTAACCATCCGTTTATTTTATAAATTTAAATTTTTTACAGAATGCTAATTGTTATAAAACCTTGCAACTTTACAATACTCGAATAAAGCAATCTGTAATCAATTAATTGCTAAAACATATATTTGTTTCCTTTTGCTGTTTATTGCCATATATTATGTTATACACGAATTCGGCTTCTATTACTTTTTACTTATAAAGAAGTATAATGATAATGAAGTACTCCATTCGAGTATCGACCTATCGATACAGTTTGCAATGCCTTCACCCTGATGTACAAGGAACAACTTCAGTTGCCCATGTATAAAATATTACAAAGTGTACAAACTAACAAGTTTGTGTTTTTCATCTATGGTTAAATAATTTAATTCTCGTATTTAAGCCCCATTTAACATTCAAAATTAAAAACATTAATTATTTTTCATAACTATATGAATTTTTATTTCGCTCAATATATAAAATTTCGATCCATTATATACAATCGAACGTATCGATTTAAAATATTTTTATGATTCACTTCTAAAATTTGTATTACAAAACATAGTATTCGCATTAATGCATATACAAGCTATTAATAGTATTTAGGAAGTTTTATTCCTACATGTAAAATTTATTTTGTTATTTTTTAAATTTGTATATTTACAATTACACATGAAATACTGGTGACTATGATCTTCGGAAATATTTGTCGTTTTTCAATATAAAAATCAATAACTTGTATGTTTATTGTGGTAGTATTTGTAGTCATTTAATATGAAATATTACATATATAAATTAGTTATATATTTTGTACAGTTCCTAATTGTTACATTAGGGAATTCAATTAGCAATCATCTGTTTTGAATAATGACAATTAATTACATGGATGTAATTGTAAACCTCATTAGTCTTAAATTTTATACTAAATTTCTTCAGTTAATTTTTAATTAATAACTTTTCATTAAAAATTTATTTGAATTTTATCAATAAATATAATTCGAAAAATAAATAAAAAACGTATATATATTTTTAATTAAAGACTGAAATTTATTGTTTTTATTGATTATTATTCCTATTGTTATCATTATAGATGTTGTTGTTAAAACATAACCTGCTGAGCCTCAGATTTGTTTTTAAAATTTTTTATTTATTTCCCTATTTACAAACTTTTTATTACCAAAATATATTTTATGTTCTAATATTAAATATAAGATTAAATTAAAATCCAGTTACATAGTTTGTCATCATTTTAATTTCAGATATTATATAAACGATTAGTTACAAAAATTCAATATTAGTTTAAAAAATTCTGTATAACTAAATTATGTTTGTAGTTTTTCACACAATTTTTAATCTATTAGAATTTTTTACTGCTTGTATATTTATGACAGTTATTAATAAATTTTTTAAATTTTACAACATTTTATAATTCAACTTTTAATAGATGATTTACAATATTTCTTTACATTATAATAGAAGGTATAATTTCAATGATACTTTTGTAATTGTAGTATACGATGATGAAGGGACATTAATTTCTTTTAAATTGAAAAAAATGATTAACAAAATTATATTATATCTTTATCAGTAATTTATTAGGTATAATTAAAAATTTTTTTTAATTAATTTACAATTTACAACTAAAATATTCACAATACAAATTAAAATAAGTTTTTAGTCTCTGTAATAAAAAATACAATGACTTTTTAAAATTAAAAAATAAATAACATGCAAATTATGCAATTTTCACTTTAAAGTATATTGAAGCCTTAAAAAATTTTCGTTTTTTGATTATTTTTTTATTGATGTACAGCACTATTAAGGTCTTTTTAAGCTAATCGTAAGTCGACAGCATATCCATGTTGTAAAAATATTTGTATTCATTGAATCACTGGAGACAAATGCTATAATTTCAATATAATAATATCAAACATGTTGAATCATCACCTTAAATTATGTGTTGAAATACTTCTAGTACCTAATAACTGATAAAGAATTTGATCGATTAATGCTGAACAAATCTTGTAAATGCACCTATTGGTCCACGATTTAACATTAATATTATTATTACACGATTATACTTTCAATAAATCATGATAAGAAAAATAGCATTATGACACATAAGCGCCATAGATCCTTTCAACATTCAAAAAATTGAATAAAAATAAGAATAAATTTATATTTTCAGAGCAGGTATTAAACTGCAAGTTTACTGCAAGTTTTACATTCAAAATACTAATTTATTTATAGGAGCATACTTGGTCTATTGATTAATACAACGTACATTGAAAGAATTTTCTCCCATTAGAAAAGTGAATCATTATTTTGAATTAAAATTAGTATATATTTAAATATAGTAAATTTATGGTCTTGTATGTTAAATAAATTTTTCGATATTATTTTAAATTATTTCTACAATTTGGACATTTTATGACTTATAATATTTAAGAATATCTTTCAACCTTTCACATTCAGACATAATATCAATGAAGAAAATTTTACCGTATATTGTATAATAATTTACGATTAATTGATAATAAATTAAATTTAATTAATTTCTTTCTTTGAATTTTGTTAATATCGACAAGCTTGAAAGCCAATATTAATTATTTTATACCTACACAATAAAGTTTCTATGTTTAATATTTAAAAAATTCAGCGATATTTATGTCACAAATTTAAAAAAACAGTTTTTAATTTAGATTACATAAAATATATATTGAATCGTTTTTATCAAGTACAATTTCCTAACCATTTTTCCTTTTTTACAGCACATAATATATATTTATTGTCAATAATTACATACATAGATTTTTAAGGATTACAAATCGAGAAATCGACAAGTAAAACACGACGTACAAAGACTATATCTTATGTAGTCTAAAAAAATTCATAAAAATTGTAATAAAATAAAATGAAGTTGATTAATACTCTATATTAATTATATAGATTAGACTTGATCTATTTAAGGAATATTTATGTTTTTTATGTTAATTTAAAAAATAAAATTAATCAAGTTCATAATTTGAAATATTTCATAAGCATAATTTTACCAAATATAGAAATATGAAAATATTAAAAGAATAAAACAAGTTTCAATAAATATTAGATAGATCTATTCTTGTTATGTTTTGGTACATATTAGAATAGTAAGAAAAATAGGTTGTAAAATTACTTGAACTATAAAATTTTGTTATTTAAAATTATAAAGATTGCACGATATTTTATTTAAAATATAAAGTTTTGAAACACGATGTAATGATTTATTAATCAGGATGTGATTTTAGACAATGTAGAAATAAAAGTACAAGTACAAATCAGAATTGAATAACTAAATATGAGGAATACAAAAAATGTAAGGTATAGCCATTTAATTCAAAAGAATGAATGGATTTATTATATTATTCTAAAAAATTTTCTGTAAATACTATATTTACGAAATTTTTACTTTCACTAAATAAACGTGAATATATCATCAGATTATTTTCGTAGTTTCTGAAAAGAAGAGGGGAAACTTTTATCTATAATATTTGTCATAGTTTTTTTTAAGAAGGTAACAATCAAAGCACAAATACTAATGTTTTCGCATGTGTACATAGTTCTGATAAGATAACCTGATGTTTTTAACTGAATTCAGTTGAGGTGTACGTATCATTACTCGTTGAATAATACATTGTTGCGTATCATAAGAGAAAATGTCGGGTAAAGTATCAGAACAGAAATTTATATTTATAATATAGTTGTATTGAATATTTAAGAATGTCTATTTTAAATTTATGTACTTTTTTATTTGGTAGTGCTGACAATTTAGTTATCATAATATTATAAATGTCCGTACATGCTAATTTACTCACTTTTTAAATTTATACATATTTTCTGATTGAATAAATTATCAGTTAATATAGCTATCAAAAGATATTAGTTAAATTATTATATTCGAAAAGAATTGTAAAAACTATTTATAAATTCGTTATCATATAGAATTTATTCATATTTTTTATTACTGAAAAATAATAACATTTTCATTCTTTATTTGACATAATTAAATGAATCTTTATTAATCTAACGTACATAAATTTATTTATATATTTGAAAGTGGTTATGTTTTCTTGTACTAACATAAGGTTTACCAATATACATTATTTTATGAATTTGAACGATATTAAATAAATTTTTGATTTGTAACTGGAATTGTGTAAATAAATTAATAAATATCTTTTTAAAAATCTCTCTTGCTGTACAAATTAACGCTTGTATATCAGAAAAAGATGTGCTTATTCCATTCCATTTTCTTTCATTAAAAGAATTGAGCAAAATCAAATATCATAAATGCTTTAAGTTACACGAAAAAATTTAATTTTTTTCGAATCTTTAGTGGTAATTAATTATTGTTTCAGAATTTAATAAACTATAATATTGTGACTAGCCTCACTCTTTTGTAGTATTTATGGATAAATAAAAAAATAACACAAATTCAAATCGACTCAAATTAATTGTATTAAGTTCACATCCAATATTGATTTTGATAGTATAAGCATTAATGATAATGATACAAATAATGCAATATAAAAATAAATATCTATAGATGAAATAACAGAAAATAATTATACAATTTATAGTTTTAAGAGTGTACGTAGGTTAGTATTTGTTATTTGTATTAAAAAACGATGAGGTATGGAATAAAACTATAGCATACCATATTAGAAAAATTAAAAATGGAATTACCATTAATTGATTTAATACATCGTTTTTAAAATTGTCATTTAATGATTTTATATATTACTTATAATGTATGTTTTTAACAAAACTATTATAACTTAAAAAATGCTATCAATTATTATTTTATTTTTATCAATGAGGATATATTTTTTTATAATAAATTATTTATACTTAATCTTGTAATCAGAAAAAAATTCATATTTTGTGAAAGGCTGATCATTATTTTATATTGAATATCATATTTTTACACTTTTAAAGGTTTGAAAATAAATATATTTCTGAGTTTTAAAATTTATTTTAACGAACCTTCTACACAATATTTGTGATACAATGTTTAAGTTTGTTTGAAATTATTTAACATTTTACGATTTCGTAAAAAAATTAGTTTCTTATTTAAACAATGAAATTGGTGACATGTACGTATCGAATGGTAGTTAAATTTACCTTATAAGATAGCACTTGTGGCAC
Organism: Kradibia gibbosae; assembly: GCA_018907135.1. Taxonomy (NCBI): domain Eukaryota; kingdom Metazoa; phylum Arthropoda; class Insecta; order Hymenoptera; family Agaonidae; genus Kradibia; species Kradibia gibbosae. The sequence continues at coordinate 2,803,154 of JACCHX010000008.1, read as the reverse complement.
TCCCTTAAATTTGTATATTATGGTGAGATAGTGAGGATCTAGCATTTGTTCCTTAAAAAAGATAAGAAAAATCAGGGCTATGGGGTCGTGTTGCTCATTGGAGACGCTCGAAACACCAGCTGCCAATGCATCAGCATTAAAGTCAGGCATAATATGTCAAAAAACAGCATACAAATGGTTAACAAGGAGTGCGGGTGATCCAGTCCCAGCGACGGCTGTCACCGGTGGTCGGGATATCGACGGGGCTATGATCTACGTCGGCCGCGCTTACCACGATGGCGAAGTTATACCGGCCAAGGTCATACCAGAGAAGAACGTTGCTTACGTGGCGCACGGCGGCCAAGAACATGCTAAACACAACTACGAGGTAAACTCTTTCTCTCGTTTTCTTGCTTAGAAACTCGAGCTCGTTTATTGTTATCCTCCTCCAATCGCTATTTCTTATTTAGACACCGGGCCATTGCTGAAATATTCAAATAAGAACTGTGCCCGATTCTTTGGCTGACATGTAATTTTTAAAAGAGGAAATCACATTTAAAAAATTTTAATTTTAATGCATAGCCAACCCGTTAAGAATTTAATTTAGTATTTCTTTCTATATACTATAATACAAAATTAATTCAAGATATATTCAACATTTTCATTTTCTTCATACAAAAATTATTGTTTTGAATATTTAATTCAAAATTTTGAATAAAAGACAAGTTTATTTGTATTCATTCGACAATAAAATATCCAATACGTATTTAAATGCAAGTTAGATTAAACCTACAGGCCGTGACTTATTTTTAATAAGAAGTAATAAAATGTACTGTTGGCTAAGAATTGCTCTTTTTTATCTTATTATCGATTACAAATTATTGTTTAATAAAAACCATACCTAGACCCATAAAAATTTCCGTACACATTATATTAATGAATTGTATTTATAAATTCTTGTATTTAATAAATACAATATAAAATTATTTACACTTAATTAATTTTATAAAATTCAAAATAATCTCATATATTCATATAGTTAATCAATTGTACGTTAAATATACTACAACTATTCTGCATTATTCACACGTATGTGATCAATATAATTTATTTCATTAGCTTTACATAATTTTATAATAAATATAAAAAACATTATATTAACTTTTCTATTATTTTGTATAAAAACTTCTAAAATTTCGATTTCTGCTTGAGAAAACGCAATACTATTTAAGGAGTTTCACAAATTAAATGAGTCAGGGTTGAGTATCTCAGTTTAGTTCGAAGGTGAACTTTGCACACATAATAAATTCTCATGTAATCTAATTTTTTTTTATTCCTATGATTTTATTTGTAAATAATCACATTAGTAGGAACATCGATCAATTTATAAAAATTCATATTTTTTGCTTAAAAAAAAATTGCAATAATTTCTACCTACTCCTTAATAAACAGTGTTTAATCAGTTTTAATTAATAGCAATTTAATTATACCCGCCACTCGTTCATAAAACGTAATTGTGTTATACGAGTAGTTCACTAAAATCAAAGTTTTTTTTTATTTTATTTAAGAATTATGTTAAAAACAATGTATAAAATTGATGTGCTTATTTATCTATAGATAGTTACGAATATATCATGAATGAAATATAAATACATTAAATAAAATATTTATGTAAAAAAAATTTTTTTTTTTTAATTCATTAAATGTGTTTTATAAAAATTGAAAATATAATTAAATGTTGTCCATTAATTTATTTTATAATTTATTTATGGATATCATATTTTGAGACATTAAAATGTTTATGAAATAAGTATTTTAGAAGATATGATACATAAGCACGATAAAAAGTATATTCTTAGAATATTTCATTCCTAATAACATAAAAAATTAATTCAAGAATTTCTATTTTTTTTATATATAGAAATGATTGTTTTGAACATTAAATTTGAATATTGAATACCAGATAAGATCTACAATGAATTATTCAGTACGGATTTACATATCAGTTGAATAAGTATTAACATAATTAAGCAAGTATTATATTTTGATTAGTAAAATACTTTTTCCCAGTAATGTATACAGGTTTTTATACTGGAATGCATGCATGGTGCACCTATAACTGGCTAATAACTAGTACATCAACAAATTTATTCATATCCATTTAAACGTATTTATAAATTTTGTAACTGATTACAGCTGTTTTATCTTACATTTTGAAAGAATTTAGAAGAATCAAGTATTACGATTTATGCATTATAATTGATTATTAAAATTAATGTTTTATAATATCAGTAATAGTCAATTGGATTATGCGATGCAATAATTGATCAATAAAATGATTTGGACATTATACTTATAAGTATCCTCATAACTATACGTTAGCTATCTGATAAAATCATTTTGTACCGGGACAAAGCAATCAAGAAATTGGGTAATCGAGTAAATAAATTCCAAAGAGAAAAAAAAGACTACAAAAAGAAGGAAAAAGAGAAAAAGAGGAAGGGGATGGGAGATACGCTAATTGTTGGCTAAGAACATGGTCCTTGTGCCGTGCTTGTCAAGCGAAGCTTATTTAATACTGGCTACATCCTGACAGATGACTTCTTTGTCTTTCCGTAAAGTAGCAAGAAAATGCGCTTTGCAAGTTAGACGTTAAATTAACGGTAAAACGGTCGCCATATCGTGGTGCTGATTTATCGGCCGCGGCTGTTGCTTCGCTTGCGCTAACCAAAAGTTTTCACAGAAAACTTGCGAGCCTTGCAATCTAATCAGTCTGTAATATCTTAATCGAGCGGACTGTAAAACAATCCCAGATCAATGCATCTGATTAAGACGCTAGAAAATTAACTTTTTTTTAAAGCCGTCGAAAAACGCTTACCGATGACGCTGGTGAGAGGCGAAAAAGGGTGAAGGATCTCCCTTTTTAGTTAGGGGAGAGCAATGTTATCGGTCAAAGTCGATGACAAAACCATTATTTTTTTATTTATCGATAGCAAAATTTGATTTTTCGCAATACAAGCATTAACTATAGGTTCAATTTACATATTTTGATTCGTGCAATAAAAAATCAAGGGTGGTCTAGACGATCGCCATCGTCAAAAAGAAATTTTGTGAAGGTTAAATATTAAGAAACCATAATAAAAAAGTATATTTACTTTTTAAATTTGTAAAAATTTTAACAAATTGAAGAAGAAAATAAAAGTTGACTATTATTCGAAAATTATAGTGAAATTTGTAAATCCAGAAAATCTATACATCTTCAGCATTTCTATTTTAGTTCGAATCAACAGATTTTCAATTCATTCAATGTATGCATTGAGAATATTTAGTTAACTTTTATGAATAAATATCAGTGTATTCGTTATTAAAGTCAAAATTTATTTCAATCGTGTAATTCTAAATTGATTAGTTAAAAGTGATTTTTTTATGAAATAATTAAAAAAAAAAAATTAGTATTTAGCAAAATCATTGATGTAAATTTTCCAGATTTTTCAATTATCCAGAGATATATTTATTGTAATATTCAGTAATTAAAGATAATTTACTTTCAAATGAATATATTGAACATGTTAAACATAAAATTGCTTATATTTCACAGCATTATTTTCAATCGTCAGTCTAATAAAGATATCAAGCAACATAAATATAGCATGAATTTATGAAGCTTAAAAATGTAATTACTACAGAATATAAAAAGAATCCGTATAAATCGATCAACCTAATGAGTGTTAAATATTAAAAGCAATAAAAGAGTCAATAATGAAGTGCGTCAAAGGTCGTAGAAGCCTAAGCCTACAGGACATAACTCATACGTTTTCCAATGCTTTTCTGAGCAGCTTATGAATGCTTAAATCTTTCCGCAGGTTCTCGTCCGCGGAGAATTCGGATGGGAATTCTGCTGTAACGGCTCAGTTCCTGCAAATGCGATTGTCGCCGGTCACGCCAGTAATGGAGAACCACTGTACGTCGGACGTGTACTTCACAATGGCTCTCAAACCGTTGGAAAGGTAAGTTTAGCATTCAATTTGACGAAAAACGATTGTTATCACATGTTTAAGGAATTTAAATTTTTGCGTATACCGATATGTGAATAAATGCTGAAATATTTCAAACAGCTCCTTCATTTCATAATTGATACCTCGTAATATTGAAATGCTTTCTTTATTAATATACTCTACACAATATAAGTATATACTTTGCACTCTATAAATATAAATTTAATCAAAACTACTCGCATAATAATCAATCATAAATTTCAATTTCAATAGGCAAGTACATATCTGTGTCTAGTTATTACAATTGTTAAATATTCTGTTGAGCGTAGCTGTAACTTCAACTTATAAAATATTTATTTAATCAATATTTTTCATAATTATTTTATTAAGATGACTAAAATTTACGTTACTTATTTCATTTATGATCATAATGATATAATAATGCATGTAAAAGTATTAAATTTCAAAAGACTATTAATCGACTATGGAGTAGTATTAATTGATATTTTTTAATACATACTTTAATTATAACTTATTGAATAATAGGTGCATTTTTTATTTCTTATATTAATATGATAATTATTTTGATTGATAGTTAATTTGAAGGTTCTCAAGACGCATTCATCGATTGACGATAAGCGTTACATATTATGCTTGCTTACAATATCTGGTATTTTAATCAAAAGTTTTAATTTTATTTTTCATTAATTTAAAAATTCTATATTTATTCTAAGAAATAATCAACTTTTTTTATTATTCTATTCCTTGAAAAAATGATAAAATTGTATGAATTTTCTTAAATTTTTAAACACTAATAATTGAGCACAGCCATTTATTTATCAAAAAAGTGTAATAAGATATACGGTTATTGTTCTATTATACGTCGACAAGTAAGTATACGTTGATTCAAAATCATGATAGTAAAGTTATAGAACTTTTACATAACATGCTTAATATTCTTCGAAAATGATTATAAATGACGTGATAACACTGTTTTAAAAAAATTAAAAGAAAATAATACAATCTAAATGTCTCGAAGGCCAAAAGTGACCAAAATTATTAAAAATCATATTACAAAATAATGTGTTCTATTATAAATATTTGTCAATTACAATCACTTTAAAAATCTGTCAGTGAACATATTGAAAATGAGAATGAATGCTAAGTTTAGAATGTAAAGTTTTCATGAGTTCGATTTCAAGTTTCATTTAATCATGGTGATTGTACTGGAATTCAAATATAAGAATAAAAAGAAATTAAATAGTTTTAGAAGCTATAAAAATAATATATGTTCATTATTGTTGTACAGATACAGCAAAGCCATGGTTGCCTCTATATTCCCTTCGACGGCGAGGAGTTGTCTTTTAAGGATTATGAAGTGCTCGTAATGCATTAATCATTGTGCAAGTGAGCATTAAAACAATTTTTGAACGATTCTACAAAAAATCAGAAATTTATATTTAATATGCACAAAATACATATACAGAGACACAAATACATGTATATATTGCATTTAAACTTTTATTTTTAATACTTAGTTTGGAAAAATAAATAAGCACACTTTGCGCACTTTAATTGTCATTTTGTTTTATTTCATACTATTCGATAATTGTTTTTATAAATCATTTAAATATTGTCACCAAAAACAGCAATTATTACCATTTTAAGATGAAATTAATTATTGATCCAATAATAATGATTCTTCAGCACGTGTTGGAAAGCTTACCTTTGACTTTAAAATTAATTGTTAGTTAAATTTTAAATGAAGATATTACAAGATATATGGGATACCTACTTATTATATAAAAGTTTTTTTTATGTAGCTGAAAAATTTATTTGCTTATTTATGAAATATAATTATATATAACATCCGGAAATTCAAAGTAATTATTTCAATTATCTTCTCAAAAATTTGTTATTCAAACAAAATATACAAAAAAAATTAAAAAACTGGTTTAAGGAAACAATTACAATAATTGCTTCAAATTTTGTTGGTTATAGATTATTATTATCTTCAGAACTGACATACGTGGAATCCAAAAAGAATTTTAGGATCCGTAGAGAAACAGTAATTGTATGATTATATCTTTTAAATAAATGCAAGCAATAAGATAATGATAAAATATTGCATAATTTTTGAATTGTATAAAACGATGCTATCTCCTTATTAAGAAATATTAAAGAAGCTTTAAACAGAATTAGACTATAATCTAAAAATTATATTATAGTTCTGCTTTTTTCTCACAATAAGGTTAGAAAAATACGAATATATACGATAATTGTTGATGATAAGCTGGTTTAATGCATAATTAGTAATAAACAGTAACGTTTAGTTTTAAAATAGTCCAAAGTATTCATTTAATCTTTAAAATTTACATTGCTTTTTTACTATAATTTTATATTTATATATTTTAAAATATTTTTAAGTATAAGCTATTTTGTGATGACTTAATTGATGACAATTTACAACAATACATGATCTAAGTATTACTTTACAATCGAAATTAGTTTTATTATTTTTAACTTTTAAAAATTCCTATTATGTGATACATTTTGAAGAAGGTATAGTAATATTTTAATAAAAACTATGATATTATTACCAGAAAACTAAAAATTATCATACTCTTATTTAGAATTTTTATTTTTTTAAATGCAATGCAAGATACAATAAGATAAAGTTTGAGAATTTAAAAAGAATTAAAATAATTTTTATTTATTTCAGCTCTTCAGATTTTTACTACATTCTCAATAATTTAAATGATTTGTAGCAGCTAAATTGATTTATACGAGAAGGAACATAATTTAAGAATAATAATTTACAGAGTTTTAGATTTAATATATTAAAAAAGCATATCATATCATATCATGCTTATAAAACATATATGAAGTAAATGTATTAGATAAACGTAAATTATTAAAATGTACTAATATATAGATAAAAAGTTTTGTTGAAAAGACGATATAAAAATCAAAATAAATGTTTTATCGTAGTTTACATACAGGGTTATAAATATGAAAACTATTGATCATAGTTTTCACATTTTTCACGCGCAATGCAATCCGATTAAAACAGTTATTACGGTTAGAGATATTATTTTTATGCGTATAGAATTATTTATTTTTGAAAAATTAATAATTAGAATATATTTTTATTATAATTGCTTTTAGAATTTTCATTTATGTCGTTTAGTCATTTATATTCTCGTAAATAAATTCATATTATATAAAACATGTAAGAAATAAAAACTATAATACATGTAAGAAATAAAAACTATAAATAAAACAACTGACCAATTTAACCTGAACCATATTGTTTAGAAAATCTCAGTTAATATTTTCATTATTATTTTAATTTAGTGTTCGATTATTATTCGTATTCGGTTAAAATGTGAATCTCTTCGATGATTCATAAATAAAACATTTATTAGGTTCGCTTTCGATAGAAAATTATTAAAATGTCAAATACATAAAATGTGGGTACACATTGTTATGATGTTAAATAATGCTATATGAATTGGTGAGAGTTTCATTTCGTATACGCAATCAATGTTTTAATGATATTTACGAAAAGCGAGTAAGGAAAAATAAAAATTATTAAATTTGCTTGAGGGCCAAAACGACGTTTTGTATGTATGCGGAAGCTTACTCGAATAACGCATATTCGTTTTGCGAGTCGTGGCTTTCACAATTTCTCCCTTTCACATTAGTTTGTTTAAAAACAAAAATTCTGTTTTTAAGATAAGCCATTACGTTAACGTATTTTCAGCGATCCTAAAACTTCGATTGATCGAACAATTTTTTCTTTTGACAAGTATTTCTCGATGCTAATCATGTATTTTATGGAAGTCATTTTTTAAAAGAGTATTGTCATAAAGAAATCATGAATGAATGATAGACACAACGATAATTTAAAGATATTTCGAAGGTAAAGGTGAAAGTGATTTTTTTAATCTAAAGCAAGTCTTATTTTGCTGTATATTATACTCTGGAATATATTTTTTTCTGATAACTGTATGCAAATTTTTTTAAAAATGTTAAACGTATCAATAGAATTTAGCGATGCTGTTACATGTTAAGAAATCATCAAAGGGTTCTTTCACGATAAAGCAATTCGAAAATACATAGAACAATATAACAGTATGTATTCACATAATGATGGATAATAAATAGGTTTTACTTTTAAACTTTTTTAATTTTTTATCTTTTTGATTTATTTATCTATTTATTTATTTATTTACATTTTTTATTTATGTATTTTAATTTTTGACTTTTAATCCGCTTTTTGATTTATGATAAAGTTAATTGTTTATTATTATTAAGATTATAATAATTTATTTACTTAAATAAATCTTGCATATTATAGCAAAAAGGAGTTACGTGCTTCTAAATTATAATTTTTTTACAAATTGAATTCTAGACTTATACATTCTAAAATACAATGGTAAAGAATACTTTTTCACAACAATATATTATTGATGTTATTAATATTTTAATTTATACAATTTTTGAAAATATCTAAGAATTAACAAATTAAATTAAGTGATACTTAAATTGGCATTAAAAATATAACTAAAAAAATAAAAAAAACATTTTATTCACTTGAAGTAGAAAATATTATTTTACATTTGCAAACACATTAAATGCGTTATCTATGAAACTCTATCTAAAAGAAAACTTTTACCTTCGGATGGACTTACACAGTTGGATTAAAAATAATAAAAAAATTTTACAGTTGATAACGGTTTTCTATGTTACAAATAAAGTGAACAATAAAATCAATATTCAATCTATTTGCTTTCATTTTAGTTCACAAGAGCTTGTGATAAAATAAAAGACTTGATATAATCTCTAAAATCGAACGAATAAAAATAATGAGAGATGTTTCGTAATACATTTATATACGAAATTCAGTACTATATTTAATGATTTTATCATAACAACATTAGTTTACTTTTACGACAATCTTCTTTTATAAAACCTATGCAAAAATAAGTATTGATAGAATATTACAGAAAATGTTTATTGTTTCAGATTATAAAGATCTACGATACGATGTTTCTTCTTTATTTCGAAAATGATACCTTGACATAGTAGTCTACTGAAAGAGGAAACAAAAAAGCAAAGAAAGAATGAAACAGGTTGTAATAGAGCGAGTGTAAGAAATATGATAGAAAAGCAAATAAAATTAATAATAAATTTACATATCTACGAGGCCGTGTACAGATATTGAAAAAATAAAAAAAGCTTCAGCAGAGCGCGTCAGAATATTGAGAGTGAAAGCGAGTAGCAAACGAAAAACTATTATATGTACTGACGATTTCCTGTAGCAACTTGTTCGAGGGCTTCAACGATCACTGAAATAAAAATCACTCAATTGACTAGATTTCGATTGTGTGATGAGAGGCACTGAGATGTTTCTTGACGGTTACAAGCTGTAGAAGGGGAGGGTAAATAGAACGAAAAGAATAGGCCGTCGGAAAAGAGTATTTGTATATCTTCCGCGAGTCAGGTGAAATTTTTGGTTGTTAATCACAACTGGTTTATTTTGTGATCTACAGACGAATTGTAAGGTTGAAATGAGAAATTGACTTTTGTCTTTCTTTCAGTATCTCGTCATCTAATTTGGCGCCTTGTTTTTCATCACCAAGTTCCGCAATGCTGCGGTTTTAAGTGATGGATTTATAATAACTAAAATACCTTTTGAAGTAATGAGCTATGATACATTCTATTTTCTCCTTTTTATTATAATGTTTTTTTTTCTTTAAATTTTTATTAAAATAGAACATAAAACTTTTTATACACGTAGTATATGCAATAACTTGAAATTTCTATAGCCATTGTTATTTTTTGGATAAAATAAAACCATTACAATATTTTACTTAAAAATAAATAAAAAATTTAAGTAATTTTGACTACTTTTAATTATTATACATAACGTCATCTAAAATGGTTAATGCTGAGCAGCATTAATTATAAAATTTAAAAAATGATATCAAACCGCATAAGTTTAACCATTTCAGCACATAAATTATTCATACTTTATACTTTTACTTTTTAAGATGTTAATGTTTTTTCTTTAAAGTAAACGATTATATAATGTTAATAAAATGTACAAAGTAGTATCGAGTAGCTTCACTTTCTAATTTTTGAAAAATTATCCTTGCAGCTCGAACAGTCGATCAAACAACGGTGCCTAATGACTTTGACCTTCTTCCACGGATTAAAATACAGTAGTTCAAACAGGACTCTGCTTACTTCTAACTCCATTCTATGGCTTTCACACTAGCTCTCATACACCCATCCACCCACCTACAACAAACACAGGCGCGTTCAAATTCGCTCTCGCTACCTCATTCTGTTACTCTCAAAATTTTACGAGCACATAATGACGCTATTATGCTCTTTTTCTCAGCTATCCAATAATTATCAATCACGGGATCATTTGACTAAATGCCTAACAAACAATAGCGACCTAACCAGTGTAGCGGCTGGAAATATAAATTTATGCATGAGCCTTCTTCAGTTAATATCCGATTTGTCGTTTTCCACCTATGTATGTCATTGACGTGGAAAAATAGATCAAACAAGGCTACCGCGAATATTCGCTCTCGGTTTTAAATAATCTACGAATTCTTTAGACTCGTTTGCAATTATTTCATTCATATGTAAATCTTTTTGATAAAACTTTTAAAAACATTCTGTTCCTACTGACTACCTTGAAAACACATTTAAACTTATTATTATTTTCCTATATATTTTGAAACTATACGTGTTATAAAAAAATACCCATTATATAAAAAAATAATTTAAAAATTGAGTAAGAAAAGTTGTGTTTTTATTTGTAGTTTTAGACGAAAATTTATTTATGAGAATTCGTCGAAATACGGAAGTAAGCGCTTACAATGGCTATATGAAAACGAGAAAAACTTTTTAAATCAATAAAAAAAGTACTTTGTGATACGATAGGCTCTCACTTATTTCTCACACGTTTCCGCACCGCTAATTTATTGGGTTTTGTAAACAACGTATTATCAGCTATTTTTAATGTGAAATTTTTATTTTCATGATCTTGATGTAAACAAATTCACAATATCGACCCCCCTCTTTTACCAATCCTCTCTTCTCGCTGGATATGGACCCACTATCATCGAGCATATAAACGTGCTTGGTATAAGGCTGGTAACGAAAAAGCAAATAAAAACAATGGGACCGAAATTAAAAATGGGAAAACGAGAGGCAGGAAAATATAAGAGCACGCGAGTGTAGTACGGCCGAAGTACTGCAATCATAGGGCTGCGTAGCTGCCGGGTGAAAGAGAGAAGGTGCACTCCAAAGTGAGAGCGAATGAGTGGGAGAGAGAGAGAGAGAGAGTGATAAAGAAAGGGGAAGAATGAATAGTGGGGCCCGAAACAGGTTTTTCGCATTCTTTCAAACTCGCCTCACTCAAGACTATATTTGCACTAGCGCGCGTTCACTCGCCTCAAGCTTCCTCGACTATCTTTCTCGCTCTGTTGCGCGAGCCGCAAGAAATCGAAAGTGAAGGCTCGTTCGCATACAACTCACACACGCATGCACGTACACAGTGGACCGTGAAAGTGAGAGAAAAAGAAAGAAAGAGAGAAGTAGTAGGAGAATTGGGTCCAGTTTCGAGACGCAACAGGGACTTTCTGGTGGTGCCACGACGTCCAAACAACGTCTACGCGCCGATAAATATAACGGATCGTCCTCGGAGCTCTGACGTATGCCACCTAAGGTTATCATTGTGTGAGATAGACAAGCAGGGAAAGGAATAGGCGAAACTTATCGTTTATATCTATATCTGCTACTTTTTTCACAATACCCCCCCTTCAGCTACGCTCTTATTTTTATTGTCCGCAGTACTTGTTCGACACCTGTTGAGTAATTTGTGTTTTTTAAACTTTCCTGGGTAGTCTTTAAAATTTTTTAAAAATTTCCTCTTTATATGGTCATGAGCTCTTTTTGTACCTTGATGATTTAGAACTTTTAATTGTCTAAAATTAGGTAGATTAGATTTTCTTTTATATTAATAAATGAAAGTGCAACAATTGTGAATAATTTTATTTAGTATATATTAATTGTGTTTTCATCATTCTTTAGACACACTTAAGATATTTAAAAAAAAAATAAAAATATTTCTCGCTTCATGTTTTTCAGTTTCGCGGGTGATCTTTGGGCTCTCATGTTTCATTTATTACTATTTTCACACATAATCATATTTAGCTCTCTTTACATATCTTTTATTATGTATCTCGTTATCTTCCTCTTTATCTCTCTCTCTTTCACGGCCTTATATTATTAAATAAGACCTCTTACAAAATGTCAATGATTGATTATCATTATCTCTTAAATTGATCGATTAGTAAAATTTGTATTATTTTTTACGTAAAATCTGTATCTATTTAACCTATCACTTAAAATCTCGGTAATCATTGCTTTACTGATAAAATTTGATGCGTACTATATAATAATTAAAAATGGATGTTGCGTTGTTTAGGTCACCAGCCTTGGGAGAGATTCTTATACGGTCAATTGTACTTAAAAAAAATTCTTGTTCAATGAGAGTTCCGAATGCACTGTTGGCTTTTATTTAGTCCAGCAATTAATACCTTTTCGGCAGTAAGAAGAACTTCTTTCAAGCCCATCTATCTCCTTGACATCAGCACGAGATAAAAAAACCATAACTGAACACAAATCGAGACTACAAGGATCATTGTTACTATACTTAAAAATCTATCCTCGTTTTTCTGACTACAATCATCAGTATATACAGTAAGTTTTTTCATTGTAATTAAAGGATTTATGTCATGGTGCTTATGATCATCTTCTACGTTTAAAGTAAATCTTTCTACAACATTCTATTATTTAATAAAATATGTAATTAGAATATCAGATAGAGCTAATTTTAATAATACGGAGTATATAAATTAATCAATAACTCTCCTATAAAATTTCTTGGTTGGCTGATGATTTTTGGTTTTTCAATTTATTAATTTATTGCATTCCATGTATTTTATAAAATCTCCTAATGTGCCTGTTCTCTATAATTCAAAGTCGCTTCTTAATAGCTTTTACTCTAATATTATAAAATATTATGAAGCACTATTACATCTTTAATTAGTAACGAAGCAAGTTTTTGATGCAAAATATTTTGACAATAGTGCCTATTGTGTACACACTCAGTGGTAACACTAACACAAATTAAAAACGCTATTTTAAAACATTTACAATCAACGGAATTTCAGAAACTTAGATTTGTCGACCTAAAGATCACTCGCAGCACATTTAAATTAAATCAATCTCGTTAGTTTTCCTTTTCATAGTATTTTAGTTTAAAGTTTATATTGCGATGTACATATACCTGGACCCATTCATTTTGATACATACTAAAAGTTCTTATCATGCTTTTTCTCCAAATAATGTTTCTATTGATTAGAGATTGTTTAAACTGACCGACCAATACTGCACCTGTTTTCCTCTTTTATCACGATACCGTAAGAAATAATAAGAGATTATGACGTATATTTGAACAGACCTTTGATCAAATTTTATTGTATTTAAAATTTAATCGTGCTTTTATCGACTCAGTAATGTTTTTAATAACTTGATGATTTTTAGTCCCGCCCACTTCCTCAGTGACACTACTTAACAATCTTTCTCTGACTTATTAATTACCTATCACTATCGTTCGTCACTGAACTACGGAAAATAGAGACAACAAATTTTAGAACATTTCTGGATTCTATAGAGTTTTTTCCTATACACAATTGGAAACGTAAGCAGATGATTGTCTTTTTTAACCTTCAACCACCCTATACGTAGACGTTGGCTTGCGTCATTTATGGATCCGACGTCTTAAGCGTTGTTGCCGTTATCATATCTTCATATATCGGTAAATAATAAATCTTATATTTAGAAGAAACAATTTTTTTTAATGTGTAAGTGAGTAAAATATTTCAAATATTTATTGCTGTGTTTCATTTACCAGAACAAATTGGTTAGTGAAAAATCTCAAAATCGTACTCAAACGCTTAAAAATATGTTACCCGTTTGTCTTGTCATCCTTTAGTACTTTTTCTCTCTTGCGTTTAACAGTTCAGACTAATATTAATGTATAAATTTTTCACTTAAAAATTTAATGGACTGAATGATTATTGTTTTCACATAAATTAGATATGATAGTTGGCGTAGTAGTTTCTACATTGGTATTACATCTCAAGCATTTTACGATTCTCGCTTTCACTTTCACATTCTTGATTTCTCGCTCTTCCGAGCTCTCACTCTTCACTCGGTCCCTTCTCCCCTCAACAATAACACCCCACACAATTATGTTTTCCTTCCGCTCACCCTTTAACTGTCAAAAATACAGATCGAAGCAAATTAACATATTTTCTTCTCAGAATTTTTTTTGTATTATCATTATTATATTACTACATTAATATAATATTTCTATGTATCGTAATTCTTAAATTATTTATTTTTATTAATCATCATTAATTTATTTATCAATATTTTTTATTTACGAAGTAAGCTTTAGACTTCTTACTTAATGCATTACAACTGTATTATTGAAACAGCTTAACCTTTTAGACAATGTAATTGCTAAAATGTCATTATGATTAATTAATTTTTTTCATATTAAAAAAATTTTTAAAAATAAATGTTTAATTTTTTTAATTTTTTATTATAAAAATTTTTTAATTTAAAGTTAATTTTGTAAATTTTGTATATATATTTCTATCCATATAGCACATTGCTTTTCGATTATTTTTTATTACGAAATAAAAAGAGCCTGTGAAGTTAATGTACATGCTTTTAACGTGCAAAAAAAGGAATAGTTTTCAAATTCTCAAAGAGTTAATAATATTTTCAAAGACATTTGAAGTCTAGATTTGTTTAAATTAAATAAAATTGGTACACGATAAAAAGTTAGGTTTTTGTTTAATTTGGCACAAATACGTATTGTATAGTAATAATTAAAATTTTAATGAAACTTATTAACCTCAATACTCTACAGATTTAATTATCAATTTATCGTATTATTAAGGTATTGTTAGATTATTTTAATAATTGATAATTGATAAAAATTGATTTCTACAATAACGATGAAATAGTAAAAAAACATTCTAATTTTATGAACTTCATTTATCCGTTATTATATAATATTTCATTATTATATTTTTTTATATATAATAATAGTTAATATAAAAAAAAATTTCTGATTAATTCAAGCCAGATTGCATTTTTTTTTTATCAATTTTTCATAAATTTTGTTTTATTTCGTGCGATCTAATTTGCCTCTACTGCAGATCAGATAAATTTATGCTTCGCTTTATTTTAATAAATTTGAACAGTATAGATAGGATTTATTGAGTGAATCTAAATGAACAATGAAATGTGGGTCGCGAGGAAGAAAAATAACAATAGGGTAGAAGCAGCGTAATAAAAATGTACGTAGTACGAAAATGTCGCGGAAATGACTAATGTAAGTAGAATGGCGTTGAGGTTGGAAAAAGGATGCTCTGAGGAAGGAGCCGAGGAAGGAGTCACGATAGCAGGGGACAAGACAAGTCGAAGTGTAACTCTACAAAAATATCCGCATAAAGAATGCCGATGTAACATCACATAGTCCAGAACCCGTGGGAAGAAACGGGGTTGGGGCAGGGGCCGCGTCATTGCGGCGTCGTTGCACACGCTCCAGCAAGGTCATCAAACCGAGCTTCTTCCGAGACGGAAGCAATTGTCACGAAATTGCCTATTGAAAGATCTGGTGGCCGACGCGCGAGACCCTGAAAATAAATTATTACGGCTTGGGAGCTGCTCGGGAGCGCGCCGGCCGCGATGCACCGGGACATACGCGGGGGATCCCCCACCCGTTCGGGTCCTCCTCCTCCTCCTCCTCCACGTTTTGCTGCAACACGACCGCCCCCACCTCCTGTTGCAGCTCCTTCTCCTCCACCTTTGCCGCCGCCGACGTCGACGCCGACGCCACCGCCACGCCGCGACTCCCTTTCTCCCCGAAGCGGCATTTTCGCCGAGTCAAGGTCAGGGTCGCCGGGGCTCGCGCAGGCGCAGGGTCGCTAATGCGACCTTGAGCCACCTCGCGAGAGTCTTCGAAGAAAAAGGGCTTGTGCTTACGTGTGGGTACGCGGGGCCAGGCGCACGAGCCCCGGCCGCTATCATTTTTTGAGGTGAGAATACATGCCGAGGTCCGAGACGCGGGGTCCGCTCGTCTGAAAAAAAATTGAACGCTGAGGGCCTGTGTAATCACGACTCAAACGACGGCAAGGTGGGGATCGGCGGCGGCGGCTGCGGCGGCGGTGGCGGTGGCAACGCGGTGATGCTGGTGCTGGTAGTGGCGGCGGGCGGGAGGCCTGCGGGAAGGTCGTTAATTTTAAGGATGCATCTCGGTTAGCTATTACAAGGAAAGTATAATGCAACAAAAAATATATACCATTGCATTCGGGTTTGTAGCGATGCTTTTTCGGCGGCGCGCAGCCGACATGGAAAGTGGAAAAAAATGTACTGACCAAGCGTTGTTCTACGAACTTCTCAATGCTTTGCACAAATTACGGTCGATACGTTCGTTGTATTTTGTGAAAACGCTGAAAGCTGCACCTTATTTCGCGTCCGGTATTTTACGAAAAGCGCGGCACTACATCAACCATCGTGCCTTCGTTCCCTTCCCGACTAACCAAGCGCCGCTCTCGCCATGCCCAGGAATCTCTGCAACTCCTCCCTGGATTTTCAATAAAAGTCTTTTGTTGATGTTCTTTATAAAGCGATCGATAACATCCATAAATTTTCTTGTTATCGCGATCATAACTTTTTTATTTTTAGTTTGTGAGGAATCTCGTTGACAGCTTTGTGTCATAATCATTATTTTGTACTTAAAATTATATAGAACAAAAACCAGCTGCTTCTCTTTCCAACAATCCTACATTAATGATTCTAATTATAAAAAAACAAAGTCTCCTAAAAGTTTTCATCACAAATTTTACTTTATTGTAGTATAACTTTATTGTGGGTAAGTAAAGAAGATAATAATCTTGTAAGAGCTTCAATTTATTTATATAGAATCATCGTGATTACACGATATTCCAATCAAGAATTTAAATAATTTTTAATATCTAATTCTAAAAATTTCTCAAAGTGGTTTAAAAATGCATAAAAATATGTTAAAGGTCGATTATAAAAACTATTATATTTTTTTAAACCTCTGTAATGCAAGTGTAAGTTCACTTGTATTTATATAGCTTTAAATTATTACTTTGTACAAGAAATATTTTTTTATTTTTTTTTCTATAACCATCATTATCACTTTTAAATTGATATAATAAAAAATAATATAAGTAAATTAATTTTATATGAAAGTAAATTTTTAAACTGTGCTATTAGCATAATTCTAAATTTACATTCTTAAAACACTTGTGTCATAATTTTAATTTGTAATTGTATAGATATGCTTTTATTTTCATGATAATACACTTCAATAAAGTGAATTTCAAAATAAATTACCTACCTATATATTTATTCCATCAAATACCTAATTAAATAAACACTTTTAATATTAATCTTAAATATCTTTAAATTGGCTTTAACCACAAACGTTTTGTTTATTAATAAAAAACTAGCTAAAAGATATAAAGATATAGCGAAATAAAATTTTTATTGTGTATATTATTCCCACGAATTGTTCTTTTAAATGTATGAATTACGTAAAATGAAACCCTTTCAGTGCAATAAAGATAAAAATGCTTCTTAATATTGTTTCATTAATAGCTACTGCAAACATTTTATAAAAATATACGGTGTAAAAACTTTAAATTTTTTTTGAAAGTGAAAATTTCATGAATTTACAATTAATATTAAATATATTTGATACATTATCTAATGCCATTCGGAAAAAACATTAAAAATATTTGTAAATGTCATGGATTCAAGCGGCCGAGAATGGTATAATGAAGATTAATTTCTTAATGCGAGCAATTTTTTACGTGTAAATTACGTGTAAATTATTTCATTATAACTAGCAGTAAAAAAATCCATTTTCAATTGATTTAAAAAAGTTTCCTGTTACATAATGTGAAAGATTCTTAAAGAGTGATTGAAGAATCTGAACAGCATATTTAATAGAAGCACCGTAACTTGTAAACGAAAAT